>OY728151.1:1881615448-1882865448 GCA_963277665.1 Viscum album
ATCATGTAATATTATTAACAATGTGAAAATTTTCAATTCTTGGACTCCCTAAAGAAGTGAACGATAGTGTTAAAAAAGGTTATAGTAGTGGAGACCATGGATGAATGAAGATGTATTTTCATATATGTGGAGAATGTGGGAAGAATAATTCTAGGGACTAACTAAGATGAATGTGAAGATGTATTATTTTTGTAGAAGAAGGTAATAGCGTAAAAAAATTTATTTGAAAAAATGAAATGTTCACATGACACAACCGATTTTAATATTGGTATTCATATTGTATTATTCATCAATGAATGATTTAACTATGAAATGTAAAAAAAATTATAAAAATTGATGTCCTTGGGGGGGGGGATTCATGAAAAAAAAAATCAGAAATATGGCCTGATTAATGGTTGCAATACTGAGGATAAAGATACATTGAATGAAATATGAGTGAAAAGAAATATTATGGAATAATGTGGGAAATCCTAGATAATGGATTAATAATGAGGTGGAATTAAAATAGTGTTTATTTATTTTAATTATATAACTATAATATTTGAATATATATAATGATTTTGATATATATTTTGAATTATGGGTGGTCATTAGTATTTTATAATGTACAGATGGACTTCAAATGTTATTTAATGTAAATGTGATCTTATCATTACGGGAGGATTAACATTAATATATTTTGTATTTTGAGACTATGATGTTGGGATAAACTGATGTTGGATAGAATAAGTATATTGGGTAATAATTAATACCATGTATCTGATTGATGACTTGTTTACAATGTTAATTTTTATCATTGATGGAGTTTACAACATTTTTTGATTTATAGAATAAATAAAATAATATGTTTTTTATTTATGGAATAAGGATGAATTAATTTTTATTAATATGGTTTAATGGAAATTCAGGTTTCTAAAAAATTTCAAAAAAATAAATGATAAAGGTATTCACCTGTCTTAATTGTGACAATCAGAATCCGCATTATGGTATCTCATAAATAATTATAATTTTTTTTTAAAAATTCATGTCATTTTTTCATGATTTCGATTTTAATCATTTGGAAGGGTTATAATGATTACCCTTTATGGAATGTTTTATGATGAACTTTGGATGGAACATTAGATATTTTTGAATTACTTCACTATATGAAGAATTGAACATTTTTTATAAACTGTGCTAACCATTTTTTATGTGACAATAACTAATAGAATACATAATATATTTTAATTATATTTATGGATCTTATTATATGTTAGTGAATCAGAAATAAAAAAGTTACCTTCAGTTCATATAGTAAGAGATAAAATCAAAATTGGTCAAGGCATAACCAAATGGTAATATCATGCGTATAAAATGGAATGAAATAATGTATTACATATTCTCATAATATATATTCATTATTATGAAAATGATATTGAAATAAAAAATTTCTTCTTATAATAATTTGTTGGATATTACAATCCATTTTCAAGCCTAATATAATTATGGTTTTATGGTCATTATATTTATCTAAGTTACCATCTTTATTATATTCAATGATATTTATCACTCTCTAAAAAATTAGGATTGTTTTTCATATCCAAATCATCAAATCCAACATTTGTTCTCCTACGTGGAATACTATTTATGAGTTAATTTATGTATCGTTTATCTTACAAAATATTTATTTTAATGTGATGATTAATTGTTCAGTAGTATGATGTGTGTTTCCATGATGTATTTTTACAATGTTAAACCATTATAACCGATATGAATTTCAAGGATGAATTTATTTTAATGGGTGAAGAATGAAAAGCCCCTATATATTAAGATAAATATATTGTTTTCAAATTAAATTAATATTACAGGTTTTTTAATTTACATGAAACTCAATTTTTAGGTTGAGTTAAATTAAATGTTTAGTTTAGATTATTTTTATACAACTTCTAGAATAACATGCATTATTGACAACACTGAATTCAAATGAAATATGATATATCATTAGAATATTTTTATTTAATAAGATTTTTCCAAGATTTTGGAATGGAATTTATGAATAATATTAACTAATTATGAAATGTTATTACACATGTATATTAATATATTTTTTTGGCTACCAAATAATTATGAATGAAAATTAAATAACTCTGAAAAAGTTAAATCATTCTTTCAAAACTATTTTCATACACACATGGGTTTTTTATATCAGAATATAATCTAACTAATATGGGTTATTGATTTTAAGGAAGATCATATATTATATATTATATTAATATTTTAATATTAAAATTATACATTTCATATATAATAGACAAGAATAAATCCTAATTTACAATTAAAAAATATTAATCTAAAAATTACATTTGTCGATTATTATTGCGCTATATTTTGAAATTAATTTCTCAAAATTGGGATGATTAATTTTACTAAAAACAATTATTGTGAAACTATATTTTCCAAATTACCTATGGGTTAATTTTTTGTGATTTTTTATAAATAGATTAAATTTTTGATTAAATAAGGAAAATACAGAATATTAATTGAAAATTTCCAATTATTTTATATTATTAGAAAATGTAAAATATATTGTGAATTTTTTAAATGAAAATTTAGGTAAATTCAATATGAATTAATAAAACTTGTATAATTGGAATAAATTTCATTTGAAATTTGGATATAAAAACATTTTCAACTATTGATCATTTTGGTTTTAAAAACCCGTTATCTCATCAAGTATGTTAGATTGATTCTTAATTAATGTTTCCACTTTTGTGAATCAAAGTCAAAAAAAATTCTTCCATATTTTGAATTGTAATTATTTATAATTACTAATAAGTATGTTGTCATGACCCAACCTTGGGGCCCATGACGTGACTACCCCAAGCCCGCATCCCATAGGCCAGGGGCTGGCGACTAGCACCAAAGGCATAAATCCCGATAAAAGGGAAGGCATTGCCTTTATATAATTAATCAAACACAACAGAGAACGCAAGCTGAAGTAAACACTATATAAACAGAGTACAAAATTAAGTTCTGAGAAGTAAATGGGCCAGAATACAAACCCAACTGAAAGTACAGTATAACTGAAAAGAAAGTACAGCAACAGTAAAGTAAATCAGCAACCACCGAGTCGTCCTCTGGCTATCCCACCTGAAGGGTGGGTACAGATGGTCTCCTCAGCTCCTTGGGTCCGGCCGTCCCCTCCGTGTACATCCCACCTAATAGTCCACCTCCGAATACCGTCCCGCTCCACAAGCCTCAACCATGGTTAGAATTGTCCATCATTTGCAACCAACACCATGTAGTGCGGGCATAGCCAATGCAAGGGTGAGTATAAAATACTCAGTAGGGACCCTGAGACCCCCGTAAGTCTCTCAGAATCCACAAAGAATAAACCCCAAAGGAAAGATACAGACACGAAGTATCAACCAATTCTACTTAGGTATATGCCCATTCATATTCCTAAGTCATAAATTTCAGTTCTCCTACAACTCACAAGCCCAAGTACAACCTAGTCCATACAGGAAAGCATAACTCAATCCACACAGAAAAGCACAACCCAATCCACACAGGAAGGCAACTCAATCACATCAATGATAATGATTGAATGTCAAGACTCAGCACACACAGGTATACTAATCACGAATAGGGGTGGAGATGATTAGTTGTAGCCTCTAATTCATCTCCCCTGCCAAACCCACATAGGATCCAAGTACATAAGTCATCGCTGCCAAACCCACGTAGGATCCAAGTGCAGTAACCATCGTTGCCGAACCCATGTAGGATCCAAGTACAATATTCATCACTACCGAACCCATGAAGTATCCATGTACAGTCATCTTTGCTACCGAACCCACGTAGGATCCAAGTACAGTCGTCGTCGTCATCACAATCGCAGCTAGCTCTAGGGTTCCCGCACACAGCACGCTCGATTCTGAGAGGGTCTTCTCCACGATCCAAGGGTTTTGATACATCAACTATTACTAAGTCCAGAGTTTAATTATCACAACGTTCTGTCTTGTCAATAGAAACTCAACACGATAGACGGCGTGTCAATCAGACACCCGGTCTGAGAGTTATTGGTTTTTCCGTCCTAGTGGGATGGTTGGTTTATAAGTAAACCCAACCCGACCGTACATTAGCTACGTCCAAACCTCAAGTGGAGTAATCCAAAAGAACCGTCTCACTAAGAGGAATTCAACGTAATTTATGGAACATCATTCGGACGTATGGTCATTAAGTTATAAGAGTCTCCGCTCCATGGGCCAGGTTGGTTTTGGGTTCGAACCAACCCAGCCATACCGAAAATTCGCCAAAACCTCAAGTGTAATATACCTAAACGACCATCTCGATCGATAGATTCCTACGCAACTGATGGTGCATCGATCGTAGGTCCGTAGCACATGATATGAGTGTTTGAACAAACCTGGTCCGAAAATAGGGGGTCTGAGCCCGGTCCAAACTAGCCCAATACCCCCTGGGTCAGCCCGAACCGGTTCAACCGGACCCAGGTCCAGGTCCGCCCTGATTGGGCGCGGCCCGGACCGGCTGGGTGCGGCTGGCACAGCTCGTGCGGCCTACGGCCCGGCTCGGATGCCAACCGCGGCTCGGCACTGGCCGAGTGGGGTGCAAATGCAGTGATGCCCCTTGTTTCCAAAAGGGCAGACCCGTGGGGTCCTCCCTAGGTATCTTCCGAGGTGTTACAACCCCATGGTTTCCTTCGAACAACCGGTTGTGATGTACGGCCTTATGTAACCGTGGGAACCCCTCGGGTCCCACCTCCAGGTGGCACCTGTTGCTGGCTCAGCCGGCCGCCCCTTCGAAGACTGTCGAGACCTTAGGCCACGGCTCATGTCCGACCAGTGCGTCGCGACGGCGCCACACCCCTCTTCCATGGCCCGCCCCAGACACATCCCCCTTGATGCTTTGATGTGGCCCGATGATGTCGCGGTACGCTCCTGGCCGCGGCCTCCTTTGGCCTCACCGGCGCGGCGCGACGGCGCCACACTCCCCCGTCGTGGCCGGCTCCTGCCGCGGTCCTCTTCGTTTCCACATGGTGAAATGGCACCATGCCACCTTTTCAACAATCATCAACGAAGATCAACAAAAAAGGGGAGGTTGATCAGCAGTGTTCGTGCGGTCCCATATCCTCCCGTTATGATGATAACAATCGGCCAAATTTTACTAAATGATGGTCGATAAATAAAACATGAATGAAGATAACCCCTACCTCGAAATACGTTTGTGGTTGTCAAGCGCCACAGATGATGGCATCGTTTCCATCGTCGTCGGTGTCTCCTCCCTTGTCACGGAGGAAGAAGATTATGGAGAAACTGAGCAGCCGACTCAACGTTCTTCGTTGGAGAGTTGGCATTCTCCGTTAAAGAATAAGTTCTTCAACAAGAATATGAACCTATCTTCCAATACTCAAGAGCTCCATTCCCTTTCTCTTAACACCACAAATGCCAACCAGAATAAAATGAGACTTTTCCTTATTTTATTTACTCATGCCAAGAATTTCAAATTTTGAAAATCAAACACTTAATTGAAATAATTGTTGAGGTCAATTAATTAATTAAATGTGTGTTGGAAAGCATTAAATTGAGAGAGTGGGGATAGGAAGGGTCACCCACCTAAAGAAGAAGTTTAACATGTAAATATGAGTTACAAGTTTTAAGAGGGGGTTAGAGGAGGTTTAAGGAATGTAAAGTGGTGGGGCACGTGTTGGCCCCACCTCACCAATATTATCACATGGCATGTTAGGAACTTGTGGGTCCCACCCCAATTACCGCATGTTGGATATAACCACTTGGACAAAGATTAAAAATTGTTCCACAATTTTTATTCAATTATTTATTAATCCACAATTTTTAACAACTACTCTCAAGAAAGCACATCATCAGTAAGGGTCTAGTTAATAAATTACCGACGTTGCGGTTTCATCAGTGCCCTCGTATTTTAATTCTGAGCCGGTTCAAAAGAGAGAAAAAACCCTCTTGTTTGTTCACTGAATGTACCTGATCCAAACTTTGGAAATTGATTCCGGGTACACTGGGCCTCGGAATCAAGTTCTGTCGGAAACTACGTACTAGAAAAATTATAATGAATTTAAGAAAAAAATTTCCTTGAATTTTACAGGTCTTTACATTACTCCCATTTCATGGCTTTTCGTCCCCATAATGCTACATCATAAACTAGGGAATCAAATGATGGTTCTTTTCACACATTTGAGCCTCCCACTTCCATGTGCTCTCTTGGAGATTCCCATGCTGCCAACGAATGCGCACCAGAGGAATCGACCGTCCACGTAGGACCCACTCATATCGATCCTCGATCTCCAATGGGACCTCTGAAAAATTCTCCCTGTCATCGATGTCCAGCTCTCCGTGGTCGATGATATGCGTCAGGTCATGCACGTATCTCCTAAGCTGAGATATGTGGAAGACGTCGTGTACCCGATGCAACTGAGGTGGAATAGCCAGGCGATAAGCTACCTCGACTATCCTGTTGATAACCTGAAATGGTCCGATAAAGCGCGGAGATAACTTGTCGCCCCGTCCAAATATTTGTAGTCTACGTCGAGGTGAGACCCGTAAGAAAACGTGGTCACCATCCTCGAACTATAGTGTCCTCTGCCTCCTATCAACATATGACTTCTTTCAGCTCTGTGTTGTCCTCATCCACTCCCAAATGATCTGCAGCTTCTCTATCGTAGCCTGAAACATCTTTGGTCCTAAGAGTGCTGACTCCCCATGATCATTCCATCATATAGGTGATATGCAAGGTTGGCCGTACAATGCCTCGTATGGTTTTATCCCAATGGTGGAGTGGTAGCTCTTGTTGTATGCAAAATTCACCAAGGTTAGATGATCCTCCCAACTGCGACCAACGTCAAGGACACATGCACAGAGCTTGTCCTTGAGTTTCTGAATTGTCCTCTCCATCTGGCCATCCGTCTGAGGGTGAAAGACTGTTCTCAGGTGTAGCTGCGTCCCAAAAGACTCCTGCAACCCCTTCCAAAGCCGAGAAGTAAACCAAGTGTCTCAATCGGAGACGATAGATGATGGCACACCATGATTCCATATGATCTCTATAATTTAGAGGCATCCCATTCATTCCACTAAGCCCTGCTCTCTGATAGGTAAAAAGTGGGCCGACTTGGTGAGTCGGTCTACGATCACCCAGATAGAGTCATGTCCTTTGGAATTACGTGGAAGCCCTTTCACAAAATCCAAAGATATCCCATCCCACTTCCACTCCGGGACCTCTAAGGGTTGTACCAAGCCTGCTGGTACCTAGTGCTCTGCCTTCACCTGCTGGTAGGTGAGGCATCGTGAAACGAACTCTACCACAACCTTCGACATTCCTGGCCACCAGTGCAGTCGTGTGAGATCCTGGTACATCTTCGCTACACCTAGATGTACCACCAATGGGGAAGTGTGAAAATCTCTCAGCACCTCCTCCTGTAAAGCAAATGGTACCATGGTACGTCTCCTGAAAAGGATGATGTGCTCCTTGCCTTCATAAAATCCATTAGGTGCCAGCCCTGAGGATATCTGAGCACGTCACGCCTCACAGTCAACGTCCCCACGTTGTGCCTCCCTGACCCGCTGAAGTAGTGGAGAAGAGACTGTGAGGGACTGTAGAAAGGATACCCCATCTCTATCCACGAAGGATATCTGCAAAGTGGCTAACTACTCGATCTCCTCTACTAGTAGGTAAATTCATGACCTCCTGCGGAGAGAATCAACTACTACGTTCCCCTTCCCAGGAGTATGGACTATCTCAATGTCATAGTCCTGAAGAAACTAGAGCCATCACAGCAATCTCTGGTTCTGGTCCTTCTGAGAGAAGATATACCTAAGACTCTGGTGGTCAGAGTAGACTGTAAAGAACTCGCCCATCAGATAGTGCTACCACATCTTCAAGTCGAAGACCACTACTGCTAAGTCCAGGTCATGGGTAGCGTAGTTGTTCTCGTGCCGCCTCAACTGTCATGAACCATAGGAGATCACTACTCAATCCTGCATCAGGACACACCTGAGCCCATTCCCTGATGCATCGCAGTAAACTATGTACCCTACACCCTCCTCTGGTAGCCTCAAGATGGGTGCACTGGTCAATCTCTGTCTCATCTCCTGGAAGCTCAGCTGACATCTCTCTGACCACACGAAAGGTTTCCCCTTATTCGTCAATGTTGAAAGTGGTGCTGAAACTATAGAGAAGTCTGGCACAAATCTTTGATAGTAGCAAGCCAGACCTAGGAAATTCCGCACCTCTATCATGCTCCTTGGTGGCTCCCAAGCTAGTACTGCCTTGATCTTCGTAAGAGCCACCGCAACTCCCGCCTCAGATATGACATGACCCAAGAAGTGGACCTCTTGAATCTATAACTAACACTTCAAGAGATTACCATAATGTTGTTGCTCTCGGAGTGTGTCTAGTACAACCTGCAAGTGGTAGGCGTGATCCTCCTCAGTGGTCGAGTAAATCAATATGTCATCGATGAAGACTATGAACAACCGATCGAGTTATGGCTGGAATATCTTGTTCATGAGACTCATGAACACTGCTGGAGCATTGCTTACGTCGAGAAGCATAAACAAGAACTCAGAGTGGCCATACAAACACTTGATGGTTGTCTTCTGCACATCCTCCTCTCGAACTCTGAGCCGATGATAGCCAAACCTGAGGTCTATTTTCGAGAACCATCACGCTCCCTTGAGCTGATCGAAGAGGTAGTAAATAGTCGGAAGTGGATACTTGTTCTTCACAGTCAACTGATTCAGGCGATGGTAGTCGACACACAGTCGCAAGCTCCCTTCCCCCTTCTTGGCCAACAAAATTAGTGAAGCCCAGGGTGAAACACTCGGTCTGTGGAATACCTTTCCCTACATGTCCTCAAGCTATACCCGTAGCTCTTGAAGCTCAATGGGAGCCATCCGATATGATGGAGTAGATATCATGGCTATCCCAGGGTACATGTCAATATAGAATTATACCTCTCTGTGAGGACGGAGTCATGGAACATCGTCAGGAAAAACATCCGCATACTGATCCACCACAACAGGAAAACTCGGACACCGCACATTAACTGCTCCTAGGATGAGACTAGCCAACTAATGGGTAATCGGCTTTCCTCTCCTCTGCATGAGTCTATCCCGCACTAAAAAGGATCCCTTATCACCAGTGAAGGTGGACCTTCTCCCATCTATGCGGACACACCGCACTTTAATCCTAATACAGTCGATCTGAGCATGGACCGTAGATAACCAATTCATTCCCAATATGATGTCGTAAGGCCTCGACACCACTGGAAGAGGATCTTAGATGAAGCTCTCACCTCCTATAGTAAGCTCACACTGCCGGTACCAGTGTGTAATCGTCGAGTCTTCTCCTTTAGGAGTCTCTATCCGTAAGGATCAAGCCAACAGCTCTGTCAGAATCTCCGATCTCCGAACAAGGGAAGCAACAATGAAATAATGACTCGCTCTTATGTCTATAAGAACTACAGTAAGGGTGGGGTAGACATAGATAGTACCTAAAATCATCTTAGGTGCACTATGGTTGTAAGCCTCCACTGCCTGAAGCTGAGCCTGCCTATGCCTGCCAGCTCCCAGTGGTCAGGGTGGTCATGCTGGTTGTGGTGGTGGTAGAGCCCCGAAGCGTCGTCCAACACATGCTGCTCATCCAGCTCCTCTACCTCGTCTGCCTGCTCCATGTGGATCGCCAAGGTCAAACCTATTCTTCTACCTACGTGGTCCCTCAACCGTCTGTTGCTCCTCTGCATGGAGGGTCGGGCAGTCACGAACCTTCTGGACCTGTCCGCCACATTCATAGCACTGTCTACCTCTCGTATGACTGGCTCTGGTACGTGTTCCCCGCACCTCTGAACCAGTATCCTGAGGTTTCCCACCTGATGGTCTAGTCCGCTTGGACCTCTACAACATCTGTCTACTACCCTCTGTAGAAGACTCTGCTACGTGTCGCCCTACGGTTGGTCTCGGTGCTGGTGTAGGCTCAGCAAGAAATCTCCCCACAAGAAGTGCTCGCTCCTGTACTCCTGCCTGCGTCGGAATGCTGAGGGAGATCATCGAAGCCCTGATTTCATGCCTCAGTCCCTACTCGAAGGTCCGGGCCCAGAAGAATGGGTCATGTACCAGGTCCACGGAGTAGCGCGAGAGGTCAATAAATCTTGCCGAGTACTCGGCTACTGTCATCCTGACCTAACGTAGCTATAGTAACTCCTGGATGTGCACCGCACGGAGGGCAGATGGAACGAACTCCGAGCGAAAGAGGCTTTCGATGTCCATCCAAAGTAGTGATGCCTCATCTTGCACCTGGAGCATCTGGCTCCACCATCTACCATCTTCTGCGTGCAGGAGACTCACCGCAAGGATAACCATGAGGTTAGCTGGTATCCCTACTAATATGAAAACTCTGAAGATAGCCTCCTGCCAATCCTCAGTTTCCTGAGGGTCCATATCTCCGCGGAACATGGGAGGCCTCTGACGCTGAAACTCGTGCAGTGAACTCAGGAGACATGCACTCTAAGATATTGTGGCTGGTGGCATTGGTGGTTCGGCGGGTATTCACATGTTTTAATTATGACAATCAGAATCCGCATTATGGTATATCAAAAATAATTATAATTTTTTTTAAAATATCGTGTCATTTTTCGATGATTTCGATTTTAATCATATGTAAGGGTAATAATGATTACCCTTTACGGAATGTTTTATGATGACCTTTGGATGGAACATTAGATGTTTTTGAATTACTTCAATATATGAAGAATTCCACATTTTTTATAAACCGTGCTAACAATTTTTTATGTGACAATAACAAATAGAATACATAATAAATTTTCATTATATTTATGGATCTTATTATTAGTTAGTGAATCAGAAAGAAAAAATTTACCTTCATTTCATATAGTAAGAGATAAAATCAAAATTGGTCAAGGCATAACCAAATGGTAATATTATGCGTATAAAATGGATTGAAATAATGTATTACATATTCTCATAATATATATTCATTATTATGAAAATGTTATTGAAATAAAAAATTTCTTCTTATAATCATTTGAAGGATATTACAAGCCATTTTCAAGCCTAATTTAATTATGGTTTTATGGTCATTATCTTTCTCTAAGTTACCATCTTTATTATATTCAATTATATTTATCACTCTCTAAAAAATTAGGATTTTTTTTCATATCCAAATCATCAAATCCAACATTTGTTCTCCTATGTGGAATCCTATTTATGAGTTAATTTATGTATCGTTTTTCTTACAAAATCTTCATTTTAATGGGTTGATTTATTGTTCATTTGTATGATTCGTTTTTCCATGATGTATTTTTCAAATGTTAAACCATTATTACCGATATTAATTTAAAGGATGAATTTATTTTAATGGGTGAAGAATGAAACGCTCATATATATTAAGATAAATATATTATTTTCAAATTAAATTAATATTACTGGTTTTTTAATTTACATGAAACTCTATTTTTAGGTTGATTTAATGAAATGTTTAGTGTAGATTATTTTTATACAACTTCTAGAATAACATGCATTATAGACAACACTGAATTCAAATGAAATATGATATATCATTAAAATATTGTTATTTAATAAGATTTTTCCAAGATTTTGGAATGGAATTTATTAATAATATTAAATAATTATGAAATGTTATTACAAATGTATATTAATATATTTTTTTGGCTACAAAATAATTATGAATGAAAATTAAACAACTATGAAAAAGATAAATCCTTCTTTCATAACAATTTTCATACACAAATGGGTTTTTTATATCAGAAAATAATCTACCTAGTATGGGTTATTGATTTTAAGGAAAATCATATATTATATATTATATTAAATTTTTAACATTCATATTATACATTTCATATATAATAGAGACGAATAAATCCTGATTTACAATTTAAAAAATATTAATCTAAAAATGACTTTTGTCGCTTATTATTGTGCTATATTTTGAAATTAATTTCTCAAAATTGGGATGATTAATTTTATTAAAAACCATTATTGTGAAACTATATTTTCCAAATTACCTATGGGTTAATTTTTTGTGATTTTTTCTAAAGAGATTAAATTTTTGATTAAATAAGGAAAATATAGAATATTAATTGAAAATTGCCTATTCTTTTATATTATTAGTAAATGTAAAATATATTGTGAAATTTTTTAATGTAAATTTAGGTAAATTTAATATGAATTAATAAAACTTGTATAATTGGAATAAATTTCATTTGAAATTTTGATATAAAAACATTATCAACTATTGATCATTTTGGTTTTAAAAACCTGTTATCTCATCATGTATGTTAGATTGATTCCTAATTAATTTTTCCACTTGTGTGAATCAAAGTCAAAAAAAATTATTCCATATATTGAATTGTAATTATTTATAATTAATAATAAGTATGTTGTCACGACCCGACCTCGGGGCCCATGCCGTGACTACCCCAACCCCGCATGCCATAGGCCAGGGGCTGGCGACTAGCACCAAAGGCATAAATCCCGATAAAAGGGAAGACATTGCCTTTATATAATTAATCAAACACAACAGAGATCGCAAGCTGAAGTAAACACTATGTAAACAGAGTAAAAAATTAAGTGCTGAAATGTAAATGGGCCAGAATACAAACCCAACTGAAAGTGCAATACAACTGAAAAGAAAGTACAGCAATTGTAAAGTAAATTAGCAACCACCGAGTTGTCCTCCGGCTATCCCACATGAAGGGTGGGTACAGATGGTCTCCTCAGCTCCTCGGGTCCGTTCGTCCACTCCATGTACGTCCCACCTGATAGTCCACCTCCGGTTACCATCCTTCTCCTCAAGCCTCAACCACGATCAGCGATGTTCGTCATCTGCAACCAACACCATGTAGTGTGGGCCTAGTCCGTGAAAGGGTGAGTATACAATACTCAGTAGGGACCCCGAGACCCCCGTAGGTCTCCCAGAATCCAAAAAGGATAAACCAAAAAGGAAAGATAAAAACATGAAGTATCAACCAACTCTACTTAGGTATATGCCCATACATATACCTAAGTCATCAATTCCAGTTCTTCTCCAACTCACGAGCCCAAGAACAACCCAGTCCACACAGGAAAGCATAACCCAATCCACACAGAAAAGCACAACCCAATCCACATAGGAAGGCAAGTCAATCACATCAATGATAATGATTGAAACTCAAGATTCATCTCACACAGGTATACTACTCAGGAAGAGGGGTGGAGATGATTAGTTGTAGCTTCTGAATCGTCTCCTATGTCGAACCCACAAAGGATCCAAGTATAGAAGTTGTCGCTGTCGAACCCACATAGGATCCAAGTATAGTAACAATCGCTGCCGAACCCACATATGATCCAATTACAGTCTTTATCCCTACCTAACTCACGAAGGATCCAAGTACAGTCGTCCTCACTACCAAACCCACATAGGATCCATGTACAGTCATCGTTGTCATCACAGTCGCAGCCATCTCTAGGGTTCCCGCACACAGCACGCTCGATGTAACACCCCGTGATTTTATAAGATATATATTCTTTTTAATTACATTCATATCTTCTATTGTATGCTACACTGCGATTATCATTCACTATACCCAAGACCTTATTATCTTGTATTATACGCAACATTATTCTTGGATCGTGTTACACACAATTTCAATTTTGTTTGATAGTTGTTATTCTACGCAACATTGAGTGTGTATATACATATATATTTAATGTATAAATGAAATATGGTTTTATTTTGTTATACGCAACAACAAAGGAGTCTTTCAGTATATGCATCCCTGATTTGGCTTGCATTACACGCAATCACGACCTTCCTCGATAGCGTGTGTCGCATGCAATACAAGGTTTCACTAAACAACGATATGTGGTTATAATATTATCACGAACTAGCTGTTATGAAAAGTATTAACTACATTTTGAATTTTATATCATTATTATTCATCTTACACATTTTCTAGAACATCGTATGAGAACAAAATAAATTTTTCGGGTAAAATAAATATTTTAAAAAAAATGCATTTTGCCGCCTGTCGAGGGTGAACCCACTTTAAATCATGTTTTTTTCATGTTTATAAGTTCAATTTTACAAAATAAAATTATTATTTGGAATCAGGATATAAAATTTTACCTTGGATAAAATTTTCATATTATTCTGATAACTTTCATATTTTAATGAATAGTAAAAACACGCTATATTTTAATAAAAAACAACTTTTTCCATCGTAATAATTAATGTGGTTATATTATAATATTAAATGGTTTTAAAGTATAAATAGAATATATTTTTACCATTTAATATAATTTATGTCATTAGCATCATACACATTTTCTAGAACATCGTATGGGAATAAATTTGATTTAATTTCTACAACTAATGTGTATTGAATTTGGAAAAATGGATTCCATATTTCTATTCAGTGGGTACAAATTATATTAATAGACTATTTTTTATTTTTGGGCATTATGAATAGTTACTACGGTAAATTTTATTTACCATCATTAAAGGTAAATTGGGTAATTAAGGGTAAATATAATATTATAAAATTAACCTAACACTTGTTTTAATACAATTGGATGATTATATTTTGTACTAAGTCATATTTGGGTCGAAATGTAATCCATTATAACCCGCTTGGATGCGATTAAGACCTTTAGTTTATTTTATTTAAAGAAAAGTTAAATATGTCTCACTCAAACTTCAATAATTAAAGTATTTTTAATATAAGTCTACACAGAATATAAATTCCGTTATAAAAACTCATTTTGAAGCTAAATTTTTTTCTTTATCATGGTAATTTATTTTTAATTTTTAATATTTACTTAATTACCTTATTATCTTATACATTAATGATGAATAAATTATTTATTTAGTAAAAAAAATCAATAATATTGTTTTTATTGAAATAGTAATAAATATTAAAGGGCCCACAATCCTGATAAAAACTTCTTGGTAATGTATATATAGACCATAAGCATTAAATTACAGAATATATGACCGTTTGGAGTCTTATAAAAGTGATTATGACACTTATATTATTTTATTTTATATGATGTCAAATTTGTCACCTTCATAATTTAATAAACATGACATTTTAAAATTTGGGTGTTTTAGAAGATAAATATGACTAAATGTATTCTTATGAAATATATAATATTTATATTCATCCTAGTATTTTATTTTTAATTTTTATGCAACAAATAAGTATATTGGATAATTATGCAAAAATGATGTAGTAATTATTTTATTAATAGAAATATCAAATAAATGGTATTAAAATAGTAAAATAAATATTATATGAACATTTTAATTTTATACACTATTTTTCTAGATTACTATGACATGTTATGAACCTATTAAATATTTTAGTTCAAATATATCCTATGTGTGGATTTTATTTAAATTAAAATAAATGAATAGTGTCAAAACTGACACTATTGTTATTTTATAAAAATAACATATTATTAAATTTTTTAAAAATCACAAAAATATTTAAAAATTATAAATTGAAATTAATATAGTCGAAAATGTCATAAAGTATCTAATTATGGATAATTCACAGCACATAAGTAATTATTTATAAAAATTTAAAATTTAGAATCTTATTACCACAAATAAAATTTAATAGATTAAAAAAGGATAAATCAGTTTATAATGTTTAAAATCAATTCCATACATGTATAAATTTTATTGGTTGAGGATTTTACAACCCTATCACATCTAATATTCAAATATGAGTCATTTTGGGAGGTTTTTAAATGGGGTTAGATTTATAATAAATTAATATTTTTAAGATTTCCAAAGGTGCCCCTCTCCTCCCTTATAAAAAGGGAACCACTTCCCACTTCTCTTGACACCCTTTTAATCCTTGATGCTCGTCCAAACCATGCCAATTCCTCTACTAAACTTCTCTTGTTATATCATATAGGTTCTGGTCTTCTCAAAAGACCGACCCTAGTGCCCTAAGAAGAAGTTTAAAGGAGGTGCATCGAAGAACAGGTAATATCAGTTACCGATTCTTTCAAATTTATTTCTTCTTATACTTTATCTTCATTAGTTGTTTAATTTTGATGTAATAACATAATTATCACTCATATACTGATATGTTATTATTATTAAACAACTCTATTCCACCTTCTATCCATCATACGAAAAACTAAATCACCACGCATGTGTACGTACGGAATACCGTCTCCACGCTGTGGTGTAATCTGTTTTCCACCACCACCTTACCTTGATGGGAATAATTCTGTAAATAAATAACAATATATGATTATTGTAAATTTATATTGATTCTGAAATATTATACATACACTTCGATACAATTCCACGATCATGGGAATGATATCATCGCTCGTGCGTACGTACAGACTACCGTCTCCACGACGCGATGAGATTCATTCTCCATGTTAACCATTCATGAATGATTATAAAGTATATATACTGAATAATAATGAAATATATGACATAATAATGTTACTGGATTTATGTATATATATTTATGTCATCTACTTAATTCCATTCAATTCAATAAGTAAACCAAAATAGCGTTCATGCGTACGTATGGCCTACAGTCTCCATGAACGGTGTATTTCATTCCATTTATCAATCTATCACATATATGTATATGCTGAATATTTATTATATATAAATCATGTTTTACATTCTTAAATTAAGAAAATCAGCATATAAGTAATAAATAACAACAAGTCGAAACACGTACGATAAATGAAACGATTTTAACCAAAACGCTGCTATAACATTGATTTACAAAAGAACGGGTAATATAAAATACTAAGTGAACCATATATGATATCATAACAATGAATATGATTCTGTAATAAATCAATGACATTATTTAAATCATTATACAGGAGGTTCGGATACATATGAATCATATCAGACTTATGGTAAGGGATAACTTTTCCAATCTCGTTTTTATCTAAGATTGTTTATTCATAAGTATTCACTGCGGTTATTGTTATAATCCATGTCCATGTTTTCTAGAAATGTTTTAATTTATGTTTAATGTCCTTTTCATACATTTTTAATTTTACTACATGGTATGTAATGAATCTTTTTTCGTACGAGATACTTTTTAACTTTCTGGAAAAAGTATGAGAAGAATGATTTTTTTTAACTTATACGACATGAACAGATTTTTACGGTTTCATAACGCCTCATTTTAATGAGGCTTCCTATACAATATTTCATGATTATTTTCAATAAAACCCATTTATTTTAAAATTTCATGGAATTTTGTGAAAAAAAAATATTTTTAAGAAGAAAGGATATTTTCCTCAAGATTTCATTTCAAGTGTTTTATCAAAAATATTTTCCATATAAAATGAAATTATTTAATATTTTTATATTTCAATTATAATGTCTCCATTATTTACATTCTTTTATTCTTTTTATGATGAAATGATATCCATTTTTTTATATGGATTATGTTATGATGGAATGATGTTTAAGAATCCCATTATATTACATGGGTTATGCTATGATGTATGCTTTATGATTTTGTGGAACACGAAAGAATGATTTCATTCTATGATGGGTGGGACCTATATCTTCCTCCAATTCATTGGGTAATGAATTATATCTCAAGAGATAGACATGGATGGAATGGTATGTTAATCCGGTTTAATAACACAGGACTCGAACGAGGTGTGAACTCGATTCAGAAAGGGAAATTGTCCACTAAGATGGTCTTGGCAGCAATGCCTTGGATAATATGGAAGTCACATCATGTGCTTAATGGTTTTCACAATTACATGTTTTATTCCCATTCTATTTTATTATGATTTATGTTTCTTTATGATCTATGCCTTACGTACTTCCATGTTTTACATCAATGCTCAAGATATTGATGTTTAAATATTATGTTCATGTTTTGAAGTTCAAATGTATGTGGTTAGTTTTATTTTCTCCAAGATTACCCTTACTGAGAATTTGAGCTCACCCTTTATATGTTTTCATTTCCCCAGGATATAAATGAAGTTTTTAGTTAAGAAAAAAAAGGGGATGATCTTTATGGGAGTTGTTGAAGATCTTTAAACATGATTAGAAGTTTATATTCCATGTTTCCAAAGACACTAAACTATTATGATCCTTATGTGTCTATTTTTGTTATGTATTATGTATTCCGCAAAAGTAATGTAATTTCCATGTATGTCAAGATTCAGGCCTCTATAGTTGGTATCAAAGGAAAGGTTTAGTTAACCTTTGGAAACTAGGATGCGAAAACTTTAGTGAGATCCCAAGAAATATTTCTAATGTATGTCTACGGATGTCCCTAAGGGTAAGTATAAGTATAGGATATAGTCCTAGAATTATGGTAACGATATTAGAATTAAACCTAAGATGTTATATGTCAAAGTTACTCCCGCTTCATTATGTTATTTTCCTTGTATGATTTTTGCCTCTCATAGAATTCTTTTTGTGTTTTATTCAATGGAGGGAACCAGAAGGAATTCAGTTAACATTGAATCCAATGGACAAATTGGTGACTATGAGGAAATAAATCGTATAATGCCTAGAGAGAAAGATATTGTGATTATGCCAAATCAGTCATCGCGATATATGATTAACAAGGTGAAATTTAGTGGTATTTCTAATTCATCAAATATGAGGAAGATAGACATTTATGCATGTTCACATGTTGAGGATCATAAAGATAGAGAGATTGGTATTTATAAATAAGGGAAGAAGAACCTTGAGGAATACCTCAAATGGAGGGAAAGATGTTATCTATGTGGAGAAAAGGGTCATAGTGTGACAGACTGTTATGGAGTTCAATGTCTTATTTGTGGAGAACATGGGAATTACCCAACTGAATGCCCTGACCTAAGAGGTTACTTCTAAATCAAGGAAGGAATTATTCCATGAAAATTATTGAAGAGGATGGATTGAAGTGTTTATGTATTGGTATTCAAGAATAATGTTGTTGAGGTACTTTTATGGTGTATTGGAATATTTTTGTATTAGTGTATTCTGGTTTTCAATAATTGTATGGTACCGGTAACCATGAAAAGTAATTCAAATATTTTGGAAATCAGATGATATGCGCATAATGGAGGGATAAAGAGAAAATTAAAATTTTCATATTATTTATGATCTCATGACTGATATAAGGACAATGCAATACCATGGTTTGAGTATATCGAAATTTTCGGATTTTGGTATGTGGAAAGAGTTAACTTTTGAAAGCATCCATGTTTTCAGTAAGGTTCAAGGGGTATTCATTTTTCCCGAGAATACAAGATTATGGTATTCACATGTTTGGAATGCGATAAAAATATATATCTTGTGATATATGTGGGATAAATTATGGTATTCACGTGCTTATTATATGGCCTTTTTAGTAATCATTCTCTTTATACTATAATATTAGATAGAAGTTTATTGAAAAGACTAAAGATTGGAATGGACTACGTTGGACAACATATAGTATTGTTTAAGGATAGATCTTTTTGATATTATGATAGTATAGTTTTCAAAAAATGGACAACTTGCATGACGGGTGACAACCCGTCGCGTCGGACAAGGTTGCGGGAATCGAACCCACAACCGAATTGCGACAGTCCTTCCTCGCCTACCACTAGCCTAAAGGAAGTCCCTGGTTTGTAGAAATTAGTTTTATTTTATTAAGTGGTATGATAGATGAAGTATAAGACCATTTTTGGAACCATGTACGATTAACCTCACCATATATGGACTTATGTATATTTAATATCTTATACTAACATTTTATTGTGATAGAGACAGATGGAATGACCTATCATTCTATCACGTGATCTTATAATACTTCAAGAATTTCAAATTCAACTTCATATCTTTAAATAAGAGATGAAGTGGAAATTGTTCATGGAATGACCAATAATGATTCTACACTGAAATCAGGTAAGTATTTATCCTTATACAAAAAAATCATCAACATTAGGGAAATGAACTTGAAAACAACAAATGTTGTCCTAGTACTCTCATATCCAATGAATCTTATGGTACATTAGATCATCACAAATTTATGGCTTTGTGATTGGTGGATTTTTCATAGCCAGGTTCTCTACCACTCTCCATCAGAACATGATGGTTAGATTTCTCTTCCATATCCATATTTTTCACCTATGTACTCCTTTGTGGAAACCCATTGATCGGTAAATTTGGGTAGACGTTACGTTTCATAATTTAGTTTTAAAGTTATGTTTTGTTATTCCTTTTTACGAAGTGGGTTTCTATTAATGAAAATTTAAAGTAGTAAACCATTTATAACCCCGACGAATTTCGAGGGCGAAATTTATTTTAAGGGGGGGTAGAATGTAACATCCAGAGATTTTGTAAGATATATATTCTTTTTAATTTAATTCATTTCTTCTGTTGTACGCTAAACCAAAATTATCTTTCACTATACGCAACACCTTATTAGCTTGAAGTTTACGCAACATTATTCTTGGATCGTGTTACACACAATTTCAAGTTTGTCTGATAGTTTTTATTCTACGCAACATTGAGTGTGTATGTGTATATATATATTTATTTAATGTATAAATGAAATATGGTTTTATTTTTTATACACGACAAAAAAGGAGTCTTTCACTACACGCAACCCTGATTTGGCTTGCATTACACGCAATCGTGACCTTCCTCGATAGCGTGTGTTGTACGCAATACCAGGTTTCACTAAACAATGATATATGGTTATAATATTATCACGAACTAGCTGTTATGAATAATATTCACTAAATTTTGAATTTTATAACATTATTATTCATCTTACACATTTTCTAGAACATTTTATGAGAATAAAATAAATATTTCGGGTAAAATAAGTATTTTTTAAAAAATGCAGTATTGCCGCCTTTTGATGGCGCACCCACATTAAATATAGATTTTGACATGTTTATAATTCCAATTTTACAAAATAAAATTATTTTTTGGAATTAGGATATAAAATTTTACCTTGGATAAAATTTTCATATTATTCTGATAACTTTAATATTTTAATGAATAGTAAAAACACGCTATATTTTAAATAAAAACAACTTTTTTCATCGTAATAATTTATGTGGATAAATTATAATATTGAATGGTTTTAAAGTATAAAAAGAATATATTTTTACAATTTAATATAATTTATGTAATTATCATTGATTTTACATTGAATTCATAGGTTAAATCAATTCAATCTTTGGCAATGTTTTAAACAAAAACTCGTTTTCTTTCGACAACGGGATTAATTTTAATTTAATTTCTGCAACTTATTTGTATTGAATTTGGTAAAATGAATTCCATATTTGGAATCAGTTGTTCCAAATTATATTAATAGACTACTTTTTTGTTTTTGGGTATTATGAAAAGTAACTAAAGTAAATTTTATTTACCATCATTAAATGTAAATCAGGTAATTAAGGCTAAATATAATATTATAAAATCACCCTAACACTTGTATTAATACAATTGGATGATTATATTTTGTCCTGAGTAATATTTGAGTCGAACTTTAATCCATTAGAACCCACTTGGATGTGATTAAGACCTTTAGATTATTTTATTTAAAGAAAAGTGAAATATGTCTCACTCAAACATTAATAATTAATATATTTTTAATATAAGGTTATAGAGAATATAAATTCGGTTATAAATACTCATTTTAAATATAAAATGTTTTTTTATTATGTTAATTTATTTTGTAATTTTAAAGAGTTACTTAATTACCTTATTAACTTGTACATTAATGATGGAGAAATAATTTATTTAGTAAAAAAATCAATAATATTGTTATTATTGAAATTGTAATACATATTAAAGCGCCCACAAACCCAATAAAAACTTATTGGTAATGTATATCTACACTAATAAGCATCCAATGTCCTAATAAATGACCTTTTGGGGTCTTATAAAAGTGATTATGACACTTATATTATTTTATTTTATCTGATGTCAAAATTTTCACCTTCCTAATTTAATAAATATAACATTTTAATATTTGGGTGTTTTAGAAGATAAATCCAACTAAATGTATTATTATGAGATATATAATATTTATCTTCATCCTAGTATTTTATTTTTAATATTTATTCAACAGATAAGATTATTTGATAATTATACAAAAATGATGTAGTAATTATTTTATTAATAGAAATATCAAATAAATTGTTTTGAAAATAGTAAAATAAATATTATATGAACTATTTAATATACTCCACTAATTTTCTAGATTACTATGATATTTTATGAACCTATTAAATATTTTATTTCGAATATATACTCTGTGTGGATTTTATTTAGATTCAAATAAATGAATAGTGTCAAAATTGACACTATTGTTATTTTATAAAAATAACATATTATTAAATTGTTTAAAATTCAAAAAAATATTTAACAATTATAAATTGAAATTTTATATAGTATGAAATTTCATAATTATCTAATTATGGATAATTCATAGCACATTAGTAATTATTTATAAAAATTGAAAATTTGGAATCTTATTACCCCAAATAAAATTTAGTAGATTAAATAAGGATAAATGAAGTTTATAATGTTTAAAATAAATTCCCTACATGTCTAAATATTATTGGTTGATGATATTACAACCCCATCGCATATAATATTTGAATATGAGTCATTTTTGGAGGTTTTTAACTGGCGTTACATTTATTATAAATTAATATTTTCAAGATTTACAAAGGTGCCCCTCTCATCCCTTATAAAAAGGGAACCCCTTCCCACTTCTCTTCAAACCATTTTGAGCGTTGAAGCTCAGAAAAACCCAACCAATTCCTATTCTCAACCACTATATTTATATAAAATAGGTTCTTGTCTTCTCAAAAGACCAACCCTAGTGCCCTAATAAGAAGTTTAAAGGAGGTGCATCAAGGAAGAGGTAATATCTATTACCGATTCTTTAAAATTTATTTCTTCTTCTACATCCTATTATTTAGTTGTTTCATTATGAAGTAATAAAATAAGTATCACTCATATAATTATATGTTATTATTATGAAAAACCCTATTCCACCTTCTATCCATCATACAGAAAACGATATCCTCGCACGTGCGTACGTACGGAATAACGCCTCCACGCTGTGGTGTAATCTGTTTTCCACCACCACCTTACTTGGATGGGAATAATTGTGTAAATAAATAACTATATATGATTATTGTAAAGTTATATTGATTCTGAAATATTATACATATATTTCGATACAATTCCACGATCATTGTAATGATATCATCGCTCGTGCGTACGTACGGACTACCGTATCCACGCCGCGATGAGATTTATTCTCCATGATAACCATTCATGAATGATTATAAAGTATATATACTGAATAATAATGAAATATATGACATAATAATGATACTGGATTTATGTATATATATATATATATATATATTTCATTTACTTAATTCCATTCAATTCAATAAGGAAACAAAAACATCGTTCATGCGTACGTACGACCTACCGTCTCTACGAATGGTGTATTTCTTTCCATTTATCAATATATCATATATATGTATATGATGAATATTTATTATATATAAATCATTTTTTACATTTTGAAATTAATTAAATAAGGATATAATAAATAAAGAACAAAGAGTCGAAACACGTACGATAAATGAAACGATTTTACCCAAAACACTGCTTTAACATTGATTTACAAAATAACGGGTAATATAAAGTCATAAGTGAACCATATATGATATCATAACAATGAATATGATTCTTTAATAAGTCCATGACATTATTTAAATCATTATACAATAGGTTCGGATACATATGAATCATATCAGATGTAAGGTAAGGGATAACTTTTCCGATCTCCTTTTTATCCGAGATTGTTTATTCGTAAGTATTTATTGGGGTTATTGTTATCATCAATGTCCATGATTTCTAGAAAAGTTTTCATGTATGTTTAAAGTCCTTTTCATCCATTTTTACTTTTACTACATGGTATGTAAGGAATATTTTGTCTTACAAGATACTTTTTTTACTTTCCGGCAAAAGTATGCGAAGAATTTTTTTTATCTTATACGTAGTGAACGGATTTTTACGTTGTCATAACGCCTAATTTTCATGATGCTTCCTATAAAATATTGCATGATTATTTTCAACAAAACCCTTTTCGTTTAAAATTTCATGGCATTTTGTGAAAATAAAATGATTTTGAAGAAGAAAGGATATTTTCTTCAAGATTTCATTTCAAGTGTTTTATCAAAAATATTATCCATCTAAAATGAAATTATTTAATATGTTTATGTTTCAAGTATAATGTCTCCATTATTTACACGGTTTCATTCTTATTATGATGAAATGATATCCATTTTTATATGGATTATGTTATGAGGGCATGATGTTTAATAATCCCATTCAATTACATGGGTTATTCTATGATGTATGATTTAAATTTTTTGGCACACAAAAGAATGATTTAATTAAGAGATGGGTGGGACCTATATTTCCCTCCAATGCATTGGGTAAAGATTTATATCTCATGAGATAGAAATGGATGGAACAGTAAGTTAATCTGGTTCAGTAATACAGGACAGGAACGAGGAGGGAACTCGATTCAGAAAGGGACTTTGTCTACTAAGATGGTCTTGGCAGCAATGCCTTGGCTACTATGGAAATCATATCATGTGCTTAATAGTTTCCACAATTACATGTTTTATTCCCATTCTATTTTATCATGATTAATGTTTCTTTATGATCTATGCCTTACATACTACCATGTTATATGTCATTACTCACGATTTTGTTGTTTAAATATTATGTTCATGTTTTGAAATTCTAATGTATTTGGTTTGTTTTATTTTCTCCATGCTTACCCTTACTGAGCATTTGAGCTCACCCTTTATATGTTTTATTTTCCCCGGGATACAAATAAAGGTTTTAGGTAAGAAAACAAAAAGGGGAAGATCATTTTGGGAGATGTTGCAGATCTTTCAACATGATTAGAAGTTTATATTCAATGATTCCAAAGAAACTAAACTTTTATGATCCTTATGTGTCTGTTTTTGTTATGAATTAATTATTCCTCAAAAGTAATGTAATGTCCATGTACGTCAAGCTTCAGGCATCTACACTCGATTCCGAGAGGGTCCACCCCACGAGCCAATGGGGTCGATACATAAATTTTCACGAAGTTTATAGTTGAAGTATCACAATGTTCCGTTTTGTAAATAGGAAGTCATTGCAATAGACGGCGTGTCAATCGGACGCCCGGTCTGAGAGTTATTGGCTTTTTCGTCCGAGGGGCCCAGTTCATTTTTACGCCAAAAAATCACGACCGTACTCTAGCTGAATCCAAACCTTTTTTTGGATTAATCCAAAAAACCGTCTCACTAAGAGAAATTCAACGTAACTGATGGCACTTCATTCGGACGTCTGGTCGTTAAGTTATAAGCATTTCCGCTCCAAGGGCCCGGTTGGTTTCGGCTTCGAACCAACCCGGTCCTACCCAAAATGTGCCAAAAACTCAATTGTAATATACCAAAACGACCTACTAGATCCAAGAATCCCTACGCAACTGACGGTGCATTGATCAGAGGTCCATAGCCCAAGATATGGGCGTTTGAACGAACTTGGTCCGAAAATAGAGGGTATGGGCCCTGTCCGACCTGGCCCAATACCCCCTGAGTCGGCCCTAACCTGGCACCCTGACCCAAGTCCGGGTCCGGATCGATTTGGCGCGGCCCTTCACGGTTGGCACGACATGGCCCGCGGCTGGCCTGGCCCGGCCTGGTAGGGCGCGGCCCGGCCCGCGGCTGGCGCGGCCCGACCCAGTGGGGCGCGGCCGACCCAGCCTCAGTGCGGCCTGCGGCCCGGCTCGGAAGCCGGCTGCAGCTCGGCAATGGCTGAGAGGAACGCAAAGGGGGAACCACCCCCTTGTTTCCGAAATGGTGGACCTGTGGTGTCACATACAAGGCATATTTTAAAGGTATTTTTTTCATTTAATTTACATCCTTTCTTTTTTTGGGGGTTTCTCTAGGTTTTAGGGAGGAATAGATGAGTATTCATGAATTGGGCCAAACCGTGAGCCTAATTCCAGATTAAAAAATAAATTTTGTATCTTTTATAACTTTTTCATTTTTCAACATTTTTCATCCATTCAAATTCCTAATTGACCTCCCCTAACCTATTAACACCACCAAGGTAATTTGGAGCTTTTAGAAATCCATAACCAGGGGTTATTTGGGTTTTTGTCTAAGGGGTTGGGCCTTCCTGAAAGCCCAATTCCTGTTTTAAAAATAAAATTTTATTTTGTTATAAATTATTCAATATTTGGTCTTTTTTGGTGATTCCAAGTCTCACGTAAGCCCAAGTAACCCAGACGCACGTCTGAACTCTCTACCACCCATTTGGAGCTCTGTAGAATCTCGATGTTGTGCCGATATTCAGAGGGTTCCTCAAATCGCCCAGATTTGAAGAGGTAAAGTATTTCTTTCATAACTCTCTCAATTCTCAATCTTTTTCCTCCATTCCAGTTCCTAAATGAGATAATACATCTTGTTCGAACGTACCCTAAATTTGGGCTCTTTTAAATTTCAGATACTGGAGTTTTGGATTGATTACTTCAAGATACTTCAAGTAAATAAGCCATTTTCTTTCCTATTTCAAATTACTTTGGGTTTAACTCATTGTTCTTAGGGTTTATTCGGGTATAATTGAGTTTAATAATGTCCAGAAACTAGGATTTCGAACCTAGGGTTTAACTTTGGGATTTCTTGGCCAATTTGTGTGGTTTTAGGTTTGATCTAGTTCTCTCTTGGTGCGGCGGGGGTGCGATTTGATTTCGCACGGAGATTCAAGGGGTTTTGTTAATTTGGTAGGTGATTCCATTGTGTGTGCAATTTTTGTGAATTAGCTTGCTTTTTTCATGGTACTCTAATGTTTACTTCAATTGAATGTTTCTGTAAAAATTGGTTTTAGTTGCATTTATAATGCAAATGAATTTTATGTTCCAATTTTTGGTGAAATTGAGGGGTTTCCATTCAAATCTTTTATTAGTCTATTTTGGGATGCCCCATAACTGAATTTTTTGTTTCATTAAAGGGTTTTGAACTGAAATTTTGTTTTAATAACTTACAAGTGTTATCATAGTGTGAAAGGTGGATATCTTAAAGAGCTTTGGTTGAAAAACAATGTGATGTTTTGAGAAGTTGTTTTATTGGAAATAAAATTATTTTATTGTGTGTTTTAAATGGTATAAAATGTGTGTAGCTACTGTAAAATTTGTTTGTGACCAGTAGTGATATTTTATATGAAAAAGTATGTGTTTTGTTTGCTGAAATTGTTTGAGCACAAAAAGGGGAAGCCCGGGTACTTAGGTGGTGCGGATTTGTACTAGTACGGCTAGTGGATCGGATGGGTTTTGTCCCTGTTCCACTTAGCATATGGATAACGGCAAATCTAACTAAACTATTTGGATGATGATTGGGGACCACTAGGTTATGGGTATGTTCCCTACTAGTGTCTTGTGCACGAGAAAGTATTTTTCTATGGTTACTCTACACCGAGGTATGAGGTACAAAGGACCCGAGACAACCTAGTGCTTAGGGGTGTTCCTGATTTTGATGCCCATAGGATTTTTGGTATATACCCTTTTTGTGGGTTGTTTTTGGCAGTACATTACAGTAGCTCACATGTCTATTTAATGTCCTAACATTCTGAAATTCTCGGATTGAAAACTGTTTTCATTTGAAAGTTGCATTTCTTTGAATTTTAACATTGTTTCACCTTGTGTATTAAAATTGCTTGTTTTGTTCACATTGTATTGCATACTCTTTGGAATCAACTGGTGGTATCCTATTGGGCTTAGGCTCACACCCTACTTACACCCCTTGGGTGTAAGTATACCTTCTCATGCTTGACTCAGGTAAAGGGAAGGCTAAGGGTGATGGCGGTTCGGGATGTTAGTCCCCATCGTTGGGGCGGAGTTGCGGGGACGGCTTGCGGGTGATGATCCCCTTCTCATGTGGAGTCCATGGGGATGTCTTTATGTTGTCATTATTTGTTTTTAGACCACTTGTAGTGTCTTTAAACTTATGTATTCAGATCTGGTTTTGTTAAGAATTGTTTAGCATGAAAATTTCAGATTTTAATAATTGATTATATTTTTATGATTTATGCTGTCATACTCGGGTAAATCATTCCCAAACCAGATTTGTTTGATACCCGGGCACTTGTGACAGCCCGTGGGGATAGGGAACACCCTTAGGGCCTTTCCACGGGCCGGGTTTGGTGCCGTTAATGGTGGCGACCAGATCCGGTTCGTGACAAAATGGTATCATAGGGGGTTAATGTTTTTGGGTTATATTGTTATTTTGAGATGAGTCAGGATAGACATGAGCTAGGACTGTCGGGGCTCGGGGTATTGGTTGTGAGTAGGGTGCCTGGCCCGCACCTCTCATGGCAGACCTTGAGTCACCAGAGGATGTTGGAATTTACTGATTGAATTTACTCTCAGGTGTTCTTGTTTAAGCTGAGGACCTATGCTGAGGTTGTTGATCGGGCATGCATTGTGATGATTGATAGGAAAGGTAGGGCTGGTTTCTATGGTTCAGTATCAGTAGTGGGTAGTGGCATCTCCTCAGAGAAGAAAAGGAAGCGGGAGGATCATGTGAAGAAAGGAGGGGGTAGTTCAGGCCACTCTTCCAGGCAATTTTCTTTTGTGGCTTCTGATGCGAGATCGGTCGTGTGCCACCAATGTGGGAGGCCTGGGCATATCCGACCAGAATTTCCTCTTCCTCCGAAGCCTTGTTACCAGTGTGGAGGTATAGGGAATTTGCAGCGCATCTGCGGTGTGGCACGTCCACTCCCTAGTGGGGCAGGGTCAGTGGCTTCAAGAGGAGTGCCAACACAGTCCGAGCCGTCGAGGATTGGGGGATCTCGATTTGGTGGTCGTGGTGGTAGGGCTAGATCATCTTCGGGGCAGATCCAGTTCAGGGCACAACCACAGACTAGCGGTCATCCTCAGGAAGATACTGGACATCTCCATGTAGTGGATCAGTCACCAGCAGGATCAGAGGTGGGACCGTCGACAGTTCGAGGTACCGTTCTGATCGCATCTTCTATAGCTACTGCTATTTTTGATACTGGTGCCTCTATTTCATTCATTTCTAGACGTTTTGTGGACATTCTGAATTTGCCAACTGAGTTGATGTCTTTTGCGATGGAGTTGGTGACACCATTGGGAAAGAAGAAGGAGCAGGGCCTCAGGTGCCCCTCATGTGCACTTTCTGTGTTAGGGGTCGAGATGGAGTGGGACCTCTTGGTCTTAGATATGGACCTTTTTGATGTCATACTCGGGATGGATTGGATAGTACACTTCCAGGCACACATCGATTGCTATAGACGGCGTGTGAGTTTCACAGCACCTGATGGGAGTCGACAGGTTTTTCATGGAGAATGGGATCCACGATCAAGTCGCGCAGGGCCTCCACTCCCAGAGTTGGGAAGTGTTATCTTCCAGTTATCTTCGATTGTGCTAGAGGATGGTCTTTCCCCTGAAGGTGCACTACCTCGTGTAGTGAATGAGTGTCCCGAGGTATTCCCTGATGATTTTTCTGGTTTTCCCCCGGAGCGGGATGTGGAGTTTTCGATTGATCTGGCGCCGGGAACACAGCTGATATCTCTTCCCTCCTATCGCATGGCCCCCACCGAGTTGAGGGAATTAAAGATACAGCTGGACGACTTAGAATACAAAGGATTCATTCGCCCGAGCATCTCTCCTTGGTCCGCTCCTCTGTTGTTTGCAAAAAGGCTGATGGATCCCTCGGGTTGTGCATTGATTACCGGAAGCTGAATAAGGTAACAATTAAAAACAAATACTCTTTGCCCAGAATAGATGATTTGATTGATCAGTTGAAGGGGGAAAAGTGGTTCTCAAAGATAGACCTGCGTTCAGGCTTTCATCAACTCAGGGTCAAGGAGTCAGATATCCATAAGACAGCCTTCTGAAGCAGGTACGACCACTTTGAGTATTTGGTCATGCCCTTCGGATTGACCAATGCTCCAGTGGTATTTATGGCACTTATGAATAGAGTGTTCCATCAGTATCTTGATTCCATTGTTGTGGTGTTCGTGGATGACATTCTGGTATACTCTAGCTCTGAGGAGGAACACGAACATCACTTGAGGATCGTTTTGGGTGCATTACGAGATCACCGCCTCTATGCAAAGTTGTCAAAGTGCACTTTATGGATCAGAGAGGTGAGATTTCTGGGGCATGTGATCTCAGAGCATGGAGTTTCAGTGGACCCTTAGAAAATTAGTGCAGTCATGTCATGGGAGAAACCGAAAAATGTGTTTGAGATCAGGAGTTTTCTTGTCTTGGCCGGTTATTACAGGCGATTCGTTCGGGATTTCTCTCGGCTTGCTTCACCGATGACTTCCCTCACCCGGAAAGGGGTGAAGTTTGTATGGGGTCCAGAATGTCAGGCATCGTTCAAGGAGCTGAAGAGGCGGCTGACTACTGCCCCCGTGCTGATTTTGCCAGAGGCTGGAATGGGATATGTGGTCTATTGTGATGCTTCAGGTATGGGTCTTGGGTGCGTGCTTATGCAAGATGATCATGTGGTCGCGTATGGCTCTCGCCAACTTCGACCACATGAAAAGAACTACCCAACCCATGACTTGGAGTTGGAAGCGGTGATGCATGCTTTGAAGACTTGGCGTCACTACCTCTTTGGGGAGAAGTTTGTGGTATACTCTGATCACAAAAGCTTGTCTTATATCTTCTCGCAGAAGGTCCTCAACTTGAGGCAACGTCGCTGGATCGAGTACTTGTAGGGGTTTGACTTTGACATTGTCTATACCCCAGGCATGGGTAATGTAGTGGCCGACGCTTTGAGCCGAAGAGTTCCAGTGCAGGCTTTGAGGAAGTCTAGTGATGAGTGGGCATTGATGGGTCTCTATTCTCAGATGCATGTGGAGAACAAGGAATACAGTGGAGGGGCATTCTTGGCAAGTGTCCAGTTGACTCCTTCTCTATTGGAGTTGATTCAGCAGGAAGAGCCCAGTGATGATCTTTGTCAGCAGTCTAAGCAGTTCCTTCATGGTGGGGAGACATCCTCTGATTGGTCGTCGTCTCCCGAGGGCATCTTGTGCTTCAAGGGCCGTTCAGTAGTTCCATTACCTCTGCGGAAGGTGGTGATGCAAGATAGCCACCAGTCTCAGTGGGATGTCCATCCGGGTGACACTAAGATGTATTATGATGTTCGTCGGCAGTTTTGGTGGCCTGGTATGAGACGAGACATAGCAGACTTTGTTTCGAGATGCTACACATGTCAGAAGGTGAAAGCAGAGCACCAAAGGCCATCCGGTCTGCTCCAAACACTACCCATTCCTACCTGGAAGTGGGAAGAGGTTTCCATGGACTTCATTGTTGGCTTACCTCGTACACCTCGGGGTAAGAATGCTATTTGGGTGGTGATTGATCGTCTGACCAAATCAGCCCACTTCATTCCGATTAAAGATACAAATAAAGTAGATGAGTTGGGCCATTTGTATCTTCAAGAAGTGGTGAGACTCCATGGTGTACCATCAGCTGTTGTCTCGGATAGAGACCCCCGCTTCACTTCTTGATTTTGGGAAGGCCTTCAGAAGTCCTTGGGGTCTAAGATTAAGATGAGCACAGCATACCACCCACAGACGGATGGTCAGACAGAGCGGGCGAATCAGATATTGGAGGACATGCTTTGTGCATGTGTCCTGGACTTTGGAGGTTCTTGGGATATCCATTTGGGATTGGTAGAGTTTTCTTATAATAATAGTTACCAATCCACGATTCGAATGGCCCCTTTTGAGGCGCTCTATGGTCGGCCTTGTCGGTCCCCCCTAAGTTGGGCTGAGGTAGGAGAGACTTCACTGTTGGGGCCGAGCCTTGTGCAGGAGACTTCTGAGAAGGTCAAGTTGATCAAGCAGCACTTATTGACAGCTCAGAGTCGTCATAAATATTATGCTGACCGGAGGCGTCGAGACCTAGAGTTTTCTGTGGGTGACAGGGTATTCATAAAAGTGGCCCCTCGTCTGGGCCATCGTCGATTGGGTAAGAAAGGTAAGCTGATGCCATGGTATGTCGGACCCTTTGATATCACCGAGCATATTGGTAAGGTGGCATACAGGTCGGCCTTACCTTCTCAGTTGACGTCTATCCATGATGTCTTCCACGTCTCTTAGTTGAAGAAATACAATCTGGATCCATCCCATGTGTTGAGTTGGGAAGAACTAGAGATAGAGCCTAACATGTCTATCGTTGAGAGACCGATGAAAATAGTGGACTCCCAAGCGAAGATACTTCGAGGAAAGTCTATTACTTTAGTCCGGGTTTTATGGAAGCATGAGAATGATACACATGAGACATGGGAGCGAAAGTCATGGGTCGAGGAAGAGTACCCATTCTTGTTTTCCAACTGAGATTCATGTTGACTTTCCGGGGCGGAAAGTCCTTAATGGTGGGGAGAATTGTCACATAAAAAGGCATATTTTAAAGGTATTTTTTTCATTTAATCTACATCCTTTCTATTTTGGGGGGTTTCCCTAGGTTTTAGGGAGGAATAGATGAGTACTCATGAATTGGGCCAAACCGTGAGCCCAATTCCAGATTAAAAAATAAATTTTGTATCTTTTATAACTTTTTCATTTTTCAACATTTTTCATCCATTAAAATTCCTAATTGACCTCACCTAACCTATTAATACCACCAAGGTAATTTGGAGCTTTTAAAAATCCATAACCAGGGGTTATTTGGGTTTTTGTCTAAGGGGTTGGGCCTGCCCGAAAGCCCAATTCTTGTTTTAAAAATAAAATTTGATTTTGTTATAACATATTCAATATTTGGGCTTTTTCGGTGATTTAAAGTCTCACTTAAGCCCAAGTAACCCAGCCGCGCCTCTGAACTCTCTCCCACCCATTTGGAGCTCTGTAGAATCGTGATTTTGTGCCGATCGTCATAGGGTTCCTCAAATCGCCTAGATTTGAAGAGGTAAAGTATTTCTTTCATAACTCTCACAATTCTCAATCTCTTTCCTCCATTCCAGTTCCTAAATGAGATAATACATCTTGTTCAAACGTACCCTAAATTTGGGCTCTTTTAAATTTCAGATACTGGAGTTTTGGAGTGATTAGTTCAAGATACTTCAAGTAAATAAGCCCATTTGTTTCCTATTTCAAATTACATTGGGTTTAACTCATTGTTCTTAGAGTTTCTTCGGTTATAATTGAGTTTACTAATGTCCAGAAACTAGGATTTCGGACCTAGGGTTTAACTTTGGGCTTTCATGGCCAATTTGTGTGGTTTTATGTTTGATCTAGTTCTCTCTTGGTGTGGCGGGGGTGCGATTTGATTTCGCACGGAGATTCAAGGGGTTTTGTTAAATTGGTAGGTGATTCCATTGTGTGTGCAATTTTTGTGAATTAGCTTGATGTTTTCATGGTACTCTAATGTTTACTTCACTTTAATGTTTCTGTAAAAATTGGTTTAGTTGCATTTATAATGCAAATGAATTTTATGTTCCATTTTTTGGTGAAATTGAGGGGTTTCCATTCAAATATTTTATTGGTCTATTTTGGGATGCCCCATAACTGAATTTTTGGTTTCATTAAAGGTTTTCGAACTGAAATTTTGTTTTAATAACTTACAAGTGTGATCATAGTGTGAAAGGTGGATATCTTAAAGAGATTTGGTTGAAAAACAATGTGATGTTTTGAGAAGTTGTTTTATTGGAAATAAAATTATTTTATTGTGTGTTTTAAATGGTATAAAATGTGTGTAGCTAGTGTAAAATTTGTTTGTGACCAGTAGCGATATTTTATATGAAAAAGTATGTGTGTTGTTTGCTGAAATTGTTTGAGCACAAAAGGGGAAGCCCGGGTACTTTGGTGGGGCGGATTTGTACTAGTACGGCTAGTGGATCGGATGGGTTTTGTCCCTGTTCCACTTAGAATATGGATAACGACAACTCTAACTAAACTATTTGGATGATTATTAGGGACCACTAGGTTATGGGTATGTTCCCTACTAGTGGCTCGTGCACAAGAACGGATTTTTCTATGGTTACTCTACACCGAGGTACGAGGTACATAGGGCCCGAGACAACCTAGTGCTTAGGGGTGTTCCTGATTTTGATGCTCATAGGATTTGTGGTATATACCATTGTTGTGGGTTGTTTTTGGAAGTACATTACAGTAGCTCACATGTCTATTTAATGTGATAACACTCTGAAATTCTCGGATTGAAAACTGTTTTCATTTGAAAGTTGCATTTCTTTGAATTTTAACACTGTTTCACCTTGTGTATTAAAATTGCCTGTTTTGTTCACATTGTATTGCATACTCTTTGGAATCAACTGGTGGTATCCTATTGGGCTTAGGCTCACACCCAACATACACCCCTTGGGTGTAAGTAGACCTTCTCATGCTTGACTCAGGTAAAGGGAAGGCTAAGGGTGATGGCGGTTCAGGATGTTAGTCCCCATCGTTGGGGCGGAGTTGTGGGGACGGCTTGCGGGTGATGATCCCCTTGTCATGTGGAGTCCATGGGGATGTCTTTATGTTGTCATTGTTTGTTTTTAGACCACTTGTAGTGTCTTTAAACTTATGTATTCAGATCTTGTTTTGTTAAAAATTGTTTAGCATGAAAATTTCAGATTTTAATAATTGATGGTTTTTTTATGATTTATGTTGTCATACTCGGGTAAATCGTTCCCAAACCAGATTTGTTTGATACCCGGACACTTGTTCCAGCCCGTGGGGATAGGGAACGCCCTTCGGGCCTTGCCACGGGCCAGGTTTGGTGCCGTTAATGGTGGCGACCAGATCCGGTTCGTGACAAAATGGTATAAGAGGGGGTTAATGTTTTTGGGTTATATTGTTATTTTGAGATGAGTCGGGATAGATAGGAGCTAGGACTGTCGGGGCTCGGGGTATTGGTTGTGAGTAGGGTTCCTGGCCCGCACCTCTCATGGCAGACCTTGAGTCACCAGAGGATGTTGGAATTTACTGATTGACTTTACTCCCATGTGTTCTTCTTTAAGCTGAGGACCTATGCTGAGGTTGTTGATCGGGCATGCATGGTGGAGATTGATAGGAAAGGTAGGGATGGTTTCTATGGTTCAGTATCAGCAGTGGGTAGTGGCAGCTCTTCAGAGAAGAAAAGGAAGCGGGAGGATCATGTGATAAAAAGGAGGGGGCAGTTCAGGCCACTCTTCCAGGCAGTTTTATTCTGTGGCTTCTGATGCGAGATCGGTCGTGTGCCACCAATTTGGGAGGCCTGGGCATATCCGACCAGCATGTCCTCTTCCTCCGAAGCCTTGTTACCAGTGTGGAGGTATAGTGCATTTGTAGCGCTTCTGCGGTGTGGCACGTCCACTCCCAAGTGGGGCAGTGTCAGTGGCTTCAAGAGGAGTGCCAACACAGTCCGAGCCGTCGAGGACTGGGGGATCTAGATTTGGTGGTCGTGGTGGTAGGGCTGGATCATCTTCTGGGCAGAGCCAGTTCCGGGCACAACCCCAGACTAGCGGTCGTCCTCAGGCAGATACTGGACATCTCCATGTAGTGGATCAGTCACCAGCAGGATCAGAGGCGGGACCGTCGACAGTTCGAGGTACCGTTCTGATCGCATCTTCTATAGCTACTGCTCTTTTTGATACTGGTGCCTCTATTTCATTCATTTCTGGACGTTTTGTGGACATTCTGAATTTGCCAACTGAGTTGATGTCTTTTGCGATGGAGTTGGTGACACCATTGGGAAAGAAGAAGGAGCAGGGCCTCAGGTGCCCCTCATGTGCACTTTCTGTGTTAGGGGTCGAGATGGAGTGGGACCTCTTGGTGTTAGATATGGACCTTTTTTATGTCATACTCGGGATGGATTGGCTAGTACATTTCTAGGCACACATCGATTGCTATAGACGGCGTGTGAGTTTCACAACACCTGATGGGAGTCGTCAGGTTTTTCATGGAGAATGGGATCTACGATCAAGTCGCGCATGGCCTCCACTCCCAGAGTTGGGAAGTGTTATCTTCCAGTAATCTTCGATTGTTCTAGAGGATGGTCTTTCCCCTGAAGGTGCACTACCTCGTGTAGTGAATGAGTTTTCCGAGGTATTCCGTGATGATTTTTCTGGTTTTCCCCCGGAGCGAGATGTGGAGTTTTCGATTGATCTGGCGCCGGGAAAACAGCCGATATCTCTTCCCTCCTATCGCATGGCCCCCACCGAGTTGAGGGAATTAATGATAAAGCTGTACGACTTAAAATCCAAAGGATTCATTCGCCTGAGCGTCTCTCCTTGGTCCGCTCCTGTGTTGTTTGCAAAAAAGGCAGATGGATCCCTCCGGTTGTGCATTGACTACCGGAAGCTGAATAAGGTAACAATTAAAAAAAATACCCTTTGCCCAGAATAGATGATTTGTTTGATAAGTTGAAGGGGGATAATTGGTTCTCAAAGATAGACCTGCGTTCAGGGTATCATCAACTCAGGTTCAAGGAGTCAGATATCCCTAAGACAGCCTTCCGAAGCAGGTACGACCACTTTGAGTATTTGGTCATGCCCTTCGGATTGACCAATGCTCCAGCGGTATTTATGGCACTTATGAATAGGGTGTTCCATCAGTATCTCGATTCCTTTGTTGTGGTGTTCGTGGATGACATTCTGGTATACTCTAGCTCTGAGGAGGAACACGAACATCAATTGAGGATCTTTTTGGGTACATTACGAGATCACCGCCTCTATGCAATGTTGTCAAAGTGCACTTTCTGGATCAGAGAGGTGAGATTTCTGGGGCATGTGATCTCAGAGCATGGAGTTTCAGTGGACCCTGAGAAAATTAGTGCAGTCATGTCATGGGAGAAACCGAAGAATGTGTTTGAGATCCGGAGTTTTCTTTGCTTGGCCGGTTATTACAGGCGATTCGTTCGGGATTTCTCTCGGCTTTCTTCACCGATGACTTCCCTCACCCGGAAAGGGGTGAAGTTTGTACAGGGTCCAGAATATCAGGCATCATTCGAGGAGCTGATGAGGCGGCTGACTACTGCCCCCGTGCTGATTTTTCCAGAGGCTGGAAAGGGATATGTGGTCTATTGTGATGCTTCAAGTATGGGTCTTGGGTGCGTTCTTATGCAAGATGATCACGTGGTCGCGTATGGCTCTCGCCAACTTCGACCACATGAAAAGAACTACCCAACCCATGACTTGGAGTTGGCAGCGGTGATGCATGCTTTGAAGACTTGGCGTCACTACCTCTTTGGGGAGAAATTTGTGGTATACTCTGATCACAAAAGATTGGCTTATATCTTCTCACAGAAGGACCTCAACTTGATGCAACGTCGCTGGATCGTGTACTTGCAGGGGTTTGACTTTGACATTGTCTATACCCGAGGCAAGGGTAATGTAGTGGCCGACGCTTTGAGCCGAAAGAGTTCCAGTGCAGGCTTTGAGGAAGTCTAGTGATGAGTGGGCATTGATGGGTCTCTTTTCTCAGATGCATGTGGAGAACAAGGAATACAGTGGAGGGGCATTCTTGGCAAGTGTCCAGTTGACTCCTTCTCTATTGGAGTTGATTCAGCAGGAACAACCGAGTGATGATCTTTATCAGTGGTCTAAGCAGTTCCTTCATGGTGGGGAGACATCCTCTGATTGGTCGTCGTCTCCCGAGGGCATCTTGTGCTTCAAGGGCCGTTCAGTAGTTCCATTACCTCTGCGGAAGGTGGTGATGCAAGATAGCCACCAGTCTCAATGGGCTGTCCATCCGGGTGCCACTAAGATGTATTATGATGTTCGTCAGCAGTTTTGGTGTCCTGGTATGAGACGAGACATAGCAGACTTTGTTTCGAGATGCTACACATGTCAGCAGGTGAAAGCAGAGCACCAAAGGCCATCCGGTTTGCTCCAACCACTACCCATTCCTACCTGGAAGTGGGAAGAGGTTGCCATGGACTTCATTTTTGGCTTACCTCGTACACCTCAGGGCAAGAATTCTATTTGGGTGGTGATTGATCGTCTGACCAAATCAGCCCACTTCATTCTGATTAATGATACAACTAAAGTAGATGAGTTGGGCCATTTGTATCTTCAAGAAGTGGTGAGACTCCATGGTGTACCATCAGTTGTTGTCTCGGATAGAGACCCCCGCTTCACTTCTCGATTTTGGGAAGGCCTTCAGAAGTCCTTGGGGTCTCAGATTAAGATGAGCACAACATACCACCCACAGACGGATGTTCAGACAGAGCGGGCGAATCAGATATTGGAGGACATGCTTCGTGCATGTGTCCTGGACTTTGGGGTTCTTGGGATAGCCATTTGGGATTGGTAGAGTTTTCTTATAATAATAGTTACCAATCCATGATTCGAATGGCCCCTTTTGAGGCGCTCTATGGTCGGCCTTGTCGGTCCCCCCTATGTTGGGCTGAGGTAGGAGAGACTTCACTGTTGGGGCCGAGCCTTGTGCAGGAGACTTCTGAGAAGGTCAAGTTGATCATGCAGCGCTTATTGACAGCTCAAAGTTGTCATAAATCTTATGCTGACCGGAGGCGTCGAGACCTAGAGTTTTCTGTGGGTGACAGGGTATTCTTAAAAGTGGCCCCTCGTCTGGGCCATCGTCGATTGGGTAAGCAAGGTAAGCTGATGCCACGGTATGTCGGACCCTTTGAGATCACCGAGCGTATTGGTAAGGTGGCATACAGGTTGGCCTTACCTTCTCAGTTGACGTCTATCCATGATGTCTTCCACGTCTCTCAGTTGAAGAAATACAATCCGGATCCATCCCATGTGTTGAGTTGGGAAGACTAGAGATAGAGCCTGACTTGTCTATCGTTGAGAGACCGATGAAAACAGTGGACTCCCAAGAGAAGATACTTCGAGAAAAGTCTATTCCTTTAGTCCGGGTTTTATGGCAGCATGGGAATGATACACATGAGACATGGGAGCGAAAGTCATGGGTCGAGGAAGAGTACCCATTCTTGTTTTCCAACCGAGATTCATGTTGACTTTCCGGGGCGGAAAGTCCTTAATGGTGGGGAGAATTGTCACATACAAGGCATATTTTAAATGTATTTTTTTCATTTAATTTACATCCTTTCTTTTTTTGGGGGTTTCCCTAGGTTTTAGGGAGGAATAGATGAGTATTCATGAATTGGGGCAAACCGTGAGCCCAATTCCAGATTAAAAAATAAATTTTGTATCTTTTATAACTTTTTCATTTTTCAACATTTTTCATCCATTAAAATTCCTAATTGACCTCCCCTAACCTATTAACACCACCAAGGTAATTTGGAGCTTTTAGAAATCCATAACCAGGGGTTATTTGGGTTTTTGTCTAAGGGGTTGGGCCTGCCCGAAAGCCCAATTCCTGTTTTAAAAATAAAATTTTATTTTGTTATAACTTATTCAATATTTGGGATTTTTCGGTGATTCCAAGTCTCACTTAAGCCCAAGTAACCCATCCGCGCGTCGGAACTCTCTCCCACCCATTTCGAGCTCTGTAGAATAGCGAGTTTGTGCCGATCTTCATAGGGTTCTTCAAATCTCCCAGATTTGAAGAGGTAAAGTATTTCTTTCATAACACTCTCAATTCTCAATATTTTTCCTCCATTCCAGTTCCTAAATGAGATAATACATCTTGTTCGAAAGTAACCTAAATTTGGGCTCTTTTAAATTTCAGATACTGGAGATTTTGAGTGATTACTTCAAGATACTTCAAGTAAATAAGCCATTTTCTTTCCTCTTTCAAATTACTTTGGGTTTAACTCATTGTTCTTAGGGTTTCTTCGGTTATAATTGAGTTTACTAATGTCCAGAAACTAGGAATTCGAACCTAGGGTTTAACTTTGGGATTTATTGGCCAATTTGTGTGGTTTTAGGTTTGATCTACTTCTCTCCTGGTGCGGCGAGGGTGCGATTTGATTTCGCACGGAGATTCAAGGGGTTTTGTTAATTTGGTAGGTGATTCCATTGTGTGTGCAATTTTTGTGAATTAGCTTGCTGTTTTCATGGTAATCTAATGTTTACTTCACTTGAATGTTTCTGTAAAAATTGGTTTTAGTTGCATTTATAATGCAAATGAATTTTATGTTCCAATTTTTGGTGAAATTGAGGGGTTTCCATTCAAATCTTTTATTGGTCTATTTTGGGATGCCCCATAACTGAATTTTTGGTTTCATTAAAGGGTTTGGAACTGAAATACTGTTTTAATAACTTACAAGTGTTATCATAGTGTGAAAGGTGGATAACTTAAAGAGCTTTGGTTGAAAAAAGTGTGATGTTTTGAGAAGTTGTTTTATTGGAAATAAAATTATTTTATTGTGTGTTTTAAATGGTATAAAATGTGTGTAGCTACTGTAAAATTTGTTTGTGACCAGTAGTGATATTTTATATGAAAATGTATGTGTGTTGTTTGCTGAAATTGTTTGAGCACAAAAAGGGGAAGCCCGAGTACTTAGGTGGGGCGGATTTGTACTAGTACGGCTAGTGGATCAGATGAGTTTTGTCCCTATTCCACTTAGCATATGGATAACGACAACTCTAACTAAACTATTTGGATGATGATTGGGGACCACTAGGTTATGGGTATGTTCCCTACTAGTGGATCGTGCACGAGAACGGATTTTTCTATGGTTACTCTACACCGAGGTACGAGGTACATAGGGCCCGAGACAACCTAGTGCTTAGGGGTGTTCCTGATTTTGATGCTAATAGGATTTGTGGTATATACCCTTGTTGTGGGTTGTTTTTGGCAGTAAATTACAGTAGCTCACGTGTCTATTTAATGTGCTAACATTCTGAAATTCTCGGATTGAAAACTGTTTTCATTTGAATGTTGCATTTCTTTGAATTTTAACACTGTTTCACCTTGTGTATTAAAATTGCTTGTTTTGTTCACATTGTATTGCATACTCTTTGGAATCAACTGGTGGTATCCTATTGGGCTTAGGCTCAGACCCTACTTACACCCCTTGGGTGTAAGTAGACCTGTTCATGCTTGACTCAGGTAAAGGGAAGGCTAAGGGTGATGGCGGTTCGGGATGTTAGTCCCCATCGTTGGGGCGGAGTTGCGGGGACGGCTTGCGGGTGATGATCCCCTTGTCATGTGGAGTCCATGGAGATGTCTTTATGTTGTCATTATTTGTTTTTAGACCACTTGTAGTGTCTTTAAACTTATGTATTCAGATCTGGTTTTGTTAAGAATTGTTTGGCATGATAATTTTATATTTTAATAATTGATTGTTTTTTTATGATTTATGCTGTCATACTCGGGTGAATCGTTCCCAAACCAGATTTGTTTGATACTCGGGCACTTGTGCCAGCCCGTGGGGATAGGGAACGCCCTTCGGGCCTTGAGACGGGCCGGGTTTGGTGCCGTTAATGGTGGCGACCAGATCCGGTTCGTGACACGTGGGGTCCACCCTAGGTATCTGCCGGTGGGTTACGACCTCCCGGTTTCCTTCAAACTGCTTGCCGTGATGGATGGCCTTGTGTAACCATGGGACCCCCACGGGTCCCGCCTATAGCTGGCGCCAGCAGCCCCCTCAGCCGTCCACCCCTTTGAAGACCGCCGCAGCCTTAGGCCACAACTCATGTCCGACCAGCACGACGCTACGACACCACGGCCCAACCCGGCCGCGACCCCTTTGATGCTCTGGCGCGGCACGGCGGCGATGCGCACCTCCGCCGCAGACCTCTCCTGGATGCGGCCTCCTTCGGCCTAACCGGCGTGGCGCGATGGCGCTTTGCTCCTCCGCTACGGCCCGCTTCATCCACGTTCCTCTTCGTTCTTGCGCGGTGCAACGGAACCTCAATGCCTTCACCACAATCATCAATGAAGTTCAAGAAAAAATGGGAGGAGGATCGGCTGTGTTTGTGTGGTTTGATCTCCTCCCGTTATGATGATAACAAGCGGCCAAATTTTAATCAACGAAGGTCGATAAATAAAACATGAACGAAGATGACCCCTACCTCGAAGGAACTTCACGATTGTCAAGTGCTGCTGATGATGTCATCATTTTCGTCATCGTCGGTGTGTCCTCCCATGTTGCGGAGGAAGAAGAGGATGGAGAAACCGAGCCGCCGAGTCGACGTTCTTAATCAGAGAGTTGGCTTTCTTCATTGAAGAAGAAGTTCTTCAACATGAAGATGAACCAATCTTCCAATACTCAAAATCTCCCTTCCCTTTCTCTTAACACCACAAATGCCAACCAAAATAAAATAAGGCTTTTTCTTATTTTATTTACTCATGCCAAGCATTTCAAATTTTGAAAATCAAACACTTAATTCAATTAATTTTTGATGTTCAATTAATTAATTAAATGTTTGTTGGAAAGCATTAAATTCAGAGAGTGGGGAGAGGAAGGGTCACCCACTTAAAGGGGAAGTTTACCAATTTAAAATGAGTTACAAATTTTAAGAGGGGGGTTAGAGGAGTTTAAAGAAATGAGAAGGGGTGGGGCTCGTGTGGGCCCCACCACACATATATTATCACATGTGTAGTTAGGGGCTTGTGGGTCCCACCCCAATTACCCCATGTTGGATATAACCACATGGACAATGATTAAAAATTGTTCCACAATTTTTATTCAATTCTTTATTAATCCACAATTTTTTACAACTCCTCCCGAGAAAACGCATATTCGTTAATGGTCCTCTTAAACAGTTACCGATGCTGCGGTTTCATCGGTGCCATTGGATTTCAATTCCGAGCACCTGTTCAAAAGATAGAAAATCCTTCTCGTTCTTTCACCGAACGTACCCGAGCTAAACATTGGAAATTGAATCCGGGCACACTGGGCCTCAGAATCAAGTGCCGTTAGAAGCTGCATACTCGTAAAATCCCATAGAATTTAAGAAAAAAAATTTCTTAAATTTTACGGGACTTTACATACATAGTAATTTTTGACCAAATTTTATAATGAATATAATAAAAATTAATTACAACGATTAATTTAAAATTTGGTTTAATAGGGATTAAAATAACATGATAAGGGTTAAAAAAGAAATTTTAACCTGTCAATAAAATATTTGGTTTCCATTGACATACGATTACACATTTATGGTATTACAATAGTTTAATTTAATCCCTTTCTAAATATCAAAAATATAGGAGAATTTATTTCATTTGAATAATTCATTTTGCGTCTTCTAGGCGTCAAATAAAAGGAAACCCCTTGTCCTCTATACCCCACACCTTCACACCAATTTTTATTGAACAGTACCTTCCAAAATAATTTCACAACAACCCTACCATTTAAACATAATTCATATTTTTCTCCGAATACAATCCTAGGAAGGAATTAGTTATAATATAATCAATGTACCAGAAGAAGAGGAAATTTTCTTCAATGAGAATATTTATTATACATCATCCTAAACACCCTTGAAATTATATTATTACCTAAATATATATTAACCATAGTATATTTAATATTATTATATGTATTTGCTTCTCGTTAATTATAAAAAAATAACCACTTCCATCAAATGTCTTAAAAAATAATCATTACTGTTTATAGTTGACTAGTGCCCCCCGAACCAAAGACAAACATTTTTACATTAAAATCCATAAAGGATAGTGATAATAATGGATTTATTGATTATATATATATATGATATATATGATATATATAATTTTATTATTATGTAATAATTATATCACTGATTAAATCATGCCTTCTATTTTCTGTGAATATGATAACATTTTTGTGTTTACGGAAGACTATCATCTCACAAAGTGATATAATTCGTTCAAAATTTACAAGGAATGTATTAAAAATGGTTTTAATGAAGATATATTATATAAATAAAATAAAAATATTCATTATATTAAATCATTTTTTTCAATCATTCACTCCAACAACAGAATGGATGCAACATTCATTGTTATATATAGCCTACTGTCTCCATGAACAGTGAATTTCATTTTCTATCTCTAAATATTAATTATTAATTTAAATAAAAAGATAATGAATATATATGATATTTATATAATTTTTATAATTAATTATTTGATGGATTCATGATCAATATTAGAGGACCAAATTTATAAAAATTATTACTTACATATCAAACAATGTGGTTATTACCATAACTAATAATTTATCATGAAATTGTTAATCAATAGGTCATATAAAGTAATAATAAAATCATATATTAAATTATATATATTAATATGTTAATTTAATATATTTTTAATTAATATAAATTTATCATATATTAGGTTTTAATGACTATTACATAATTCAAGGCTTACGTTATGGGATTTAAGTCTCATTATTTAGTTTATGAGACACATATCTTATTTACCAATTCTTATATTATGTGGTGTATATAAATCCCATGAAGTTATAATTTTATTCATATAATTAAAATTATTGTGGTTTACAAATACATTTTATGATCTCTCATTCATGTGGATTATGGTTAAATAGTTAAGAATTTGTTATGATATTTTCATCTTGATTTTCCTTCTTTGAGATGTATATTATGAAATGTATCTATATTATTTAATGGGGTGTAAATATATCCAATATGAAATATAATATCAGGAATTTTCTCATAATAGTGAAATTTTCTTTTATTCCCCCATTATTGTTATGAATCATTGTTACCATGTTGGTAATTATTTTATGTTTCAATCTCATCATTTATTGGGATAATTTATGATTATGTATCAATTTTTTATGTAAAATGATCTAAATATCAATAATACTCATAATATTTATTCTTAAATGATTATTAATGTTATTAAAAAGTAATGATTCAATTTTCCCAATATATGATACTTAAAATTAATAGTAACATTTTTTAAGAAAATGATTAATTATTTTTCTCTTCAGTGTGATATATGTTTTCTTCCATATAAATGTTTTTTAAAAATAGTTTCAAAAATGTTTTAATTTCCAATTATTTATTTAAATTTAAATTTAAACTATTTTTAATATTTCATTCAAATAATTATACCATCATGATTTTCTCCAAACAATTCAAATTTTGATTTGACAAAAAATGTGAATGGAATCATCATTTTAATGATTAAAATATGAATTGAATATTCTAATTTCATGAAAATAATTTATTTTCATCTTCCATATATCATTTCAAGATTATTTTCTATGAAAAATGTTTTAATCAAGTTATAATCCTTAAAATTTTATTTTTATGTGGAATGGTTATTTCCCTCAAGATATGGATTATATGATTTTTAAAAGATTCTATTATTTGTTTATCATGGTTATTTTAAATGAAAAGGATTTTTTAAAACCCATAAGTTTTAAAATATTGATTTTATTATAAAATGTATTCTCATTAAGAAATTTAACAAGTTGAATTTAAAAATTATTTTTTATTTATAATTAAATTCATTAGGTTTATTTTTAATTACTTGGAATATGATACAAATATATTTTTCCTAACATTAATCTAAATTGTTTATGGGATTTTTTATAGGATGTTTATGAAATTAATTTCTATTAATTGGGTTATACCTCAAGAAAATTCTAATAAAACCTAGTTAATTTTCTATGGTTATTTATTTTATAAAATGTGGAAATGATTATGAAACCTATTCATTTTAGTGGTTCAAATAAGATGAAATTATTATGACTTTTTATAATATATATATATATATATGATGTTTATTAGGGGATTTTTGGTTTTGTAACCATGGAATGTGGTACTATTATAACCATAACTATTTTTTGACCTATTTATCCTTTAAATTCATTGGGTAGAGACTTATATCTCATGAGATATATAGTATTTCTACATAATTTATATTCAGTTCAATAAGGGACTATATCTGTAATGATGGTATTGGGAGTAAACTAACACAAAAATGATTTTATGTGTAGAGAAATATTTAATTTCTATTCTTTTATACATTAACCTCATTGTATGTTCAAAATATTATGATAGAATTTAATTACATGATCAAATGTTTTTAGTATACCTTCCATTTATATCTATAATGGAATGTGTGGACGTGGTTACATGTTTATATACTTAAAACATAGCATATTTTAATATCCGTATCTTAATGAGTGAAATTTATTCTATTTTTACATTTTTTAAATTTTATAATTTGAGGTGTATGAAAAAATATACATGTCATTATGATGTTATGAACTTTTGGATCATGTTCTTTAATTCCCTTGATATTTATATCATATGAACTAACAATATTTATATCATTAATTATGTATATAATCTATGACATATTTTCAATGAACATCATACATTATTCTCATTATCACATACCCTTGTTTTTATATTATTTATTAATATGATCATATACTTATACATCATATGTTTACCATCACCAAAAATTTGAGATCCCCTATAATATGTTTCACTTCCCAATGTTATTAAGATTGGTTTTCTATAGGGGTTTTCCATGATGTGTATTAAATGGGATGATTTTTTGTTTTGAAATTTGAATATCATTCACTATATTACAATATTGTATTTTGTGTTTCCAATTTCAAATATGTGTTATTGTCCTCAGGATTATTGGTGTAAAATATATTAATTAGTCGTCTCTAAAAGTATAATATCTATATATCTGAATCATGGGTTTCAATAGTTACATAAACCATAATACACTATCTTACACCTATTGGGTAATGTTGGTGAGGGATACACTTTCATGGAGTTTTTCAGTGATCATTTTTTGGTTTGTGATATTGATAATCTCAAACATATACCTTAATTGATTTATCTCATGCTTTAGTTGTTGAATATCATATTTCTCTTGGTCAATAGAAAATCAGAAAGATTTTATATTCATTTACCTATTAGTCTCATATATTTATATTACATCTTTAAGATGAATATTCATTACATTAAAATAAGCATTCCAATAGATTGTAACAGTATTGTTCACTAAGAGAGTATACTGGAAATATTTTTATTTATGGAAATATCTCCACTATATCCCATGAATATGATACAAAATATTACTCTTATAAGACAAAAAATATATAATTTCTTTCATCATACCAATGTTAAATAACTAAAAAGATAGGGTAAGATCATCTTCTCTTTATGTGTAATCATTAGAGATATGAAATAATAACATGTAAAAAAGGGAATGAGAAAATGTCCGTAATATATAAAAACAATACATTCATATCCAAGATCATAATATTGAGTCATGGAAAATGATTTGAATTTCATAATACATGAATAAATTTGAAATAAAAAAACATGAGCCATGTGAGTATACCATTGTAATATGATATGACATTATGGAATAAAAATTAGAATAATGATTTCAACTATAGTATTGAATCACATCCCAGGTTATTGTAGTTGATTGGGTTCACTTCCCAACCCATTATAGTAGTAGTTGTTTACTCTACAGTCCATTATAACAAAAAACCCATTACAAATTTTGGTTCACTCCCCATTAATTTAATTTAAATATTATTTGACATAATTTTTTACCTAATTCATTTGAAGAAGATAGGTGTCCCACCCTACAAATAATTAATGTGATACATATGTGTGACATAATATAAAAACACTATCAACATAAAATAACCCTTGAAATGAAAGGTGTTTCATAAATTTTTTACTAAATCATATCTTTTGGAAAATATAAAGGTTTCATAAATTACTCATCAATTTATCATATAATATACCCTAGAAACAAGTGGGATTCGTAATCATTTACTCTTTGAATTACACATAATAAAAAACATGATTCATAAATTTTATGAAATCATAAACATAATTCATTCAGATACAGAATAATAATGGTACCCCATGATCTTATCCATCGTATGGAATAGGGTAAATAAATGGATTTAATGTCACATGTGAAATTATTATTAGTATACAATAGTAACATTTATTTAAGAAAAAAATATAACTCGAAATTTTGTTTTCAAAGTTAATAAATAAAAACATTTATATACAATTCTTTAAAAATATTAATAAATCATAAAATGGAGTCTTAAAAACTAATTTAATCAATTTCATAATGAAAATAAACATTCCTCATTTAAAAACAACTTTTTTCAAAACAAATTGGAATCATTTTTATTGAAATATATATTAAAACATATAATGGATGAATTGAAAATAATTGTAAGAGATTAATTAGAAAAAAAACTGGTTATGATTTGAAAAAAAATGTTTTCAAAATAGAAAAATATTGGTAAACATTTTTATTTAAAATAAATATAAAATCATGTCATGAAAGCATTAATAATAATTGAAAATGTTTATTTATGAAAATTTACAATATAAATTTTAAAAAACTTTTAAAACAATAAAAATATAACATTTTGGTTAATTTTATCACTGATAATAATCATTGAAAATAATAAAAAATTCATTTAAGAATTGATTTATCATAATGGTGGAATGTAACATTCATTTCATATAATTTAAATTAATGATTTCATTCACATTTTCTCTAAATGTCCTATATAAAGCGTTTTAAAAATTACTTCAATATCTAATTCAAATGTTTTTGTAAAATGAACAAATGGGTAAAATTTGATCTAACAAATCATTTGGATATTTTTATGAACATTTCTTGAAAAATTGTTAGATAATATGGTTTTGAAATAAAAATGGTCTTCTCAGCGAAGAGATAAATAACAAAATTCCATATAATAAACATTATTTGGAACTCTTGAGTGCATTAAGCGAGTAAAATTACTTTACCAAATTTATTCTCATTACATAAACAAAGTATAAAGATATTTACGAGTTAATTGAGAGATATTTCATAATATTTCATCAATGGAAGAATAATCATAAACATTCACAAAATACATTGAGATTATGAAATAAAATTCTTACTAATTCGGTGACATAGAATCAAAATCAACATAAAATAATAAAATTAAATGAAACATATAATAAAATGATAATATATAAATATATGAAAGTAAATTTCATTAGGGCTATATACACCTTATAAAAAAATATAGATGGATAACATGATGTATGTTTCAAAGAATGAAAATTGAGAAAAGAATCAATTATCACTTTTGTATATTATGAATTATAAATCCCATAAAAATTATATCTTAAAATTGATCTTAAAATACCCCAAATATTAATAATAATAATTATAAAATACATTCATTGGCAGTATACACACCATATATAAGAATCCATTTGAAAATATTGCATTTATCACATATATATTAATGCAAGACAAAAAATCCAAAATTAAATTATTATTATTTGGAATAATAAGACCCATAAGAGAATAAAATAATATGACACATTAAATATATTTAGAATAAATATATTCATGATATAAAATTTCTAATGGTAATTATATACCCCACAAAAATGTAGCGAGTGGTTTATTTTTATGCATCTCCTTGGAATAGTTCACATACTAGAAATTGCTTACCATAATTCTCCACTTCCATTATGCATGTCGAGAACTATGGTATATTAAATATTATTTTATTTAACATATATTATGGATATATATATATATATATATATATTTCATACCATATATTATTTTATTATGACCATTTTTTAGATATTAATTATCATTTCCATATTAATGTCACATTTTCGGCAACAACTACTTATTTTCAATTTTATTTATTATTTTCTAATCAAATTTATCATTTATAAATTATATAAATAATTTTAAAAATTATATAAATATAATATATATTTACTATATATGTATTTAGAGTAATATAGAATAAATAAATATAGAAAATAAAATAAATCATTCGTCGAGACAGAAGATCGTACATAAACCAGAATGTTGTATTCATTTTATCAAATAAAAAGAGTAACAAAATGTTAAACTATTTATTATTATTAAAAAATAAATTAAATTTCATATATATCACCTATTATCATTCAACATATACTTATTACATTCCTTATAATCCATTAATGAATCCCATCTCTCAGCGAGGCGGTATTATTTCACAAAAAAAGTGATGCCTTCATATTCCATCTTAATCAAATTTAAGAAGGAAATTTGGAATCAATTATTTATGAATTAGAATAATTTCACAAATATAATATATTATCATAGATATATTATTATTTTTTAATATTTGTTTATGGAAAATTATCAAAATAATATTTTAAGGTGCTCTTCCTCTATACACATGAATGATGACTTCATAACCTATATGATTGAATAGGATAAGGAAATATGTTATTAAATTAACATAATCACATCCATGTATATATACTATATATTTCGTGTTATTTTTTATGTTATAGTATATAATTGAAGGTATAAGAATAATTTAGAAAATGAAAAAGATTAGTGAATAAAATTATCATTTCTTCAGAGAACCTTATATGGATATATTATTAAGGTACGTTGTGTATTTATTTTTGGATAACCAGAATCCTTATACATGGATTAGGATTTTTGGTAGGAAGGTTATCTTTTCATGGCCTAACTAGATGCTATGATTGGTGGTAAGTAGTAAATTGTGGCGGGGTCCTTTTATATTAAGGTGAGTGGCACAATTATAATTTCTGAAATGAAAAAATGTATGATGATGTTATTCCCATGAAAAAAGGAACTAAATTGGTACATTATCTAAAAATGGTACATATAGTCTAAATATTTCATGAATATTTTCATTGTAAATGTTTTGATTATTTTCAAACTCTTATCTTTTTAATTTAACCACATGGTAAACCTGTTTTTCAAAAAACGTGAAAAATATTTCGTTGTTTTTTACTATTAATTAAAGTTAAATATTAAGAATAAAATAATATATATTAAAAATAAATCATATAACAAATAAATCCTCAATTATTGAAAATTCAATTAATTTATGTCGGGAATATTAATTTAAAAGTAAACCTACCGGTGCGACAAGAAATATGTTTTCCAAAGTGAAAATGTTCATGATTTTTGAAATTATTTATATGAAGATGAAATATGAAATTTATTCTAATAACCATAATTGGATTCATATAAATATATATTACATGTTTTACATTTAAAAAATCATTACAAAATTAAAATTCATTAAAAGAAAATAAATTTCTTAATAAAATCTGTATTTTGACTATTTATCGAAAAAATTATCTTCTCAAAACATTATTAAAAATTCAACTTTAGAAAATTTTTATCAATATTATATTAGAGTTTTGGTATATTTTTTATTTTAAATTTTCATAAATTAAAAAAATATATTTCTAAATTTTTTCACGAATTGCTACAATACTGTTTTTTAGAAATATAAAAAAAATTTAGATTGAAATTAGATTAATTATAATAAATTTTTTAGAAAAAATATAATATGTAAGTTAAATTTTTTATTATATATATATATTAAATTTCATTAATATCATCCACCAAATATTATTTGATTAATTAATATTGTTAATTTATGTATTTTTTCATAAAATTAGTTTTTCAGGAAAACATTTCCTTAATTTTCCAATAGTTGAAATTTTCCTTTATAAATAATTGGTTATCAAATAAATACTTTTATATAAATTTTTAGTACCAATATATTCATAATATAGTAAATATTATTCAGCAGATCTAATTCAATGTACGTGTGATGATTGTTATAATAAATAATAATATTTTAATAGTATGTCACATTTCACATTAACATGGTGTTATATGTAACGGTCTTAGAAATCATTGTTTAATTTAATGAAATCCAAACTCAGTGTTTCATGTAATTTATCAAAAACATAGTGATGTTTGTAATATATTATAATCTTTCTCTTTTTTTAATCCATGATAAAAATATTGTGGTGTGTAATGAAAGTAAAACTCAATGATATTGGTATTGCATATTATTGAAAACATTAAATTTATTTAAAAAATATTTCTTTAAAAAGTTGTTACATTATACCACCCTTATATAAAAATTTTCTATAAAATTTGAAAATGCTCAAAGGAGTCAAGCGTTTAATATATGAAAAATCGAATTGTGAGAGGCACTTATCTTCAAATTTTTTAATAAAGATACCTATTCAAAATAGAGAATGGTATTTTTGAAGGACATCTTGTATAACACACACTACTACAAATACGGCTTTTATCAGTGCTAAAAATGTCCTTTAACAGTTCTAGAAAAGCACTCATAAAGCCAGTGAAGATAAAAGGGGGGTCCCCTTTATCAGCGCTAAAAAAGCACTGATAAAAGGGGTCTTTTATCAGCGCTAAAACGAAGCGCTGATAAAAGGGTCTTTTATCAGTGCTGATAAAATACCACTTTTATCAGCGCTTGTTTTTAGCGCTGATAAAAAAAATTAAAAAAAAAATAAAAAAAAATAAAAAAAATAAACAAAAATACTGTCAATCTCAGGGGGGGCTTGTTACAGCGCTTGAGCCCCCCTTTATCAGCACTTTCCCGCACCTCCAGCACCCACCCGCACCGCCTACACCCTTTATCGGCGCTAGACCTTTAAATCAACCTTGGGCCCACCCATGACTCCACCCGGATTTGATCTCGAGACCTCCCCCCTGCGCACCTAAAGCCTTTTCCACTACCCTATATTGATTTTTCCTCTTATTCATGATATATATATTTATTTATATATATATTTAGTTATATTTATTTGTATAGTAATATATATTTATATTAATATATATAGTTATATAAATATATATATATAGTTATAACACCCAAATATTTTTGGACAGTGATAGAAAAAATGACTCGGATAAATTAAATGACCAAAAATAAATAAATTTACGATGGTTGTAAGAAGAATGTATTCATTAGAAATGAAGGTAAATGTATAACATTTTAATTCAATATTATTGTCATAATTTTTATTAATTTTCATGATAATATTTACATAAATTTTTACATTAAATTTCTTAATCATGTCCTCATCATTTGATTGCTCCTCATCCATTTTAAACATTATCTCTTTCTCTAAGTGGTGATTATTTGATTCATGAATAACTTATTGATAACAAGAACCATTTAGTAATGATAAGTAATTCCTTAAATAACAAGATATCAAAATAAAAATATTATTCTACATGGGTATTCAATATTAATAATTCTATATAGAGTGAACTAATACATTAATTTGTAAAACCTCTTCCATTACATTAACATTAATTTTAATTTTAACATTATAGTTACATAATATTTATCCTTCATTTATACACCCAAAACATCATCCCAATACTATGATACATTTAATTCCACGATTTTCACCACATTCCAGACATATAGGGAAAAATATGCATTCATCAATGGTCTCCTCCACCCGATATCCCAACAACATATATCATTTAATTCATTGCTGGAGTATAATAGTCGGTTAATGTGAAATATGTACATTATTTATCATGATAATTGATTATAAATAATTAAAATATCCATCAACCATGTTATCATCCCATTTTGTTTCTTATAAACACATTTGGTATCATATTCATTAGTATTACCATTCTTCTTGTCCCCATAATGAATCAATACCAATAGTTATAGTGTGGTAGACATTAATCTTATTGAGAAACAATATAATAATGGAAATCACATATTTTATGTCTTAATCATTATATATTATTTGAAATTTATGAAAACTTTGGTTTATCCATGTTCATTCATAGTAATTTCACATTTAAAACATTTATGATGGTTCATAATGTTTATTTAAATTTCAAATGCATATCCCTTGGGAGTGTCAAACCAGGTGTGAAGAAAAGAATGGTTTTATTCACCATGTAATGATCAGGTTTCTATCAATGCACAGTTTTTTAACTTATTACACTTAGGTTCTTGTATTTCATATCTACATCCACGTGTAATGTTTATAAATATATATAATTTCATCAAAACCACTCACTCTACCCTTTACCAATATTCATGAACATTTTCTTATACTCTGACTCATCTGTAGACTAAACCTCAAACATTTCCTTAGATTTATAACTAATGTTTTCTTGGATTATTTTTTAAATGTTAACTAATAATATTCATTGATACCAACTATAGTATCCTAGGATTTTCATATAGAGATATTACATCTTTTAGACTAATATTCCATACATTACACAAACACAGACGTGAGGATCCTAATGGTATAGTTCATTTGGAGAAAAGACACATAATAATTTTATTTCTTGATTTTTCATCATCATATCCCATAATGATCCTCTCATATAGTAATATTCATAGACATAATATATATAAAACATATCATCATACACTATATAAATGAAATAAAAGAAAACGTGAGATCATATAATCAATAAGGGTAAACAAGAAAAATATGTAAGAATAACTTGAGAATAAGAGTATGATATCATGAGCATTAGATATAAAAACCATACCTGACATATCAAAGATCATAATATTCAGTCGTGGAATAAGTATTTACTGTTCATAAAAAATGAATTATATATAAATCAAATAATATTTATTGTGATATCATAACATCAGAATAAGATATAAAATTGGGGTATATATAAACATAGAAAATAATTTCCATATTAGTAATGGGTATGTGACATGTATATCATAGTGGAATGGGTTTACTAGACATACCATGATTGTAGTAAACTATCACTCTGAAGACATCTTAGTAGACAATGTCTCCAATAGAAATAGTTTCACTCTCATTTCCATTAATTTATATGTCATGAGATGTTAATTTTTACCCAAATAATTGTATGGGATATACATTCTACCAATTAAATAAAGAAATTACCACAAATTTATTCCACAACATACTAAATAAGTCTTCATATCATAACTAATTAAATGATATGGGTTTCATAAAAATTTAAACATGTCATGTGCTACAAAAATAGGGATATTAAAAAGTCATTTCATCATTTATTAAAATCATAACTCATGAAAATAATCGAATTTCATATGAATTTACTCAAGGTATATCCCATAGAAGAGAAACTTGTTTCGAAAACAGAATTCCATCATAAAAAAATATGACAAGGATTATGAATTGTATCGTTGGGTTATATTATTGGTAAGGAATAAAAAACTTCAATGGAGGTCATCTTAGATGGAAAATGATTTTTAATGACATATGGACATTTCTTATGTAAAATAATTTTTTTTTGAAAATCACTTTTTAAAATTGGAAATTCCAAAAAAATAAATTATTTTCATAGAAAACAAACAATGAAACTTATAAAGGAATCTTTAGAAATTATTTAAAACGTTATTGAAGAAAACAACCAAATTTTTATTGAAAAAATGGCTTTTTGAAAAATAATATATTTTCAGAAACCATATAATTAGAAAATTCCATGAAAATATGTTATTTCTAATTTAAAATTATTTAAAAAAATTTTTAAGGAAATTTTCAATACAAATTTAAAAAAGTTAAAAATTAAAATATTTTTATTTCTATTTTATTTTAAGATAACGATGAAAACATATAAATGGGTATTAACAAATTATTTTAAAATATTCATTATTAAAACATCAATTTCACATTGATGATAAATTTTCGGAATTTCAAATTCTTAAAAATTATTTTAAATAAATTTCTTTTTAATTAATTCTTGAAACATATAAATAATTATTTAAATCAGTGAGTGGAAATTCTTGTGAGAAAAACAGTTCATGAAATTGAATTTAAAAAAACATTCCTTCCATAAGAATTTAAATAAATGTAAGAAATATTTTGAAAATGTAATGAATATTACTATCAAAATATTTATAATAATGTATATTATTTCAAAACATCTAATTAATAAATTAGTGTGATATTTATATAATTATTTTTTTAAAAAAAGTACAAAACATTTATTTGGAGGAAATTTTTTTTAGGTTCAATGAAATAAATAAATGAGATGTTTATTTTAAACATTCCATCAATTTTTTGAGTACATAAAGAGGGGAAATTTTATTGAGAACTTTTCATTTCATTGAATAAGAATATGAGATGAAAATTCATTAGTTTCATTAGAGATGGATCACAATATTTAATCATTGGTAGCATAATCATTTACAATGCCTACAGAAAATAATATTGAATCATATAACAATACCGGTTTATTATCACAAAACCATAATCCCAATAAGTGAATTACATTAAATTTAACAAAAAAAATATCATGATATTAAATAAATTCATGATATTAAATTTCAATGGGGATGTATATACACCACATAAATGTAGATTGTCACATAAAAAGATATTTTTATCAAAGAAGGAATGTTAAGACCATTATCTCATACCGCTTTGGTATTTTTTAAACTATTAACCCATGAAAATAGTTATTTTAAAATGAATATGTAATTATATATATATATATATATTTAATTTTATGAAATATAATAAACATTCAAAGATAGTTTAGACACTACATATAATAATAATTTTTTGAATATGAAATGTTTCTTACAGATATAAAAGAAAGCTAAAAAATCCAATACCACTTTAGTAATTTTTTGAATCATAAACCCCAATAAATAATAAAATATAATGAAACAGAACATATCATGAAAAATGATATTAGAAATATAACAAGTCAAAGGGTATGCATATTCACCACCATAAATAAATTATTGATGGATTTTTATTTTACACAAACACCTAGAATAGAGACTATAAATCCCTTACCACAAGTCTCAAAATATTTTGTAAACATTAGAACAACCAATAAAATAAATCTAAATTTATGATAAATCAATTAAATATAAATAAACTTATTTATCATATCATATATTATTTACTTATGATCTCTTATAACTCTTTTATTGATAATAAAATTTCAACATCATGTTTCAAGCATCAAATTTATTGTGTTTTCATAATGTTTTTATTTAATATTTTCAATATTCATTCATTTATCATTGTTATATTATATACAAAAAAGTAAAAATTATATAAAAATTATAAATTTTTTATAAATTTATTTTTAGTAATCTATAAGTGTTATAGATAAAAAATAAAATACATCGTTCACCGAAAAGGTAGGCAGTAGGTAGATATGAATGCAACATCAATTTTCCCAACCAAAAGATTATTTAAAGTTAAAAATGTATTACCATTATAGATTGTTTTTTATTTTAAATATATAAAAGTTATTATTTAAAATATTCTATTTTATATTTTATGTCGTGAATGAATGAATCACAATTCTTTGTGGGGAGGGAGTCCGTTAGATCCATGAATGGCATTGCTGAATTCCCATAGAAAGGACAGTATGATAGAGCAGGTGATATAGTGATTAAAAAATAAAAAAAAACATGATTATAATTCATATATAATTAATCAATCATTATTTCTTTCTTTTACAGGTTTTAATGAATAAGTAGCTACATTAGTTCACAAAGTGGTAGTAGGATATATATATAAAGGATGATTTTGTAAGCCCTTAAATAGAATAGGATAAGGATATAGGTTTTCAAATTATCATAATAACATATTTGTACATATAATATACTGTTTATTTATATTTTGTTTTTTAAATCAATATTTAATTTGAAAATTGTAGAATGAAAATAAAAGATCATTGTGATAATAATTATGTTTGCCTTGAATCTCCTCATTTTGATCAGTTATAGCAGACCCCTTTGATGGTTTTTTGTGATGACCAACTACGCTATAACAAAGATATTAATATTTTAAAGGTATTTCTCATGTTGTTTCCAATATATATTCCTTGACATGTGTGGTGAATTTAGCGGTGGTGGTGGCCTTTTATAAGATATGTGAGTGCAAAAATATTATTTTTTGTATGCAAAACAAATTTCTGAAGTTGTTAACATTCCAAAAGGATAAAAAATGATATATTATTGAAAAATAAGAAATAAGTTCTAAATATGCCTATAAAATGGGTGTTGGAAAATTTTTTGTCATTATTAAACATTATATATTTAAATTAACCCATAGGAAAAACCATTTTCATCTTAGCAATAGTAATTTTATTTAAATTCTACTTGAAAAAACTAATAAAACATATTAGATAATATAAATTTTGATTATCACAAATATGGAATAATTTTTTGAAATTTGATCATATTATTTGTGGAATTTTAGTCTAAAATTATTCTCACAAGAACGATGTAAAAGTTGTCTTCCATAGTAAAAATGTTCAGATGTTTGAAATATTTTGATATAAATATTCCATATGAAATTTATTATCATGAACTGAAATGTATTAATTGATATATAATTGAACTAATTTATCCCTTAAAACCATTGTAAACATACTTGGATTTTATTAAATTATTTAAAATATTGATAATTCACAATATAAATATGTATTTTTCAATATTTATATATAAATTTAACATCTATAAAAACAATAAATTATTCACCATGTAATAATTTTGAAATGATGAATTCAAAAAATAATTTTGTTTTTTCAAAATAAAATTTGAAAATATCTACCCAAAAGGTTTAAATAGATATTTTTATAAAAATTCATGTTTTTTCAAAAACATGTATTTATTCATATATTAATTCTATGAAACACATTTTATGAATTTTAATCAATTTTATAAAATTTGTAATAAATAAATATCATTAATGTTATATAAAAAATTTATTTGATTAATTTATTGTTGAAAAAAATACTTTTTTTGTAAAAAATATTTTTTCAAAAGATAATATCATTTCAATTCAAATATATTTTACATTAATTTATAATTAATTTTTAATCTTTGAAATAATTTTATATACACATGTAGAAAATAAATGTTTATTTTTTATTTAATCTCATTCATACCCTCCATTAAAAAACTAGGTGAAAACTATTACAATAAATAATAATATCGAAATAGTATGTCATATGGTGTATAAACTAAGTTTCATGTGTAATGGAAGATAAAAATGATGTTTTGTGTAATGAAATTTCAACATAGTGTTGAGTGTGGCACAATTAAACCTTTTTGATTCATGTAATGAATGGTTAACTCAATGGTTTTTTAATACAATCTATGATTAGTTTTTTGGTAATGATAGATAAACTGAGTGTTTCATATAATGAAAAACATCCATAAGATAATATTTATTAGATTTTTTTTCAAAAATCAAATGGTGATACAACATATCCATTGGATTCTCCTATAAATAAGCTTCAGTGGGTATGATTATTTTCTTTAAGGAAGTCGCTTCATTATTTTATTAAAATAGGATTTTATCATAACCTGTAACATTTAAAACCACAAGCTAGTTCATCTATGTATATAGGAACTAGTTAATAAATTCCATAAAACATGCAGAGGAACTCATCAACCCAATGGGAATCACCATGAACACATAGTGTCTGTTGCGATATTGGAATGCTAGATTTGGAATATTAGTCTCAAAAACCCTAAAATTGTGGTAGTTTTATTGAAGGAAGATTGTTGATAAACATATCACACATCAAAACTATTGAAAATGTTTATCAATATTTAGAATGAGGTAATGTTTTGTCATTACAAGGTTTAGGTGATGATAATACATGAAATGTTGTAAAATCCCCTCTACCATTTTCAAAGACAACATTAGAGATGCATGAGAGGCTTATAGGGTCTAATAAATCCCTTTTATTAATTGTTCTCCAACATTAACCATAACACATAGATCATGGTATGTATAATACAACAGAAGTGGATCATATAAGGGAGTTCACAGGATATAGTTCAATGCAAAACGCCATATCACGCCTCAGTGGTAGTATCAAAACATCATTAGATAATACATCTAATAAATTGTCTGAAATAGAATATTTATATATTCATTAAAATGATACTACACTAAGGGGTATAATTTCTAATTGAGGAGTGAATGGATTCTCCATCCAGCTCATATATCCCACTCATACCTCCATGAGATATCTCTCATCCATAAATGTGAATCATGTACCATCAGTGAAAATGCATATGAATTATCTGTAGTAAAAATCAATCTCAAATCATACCCTATATATCTAATATAATCCCCATATGGTATCATTGGGTTACATTATGATGACCAAAATTTCCTTTTGTGAATATATCTTAAATAAGAAATAGGTCTCATTGTCTTTAATTAAAAGATACATAATAAGAAATCCATGTAGGAACCATTTGAAGAAACTATTGGGATTTGTCCTCAATGACATGATCCAGATCTCATAAACAGATTATAGAGATTATTTAATGACTAGAACATATCTCTATTAACAAAATATCAACCGTATAAAATAAATAGATCCTACCTCAATAATCTCATGAGTTTTGTGGTCATCATCCACCAAAGTCTACATCAGTCTATGAACCTGACCACCAACTATTAGAGACTTATATTGGCCACTTGGTTATGGGTGTGGGATGATATAATACCACTAACTACACCAAATAACACATCCACATCATCTTCATCTCTACCTCTTTTGGTCCTCCATTCCATCTCTGAGGAGATCCCGGATCATGGCGCTGCCTCTATTGTGGCAGTCTTTCAACTACCTAGTTGTCATCCTCTACTCATCCAGGTAGGAATTCATGTGTTATGTGACCTATCCCATCACAATCATATAAAAAACCCTCTCTAGGATGAAATTTTCTACTACACATCACCTGGCCACATGTGTAACTCCTGCTATGGGGAGGACTCCCACACTGATATCCAATCGACTAACACCTTTTAGTTGCTAAAGAAGACTAAAACATGTTACATCCACTATCATCTATCGCTTCCGGACAAAACTTTTATAGGAATTTCATCATGAACAGTTCATATACCACCACCCTAATATATGTGGGGTTTCATAGGGGCATGGCGCTATCATGAATCCATCTAAGGTTCCCCTTCTCATACATATGTGCACATAAGTTTCCCTATTGGGTCATTTCTAGAGATTGACATGTAAGGTATGTAAACATAACAAATTACTCAGTCTCTATCAACCCTCCAAACAAATGCTCTATAATTCATTAATATAAAATCTGTACAAGAAGAAGGTGTATAACTCCTCAATGAACCACACATGAATGTCGGGCCACAAGAGTGTCTAATCATCAATCATCTAGGTAACATTAATCAATTTGATCCCATATTCTCTAGTGAAATTACTGGATTCATGTTAAACCACCTGATCCATCAATGTATGTATAATCTAGAATACATGGACCACTAACCCTATCTAATCCTCTAGTAGTTTGGTATTTTCATTGTTTGGGAACCTCAATAGGATCTAATTCTATAAATTATAGATTTTAATATGCCTTTGTTCATCCTTAACATACACTACTCATTTTTTATTTTACTTAATAGATGATGTTTCTGCAACCTATCTTCTTAGAGGGAGGATATTGTGGGGTTGACACTAATGAGAGGCCTTATATCTCATCAGATTTTCATCAATATTCAGAAATGGTATTCTGGTTGGTTGTCATCATAGAAGAATATTGAAAATTTAATCAATAAGGGCCATCATCAGATGAGTATATATATATATATATATGGTGATCTGACCAAATAATTGTTGTAAAAGAATAAATCCTATATTATTCATGTACCGTTGATCCCCGAAAAAATTTTATCATTATTCTGAGTCGATAATAAATTTGTAAATGTACTATTAAAAATATATTTCATCCACCCATATCATTAATAGATCATATATCCTGAGACCCAATAATGACACACATTGACATTATTTCCCTAAATCCCTTCCAAATTCATCATAAAGGGAATACTAAAAAAATATACCACAGAATGAACTACTATGATACCAATCAATCATGACCTACCCCTATCCGGGGCACGATATGTAACTACCTCATGATCTCCCCCATTAGTGAAGGGATAGAGACAATCCTGAAATGGAATATCTAAAATTAGAGTTCCCTCTTTATTGTACCAATGAAGACACACCCAACCATATTAATGTATAATTTTGGATTATTTTTAATTAAATGTTGGGAAACAAGAATATTTTAACTGCTCAAATCTTCTTTGTTATATTATTATAAAATTATTATGAAAAGTAAGAGACCAAACATAGAGAAAAATATATGATTCCGATTCTAGGAGTTCCCAGAATGATTTTTCAAAAACTTTAATGTTGTAAATAGAGTGCTTATGCAGTTTTCCTGAAAACAAATGGAGTAAATCTTAAGTATATTCCCAAATAAGAAATATGAGGGAAAAATTGCATTAATAGAAGTATTTATACCCTAGGCACCACTTAAGGTTAGTCAGTGTGGGACTCCATTCAGAAAAATCGACAATTGAATAACCATAAATACAATAATTAATTAATATTATTTTATTTATCAATTCCATATAACTCCTGAACTGTAACTCGGATTGGAAACTTGAGACCACCATTGAGCTCATGATTGCATTATTTCTGTAGGAAGGGCCTATCACAGGCTGACGCAGGCCAACTATAAATGATTTTTTTAGATGTTTCCATAAATAAATTTTTTTAGTAAAAATAAATTTATTTTTGAATCTTTATAACTCACAAACAATATATCAGACTAAAAATGTGAGACTACCATTGAGTTCATAATGTGATATTCAATATAAGTGGAATTTAACCTCAACTAGTGTGGGTCGAGGGTAAATGTTAATTTTTTAACATCTTAAAATAAAATAAAATAAACTAAAAAACTATACATTATTTCCTTTTAACATTTCACAGCATGGTCACGCATCGAAGAAGCGATGGAGAAACTCATTCTACCTTCATAAATGAATAATTTTGGTGATTCTATTTTAAAGAGAAATAATAATGACTAAACACATTCATGTGTTAATGAGTTTCCTCCAATAATCAGGGACAAGGCCTAGAATTAGAATTCATAACGCATGAGATTTCTTCTTCAAATCTGATGTTTCCCAGAGTCATAGGGAAGAGTCTCTCTTACTAGCGACAACAGATCAGATGTCAGTGTAAAATCAAGAATTTATGAATTGATGAACACAAAGGGAACATTGATCAATGTGGTGACATGACATGAATCTACATCTCTAAGAAATCCAACGTGACATAGGGTTTGTTATTTAGATCATGTCATTCCACATTCATGGATTTAAAATACGAATACAAGTCAACCAACAAATATGTTGACCCATTGTCCGATCATTCTTGTGGGAGGTTCAGGATTGCAGGATGATTTCCAGGGAATTGGAATTTCCATTTTGATTTTTTTCTGGATCATTATAATGGACCAGATCAATGTGGGAATGAAAAAATGGTTGAGGTTCAATCCTCGAGTTTCATAAGGCGCTTTTCTCCCCCACCTTCATTGCTTTCTTCATGGGATCATGTACAATTGATTGTTTTGATCCATTTTTATGGAACAACGAACCCAAACCAAGATCCAACCTCAATGTGGCACAACGGATATACGACGATGTTAGTGGAGAACTAATCAAGGTGGTGTGAGTGATTAAAAAATTGACCATTTTATTAGAGAAATGGATCGCAACATGATTTTGAACCCCATGAGATAATGAATGTGCCCCGAGTATCTCATAACCCCTTACAGATTTACGAATGGGCCAACAGAGCTTGTCTAGTGGCCTGTGGAAAGTCCTGCTGTTGTGACATCGGATGGAGGATAACTTGAGATGGACAAAGGAGGTGGCACGACATGGGGTGTCAACAGCTGCGTCAATGTGGTTGTACATGTTGAGAAGGTCGTGGCATCATCTGTGGTGGTGACCAGGACACGTAGTTCAAGATGCGGACTGAGTGAAGATTGACGTATGGTCGTGCTGGCCACGTGACAATGAGGGATGCATCATTATTGCTGCTTTAAGGCAGGAAGAGTTCATTTTTCATCACATTGGATAGGGCTGGAGTTTGTAGGACACACCTTTCCCAGGTGGGTCGGGCCATGTCGTGGCTCAACTGTCCATCCTATGGGGCCGAACCCATAGGATGGGCCAGACACTGCAGTTTTGGTAGGTGGACATTGGGACGGGTTAGGTTAGGTCAATCTGATTGGGTCAGGTCGATCCGACCAGGCCCTGACAAGACTTACCCCTTTTCAGTAAAATAGTCAAAAAATTTAAACTGTACATCCAATCGACGAGTCATTTAAGTCATTGGGACCCCAATGATGAGTCAGTATTTTAAAAATACACAATGTGAGTCTCATTAAATTTTGAGTTACTACCTATTTCATGAGGAATATATTCTTCTATAATCAAGCATTCTACAAGCAGATATCCTATGGTTGGATGGGACAAGAAGGGAGTGACGAGCCGAAAATAGTGGCTTAGTAGGTGAGAAAATCTCAGTGCTCTGGCAGAAGAGTATATATCAATCTTACTTCAGTGGACCAAAATACAAGTAGCAATTGAGGGGACTTTTGTGGACCGACATAGGAGTAGTTGTCGAGCTGACCTCAATGACATAGAAGAGGAGTGGTAGCTGAGCAGACCTTTGGCGCCCAAAAAAATCACTAACTGAGTGGCCATTAGTGTCCGGGTAGATGAGTAGTACCTGAGATAACCTCAATGGCAAAAAAGATGAGAAGTAACCTACAAAATCTCAGTGTCCCAGCAGACCAGAATATTTTGAGTGGACCTTAGTGGCATGGAAAATGAGCAGTTACTAAGCAGAACTCACTGGCCCAACCGATGAGTATTATCTGAATAGATCTTAGTTCCCCAGAAGGCGATAAATCCTCATTGATTCACTGGGATGATTCCCTCATCAGTTCAATATGATCAGTGTTATGACTAAAGCAGTGTACTTTGAGTATTTCTCATTGTGTTCTCTTTTGGAAAGGCCCAAAGAATTATGATCTTCTTTGTATTGATCTTTGATGAACTAGTTTATCGATGAGAGGGCCCTCTCGGGATGAGAATGCCTCAAGAAGAATCCTTTGACGAAGGATTGGTTGTGATATTGAGGCTTCTTATCTTACTGAGACTATACATCTCACATAAATCTTGTGATGTATCGAGACCAGGTATTCTCTCAGATACTTTTGATACAGTTACTCTACCTGGTTACTATCATATAGCATAAGGAGTGGTATCTACCATAATCGAGCATGCTTTACATGAAACCATTTTGTTGTAAGTGGATGAGACATTTCATCTTGGAATCATTTATGAGTATTCTTGGATATTCTTGTTATATGTGTGGTGGACATATACTTGTGTTATACTGAATGTACATTCCTGGTGGTGTTTTTCTTTTTGGTCTTTTGTATGTGTTTTTTGGGTTCGCCTACCATTTATTTCATTACTCGCCCATGCACAGTCTACAATTTCACATGTTTTGTCTAATGCAAATGACATATTCTTTGGTGGTGTGGTAAATGTAGTAGGACCTTGACCAGGTGGTTCCTTACGAGATGAGATGATCTGAGGTGTTTTTGAGAGATTCCAACATCAACTTCAGTACCCTTTTTGTGGGTTAGGATTTTTGGTTTTCTTTCTTTTAGTGGGATTGAATTATGTCCCAGTTGTACTTTATTTCTTTACATTCTTTCATACAAATTTTTCGGTTTGGAGTGGTATGCAATCATTTTCTTTAAATAGTTTTTTAACTCTCTTACCATATGTATTTCATTTCGGTGCGTGTCTACTTGATCATAGTAAAATGCATCCCATTTGTGGGATTTTCCTAATTAGCACTTTACAGCAGCCCCAAACCTATCAGTGGAAGGCTTGGGTTATTAAGGACATGGTTCATGGGGGAAGGGTCATAAAATAGTGGTATCAGAGGGGGTCGATTCCTACTTAAGAACTTGGAGTCTATGATATTGGTTTGTTGAAATATTTTTAAGTGATTTAGGTTTTTCTTTTAGTCTATGGAATCCATTGTTTTCATGCGGCTGAGGAATTCATACTCAAAAACCATGAATTCTACTTTTTTACTCTGTAAATGAAAAAACTAGTTCTAGGAAAAAATGATAGTACATGGATTGTATAGGAATGGGTTGAGTATTCCTTGTCTCTCTTGAGTCAGCTCACCATGTACAATCTATTGATCATTGTACCTCATTTTTGATTCTAGGTGATTCCACAAAAACATCTGGTTAGGATTCCACCGAATGATTATGATGATGATATGTGGGTTGAAAATATGTGTACAAGGGTTTGTACTAGATACATCCCCACCAGGTGGTGTAACAGTTATACCACAACCTGTGGAGTATCTCATGGTCCACATAGAAATTGTGGATGATATGTGATGTCTGAGAGTACATCACAATATTTTGTGCCAGATATTCCTTTGGTTTCGAGGTGATCCTGAATCACAATATGCTAGTACTTTCATTAGTCGGTGACTATGTTTTCTTTCTTCGTAGGGAGCCATTAGATCAGATGGTGGTCCTGACAGTGACCCTTCTATTTGGCTTACTGAGAAGATTAAGATATTTAGATTACCGAATCATACAATGAGGTGAATTTTCAATTAATAGATCTTGATAAATTTTCACCTAGAAGGGGCTCTTTCTATAAAAGATATGGGCTATGGGTGCCCACGATCTCCTACAGCATCAAAAAATGACTTGTTGTTAGTTGAGTATTCATTGAGGTGTATAAACCTTTCCTGGTACTTGATGAATTCTATATGTCCAGTGCTTCATGGACCAGACCTTTGAGCAAGATGTGTTTTGGGACATCCATGCCAGCACTATTCTTCTGCGAATTCCTACATATACTAGGGTTCTATAGTGATCTTTTTCCATTGAATGTTATTTCTATGAGTAGATAAAGCTGGTTTATGGTATTAGTATGAAAAAATTAAGCCTATGTCAGTCTTAGAGATATGAACATGTGAGATGTTACCAAAAGAGGTCACATTATAGGGGATATGTAGCTCAAGGCATGTAGGGTGAGTCTAGAAAGTCTAGAAAGAGGTAATGATTTTCAGAAAATGATTGGTAAATCTTTGAAAGATATTCTAGCTCGTTGTGCTGACATTGAATGGGTGGATGGGACAACAGGGTAGAGACAGTTACATGAATATATTAATATGAAGGGAGATAGGTTTGGCAGAGGAGTAGGAAGAGGAGAAGAGGTGGTATACATTTTGACATGTTACAACCCCCACCCCAATATGTTCAACACAAAACTCAGGGAGATTGAGGAAATGGAAAGGGGTATCTACATGTGTCCATCCTTACCCACATAGAAGTGGATTTTTGGAGTTTTCGGATCCCATTAGTAGTGGAAGAGTACAAGGATTTCTTTCCTAAAGTTGTTTACAGGATTACCTCCCCGTAGGGAGATAGAATATTGCATCATTTTACTTCTAGATATGGTACATATATCATCATAATTATATCATATGTCTATAATAGATCTTCATGAGTTTAGGGTTTAGGTGGGGGACTTGAAACAGAAGGTATTAGTAAGACCCAGTGTTCGAGATTATGAGTGGATTATCAACTTTAACCATGTATATGTAGAGAATGAGTAACCATGACCAAATGGATGATGAATGCATCCATCAGTTGAAATGGGTTTCATATCACGTGTATGGAAATGTGACCATAGTATTTTCAACATTTAAGATAGAGTTTGATGAGTTCCCTGATATTGAGTTGGCAGTGGTAGTCTTCTCACTAAAGATGTGGAGACAGTAACATATGGGTGGTCCTAGTACCATCAACTCTAACCACAAGTTTCTCAAGTATATACTCTCTCATAAGGATTTGAACTTGAAAAAATGACTATGGTTGGATTTCTTCTAGGACTATGACCATGATGTAATCTATACTCCCTGTACAATCAACATGGTATCAGATTCTCTCAAAAGGAGATCATGTTCATGGTTTTTTAATAAGGAAACAAAGGACTTGGACTCTTTAAAGTTATCCTTCCTGGATGGGGATGAAGAAACTTATCTACTGTCATTGGTTTTTACTAGTCAATTATTCAATGTGTTAGGGTGGAAAACATGGTGGAAGCAACTATGAGTCTTTATATGCTCATTTTTTCACAAGGAATACCACTGATGGACATTCGAAAAGTTGGGAGCACATTTTTATATTTATGTGAAGCATAGTTTCAGCAGTGATGCCTAGAGTAGCGAGATGCATAGGGGTATGTGTGTCAGTGTCAAGGAGGACTTCGGGGATGATGGAATAGGATGATGATGGGATTACCAGTCAAGATAAAAAGAAAACTGTTTGTATGAATCAGTTTCATGGGTTGTTCTTTGTCTTTCTGGGGGTACTGGGAAGGATTTGGGAAGAGATATAGATGGAAAACATTATGGTGTTGTCACGTATGTACAGGGGAAATGAAATCATCTAGGAGATCATTTACCAACTCACCAAGTCATGCCACTTTATAACTACCCAAGATAGGTGTTTGGTAGAAGGTTCATGATGCCTCTATGTGCTGATGATTTGGCTATGGCGAGATGGACATTGATTTTTGGTTGAATTTTGTGTATTTACAAGTAGAGATAGAGGATCTATAAAAGCGGTCCCTCCTTGTGAAATTGGTTTCTCTAGATTTATTTTAATGGAAGAACAAGAATATCTAAGAGAGAACGTTGGAGTGGGAGGCTTAGGTTATTTCTCATACCCAAATCTATTTGGGAATCCTATGGTTTCTGTTTTTGGGATGTCATGACGTAAGGTGGTGGTGGATCAATTGCTCAAATTTTCATGCTACTTTTTTTAGAAAATTTCAGAAAACTATAGAAGACCATGCATCGATACGATATTCAATTTAGATTTGAGGATTGAAAATAATGATCAATTGAAAAATGATATGTTTGAAATAGAGAGTGTGAGCATATTTTTTGAGAAAATAAAATAAGTCTTAAAAGTGAACCTGGATCCAAAATCTGACTATACCATTGTGTTTAGAGTAGTGGGTTTTCCATAGGTGTAACTTAAGTTTAGTCGGTTTGGGTCTCAAATGGGAAAACCCGAAAATTGTATAACCATAAATAAAATAATAAAATAATAATGTTTTATTTTTCAAGTACTTATAACTCATGAATGGTAAATCATATTGAAAATATGTGACATCTTTTGAGCTCGTGAGAGAAACATTTCCATAAGAGGTTCCTAACATCAGTCGGTGCATGGTGGATGGGGATGTTGGTTTCTGGGATGTAACGGTAAATAAAATAATTTAATTATATCTTATATTATTTTAGAATTCTCATAACGTACTTACGGTATCTCAGATTAAAAATCCGGGGCCTCCATTGAATTCAAAATGAGATGTTCTATTTATGCAGAACATTACCTCAACCGGTGCGGGTCAAGAGTAAATGTGAATTTTGGTCCTTTTAAAGGGTAATAAAATAAACTAAAAATTTTTTATTTTATTTTTGTTTAACATGTTGCAGCATGGAGATGCAACAACGCAACGACAGAGAAACATTTTCTCCTTTCATAAATGAAGCAGCATGGTGACACTATTTTGAAGAGAATATGTAATTTTGAAAGGAATAAATTAGTTAACGCGTTTACTCCATTAATTGGGGACATGGTATAAAATTAGAGTTAATAAAACTAGGGAATTCATCTAAAACCCTGGAGTTTCCCTTAGTTAAGTGGAAGGAGGATCTTTCACCAGTGATTACAGATTGGAAGTTGGGGATTGATGAAGAAGTGACATGTTGATGAACAGCAATGGAACAAGGATCCACATGGGGATACAACTTCAATATTCCTTTTAATGAAATCAAACATGAGGTTGCAGATTTTATTTCAATCTTGTCATTCCATCTCCAAGGATTTATATGAAAAATGTGTATTAACCCATGAACAGCTTGAAACATGGTCCGTTCGTGATTGTGGGATGATTTCAGGGGATTTAGAATTTCCATTTTGATTTTTTTTCATGATCCTTCTAAGTGATTAGATTTAGGATAGATTGAAAAAATGAATGAGGATCAATCCTCGTGTTGCCTAAGGCACTTTTTTCCAACACATTCCTCACATTATTTGTGTGTTAAGGAATGATTGATCGTTGCACACTAATTTCATGGAACAATGATCCCATGAAATGATCCATCCTCGCACTGGCACAATAGAAATGTGATTTTGGTGGTGGTGAATGAATCGAGGCAGTGCAGGAGATACTTCCATTCAAGTGTTGTTTGGAGAAATGGGTAACAACATGATTAAAAACCGTATGGGTTGAAAAATGTAGCCGAGGACCCAAGAAACACTTTAGGGTTGGATAAAGGAACACAAGATCATGTTCGATGGCACGTAGAAAGGTATGACATCATACCAACACTAGCGATAGTGGCAATAGTGTATCAATGCAGTTGTCCAGATAGAGAAAGTTGTGGCTACGGCTGCGGTGGTGACTATGTCTCGCGACTGATGCCTTAGGCCCTATGAGGAACAGTGGATTGAAGACCCGGCTACATTACGAGGAGTTTCATCACGTTATTTCCATGTCCAGGGTTGGAGGAGACTACCATACATCCCAACTTGCGGGTCAGGAGTCGGTGGGCCACACCCTATCGGGGTACGCTTGGTTGGTAGTGGGTTGCACCTACCACTCAGCAAACCTACCAATTGAGCCAGAACTATGACCTGACTAGTATTGGTTGGACTCAATGGGTTGGGACAGACCCAGTGGGTTGGGTTGCGGGACCCCGAGGCAGGCCGGTTCAGTTCGGTCCAGCCGGGTGGTACTAGGGCCAGACCCAAGAAGCCCCTTTTCAGAAAAATAGTCATAACATGAAAATTCACGTATGATAGACATGCCTCTTTCGGCATTGGGATCCTAACCGAAGGATAATTATTTTTGACAATCTACAAGATAGATTCCCTGAAGGTTGAGTTATGAACACTATCTGGAAGATAATATTCTCCCAAAAATAACTACGCTTTGAGGATAAATGTTATAGTTGGCTATGAAGAGAACAGACTAACGAGTGGACATCAGTGGCCTGGTATCCAAGTAGAACATAGTAGGTCGATAGAAATGTAGTAGGTGGTAATGCCTATGTATCATAGAAGACGAGTAGTAGACGAGCGGACCTCAGTGGCCCGACATATGAGTAGTAACCAAGGGGACCCCAGTGCCCTATATGATGAGTAGTATCTGAGCGGATCTCAATATATCTATAAATGAGTAGTAATTGAGAGGGCCACAGTGGCCCAATATACAAGAAAAATGTGATCGGTTTTTAGTGACCCGATAGACGAGAAGTATCCAGGAAGACCATAGTTGCCCCACATATGACCAAACCATAGTGACTCATTAGGGATGAGTTCCTCACTTGGTCAAGATGTTCTGCGTTATGACTAAACTAGAGTACTTCTGGTAGTTCTAAGTGTGTTCACTATTGGTAGGGTCTAATTTAGTGGGACCCTCTACATAGGACTTTGATGTCCTTGTGGATCAAGGAGTGAGCCCTTGTAAGATGCACGTTAGTTGAGTAGAATCCTGTGACGAAGGATTGCCCATGATATCGAAAATTCTTGTCTTAGTGAGATGAGGGGTCTCAAGGAATCTTTTTTATTTATCCTCACTTGATGTTCTCTTGGATTATTTTTTTAGAATTCCTCAACCTTTTTACTATTGAATAGATCAAGGAGTGGGATGTCCCAGAATCAAGTATGCTTGGCACAAAACCATATGTTTGGTAGTAGATGTGACATTGATGATTTTAATCCTATATGAGCAACCCTATATGTTCATGTTATATGTGTTGTTGACCTATACCAGTGTGGAGCTTACTCTACCTTGTGGTGGTGTTATCCTATTTTTATTTTTTGTGTGACCTGGTTTTTATGGTCCCTTATTGAGTATTGTTTTACTCACCCTTACATGGGATTTTCACTCACGTGTTTTGTCTTGTGAAGATGACTGAAAAATTAGTGGTGTCATAGATGGATCAAGACAAGGGCCTGGACAAGTTAGTTCCTTGGGAGATCAGACGAGCGGATTTATTCTAGGAATCTTCCAACAATAGTTGTTGTACCCTTATTTGCGGGACATGCAATAAATATGCTATTATTTTAGGGAGCTCGTATTCTTGCCCAATTTTACATTACTTATTTACATTCTGTCAAACTCTGTTGTTTATTTCTAGTTTTATGAATTCATTTTCTTTATATATTACTCTCTCTCTCCATCGCTTTGGCATTCAATTGGGTGTGTTGGTTCAAGATCTTTGGAAAATTCCTCCCATTTGTGTGATATGCAGTATTAGTACTAGTCACTAGTCTCTAGCCTATCAGATTCAGGACTGGGGTACTCACAAAAAGTGACCTTGGGGATGGGTTTTCAAAAAATATAAATAAATCATGGAAACCCTCTTTGGTGTAATAGAGTATGATATCGAAAATTGAAAGTAAAAAAGAAAAAATATGCACCCAACCCAAAATATGTCCCTAATGTATATAGCTATAATGTAATCTAAAAAAAGCCTCTCTCCAAGTCTCTGAACAAAAACCTTGATGATTGGTCTACAACACCATGTATTCCTAATCTCCTATGAATTAATTGTCGACCTATCCATTATCTACATAAGAAATGACTTGTGTGGGAAAACACCATGAAGGAGTGACTACATACATATCTTGTAGAGCACCTTGAATGTTTGAAGGGTTTGTATTAAGAGAAAAAATTGGAATTCAAAGACTATATATAGTAAACATGATGCATCTCAAACCAAAAAAATAGAAATTGTAACATCTAGAAAGCATAGGGGTCTCAATGATGTGTATATATGAATTGTACATTGAGTCTTTTCCAAACATACCTGGTGAGTAACCACATATTACCATTGGAATACTAATGCATAAAGCATGTGGAATATCTCATAGGTCTTCCAAACCCCTGGAAGGATAATTAACAAAACCAAATATATGATTACATATATATTCTCTGAAAACAATACACAAACGAGGTAGAAATGGGATCTACATCAAAAGATCAAAAGTGGACAAGTGACACCAACAGTCCCAAAAATCCAATCAATAATGACCATCATCTCATGAATTAAACCAAAATCAACCATTTAGTTGTCCATATAACATCATGGTTCCATAATATCAAGGGTGAAAATACTTATATACATGAACCAGGTCTTAGAGTGTTTGGGGTTTCCATTGTTTACAAATGTATACTGGAGCTGTAACCAAATTGATGTCGGTTCCACTCTATTGTTCCCAAGGACCCACACACGGTTTGATAAGGGGTTATACATAGTAGGTAGATGATACATGCCCATGATAATGTGGCTTCTACTCTATAGGACGAGGACCTGCTCCATAGTGCTGCATCTGGGATTTACTATGGTTATTAATGACCCAATCCCTAAATAAAAGTGGCTTCCACTCGGTAGATAGAGGTCTCACACCCAAGGTAATGGTGGGTTCCACTCATTAGGTCAAGGACGTATTTATTAGTGAGATAGGGGCTTCCACTATGGCTTAAAAAGGACCTTAACCATATCCAATTTGGGGTTCCACTCACTAGATAAATGATCATCACTGATAATTATGGGGGGTTACACTCTATATTAGCTTTCGGTTATCATTTTTTATCACTATTGTAATCGAGTGCCACCTAAATAAACATAATTCTTAAGTATTATCTCATAAAATCCCAAAATTGACAACATAGGGAAACATCATGTTGGATGTGAACAAAATTCAAGATGGGATAGTGACTAGACAAAAATTGAGTTCAATCAAAGGAAATACAAGTGTTTGAAGTTTCCTTAAAAAAGGTAGTATATAGTGTATGGGGGACCCATAAATTTTAGGGTAAAAAATAATCACTTGTCCATGTCTTGAGAATTTATTTCAATATAAACATATAGAATGAAAACGTGTGTAAAATATTAACCTTATACGCCTATTCCAATGAGAGTCCCCCCCATGTTCTTGGATGTGTTTTTGTATCCATCACATGTCCATGATCATGGGTACATGGATTTCTTGGATATGCCAATGTTTATGTAATTTTAGAGTAAAACGAAGGTACACCTACATCAGTTCACTTATCATTTATGAGTCTCAGATGGCATATCATAATTATAATCTGGTAAAATGATCTCCTCTAATGTGAGGGCCTAACAGGGAAAGTGTTCTTCAAACTACATGGAATATAGTATAGATTTTCCCAAAATATCTGTTATGATCTTTTTATTCCCAATACAATCATATTCCTAATATTTTAGCCATATTTTTGACCAAAATTTGTATATCTTACCTCGTTCAGTGAATTGTGGCCTTATAGTTTCAAGATATCAAATTTTAGATACATCACATGAACAATCTCGCGTCACGCACACTTAGGTTATTCCATCATTGGATATTTAATTTTCAATCACAAAAATTATCATTCAAACTCATAAATATATATGAAATAAACCCTCTTTATTTTATAAAACATTCTCACTTATATTAGTCATGATTTAAGGACTCAGATCGGTCTCCATATAGCCCAATAATGTCAAACTGTAGCCATGGGGTATAATCGGTGATGAAATTGATGAATTAAGGAAGAAAACAACCATATAAATGGTTTATACTATATTTTTATAGCATTCTTTGATAAAGTGAATGAATGGGTATTTCATTGGTTATAAAACCAAAAAAATAGATTCTAAAACAAAGGCACATAAATTTGACATAGTTGGTACAGATATAAGATAAAAATATGATCTTGATCAATCAAAATAATCAACATGGAACTAAACATGAATTGATGATTCTTTCCTAGATATTTTATCATTGATTATCGAATAAAATTCTATATAATGAATAGAATAATTAATTTATTTTTTTGAGTCCGTATCTACTTGGATATAAAGATTTATCATCCATAGAAGTGAAATTTTCAACAAAAGGAGGAATTAAACTCTAGAATCTTCCTAGAGTTTATGAACATAACCCTAGAAAAATATACAAATAAGAATACATAAGTATGTAATATTTTTTTATTCCAATAAAATAATTAATTTAATAATTTTATTTACCCACTAAATCTACCAAAAATGTTTCTCTTATCCAAACCACCCACACAGATTTATTTTTGGTCTCAATTAGATTAGATGTTGCAATAAAAACATAATCCGGGTCTCAGATTTTGGATCCAATATTATGATAAGATTTATCCCATTTTCATTAAGAAACACCATGAACATAATAAAAAAAAATTAATTAATATGTTTTCTAAATTAATTCTTGAGTGCATCGAACATCAGAATCACATGACATCTCAATGGTTGGCTTTGGAAATATAGGTAGAAATATTTCAGAGTCATAAAAGGAAAAAATGGGTCTCTATAGTTAAGAGTCATGCTTTCTACTAGGTACAATATCTTACATTAATCTTTTCTAAATTAATGTAATAGAACTCCTAGAATAATTATTATATATTATAAATGGTAAATTATTTATTAATATCTCTACAATTAACCTTATCAATCTTATCTAATAGTAATTTTGTAAAAATATACATAATTTGTAATTAAATTCTTTTATCTGTAACCAATATCATGTTATAGTGAAGGTATATTCAATCCACTACAGGATAATAGGGATATTCGTGATCAATATGGGCCCATTATAAATGACCTTAAACAATTAACAATAATATATATAAAAATAATTTATTTCAATATTTCACATTCACACAAATAAGAAATTTTAATAAGTATGCTTAATAAATTTTGACGCATTTATAATAAATCTGAAACCCTCAAATTTATGATGTGACCTTCAATCATATAAAATTTTCAGATTCTATTTATTTTCATCATTCTATCATTACATTTATCTAGAATTTCATATTTTTTATCAATATAACAAATATAATTTACAACAATTTATGAAACATTAACATAATTATTGATCTATAATATGTTTAATAATCATTTCGAATTAGTAAAATTCATAGTATATTTTAAATTAATTTGATCCTAAATACCTGGTGAATTATTTTATAAATTAATTTCATGGTTATGAAAATATATATTACATATTGGTACAATTATTTTATCAACTAGCCAGATATCGTTTTCATTACTACGATATGAATTATTATTCTTTTACCCAATTATCTACAACAAATTCTTAATTTATTTGGTTCATTGTATATAGAAATATTAGGTTATTATTCTAGTATATCTATTATATTTTTAATAATTATAGTGAGAGTAATGGATTCTAAAATCCTTTTAGTGTCATGGATTTTATATGATAATTAATTTCAAAAAATTTATAATTTGATCATATTATAATCTATAAATTTACTAATACATATATGTGGATACGTCTTAAATATTAATATTTTTCAATAATATTTATTTGAATATTGATTTACTTCCCCATATTTAATGTGTAGGATTATTTTGATCATATATATAATCAAAAAAAGTGTTTTAAATACATATACTTCCATCATTTCACAATACCATATAATTGAAGGAGTCTAAAATACAATATAAGTGTTGTTAGTTATTTAAGGACCCATTTTTTGTTACATGGGTTTTATAGACTCATATGGAACACTATCGAATATTTTTAAATGAAAAATATTATGTTATAGAGTTAATGATAATTGGATAATGTGATATTAAAAATAACTAATTATTTTATTTGAACCAATGTTAATTCATTAAATTCCCTCATGTTGAAAAATTAATTTATGTGCACATGAGTTGTATTATAGTGATGATACGAAATTAATATTTCTTGGATCATTGACTACCGGAATATAAAATGTTATATTTAATAAATATCCAAACACTTTGAAATAATTATTATATGTGTCTTAAATATTCAACAGAATTATCCATATTATTATTTTTCCTTGAGTAATATATTAATTTTCACATAATATGATTATTTTGGAATGAAATATCACAAACACTATTCTCAATTAACGGAATAATAAAACATAATTTTATACATTATATCGATCATTTGAAATGATTTTTTTATAAATTTTGAAAATTGTATGTGTTTATTTTCAAATATATCTCTACATGTTCATTAAATGATCATATGGGATTTGGTCCCAATTTTTTTAGATTATATAATTATTAATAGTATTCAAAAAGAAAAAGAAAACATATTATATTTAGTTGGGTTCGTGAATTTGTTTCTATAAAATATTATATTTAGGTTCATATTTAATAATATATCAAAATTTAATTGTTTCTAGACAAATCAGATGATCATTACAAAAAATAATTGTAAATATGTTTATAATTTTATATTTTAATATATTTGATAAACCAAAATAAAATCAAGAAATATTTTTCTACATTGTATTCTCCCCATTTTTAATATTTTTGGTAAGTAGATATTTAGAGACCCTTTAATTCATTTTAATAGTGTAATACTTATTTCATCAAATATATTTAATTTATATATATTTTTATCGTGAAATGGTAGAAAAAATTGTAATTTTTTAATAGTTCATGTCAATTAAAAGAAATATATTAATTCAATTGATTGATTAAAAAATTTCATAATAGGGGTTTGTTAAATTTTATGATCACTAAAATATTTGCTAAACTAATCCATATCATAATTAATAATATAGGTTATATCATTTCCCAACTTTTTGTTCAATAAATGAAATGTATTTTCCATATAGGAAAACACATATACTATATTTCATTTTATCTAAAAATAATAGTATATTATTATTTTTAATTATTATATTTTGCTGTGTTTATAGTATTGGAATATATATTATGTCAATAAATATTTCAATAATTAGGTGAATTAATTGAAATATACATCATAATATATTATGTATATGGTCATGAATTTTTCGAGACTTTATGAAATGATTGAGCAGAAAATGACCATAAATTAATAATAGAGGTCTATAAGGGGGTTTATTAACATTATTTTAAAATAAACCATTTTGTTATAATGTTTCTAAATATATCTAATTTTTAATTCTTACATAAGGTGAGCATTTTTGGAATTCCATTATATTTTATTAACAGTTCTTCAGAAGTATTTGTGATATCCTACTGTTTGTGGATCAGTTTTCAGATAAAATGTTATTTTTTGTTATCATTATGCTATCATCATCCTCAAGGTAAATATACATGAAATAATATTTATATTAGGTCTATTTTTCAGGATTTATTATTTTTTTCAATTAAAATATATTAATATTTTTACATTGATACAACACTTAGAATAACTATATAACATCTAATCCCATCAATTTTATTAGAGGAATAATAGATCAATATTTAGATAAACTATGATTTTTAAAAATCAATGTTGAAAAAAATCCATATCATGTGAAAAAATGTGATGATATAAAAATATATGAAAATACAAGGACTAATATAGGTTTTAGTATATAGAAATATATTCAATGGTATGAAATATAAAATAGCATGGTATTAATTAGTCCAGTAAACTAAAATAAAGAATAGTAATGAATTGGATATATGAAAATTTGGTGGTACATGTGATATAGATAGGTCTTGTTATATTTGAATTATAACATTCCAAATGAAGAAAATTTCATTTAACGGTATATTAGTTCATACATTTATCACATGAATTTGTATGGGTGTATCGTAATCCACGATAACATCTATATATTGAAATTATATCCTTCTGAAATTTATTGTCATATTTAATCATCAATATCATGGGATACAATTTAGATATTTTTTGGTATATTGTTCCCAAAAACTATAGTTAAATCAATTATTTATAATGTATTTAGAAACAATAAATTTTAATATAAATTGTTTATATTGGTTTTAATAATTTAAAAGGATAATATTATATAATTATAATGATATTGTCATTTATTTAATTTAATTGTAAATTCAATTATTACTCATTAATTTATTTGATAACATTTTAATATTTATATATGTTTATTTCTGTACTAAGAATATTTTTATTCGATATTTTCAACTTTGGAAAATTTCTCTTTATAAATATTATTCCTATTATTTAGGGGATTTAACACTAGCTAATGTTATGAATAAATATAGTTCAAATAAATTAATATATTTTTCTTTATAATTAAAATATGTCATGTTTTAAAAGAAAATTTACATACTAGATTGTATGTTTATTTTAGAATAAAGATCACTATGGAATAATTGAATGAAAAATAGTTTAACTATGTTTTATATGCCTCCATCATTAAAACAATAGATACATCTAAAATAGTAGGGAGGGATAAATATCATTCCATTCAAGTTAATGAGTATGATTTTTGTTTCATATGATTAAATCAATGATATGATATAATGATTAACTTTATTATTATAGATGGAAATCACAAATTAATTGTTACACAAGAGTTATCAAGTAATATGATTAAAACATATTGACTCGGATGAAGGCAGTATACCAAAAAATTAAATCATTAAAACAAAAGAAAAACATAATGGTAATATATGAGATACATATAGAAAATAGTGATATATTTCAAATTCCCCAAATACCAATGTTTTAGACTCGTTCAAATAAAAACACTCTTAATGGTCATGGTAATCTAGATGTGTTTTTTATAGAATGCATATAAATCATATAATATGATGACTATAGTGAGAAACATATGGTTGATCTATACAGTTAGGTGCCTATATATAATGTAAAATTTATGATACCCTTACATGCTTCGCACAAATCCTGAGTTTGAATATAGAATATAGTAAGGATACATTAATTTATAAATTTGGGAACATTCAATTCAATAAAGTATTAAATAGTTCGATATGATTTAATTAACAAGATTGATTACCTATAAAGTTAATAAATGAGAGAATGTACTATGAAAACTCCATGAATAGTGAAATATGGATCTGATCCAAATAATACATATGAAATATGGGTTTATAATTTTAGTTGGAAAATACCCAAAAATAGTTCATATATAATATTTTGAAAAAAATTATAAATAATATATATTATAGATTAATTTTAAAATTTGAAAATTATTTTTTGAGACTCATCCATCATTTTTAAAATAAAATTATTAGTATTGTAATATATATGGTGAATAATTATGAGCATAAATAATTCAATATTGTTGAAATAAGTTTCCCTATTTTTAACTCATTAGCATAATAAATATTTTTCCGTCATATATTAGAAATTATGAAAAATTTAAAAAATAGGGATAAAATTCTAATTAAGAAGAAGATATATTTTTTGGAAGTAAATTTCTTTTTCACAAATTATAATTTAGTAAAATTCTTATATATGTACTAAATTAATATCATATACAATTATATCACTAAAAAATTATTTGAAATATATTTATTACATCAAAAAATATAAATATACCTCTTAGAGTGATACAATTTTGATTAATAGAATTAATATAGAATTATAAAAATATATCTTTAAATGGTATACATGTGAAATTTGAAGACACAGACTATCATTTTTTCTTATCCTTTTAATGATTTTTAATTTTTATTTTAACATCATTAAGTTGTGTTCATTGAGTTTTAATGAATTATATTGAATTTTTAATTATTAAAAACGTATTTTGTATATATATTGAGTATTTTAATAAAATGTTCAAGCCTTGTAATGAATGTAGTATTTATGAAATTATTTTATATTTCCTTTTTTCCTTGTAGAACCCATGGATTCCAACATATATGTCATCAAACCTACAAGAAATATGTTTTATACATGTGGTGATTTCATATGTATCTTATTCCCCCAAATACATCATGCACTACAATAATTTACAATTGATTCTAAGTTACTAACATATTATATCGATGTTAGATATCATACTAATGTAAATAGTGATTCTTGTGGATTGAAGATACCAATTGGGACATTAATCTTTTGAAAAATTATTTAAAGATAATCATCAAGAAAATATAAATGAAAATCATAGAATATTATTATTTTTCATTATTATAAATTATTTCTATTAATTCTCTCATGGTATGATGTTTTCTGTTATATTTTTCGTAATTATTTTCGAATCATAGTCAATAATTTAAAACTAAATAGTTATTTACAATCAATCATTGAAATTTGGAAGAAATTATGAAATTTTTCTAAAATTTATTTATTTTAAAAAACTGGGTAATCCTAATAAAAACTATGTATATACAACTATCTATGATATGTATTAATTATAAATGGAAAAATTGTATTTGTTGATAATAATACCTTAGATATGATATAAGTTATAATTTTCTTGTGATATATCTAGTTATCATGTATCAAATATAGTGTGTCATAACATAATAGTGATATAGAAAATCGTTATATGCATTATAGTTCAAAACCATTGCCATTGGTGTAATACATGGTCTATTATAGTGATATAATGTTCTTTAAAATACATGGGGAGTGATTTTTGTCAAATAAATGTCATTTACTAAATCCATGATAATTATAATAATTAATATAATGGGGGATCACTATATAAATGTAACTGATCTATGATATTACTTCCTATAATTTGAAATACAAGAAGGTCATCTATGTATGATATAAAAGTGAAAATTATATGAGTATAATATATTTTGTTATATTAAAGACATCAATATTGGGTAAATTATTTTTGGAAATATACATTAAAAATAATTTTTAATGTATTCAAACAATAATTTAATATAATTGATAAATTAATGAATGCTTCATAATTTATTTTTGTATGTTTATGAACTTCTTAATAGAGAAAATATTGATATTAAATGTTATTATTAAGTGAATTTTTTGAGTATTTCATACATTTATTCATTTTTTGATTTTATATTGTATGAATTGTAATATTTTGGTGAAAATTATTCAAGTTAAATTTTAAAATTAATTTATAAAATTCTTATAAAATATTTTATATGGAAAATATAATATTTTAATTTTTTACAAAATCAACATAAATTTATACTACAAAATAATAAAATTCAAACCTCTTTATGTAAGATTTATTAACCCATACCAAAATTCCTTTTATTGGATCGGAATTTTTGTTTAAATATTTCATAAAATTTTTATGTAAAATGGTTCAATTATAACATCATTTATAAATTACTAATGTTAACATTTTTATTTTACAATAGATGATTTACAAGGAATAAAAAATCACTTTCTGATGATTAAATAATTTTTTATTTTTGATTCAATGTTAAAACACTGTTTTTAAATCAAATATATTTATATCCTATATAATATTAAATATATAACTAAACTTTCATATTAAAAATTTTAGTACAAATGTGATTCTCAACCCTAGTAATTTCTCTCTTCTTATTTTTCTTAACTAAACCAAAAACCTCTTGGTCATGGAGCCTTATAACATCAACATCCATCATCATCCTTCTATTACTAACCTCAGCCACTATCTAAAAATTTTGGTCATCCTTTGATGTGCTATCTCATCATCCAACTCCGTTAGAATTACCTCACATTATTACAACATACCAATTTTCTCTACAATCATTCACTCATATAGTAGACTTCAAAAGGATATTTAATATTTTTCATAACTTATTAAAAAATAATTTTATTCCATTATACTTTGGTTTTTGTGGTCAGATTATTAAATATCTTTATATAAATAAAGTTTTCCAAGATTATTTCTATTTATAATTGAATAAATATTTTGTTGAGGATATTATGAAAATTAAAATGTAGTAATATAACTAAAAAAATTTTGAATCATTAGTACATGTTTTCATTGTTTTTTCATTATATTTTTATTTATAGAAAATTATTTTCATAATTTTATTAAATATTAAATATTTTTATTTTTTTTCTAATATCAATTATTTTTAAATCCTTATTTTAATTGCGATCATTTTTACCAATTTTTGATAAATATATGTGTTGTTTGTAAATATTAGTATACATTTTCTGGGTTAATTTTTTAAAATATTAATTTTCTAATTTTCTATGCACATCACCGAGATTTATTTATAATTAAAATAAATTACATTATTTTTTACATCCAAATTTTTATATTTTTATATTTATTAAGGAAAATATGTTTTATAATGATTGAAAATTATGTTTTTTTATTAATAAGTGTCAATTTGTTATTACTTTTTATTTTGTGAAATATTTCAAAAATATCTAATTTATTATATCATTTATAAACCCTCGTTAGTTTATTCTTAGAAACCAATGAGCATTCTCTGATACATTTTTATGAGAATGTGATTTTTTTCAGAATTATTAATTATAATTTTAATTATTTTTTCAATTTAAAAAATATTTTTTAATTGTTTTTAAATTTATTATTCACATTTTAGAAAATATTATATAAAATTTATTGTAACTATTAAACTTTTTAAAAATTTATGGAATGTTTTTAATTATAAATCTAACACTATATAAAAATTCTACTATATTATAAATGGAATATTCTATAATAATTCGTCTTTATTAATTTAATGTTATATAGGGATCTAGATAGATCATATATTTCAACATAAGAAAATTTAAATATGTATAAGTTTTCCTATTGAAAAATCATTGTCTGAAAAATAAAATATAAATGATGTTATATTATTTAATATTATAATATATTTATTTTTTATGTTTGTTTTTATTCATCCACTTTTTCACTAAATTTTTTCATTTTATAAAAAATTAATTTTTTACATTTTAATTTTTATTAATAAATATTAATATAATATTAAAATTTACATTAACTGCAATTTTGTAATAAATTGATTTTATAAGTTATAATTATTTATTTTCTAATTAATAAATTTTGAAAAAATGAAAATTATGATGAATGTATTGATTATATTTTATAATTTTACAAATAAATTCTTCCATATAGTGACATATTTTTCAATACATTCATGATTTATTTAAATATTGAATGAAGAAAGAGTATATAAATCAAATATCTTTTAATTTATATTGGTTTTAATGTATGTTATAATATATGGATCTTGCTTTAAAAAACTATGTGAAATTAACAATCTATAATAGAAATAGGTTTTCAATAAAAAAATTATATTAAAATTAATGATATTTTTTGAATTTTGTAATTGGAAAGGATAAAGAAAATATAAATCATTGAGTTCCAAAGTGGTGATGATGAAAAAAGAATTAAGGATGTCTGAAAAATATGGTTTTATGATCATTTTTGACATTAGTTAACATGAAATCATAGAAGTGGTGGATTGGGTAGACATTCACTAAATTACATTATCTATTGAAAGACATACTTCCTTAAGAAAAATCATTCCCTATTAACATTATAATTATAACTAAATATTACATCCAATAAGATTATGATATAACGAGCCACATGTATTCCCAAATAACTATATTTTTACAAAGAGTAATATATTGGTAAATCATAGTGTCATATATATGAGAAATCATTTTATAGGGTGAAATAAAAAATCACTTGTTAGATTATCTCCTAATTTATATACTAATAATATTATGATGGAAATGTTTTATCCACCAAAAATTATTTATTTGTAACAATATGTAATTTAAAATAATGATAGATGAAAATAATGGCAGACATATGAGAAAATATATTATAGGAAATAAGACCATATAAATTATGCCCATTATAAAAGAAAATGGATCAATAGTTTCCTATATTAAAATATTAGGATAGAAATTTTATAATTAGATTATGAATAGATAGTATTAATCAATATATGAGCCATTGTGGAAAACAAGGCCCATGTATTATTTTATTATAAATTTACTACATAACACATGTATTTTATATGTATCAAAAATATATCATGTTGAGTTTAATGATTTATGAACCAAAATATGTTAGAAATGATACTTATGAATAATTTTCTCCAATTATTGATTACTTATCACTATTATTGAACTAATTAATTATAGTGTTTTATAATTATAAATATAAATATCCTCAATTTAATTTAATGATTATTATCACTCATGATGGCATACAAGTAAAAGGAATTTTTCTAGATATAGTGTTACGGGAAAAAATTTCACAGAATTTGTAGTGAATAGATGTCTTGTTATCATCAATTTAATGGGATAAAAATTGTGTAGAAGGATCATTGATTATTTTTTCTATTGATAACTATAAATTATTTTTTAATATGGAATTAATTAGATCAAAATAATTTGATATTGTTCAAAATCCTTTGTCAGCTCAACACTATTTGGACATGCTTGAAAACACTGATGTCAATGTTGAGAAGATAAAACTAACTGACAATGATAAAAACATATATAAGACATTATAACTATATATTATCCATAGATATTCAATATTTCATTATTTCAATAATAACATTTAATTTATAGATATTGAGAAAATTTTCTATGACTCTTTGATAGGAACATTGTTAAATATAAAAACTATATCATCTTAGAGTAATATGGACTTTCATTCCATGATCTTGAATTACATTGTCATTGAGGTTGAAAATTTGCCTTTATTGCCTAAATGGTATCATGATGCCTTAGGGTTTCTCATAAAATGTAAAAAACCATGTAACTAAAAAATTTCATTTTGATAAGACTAAAATATCAGTTTCATATTTTGATGAAACAATTTTCCTCAGTTTCATTTTGTGTAATATTAAACATATGTGTTTGAGTTATTATAATCATGATGTGTTATTTTTTCAGTTCAACTTAAAACAACATGATGGATATAAATTCATTTATCAATTTTGGAAATTAACCTATTGAAATACATTTTTAATTGGATGTGTACATTCCACCATATTTTTTTATATCAGTGTAACATTAATGGTGTATTTTTTTAATGAAATAATGTAATATAGAATAGTATACTTACATTTAAAGTATTATTTTTATATGTATATGAAAATTTATAATTGTTATATCATGGACACATATCGACTTAGAGACTCTATTAATAATAAATATATTATTGATTAGGTGGTAGTGTTTTTTATAGAGTACAAAATTTTAGTTGACCATGTAGGAATCCAAAATTTAAGATATGAGAGAGTTGTATTAGGTGAATGTGGATTAACTGAATAAAAATGTATTCATAATAATGTGATAAAATTATAGTAGAATTTTTATAATCTCCAATAACACAAATTACATTAAATTGTTTATAACAACATCTATTAATTCATTATAACAATATATCTTATAAATAATGATATGTGTTCCCCAAATGATAAAAATAATATATTATCTTACAATTCATGAGGTCATGTGTGGATTAAATGATTCCTTTGAAACAATGATTTGTTTAAAAAGAGTCCTTAGTATAAATTGTATTCCTGGTTTGTGTATGACATTAATGTTTATAAAATTTACATCAATGAAAATGAAAATGAAAATTAAATTCAAAAAATATTTGTATTTTTTTCTCTAATGAAATGAATTTGTTATTATAGAAGTAGAAAACCCAATAACTATATCATGGGATTGTATTTGAGTTAATAATGATATATGGGAGATTGATTATATCAAATTATGATTTCATGGGTTCATGTTTAAATGGGTTTTCATTAATAATATTGTAAAAAATAATTAATTCAAAAAGAAAATATTTTACTTTTATTGTTTAGGATATATATAAGACCCATTTTTCATTGGAAAATAATGAAAAAAAAATTTCTATGTTCTTGATCCATTAAATTATCATTATTTTATTTATTTTTATGGAATTTTTTTGTACTAGTAAATATGATGATAATTTTGAATTCATTATTATAAAATAGTCCAAGTAAATATTATTAGAAAATATTGATATCCATGACGTGTAAGGGGATTATGTTATACAGAATTACTTGAAGAAGGAAAATCAGAAAATAATATTTTTTAAAACTTATATCATAAAAGGTACTATATATTTATCTCTTAATTTTAATTTTAAATTATTCAATAGGTGAGATATATTGGCTCAAGTTTTGTCTTTTATTCATTTGAAATTTTATAAAAATAAGATAAATTATTTTAAATCATAAAAACGAATTGTATATAGATATAATTTTTTTCTGTATTTACTATAAAAATATTTTTTTTCTCCTTATTTATATCATTTCATATCACATTCATTATATAAAAATTTGTTTTTTATTTTATTCAATAAAATTAATTAATATGAAAAATATATTTTTTAGTTTTGTTTGTATGTTTTTAATTGATATTCAATATTAATTTTTGAATCATTATATTTTTATCATGTTTTTTTAAATAGTTACTATTTTTTACTTGTAAAAACATTTCAACTGCAATATTTCAGTAATATCAATCATATTGGGAGGATCCTCGAAATACTATACCTAAGGATCCTCCTAATTACTCTACAATGGCTATTTTAACATATATAAGAAACAATATGTCTCCCAAGGGTTGCAAATTTGGTGACACAAGATTAACTAACATATTACATGATAGTATTAAGAGGATGTAGAAACCAAATGAGATAAATTTTTGTGGAGATACTACAAAGTGAAATTCACAAAAAAAAATCTGGATATAAATGATTGATAATAAGAAATAATTTTTATTCCTATTGGATGAGTTCTTTCTAGATGTAAGTAGATAATTATGGGACAAATTTTTATATATATTATTTATTTTTATAAATTTTCCATGACATTTCATCGGTAATATATATAATTTTAGCATCTAACGTTTTCATAACATATTATTAGACATCCACTTAAGAAGCCATGAAAAGATGATTATCTTTTTCTATTAGAATATCATGTGATTTTAAATCAACACTAATATCGTATTTTATTTATAGTAAAATAATTATAAAAATTCACATAACTTTTATTTTTTTATAAAATGATACATGTATAAATTTTTAAAATTTTAATAGAATGATTCATTTATGTTATATGATATTTCTACAATTTTAAAATGATTTTTTTTATAGTAAAAAAAAATTTATTTATAACTCTTTTTTTAATTTATTTTCATTAAGGAAATATAATTAATAGTCTAAGTGAAGAATTTATAATGTTGTAAATTTTTTCATATAGGTTAACTATTACTCGTATAATATATAATTACAGATCAGATTAAAAAATTATCATAAAGTGGTAAGGATCTATTGTTAATGAACCTCCTCCTCCCCAACATGACATAAAATAATAAAAATAATGTCTATGATGAACAAGACTAAATATTTTAGAGAAGATCCATTGTCTATAGAATATAACATTATAAAAAGAAAATTATTTTGTTTCAAATATATATAATATTTTATAACACAAATAAAATTTTCAAAAAATAATCAATGTATTCTATTCGGTTTAAGTCCACATAGGGGACCAAGATACCTGAGGTAATAATGAATATTTTCCTAATATAATTAGTAATAGATGAAATTTTGAGTCATGTATAAGGATAAGAGTTGGTTATATCATTATAAAAAATTTTCTATCATCAATGTAAATTTTCATGGGGGAATTATACGATGATAAAATATAATATTTGAATTTAAATGTTTTGGATTTCGCTGATATAATGGAGTGAAGGAATATATAATTGGTTCAGTTCATGTTTCTGTATATGTTATGATTATTTCTTCTTGTATATCCCACTCCTCAACCCATGCCTCCAATGATAAACATTTAATATGAGTGAAATGTTAATGATTTTCTATATCATATTATAGTATATTGGGTCATATATAATATTTTATCGACCATTCACCATCAATAGATTGATATGAATAATCTTAGAAAAATATTATGAGATATTAAATATCCATTATAAGGAGTTCCATTCCTCATTTTTGATGTGGTTATACATATAAAAAGATGAAAACATTTCATTATTTAATGATATTTACATTTCCCGAAATTGACCACTAAAGTATTCTTACATTATATACACTATTTGACATTTTCATAAAATATAATATTATAATATATATATATATATGTAATGTATAAATATATATTATTATAATATAGTAAATTTTATGAATTGTTGTATAAAAAAAATAACAGGCTAAGGATCCTTCATTATTAAATGATTCTTTTTCTGATGTAAATTCTAAAGTAATGACATATGAAATTATTTTGTAGTATTAATATGAGAAAACAATTATTTTTAATAGTTGTAAGAATGAATACATGTGGGTGGTTTGTTAGAAAGATATATTATATCTAAAATCTACGAATATATTTACCCACTTAGTGATGAAAATATTTTCCATATATATTTAATATTCTTTTTCATTACATTATATCAATTTAACTTAACTTACTACATATGTTTGTTTTTATATGTATATTTATATAGTTTTTATACAAAATTATAAGCTGAGGGATTATAGATTCATCGACCAATAAATTATTTCCATTGAAATAATGACAACATGTGATAGAGAAAGAACTAACTATATTTATCACTGATTTAAGAATGAACATGTTAATTATTAAATGATTCCTTATCTATATAAGTAAAAAATATACATTTAAATATATTGTATAATTTATATTTATTAAATAAGATTATATTTATCTTATAAAATATTATTGGTCATTAGATCTTATGTGTTTTTATAAAAAATTAGTCAATACTTATTAGTTATGTCGTATTTTCATGATCCTGCCCGAGTACCATGGAAACCTGATAACTGAACCGATCATGAAATAAACTGAAGGGCATTCCTGATCCCAAAGAGTAGGTGACTAAAACCTTTAATTATACAAAATACATGTGGGAATGTTTTTTAAAATAGGAACACGGAAGAAATACTAAAAGGTAGTATGCATATCGATAGGAAAACTCCACTGGGTGAAAGGTACCAGAATATAAGAAGTCGTGAAGATAATGTTCAATAAACCAGGGTAATAATTAGGAAAACAAACCCAATGTCCTTAAAGATACAACTTACCACATAAAAATCTCAAAAGTTGGATTCACTTCCAAGATATCCTTTCCCATTTCATGATCATGGAAGAATAAACTATATAAACACCCAAAGTCAAAATTATGGTGTGAGCCTAATCCTAGTATGATAACACCAAGGATACCATAACAGATACCAAATATATTTTATCCAAATAAAAAATAATTTTTTTAAAAATAAATAGGTTTGTATATTCAAAAGAATATTTTTACAAAACATACTATACATTTTCAAAATGGTGTAAAATATATTCATAGAACAACATTTACTTTCCACATCGCGACTGAAATCACGGTTTGTTCCTGGAACAAGGTCTCGTGATTCCCTCCTTTAGAATACCCATCTGGTGAAACACCCAAGGATATCCAGTCACATTAGTTTTCATATTCGGTTCACCACAACCGAGACTCTCTTACATGGTCAAGAAGTAGATGATTCAACACCATCGACTGAAGAAGTTTTTCACCCTCCTGGTCAAATAGGGTTAACTGTAGGGAAGATGACTACCATGAAACCTCCCACACATTACGAGTCTGTGACTTTCTAGTAAGGGAAACTGCTACAACACTGCCATTTTTCCAGAATATAGACTACCTCAACATCATAATCCAGCAGAAATTTCAACCAGCATAGTCATCTCAGGTTGAAGACTCTCTGGGTGAGGGCGCACCTGAGACATTGGTGGGCTGAGAAAACCACAAAGCACTCTCCCAGAAGATAGTGTCTCCATATTATCATGGAAAATACTACCACCACCATCATGACATAGTGAATCGTGTAGTTCTATTTATGGGGTTTCCATCACCTCTACCTATACTTGATAACAATATCATGATTGACGTTTATCATGCAAGGAAACAATGAAAAGGGAAGGTGATCAAACTCATCAAAAATCCAGAGGATAGACATGGAAATCAGGTGGCATACCCCATCTGTATTTTCCCCTCTAGGAAGGAGATTAATACCCAAAACATGAACTCTGTCAAACCCACTAGTGGCTCCTCAAGTAAAGGGGGGGGTCAAGAAGAAAATCTCATCTATAAAATCCAGAACCTACTTTGACACTCCACCACACAACCCCACTATTAATGCACATGTCAAAGGGACTCATCCACCACACCTCAATACTATCTGCTTTTGGTGGGACTGAATCTCCCTCACTGTTTTCATCGCATCGAAAAAACACATCTTAGTGGGGGGAAGAACCCCTCATTTCCATGCTTTCAAAGCTACGTCATAAAACACCAACACAGGGTTACACCAACGCCCTGTGTCACCCTCGGTAACCCCTCGAACAAGGAGTTAGACAAAAAGAGTACCTCACGCAGTGTCTAACATGTTCTACTGAGAAATGTTGAAAATGACACAGATCATACCTATTATCTTCTCATGTGTTGCAGGATTGTAGAAATCCATACCACACAGCCGCCTGCAGCCCCGTCCGTCAGCTCCCTGAGCCTGACATGGGCCACCTAGTGGTGGTGGAAGGACCTATAAATGTCATCTGCCTACCACAGTTCTTCTGGCTTTTCATCCAACACTGACTCCCTGGGGACCACCCTTTCCTCTCCTGAGAGTTCTCTAATCATGAAATTGCCTCTGTCATGGCAGTGCATCTACCAACTATCTAGAAAACTCCGCACATATGGTCGAGTAGTCTCACGCCACGTGACCTCGCACATCAAAATCAAAGCACCAGTCCTCCCTAGCCAGTATCGGTGCTCTATGTTGTCTCTGACCATGTGCATAAGTCTCATTAAGGAGGGTCCTCTGGCATCAAGGCCTTTCCAATTAACGTCCCTCTGATAGAAATTTCTCTATCACCAACACATGCTCCAGCACCGTAAGATGGGCGAGGATTCACAAGGTCACTACGATGTCACAAATCTCCTCTACAGAGACCTCACTCAATCTTATGTGCTTGAAAGTTTCTATCATGGACCACATCCAAAGAGTACCGAGTAAGGTCTGTAAAACTAGTTGCGTACTCAGTCACTACCACCACTGTCTACTTAAGCTCCATCAGCTCTTGAAACCATAGAAAGCGTAAGTTGGAGGGGTAGTACTTTTCATGAAATAGCTGCCAGAAGTCATCCAATGAGAGTATTAACTCATCATGCATCTAAGTAACCCTGGATTAATTAACGCCAAATTGCTTGGTTGAAATACGGGCTATCAAAGCCACAATCATCCTATCACTGTCCGAAAAATCCTGAAGTGGCGAACCACCAACTCTAGCCAACCCTTTACGGTCTGAGGGTATGGGTCACCATGGAACCTCAGTGGTCTATGATGTTGGAACTCACGTAGCGCGCCCAACATGTGCTTATCATCAGCCTTTGCAGCTGATAATATCTACTACTCCACAAGTGGAGGTTCTGGTGCCTACCCTCATGGAGAAATGGTAATCGTATGATTGATCTTGAACTCAGGCCTTGTCACTCACAGAGTCGTCGTCATGAACCTGAGCGAGTATCCTAGCTGGATATCATCATGGATACATCTTGAATCCAATGGAGGAGTACCGCGATCAAATGAGTATATATATATATATATATATATATATATATATATATATCAACAACGATGGGGAGCTGACTCAAGAAGGATAGTCAAAGACTCAATCCTATATGATGCATGAACCAAATGTTCCCTACAACAACTTTCTCAACACATCGAGGTGACAAACGTGTAATCTGGGTCCTCGTGAATGGATATGTCGGCCGCCACACCATCAGTGGACTCCCTGGCATGAGAGCCGCTCTCGAGACACGTTGACAGTATTTCCCTAAATCCCAACCAATTCCTTTTTAGGGATGTCTAAACAACGCCCCAAGGAACGAACCACCTCTAATACCAATTTATCATGACCCAAAACCACTGGTCTCGAGCCACAACTACCCCCGGACCGCCTCCATAGTTCAGGGGCTGGAGAAAAGCACTGAAGGCATAAAAATCTTGGGGAGGCCTTCGCCTATGTACATGTACACACACACACAACACACTCGATGAAGAAGTGCATAGTAAAGATAAAACCAAAGGACAAACAACTATAACCCAACCAAAGTCAGGCATCAACTTCTAAATAGAAAAGGTAATGTGCTGAAAAGTATAGACAAGATAACTGAAGTGAAAATGGGAAAAACACACTCCCAACCTGAAACCTCCCACAACCCAGCAACAAGTAAACAAAAGTAAACAGCTATTGAGTCTTACACCTAAAAGTCCTACTACGACCACTGGATGCAGCCCAAGCTACTATGTCCTCTACGATCCTCCGAAGTCTCGATCGACATGTCCATCATCTTCAAGGGCACACCAAGTGCGGGAAATTCCCAAGTAGGGGTGAGTATAAAGATAGTCAGTAGGATTCCCCAAAATCTCGAGGGAGAAACAAAGGATGTACTAAAACAGTGAGTAGAAGACAGAACAAAGAACAGTGTATGAGTACAATAAAGAGAGTGCAGATCAACCCAATGAAATAATGTATGTAGACTCATCCAATCGAAGAGGAGCTAGATATAGAAAGCATGTGGCATACCCCACACATATTTTCCCCTCCTAAAAGGAGAGTAACCGAACCCAAGGAGTGGTAAAAAATTATTGTGTGTATAAATATATATAAGTGCTCAACAAGAAAGCTGAACGAGTGTGTAAGGGGATCTCCATCTCCAAGCTCAACCAAGGAAAATTCGCCAACAGTTCTAAGGATATCCACCATTGATGCCCAAAATTCATACATGGAAAAGTTGTCTCATCGGTGAACCATACAACCAAGTGTCCCGATCTAGCAACCATTGAGAAAAGTCACTAACTAGGCTCACAGTAGGGGCTGAGTTTGAAAGAAGTTGTTGGGTAACCCACTTCCCACCAAGCTGGAGGGTAAAACCCAAGAGGTCGTTGGGTAACCCACTACCCATACCCACTAGAGGGTAAACCCTAAATTCAATGGGTAACCCACTGCCCAGCCCCACTATAGGGTAAACCCTATGTTCAATTGGAAACCCACTGCCCCGCCCTGCTGGAGTGTAAACCCTAAGGTCAAAGTGTAAACCACTACCGAGCCCCACTGGAGGGTAAACCCTATGGTCAACGGGTAACCCACAACCCAGCCATGTTGGAGGGTATACCCTAAGTTCAACGGGTAACCCACAACCCATCCCGGTTGGAGGGTAAACCCGAAACTGATATGATAACTCCACACTTCTCGTGGAATCCCTGGGTGTCACTAACACTACTACCGTGCATAGGTTAGGTGTGCATCGAAGGAACCTCTGACCAACTCCCTTTCATGAATACACATCTAATGAGATCTCAAAAGATGCTATGTACTCCCGAAAAGATTACACGGTTGTAATCCTCGCAGAAAAACAAACGAGATAGACTACCTAATCGCTGGAAAAGGACTCCCGACGAAAAATTTATTCAACACCGCTTTATGCTCACACAACGTCTCACGGGTTCCACACCTCAGACCTGAAAAAGTTCGGGAAAACTATTCCATCATGATGATCTTGGAAAAACATTCCAAAAAGACTATTCATACGCCCCAAACAGATGTCTAATGAAAAAGTTATAGGACGTTGCACACAGCTTAAGAGATGGTCTGTGGGCCCCGCACCTCACCTCCATCTTCAACGTATGAAACCACCCTGGTCAAACTAGGCTCGATGTGAGGGTCACGATGTAGCTGACGATGCCTAAAACAGACTCCGGATGCAAAAGCTGCAACTCCCCACGTTATGCAAATGGGGCCTCATGGGGCCCACACCTCGACACCGAAACACATTACGCAGATTGTACCAATGTGTTCCTTTTATATAACCACAAGGTGTGGGCTATTCATTTTCCTAGAACGGACTTTTGAAGCATAAGTCATAGAAACAATGCTTACATCTAAAAGCCGCCTCATGGGGCCCACGCCTCGGGGAAGAATTTAGGAGGGCAGATTGTGCCATCGCAATACCCTCAGAAGAGAACTCAGAAATGAGTACTCAGACACCCCAAATGGGTGGTGGGTGAAAAGGTGGTGTTTCACATTATAACGTGTGAAATAGGCTATGTGGGTCCCGCACCTTGTCTCCAACCATAACGCTTTGGAAAGTGTCTCAAAAACACCGCATCAGGACTAGGGTCATGCTACCACTGATGGCGCATCAATCGGACATCCCAAACAGGAGTTAGGTCTGATGCAAGAATAATTAATTAATTAATTATATGCATTAAGTGTTTCATTCCACCATGCAATGAAACAAAACCACAATGGTTCTGAACCAACTTTTTATGGACCGTCTCAAATCCAGGGCCACAGTACCTATGACGGCATGTCAAATGGACGTTTGACTCCTAAAGCACATCCATCACAATATTTAATAATATTTTAATATTATTCATTTAATGGGTTTCGGGTCACTCACCCTCTGGTCCAAAACTCAAAAACCACGAAACCCAAATCAAAATTTTTGTCTTGAAGAGATGAACCCACATTCACAGATGACACATCAAACGAACGCGTCGTTTAGGTGCTATGTTCCCTTGAACACAAGGGGCCCAACCGGGCCAGTTCACACTAGATGGCCTGGTCCAGACCACCAGCCCATGGCCCCACCGTGGGTCCGGCCAGACTCGTCAAGGGCCACTACCCGCGGCTTTCCCCAGCAACACCGGACCCCTCGGGTCCGATTCTTCAAAGCAGACTGGCCAAAGGGCTGGTCTTCATCCGAGTCACACCAGCATGACCCGCTAAATGCATGTCCTTGTCTGAAGCACACCCCGAGGTGCTAACCTTGGGGTCCTCCTCTGACCGCGATGGGATGGTGCTGACGCCCTCACATCCTGCAGTGCACCGCCGCGCCACCTCTGGCCTGCACCTTTCCGTCTCACGCCACTTGCTCCGGCTCTCCGCTCTGGTCCCCTTCTACGCCGCAGTCATAGCCGTCTCCACCCGACTTCACCCGCCGCCTTCAATCACAGCTCCTCCCAGAGCTACCCCTTCAGTACTGGCCACCCCAATGCCGCAACCCCGTCTGAACCCCCTGCTGCACCCATTACCTGAATACCGACCCCTGGCCACTGCCCTTTCCAAAGTCGGGGCTTCCGTCGGCCGTAGCCACCACTCCAATTGTCCGATCTCAAAACTGAACACGGGTTAGGGATCCTCGGAACGAGGCCTTCCTAGTGCTTTCCCATGATCAACGATCCGAAAATATTTTGGTGCGTCCAGAAATTGGGGTGAAGAACACCCAAGAATGAGAATTAAAAATGGGGCTCAGACGATGGGAATGTTCATTTGGACATCATCCAAATTATAAAATTTTAGAATTAGAAGAAAAATTTGATGAAAAGTCAAGTAATCGACGATGGTGAGAAAATTGACAAAAAAATAATACCTCGAATCGGTCGTGCGTCATTGGTGACACATCCATGACGATACTGCATCAATCCTTCAAGGTTCTAGCAGAGGTCTCTCCTCGATTCGGTGAAGAACGACCAAGAATCCCAAAGGGCAGTTGAGAGGGAGAGATAGAGGAAGAGAGAGAGAGAGATAGAGGAGAGATAAGGGAGAACCCTAACTCCAAACTCCAATTTTCTATTTATAGAAAAATCCACATAGCGGGGAATCCGAAACTACCATTCCCTCTCATTTTATATCGCACCTAGGAAAAACACCCTATTTTGAATTCAACAGAAGTCTCAGATTTCCATTCCGATCATTTTTCTAAATGTTATTTGAAAAAAAACGTCAGTGATTAAAATCGCTAATTAATTATTTCAAAATGACTATTTTCCCCTGGGTGACATCTCTCACAGCAGGCCCATGCCCGCAACTTTTATACCCCGGCTAGGGTAAATGGCATGCTCCAGATGCAACTGTGCCCTTAGATTTCCTATTCGAGCTACCATTTAGGAGAAAACACAACCCTACCGTGTGCATAGTATAAAAACACATAATATTTTTTACAATTTATCCCCGGCACACTGGGCCCCAGAATCACACGCCATCTCATCGCCTATCTCTGATAATATATGTAGAAATATTTCAAAGTCATATAGGGAAATAAACGGGTCACTACATTAACACCTTGTTTTTTATGAAATCCATAATAACTCATGTTTTTATCATCTCAATAGCTTCAAAAGACTCTGCCATCAATCCAGAGGTGATATGAAAGATTCTCTAGGTATGTTAATGTTGGATTATAATTGTATATCATCATGATCAGTAGTTTTTCTTGGTATTACATAGATTTACATATCCCTCTATCTTAGTTTCATAGATCTACGTATACGGTATATATATCTCTATATTTATTTTTACAATATAAGATTATATTTTGTTCTCTTTGGTTAGATGAAGATATATAATGATGTTTTCTTGTGATTCAACATGTTTTTGTCATTCATTAATGTGATTTTTCATTGTTCTCATTAATAAAAATGGTTTGAGGATTCAATCTCATCCCAACTATTTTTTAAATTAAATACATTATTTCAAATTCGTTTATTGGGTAATGTTGAATTTGATATTTCTGTAAAATTGGTCGTGGAAGACTTCTTCGGTGATGGTTTGTGGTATTGCACAAAATTGTGTGGGTTGGAAAATATGTGAATAGGGTTTCATGGTTTTAAAATGATTATTTTAAAAAGGATATTTGGGTTTGATTCATGTGAAATTGGTTTTAATAAAAGATGGGTTTTATTGTAATGGTTACTAGAAAATTGGTTTTCAATAAAATTATTTTTATATTGTATTTGGTTATAGATATGATTTTCAATGAAAAGTTATGTTTTATTGAATTGATTTAATTGTTTGTAAATGGTTTCATTGGTGTGTAATATGTATTAAATGGTTATGAATTTGTAGAGTATATGGATATTTGTCATGAACATGTGGATTCAAAATGTGTTTCGACTTTCTAATCAATCATTTGTTTTAGAAATCATAAATCACCCCTTCCATAGTCACAAATATTGTTTATCATGCATATTTTTTTGAAAATCATAATCACTAATATTTTTTTCATATATGATGTATTCTTATCATAATCGTGTATTTTTTTCAACAACGCATCATAATCACCTGTATCGTAACCATGTTATGCATCATAACCTCATTCATCACAATCAGCAATATCGTAACCATGTTATGAATCACAGACATAGGAATCATAATCACATGTTTCTTAACCATGTTAGACATCTTAATAACCAATCTCATAACCTGTGTGTGAATTGTAATCACCTGTATCATAATCAAATGCATCATAATCATGTATCTTAACCAGTTTATGAATCATAACCACATGAATCATAACCACATGTATCATAACCAGGTCATGTATTGTAAGCAGGTCATGCACAGTAACCATATGCATCGTAACCATGTGCATCGTATCTACGATAAGTACTGCTTCACAATCATGCATCGTATCTAGGATAAGTATTGTATCATACTCATGAATCATAACAATGTTATGTATCATAACCATGTTATGTATTATACTCTTATTTTACATTGTATTCAAGCATCATAACCATATTAATTATTGGGAAATGTAGCCATGTTAAGATTCTTACCCCGGTGATAATTTTTAATCACAATATACATTGTTATTATTATAAGTTGAGTAACCAAGTTAGGTATTGTACTTTTGAAATTCATTATACTAATTTCAAATCATCAAAACCAATTACATGTTACTTATACACATTATTTATTGACTTTATACTCCTTATTTTCCAACTAAAACGTTGTCATTGATTTGGTTATTTACCATTCAAAATGAAATTATTTATTCGAGTTGTTTTGACAGTTGTAATTCTAGGTGTCCAATTCAATCAATTTTTTCAGAGAAATATTACCACTAGTGGTAATATGACCATTTGAATGTGAGGCCTATAAACATGAGGTCATTCAAAAACAATACAAAACTTTTTCAATCATCGTGTTCTAGAAAAATATGCTTTGAATTCACTCTTACTTCGTGCGAAAGACATGATGATACAATAAGTGAATAGATTGTTCCATATTCTTGTATTTCTATAAGTGATTTTTTTCTCTTTTTTGTGTCTACACATTGTGATATATATCTAAGGTTTCCAGGGTCAGGAATATGTTCTTATAATCATTCTTTCAAGGGATTTCAATTTTTTTAAAGATATATCTGTTTATTAACATCTTAATCGATGGATTTTGTGGATAAGAAGATAGTTCTTCTGATCATCATATTGAGGGTATAACAAGGTGGGGATAATATAGAATTTTTATCCTAGGTGAAAATACCCTACTATTTGGGATAAAATAATTGTAATAACAATACATTTCTGCTGCTATTTGTAATAGAAAGGGAATCACTTGCTTTATTCTTTCTATTCATATTCATTTATATTATAATTGTTTCAATCATGATCAATTAATGACATATGGTATTAATGGATTCTATATGTTGTATCACAAAATCATTTCCATTTCCATTACTATAATCATCATTTTCAATTAGAATAAAAATTGTTTTTCATAACTTGTGGTATTACAACATATCATATGCATCAGATCCAAGACCTATATGGTCAATTGTACTGGTTGTGAAATGTATTAGTTTAATACTAATTAAAAAATTTCTTCCTTAAGTGTTTGGATAATTTTTTAAAACATACAATTTACCCCCCATATATTGTTCCATCTCATTTACATATACATCGATATAATGATACAATAATTGGTATCAAAGGAGGTTTCCACTATTCATTAATACATTCTTTATTATTTTTAAAAATTCAATTGCATTTCATTTACAAATATTTTATTTATAACCACATGCTACACTAATGTGTGAAGCGGAAAAGACTTGTTTTATAAGATGGAATGATTAAATATTCGATCAATGGATTATATAAATCTATCAAGTCCACCTTTTATGATGGAGATGATTATTAGTGTGGGAGATATGGTATGAAGAATTTTTTAATTAATACTGGCGTGGAAAACATTTTCATGCTTACTAGAGAATACAAAATACCAGGCAGAAAAATCAGAACCTTAACCAACCATGAAAAAAACAATATAAATTTAACTACAAGTTACATAATAAATTGTTGTGTTCTATGACCATGAATATATATAGTGAGATATAATCATGTGAAGAAGGAAATTTTTTCTGGAAGAAACTAGAGATCACACATTTTGGTACATCTAAAGTAATAGAAATATGAAAATCCATGATCTGAGAAGAATATCATTGGATTGTTTTTCCATATGGTGAACTAGTATAGAAGGTGAAACAAATATTTATGACAATAGTCAATAGTATTCAATATAGAGGAGAAAAGTTTCTTGATGATGAATTAGTTGTGCACAAGATAATTGATATAATTACAAATGAGTGGGAATTGAAGAGAACAAGATCTAATGGGAAACAAAATTTTACCCAAATCACTCTTGAATATTTATTTGGAACTCTTCTTAAGAATTAGACAATAATAAAAATAGATTATTATTTCAACAAGAAAAATAATGGTAATGAAAGGGTATCTTTTACAACTACATCCAAAGCTAAAATAAAGATCCAAAGATAAGAACGATATTGTAATATCAGTATCAAGTGACAGTGATCCCTTTGAAAATGATTTATCCACTATTTCCTTAAGGATGAACTAGATTTTTGGAAGGAAATAATTTTAATGTAGATTAAAAAATAGATAATGAAAGGAAAATAATAAATCAAATTTAACATGTTTTGAGTGTAATAGAGAAGGTATTATTAGAAAAAAAATTTCTATGCTAAAATGAAATGATAGTATGGATAAATATGATGAAAGAAACAAGAAAAATTATTTAAATTCAATTACTAATAATGTGTGAATGAAAATTATATTTGGACTACAAGTGGTGGTGTTTCATTTGATGGATCCTTAGAATAAGAATCTTTTGGTCAGAAAAATATAGGAAACATAGAAAGACTACCTATTGAAAATAATTATTCCATGGATATGGTACACAATGATGAATCTAATTAAAATGTATCCTTAACTTAAAATTATCATGCTGAGTAATATTCTTACTCTTTGGATGAAGAATCTTCCACTTCATAGGATAATTTTCCATCTTTTTAATAAGTATCAAGATTTTCTCAATTACTTGTGAATTAAAATTCCATACTCACGAAAAATAATGATAAGGAACATTATTGTATAACCATTCTTACAAAATAATTTTCAAATCATAGAAAATATTTTCATAAGAAAACTCATGATCATGAAAATATTTCAAAAACCCATATCGAAATATATTTTGAGAAAGATAAACATTCTATTGACATTGATCAACATGTTTAAAAAATGTTTTTTAAACTAAATCAAATTCCAAAATTATTTCATGTGAGATTGATTATTTAGTTATTAGACTATAATATGAGATATTTTCTCTTAATAAACTCTTATCAAACTTTACCCCATGAAGGATCAAATTTAAAAAAAATCATTCTCAAATTCATTCTTTATGTAATAGTTGTAGAATTGGTTACACTAACTCAAAACTAATATTTTGTCATAAATATTTTTTTCACTGAAATGTTTCATTCTTCATAAAATGTCAACGTGGTGGACACTAGGGAAAAAATTGTTCTGTTAACAAAAAAAATATTTTAGGATTTCATTAATCTCATTTTTTTGAAAAAATTAAGGATTCCTAAAATTATTTTATCTAACATTTCTAGATCTAAACAAGTTAGGGTTATGAAAGACTAATTGTTTACATTTAAGAAATACAAGAAGTTTACCAATAGAAAGAAAATTTGATACATAGATAATGGTTGTTCTCCACACATGGGGAAAAATAATTATTTCAATGAAAAGATTATTAAAATGAAATGTTGAATAGTGACCTTAGGAGATAATGATCAGGGAATAATGATTAGTACATGTAATATTGTTTTTATGAGAAGTTTTAATTTCAAATGTTTTTTATCAAAGTTTTTTAGAACATTCTTATAATCATATGTCAATTATGTGATGAAGGTTACCTTTTTATTTTTAGGAATTATAAATGTTTAGTTCACAATTACATGGATGAATTAATTCATTCTTCCTATAGGCATGAGAATTTATACCCAATAAACATAGAAGACCTTAGGAGCTATGACCTACATTGATTATGTGAAATGGAACTCCAATACTGGTTATGGAATAGATTTTTTAGATAATTTATTATTAGAAACCTTTTTAAACTCCCAAATAAAAGACATGTTAAGGATCTACAAAATATATGGTTGGATTCTTCAAAAGTTTTTTACCCATATCAATATGGAAAGAAATACAAAACTGTCTTTAAATAAATCAATGATGTTTCAACATATAATACATTAATGTTTGTGCACATGGATCTTTTTGGTCCTACGCTAATAAGAATAATTGGAAGCATGTAAAATGTATTTGTTTTTAGTTGATTACTACACTGGATTATTATTTATCTTACTTTTACCAATGCAATATGAAGCCATTTTCTATATCAAAACATTTAGATCCCATGTTAAAAATGTGAGAAACCTTCCACTAATAAATATTCTTATTAATCATGGTATAGAATAACAATATTAGGAATTTGAAACATGTTTTAATAAGAAAGGAATTACTCACAACTTTCTAGCTCAAAGAACCCCAAATCAATATGGTTTTGTCAAAAGAAGAAATAATATTCCTCATGAAATTAAAATAACTAGGTTGAGTTAATACACAATTTATAAGAATTTATAGGTTGAAGCAGTTAGTACTACATTATATACTATAAATCATGTTTTAACTAGACCTTTTATTAAAAAAACACAATATGGATTGTGGAATGGCTGAAAAACCAAAGAATCTTACTTCAGAGTATTTGGATGAAATGTATTCATATTTATTACTAAAGATAATCTACATAAATTTTCACCCAAATCTAACGAAGGAATATTTCTAGGTTACTCCACTACTTTTAAGGCTATTATAGATTAAAAAAACTCTTGTAATATTGAAGAAATATTTCATGTCATGTTTGATAAAACTTGCCCCATTGTTTTTAAATAACCCTTACCGACATCAACTGATGTGTTTCCACAAACTGGTTATAAGCCATTTATTGAAAACCCTATTCAAAATTAAAATACTCACGGAAATGTTTCTAAAACATTTACACAAGAAGACATTATAGACAATGTTGATGAACATCTTTTAAATAACCAAAATCAATTGTTTCATTAGAATCAACCCAATGATAAAATCATTGGGGATTTTAATCAACCTATAAGGACGACACATTCCTAGAGAAATGAAATAGAACATCTTCTTTTTCTATCTCAATTCGAAAATAAAAAAGTTAATCACTCCTAAGGTGATAACTATTGGATTAAATCAAAGAAAGATAAACCAAATGAATTTGAAATAAATCATGTCTGGAACATGGTTGAATGGTCTAAAGGAACAACCGAAATTGGTGTAAAATATGTTTTGTAGAAACATATGTGATGAAAATGGATTCACCTAAAAAAAATTCAATAATAATATCTAAGGCATATAATCAAGTAGATAGAATTTAACATAAAGAAACCTAGCTTCAGTTTCTAGACATGAATCTATTTGAATTATATTTTCCTTTATAGCATACATAAATATCAATCATTTTCAAATGGATGTAAAATGTTCTTTTGTTAAGAGTTTTGAACAGGAAGATGTTTTTTTAGAAAAAACTCGGGTTCTGTAGATTAAAAATATATTGATCATGTTTTTAAACTTACATAAGATTTTTATGTCCAGGAAAAAGCCCCTAGATCTTGTTATGTTAGACATAAAAGATTTATTTTACAAAAAAAATATGGAAAAGGTACCGTCAACCCAACTCTTTTTATAAACACTAATGTCAAAAATGTTTTTATTGTTTAAATCTATGTTGATGACATTACATTCAGATTAACTCAATAATACTTAACTGGTTATTTTGTGAATCTAATGAAATATGTGTTTTATATGAGTATTATGGGTGATTTATCATTCATTTTAGGTTTTCAAATATCTCAAAAACCATAAGGAACCTATATATATTAGCATATGTATATAAAATACATACTAAAAAAGTATGGATATGACAACACTAAATGTATTATCACTCCAATCGGAACCTCAAATATAATTGATCATGATTATGTAGGGAAACCAGTGAATCATGCAACATTTAGAGGTATGATAAGAAGATTGTTATAAATAAAATCTAGTCATCTAAACATAAACATTTCGATGTTCTTATGTGAATGATACCATTATAATCCAAAATAATCTCATTTAAAAAGGGGAAAGAGTTTTTCAATACATAATGGGAACTATGGATTTAGGATCATTCTATTCATTTGGTAATGGGATTTTTTTTAATTTTTTCAGATCTTGACTTTTGTAGTTTAATAATGGATAGAAAAAGTACTTCTATAATCTTGCATTTTTTAGTAGATTCTTTAGTTTCTTGTTCATGCTTTAGAAACACACAATATCACTTTACACTACTAAAGCTAAATATGTAATATTTGGATGTTTCTGTCCTCATGTGTTATGGATGCATCACACACCCACTGACTATAGAATGAGTTTTTCCAAAACTCCAATACTATGTGACAATACATGTGCCATTGCTCTTGGTAAAATCCGTGCAAATAACCCACGTAAAAAACACATGTCTATTTGGAATCACATTCTCTTAGATCACAAATAAAAAGTAGATATTATTTTTCAATTCAAAGGAATGTAAGAAAAACATTCTGATATTTTCAAAAAAAACATTTATCTTCTTATAGATTTGAATACATTAACCAAAAACATGTAATGATCACCATAAGGTAATCATAATATTTTATTTCCTTTCTTAACAACTATCCTTACATTATGTTTCTCATTTTATAATGTGGGTTATACATAATTTAATCAGTTTCACCTTTATATTTTATGTTTATCAGTTTTACTTCGTTCAGTTTTATTTCTTTTACATGTATCATTTTTGATTTACTAGTTTTTCATTTAATCGGTTTCACCGAAATCAGATTTACTTTTTTGTTTTACAGTCTTTTGGTTTCACCTTTTATTTTTTACTATTTTTCGATTTCATTAATTCCCATCCAAGGTGGATATACTCTCAACTCCCATATTTAAAACACAAAGCCTTTATTTAATTTACTGTGTGATTTGGATTGAGAAATTGTTGTAGAATGATTATTGGAAGCCTTATTAAGTTATGTTTTGTGGTTCTATGAAAATTTGGATGGGTTGGACAAACGGTGAATTTGGTGAAATTATTTTAAATTTTTTATTTTAAAATAGTGATTTGATTTTGATGATTGGAAAATTATTCACAATAAAATATGAGTTTTATTGAATTTGGTTGTTGTTATGGTTACATTGATTTGATTGATTTTTTTGGAAATGTTTGTATTATCATATGATATGGATTAAATGGTTAATCATGTGTGGAATGTATGGATATTGGTTTTGTGGTACCCCCATCAAATGTTATGGGTTATGGACATGATTTTCCCTTGTAGTAGTAACACATTGTTTTTCATATGTCCGACAATCTTAGTGTGTGGTTCTGTAATATGGAATGGAAAATTCTAACTAAATTAATGGAATGGTTAAAATAAAATGTTTGGTTTCATTCCAAGGAACTTTTTATTTCTTTTTCAAAATATATTATTTATAAAAATTTATTATATTTTTATATATATTGTTTTAGATATTTTTTTATATTATCTATTTTATATAAATTTTCTAACATTTTCTATCCTAGTTCCATGAGTTAAGAAGTCATTTAGTTAAATTCTACTAATTTTCATTACTCTCCCATACATTTTACCATTGGGGATTTTGAAGATATATTTTACCGAGGATTATCTAAAGGTAATGTATCACTATTATCTAGTAGTGTTTAGTGATACTTGGGGTTTTTTGTGTAGTGGGGAATATAGAAGTTTGGATAATTGGATTTGTGATTTTAATTGAGTTTTGTTAGTTTTTATCTTCTGTTATGTACAAGGTTACTTTTTTTCAACCCTGATCATACACATTTTTGATTGTTTTAAAATAAATTGTATTCTTGAGTTGGGAATTCATTTTTTCATTCATCATGCAGTGGTTCATTTGGTTATGTAATGTTTGGTTGGGTGTGTTATTTTAAGGGGAAAATCATCCCCCGATTGTTAACGAATCCCATGTAAATTATTCCCAACACTTGGCATCATTGTGTTGTCTTGTTACGATAAGTAATTTCATTCCACCTTTTCTAGAGAATGGGGAGGGGTGGAAAAATTTATGGAGGTTCTAAAAATTAACACTTCATAAGGGTTTTCACCAACATTGAATAACGCAAATGGAGGATTTAAATATTTAGATCACGATAATCCCTTCACCACTCTAAGGAATATCATAGTTATATTGTCATCCATTTACATATAATCATAATGACACCTGATTAATATATGATAATAATAGAAAACATTATTATCCAATCATCTGAATGTGATAATAAATATAATTTTTCCTATCTCATTAAATGATAAACCTCATTTCTATGAAATGTTTCAGACCTATCTCAACAAACTATCAATCATAATTTAATTAATTAGTCACACAAGGATGATATTAATAATTATAATGTTTATATATGATATGAGTACATTATAAATATTATTCATATATAGAATTATCTCAATTTATTGTATATTCCCCATTAAATTAGATGAAACAATCGCATTCTAAAAACATAATCGTATTCAATATTTCTTCCTTGCATACTCAAACTCGTATTGAATATGTAATGTTTTTTCAAAAAAGACCATCATAGTCACATTGAAGCTACATATGCAAATAATCCTCAAAACGTTAATCTATATTAATATTAATATTATAATTCTCATGAGATCTGTCAAATATTTAATAGTAACTTGAAATTTGGAATGATATTCTACCCACATTTGATGTCTTACACCCACAAACTAATCATTTAAATATATTTGTATAATTTAAAGAAGAAAATTAACTAAATATTATTGTCCTATAATACATTTAATGTTCCCATATGGTGTTCAAACTCAATTTATGTTTTATAGAATCAAAACTCTACAAATAGATACATATCAAATATCAGTGTTAGAAGATGATTGATTCCACAATCAGATGGATGTAGTCGATTGAATCAGCCAACTTGAATTATATGAATAACATTAAATTTTTTAAAAGACATCAAATAGGTCCCACACCAAATTAGTTTTCTGAATCGTTTCCCTTCACTTAATAAGTTACCCCACTTTAATATCCTATTAACAATGATTAATTGGGCCCTCTCTCATCTTCAACTAACACAAAATCATGTCGCACAATGTGTTCTAATGTCACCCAAAACAGTTGTGCCACTAAACTCATGAACATTTTGTTCATGATCTTCCAACCTATGTTCTCCTTGTGGGTGATAGTAATTCCCTAACACTCACCAATAACCATGGCTATTATGCCATCTTCATAGCCACAATGATGACCCTTGTTCCCATATGTTTGTTACGTGTCACGTTGGCTAGCTATAAATGGACAACTATTAATATAATTTTGACATGTAAATTAATAAAAAATATATATAAACATAAAAATTAGTATTCAAAATTTATTTCAATTCAAAATAAATTTCTCATTATAAATATATTATTTATTCAAGGCCCTTATACATAAAAAATCCCTCATACAACTACTCAAAGTTTGCAAGCATAAAAAATGTGTCTTCATAAACTCACGTTTTTATTTACATGCTTTATAAAAATGTTTTAGTTAATAAATACTATTAAAATAGGTAATTCATCTATGTGATCAGTTCAATGATCATGAAAATTAATTTCATTATTTTTGGCTAGTATCAATTAAAACATCAAAAATAAATCTAGTGGTCCTTCAATTATCACATTTTGATTTTTTTTGACCACTAATTTTCATTCAAAAAATTTTTTATCATATGTCTTTAGATATTTTCTTTCCTCAATGATAATTTTCATGAATCCATATTAACTGATAATTTAATCCTTTTTAGGAAATTACATATCTTCATGATAAGAAATTTTTTGCCCTGTGACATAGATTCTCACCCACATTTCTCATTAATTATACTCCCTTTTGTCCTCCACTTTTTATGATAATACATATTTCAATAACCAAAAAATTATATTAAAAAATTCATAATGATCCACTTCTCTTGGATTTTTTTTTATTTTTCCACTATTGATAATATAACGAGAATTAGTGCGGGGGATATAAACATTCATCTTAGGTGAGAGTAGAAGGATAAACCTATATTTTTTACTATGTTCTAATATCCACTCTCTTATCTTAGGTTTGATGAAAATATCCCCCACATGATCTCTTTTAGAGATGTATTACATATTGATACAACCATATTCCCCATTATCAATTATTGACTAAAATATTTTATCAAAATGCTTGTATTTTGAATGTTGCCCAGGGTTTTTATACAACCATATATATCACATTTTTAACATAGGAATATTTTAGTGGTCTCTTAGTCTCGACCATATATTATTGTAGATGCACTATAGTCCATGTTATTTGTGTAAAATAATTTTTATTAGCTACGTATTTATAATCAAAAGTTCATAGTGAACGGAATAATAAATTTTATCATTCCATATGACTACACCCACACCAAAAAACAATTTCCCACATCAATATTTATCATGAATCAATTAAATTACTTACCAAATCTATATCTATGAGTAATTAAATGGTTTAATATGTACTAGGTGTATATATTATCCCATATATTGGAGTTCCCATCACATATCTTAGGATTCTCTATGTTAAAAAATTTCAGACAATTTAGTATTCACTCCAAAACCAAGAATATATTTTCACTGCTAAGGTTATATATATAATAACTGTTTTGAGATAGATATGTCTTTTGATGAAACATAAAAATTATTAACACCTAACAAATATTCTAGCTTCATATTCATATAATTTCATTCCAATTGAAATTTTTCGGGAACCTTATTCATCATTTTCTGTTGAAATATTTTTTTTGTAAATTCTGAATTATTCTTTTCTTCACATAGAAATATAGAATTACATTTACATTAATCTAAAACAATAGAATTTATGTATTCTGAACCATAAAATAAATATAAAAAAATATTTTCATCTCATCATAAGTTATACTTAAAAACAATAATCATCACTATAAAATTTGATGTTCTCCAAAAATACTATTACAATGTGATTACATTTGGACATATCATTAATTTAATTTTTACTATAAATAATAACATTTATTAACATAACATTCCATAAAAAACAATAAAATTCAGTATAACAATATCATAAGGAATATTTGAAACCATACCAATAATTCATCATTTTTCATACCATGCTACTATGATTTTATAACATGACAAAAAACTATTTTTCAATATAGCCTTATTCCCTATGATTAACATTAAGAAAGGTATATTTCACAACCGTTAAATAAACATTGTAATTTTTTTCACTTCCATTCCCATTATCATCTTGATATTTGGTAGTCTAGATATTGGTTAAATTGTATCATAAAAATAAATATGTTCTATTTGATTAGATCCTTTTCATACTATCATGGCTTTGTTCCTTGATACCTCACCATTCTAATTTAGATTATTTATGAAAGTACGCATGTTGATTGTAACATTATTTTGTGTCATGGAACAAGATACCATGAAATGTAAATATCAATATATTCATGTTCTTCATACATATATTATAAGAATTATTTGTGGTGAACTTCTTCTTCCACTAAATGATGATAAATTTCTAAAATTATTGTAGTTTGACAACCAAAACCCAATATTATTCTAGCTTGTATGAGATCCTATTATATTATAATGATATTTTAATCTTTATCATAATATATCAATATGTTGTACCATTTTCCCTCATTTACATTAGCTTCATCTTTAAAAATTAATTTCTAGAATCAAAATCAATAATGATTGGATATTTCTTAAAAACATCATCATTCTACAGTTATAAAATCTAAATTCATTTATCATTGCAATAAAATTAAGTTAAATCATCTCCTATATGTAATTTGTTCTTATTTTTACTAATTATGTATTAACAATAGTCAAATATCTTTTTATTTCATTTGTTCATGAATCTATAACCACATACATTTTGTGGTTAGCCTATGATCAAACCTTCCAAATAATTTTCAACAAATGTTCCCTAATTTTTTTCTTGATTTTTCTAATGAATTGAATTCCTAAAAAATAGAAATATTATTATATTGTATTTAAATTATTAGACATTTTTCCTGGTTTAGTTTGTGTATCTATTCTCACTAGATACACATTTTTTATGTTTTTGTAAGTACAAAATGATTCTCTCTAGAAATACATTTAAATATTCTATCAGACAAATTTTGTCAATCCAATACCAAATATGCTTCATTTAATCATTATAGGAATAATATTTTATTTTGGTTTATGTGGTTTTCTCTATTAATTATTTCTTACATGTTATAAAATAGAAATTTAGAACACATAACATGTGATATAATTTTAATTATATGACCTTAGATTCTAGATGTAGAGACACAACTCAATATTATCTACACATATTGAATTTTGAATGTTTTAATTTACACAATATTTTGTATTATTAACATATATTTAGTATACGATTTTAATCATAATTAATTTTAGTGAAATAAAGATCACTTGTGGTACAATATTATCTAATTCTACCACATAAGACAATTTGAAACATCGGTCGTGATATAGGATATATAATGTCCACTCCATTATATAAAAACTATTTCATTTCCAATTTTTATAGGTTTTATAATGTTCATACCCATCACTTTTTATCATGGATGGATATCTCATAGTGTCATGCATCATAAATTTTCTCAAATTATTTGGATTTGATTACCATTGATTCATTTTTATTAGTTTGTTCCACCATTACCAGTTTGGAAAGAAAAATTGGTAGTATAAAAAATTTAGATGAAATAACTATTTTTTTCAAAATATTGATAAATGAAAATTATATAGTTTTATATTTTTATGATACATATATCATTTGTTAATAAAACCACATTTCAGTCATTGTATAGTTAACTGAGCCTCTTTAAATATTTCCTCGTCCCATAATTAAATAACACATCATTTTACATCATAGTTTTTTCCTCAATATCTACCATGAAAAGTAATTTATTTTTTTGGGAGAATTTTATTCCAAAATTATATAATCCATATTCATGTGTCTCATTAGTTCACATTTTTTTACTGCTATTCGTCTATGGGGAATATCTAATACCAAGTATCAAAGACATGGAAATACTTGTAGCCTCCAAATAGAATTCTGTAAGTCATTCCTTTTATAAATTAATCTTATAAATAATCATTCCATTCTCAATATTTGGTATATTTATATGAAGATTATTCTTGAATATTTCATTAACATGAAGATTTTGATCACATCTAACATTGATTTAATAAAATTATTCATATTTGTTTGGTGATCCATATACTGATTTTATGGTATCATATTATTTTTTCTGAATATATATTCTCATTTACATTTAATATATTCCCCTTGGATAATGTCACATTTATAAAAGTGACATGTTATACCATTATGAGTGGAATCTGTATCAAAAAACTCCACAACACCAACTGTATCCACTAATCCTTGATGATTCATACTAAAAATAATTTTTACATGAAATTTTTTCGTTATCCATTCCATATATTATGATAATATCTTCTATTATGGATATGATATTATTGATGAATCACATTCATCAGTTAAATTATAATAGTGTTTCTCACAACACCTTATTTTCATGAATGATACATAATTATTTTTAGAACAATTATTATTAGAGGTAAAAGGTATATTCTAAAATTCAGATGGAACTAAGTTAAATATAATCAATTTAAAAATTATTTTAATATCTTGTAATGATTAAACATTTATAAAAAAACCCCAATTTAAATAAATTATAATCTATTTTATGGATTTTTGGTCATCAATTAATTGGTACTATTTTATATTTGTTCTTATTCTTATTTTGGAGTATGATTTCCTTCATGGTAATTTTTAATCATCTCTAGTTCATCCACATTCACTTTATTTATATTTAAATATTCCTTATAGAGTTCTATTTTCATTTCACATTATTCTATCCCTTCAGTTTTCATCTCCTTATATAACTATATTATCATCGTTTCATTCATGATTATTTGTTTTTTAGATAGATAAGAATGTAATAAAAACATAATCATGTTCTCTATCATTGTTCCTTCACATTGTTCATAATCCCTACTCGAGGTATCAAATAATTTTTCCAAATGAGCCTTGAAATTAGTTTCATATTTGTATTGGCTCCCTGATTTGGTGAAAACCACTTCTTCATTTCTCATAATGAACATTTTTTTATATTAAATCAACTTATTATAGATTCCAGTAAACTTTTTTCTATTCTTTAATACATTTCCACATTTATTTTGAAGATTCTAAAAAACAATCATAGGTTGGGTATAATTATTCTAATAATATTTATGGTTACATGTATAGGTTCATTAAATGTATAATATATTCATGATATTTCTCTATTACATATAAATTTTCAACCATTTAATTTCTTTGAAAATAGAGTTTTATTCTCTTATAATCTTCTTCTTCATCTTCATCATCATATTCACTTGATTAGGTACTCTATTCATATTTAATTTTTAGTTATCTCATGGCCTTAAAAATGAAAATAGTTTTTGATATTCTTCATGAAATATAGGATATTTCACATTTCACGGGAAATGAGAATTATATTTTATTTTTTTAGAGAACTATCTTCTATATATTCCATTATAAATGAATTAGGATCACACCAATGAAGAAAATTGTTATCCTCATTTTTACTTCAAATAAATCATCCATCATTTCTCCAAAACATCAAATATTTCGGAATCATTCATGAAAATTGTAAATTACTAATTAACATTTTTTTCCTCATCCACACTTATATAATAAATATATTTTCTTTATTAAAATTTTTTCTCATTCACTTTTAAAATGATTTCTTTAATTCATTCAAATTCCTATTAAATTCACATAGCATTTTTGATCCCAAGAATTTTTAGTAATCCATTTTAAAAAGAGATATAAAAATTGAATATTGAGCCTTGATATCACATCAATTTTTCTCTTTTTAGAATATGTCATATTATAATCCTATTTAGAAGGTGGGAATACTACTCTTTCGACAACATTAAATTATACTATAAGATACAAGATATATGGCCACATTCTATTTTTCCAATTATAATAATTATATACATTTAATGTAGGCTTACAACTATGATTATATGAATTCTGATAATACATATTAATCATATCATGTATCATTAATGATTAAATATGTTCTTGGATTTTAATTGATGATCCAAGTGGAGGGTTTCTACACTGAGAGGGGGATGAGAATGTATTAGTGTAAATTTTTACAATATTTATTTCTCTTGAAATTATCTTATGTTTACTAGTTGCGATACAATACACAATTATGGATATACAGCCTTACCCAAATGAATTATAAATATATAGCATAGGGACACATAATTTTTACCATGTTTGTCCTTAATGTGAGCCTACTCCATGTTGTGATTTGTTACACATCCTATTCTCAAATTATCTATTTCAATCGAAAATGTTAACACAATAAAATCCTCAATAAAATTGAGTCACACTATGTCTTCTAGAGACTCAATGAAATAATAAAATCACACAATTTGGTACAAAAAAATCAAATAAAACATAAAAATCACATCAGAATGTTTCTTTATCATTTTTCACATCATATGATCACCCTATGGCATATGAATCCTACAGTATTATTCTAGTGAGATTATGTAATGTCTTACAAAGTATTTATTTATGGATATAAGTATAATTATTTAATTTTTATTGATTAAATATCACATAAAACATTACTCTTCACATAATTCTTCTTTTTCATGTAGGATAATGATTTTTGATGAATAGGTTTTCCTAAAAATGAATACTTCAAAATGTGTTGAACCTTTTTTTAGAAAAATGAAATATATAAATGAAATATTTAGATTATAATTCTCAATTATACATACTTAAGAGAAACATATTATTTTATTCAAACCTATATTTATCAACAATAGATAATGTTAATAAAACACGATAATTCTAGAAAAAAAATTAATCAATCATCTATATGATACACTATAAATAATTTCTCCTCACTCCACATTTGGAAACCTATTTAGTCGGATTTTTGAAAATCATTCTCCACAAACTATATTTGATAAATCCATAATTCAGAATCATTTTCTTAATATAAGACATCATTAAATCCCTATAAAACATGAATGCATCCCAAAAGCATGTTTTCATAGCATTATATCAGTGTATTATATATTTCCTTGTCACTCAAATGATATAATAATGTTAATAAAATATACACATCCATATAGAATTTTACAAGAAAACACTACTTTTTATAGAATATGTAATTTTCCTTTTCAGATTTTATGTCGCAACCACATAGGTACAACATTCACAATGTATCCTTACTATGAAAATATTAATTTTTAGTAAAATAAATTATTTTCAAAGATCAGGGAAATATCCCATTGTGGATTTTTATTTTTATGGTAGTTCAATCTTTTATTATGTTATTTCATTAACCCATATTCATATTTTATTGTAAAATTTTTTGGAATAAGAAACTTTTTTGATTTTTTGAGATCCATCAAGAATCAAATGTTCCATCATGTATTTCGAACTCAATCAAGGTTTATAGACATAAAAATCCCATATATAGAAACCATTCACATGTAGGATGATATAGACAATCAAAAAATTGATCATGAATATCATATTTATTGAATAGGTTTTCATTGGTTATATAATTATGTTTTTGAATTTTTGGACATTGAATACATAGGTTATGTCCCACATTGATCTATTCTATGATTTCCATCTACATAATAAGGGTTCATGAATATTTCACATAACATGTATGACTATTAGGGTCCACTCTATCCTTTTACAGTACTACAAAAATGGTCAAGGGAAGCGCTACCCCTTTATCAATGTTAAAAAAACTCTGATAAAGGGGACCCCTTTATTAGGGATTTTTTTTACTAGAGCTGATAAAGGGGGAATTTATCAGCGCTTTTCCCAACCGGCGATAAATTTTATGTTTAAAAAAATCATGAAAAATAAATTATTGTTATATAAGTATATTTATATTGATATAAATATAATATATAATTTTTAAATATGTTTTAGATACGTATAAATAGAATATTAAATTTAATATATAATAAATTTAATGAAAATGGATTTAAAATATTTCAAAAAATATTATTAATTAATAATTTGCTAATTATTATCGATTAAAAATCATTTAATAACAATTGGAAGACACAAAAATTCAAAACAATTAATAAAAGATTAAAAATAAGTTGATAATGTAACTCAATCATCAAACGACCATAAATTTTTATCCGGGTGTCCATTTGAGCACTACAACGTTCAAATTAAAGCCTGCGACAAGCTCTATGAGCTGGTGACCGAGGTGAAGCCTCTTTCACATTTTCCGAGGCAAAAAAAGACATAGAAGGCCTCCAAAACTGAGTTTTTAGTCAGGATACCCTGATTTTTTAACATTAAAACATGTATAATGTATGATTTGGGTGTCCGTTAAGCCTGTACCATGTATCATATCGAAGATTGTTTCATTTCATTCGATTTGATTAGTTTTGGAGTTAAAACATGCTTCTAGAATATATGTGATGATCGTTTTAACATTCTATGGATTTTCAAATACACTTATATATGTATTTATTCGTAAATATATATGATTCTGTGTGTGTGTGTTGTATATATATATATATGTATTTATTTATTAATTTATTTATAAACACACATAAAAACATATTTCATAAATGTATTTAAAACTAATCTTATAAGTATATATTAATATACAAATAAATATACAGATATAAAATTATAACTAAAAATTTATATATAAATAAATAAATATAAATATATATTAATATAAAAATGAATATATATATATATATACTAATATATGAATATATATATTTATATTATTGTGAATCTATATCAAATTATGAATAAATATAACTATATATATATAAATAGATATATCACGAAATAGAGAAAAAAATGAAATAGCTTAGTGGTGAAGGTGGAGCCACGAAAGGGGGATGTTGTGGGTTCGTGTTCGGGTGGAAGCCCAAAGGGGTGAACACGGGTGAGGATGTGTGGGAAGGGAAGCACGTGGGAGACTTCCAATCACTGATAAAGGGGGGGAGGGGGTCAAGAATTATTAAAAGATCTTCCTGCATTATTTAATTCTTTTTTATTAATATTTTTTGACTTTTATCAACTCTTTTTTAGCACTGATAAAAGGGGCCTTTATCATCACTTTTCAGAGAGCTGATAAAAGGGACCCCCTATATTAGTGTTGAGCATTACAGCACATTTTTAGTGTTGTTAAATCCCATTATGAGTGCTGATATAAGCCATTTTTTGTAGTAGTTTTGGATCATTGACAAATTCTAGGACCATATGCTACAAAATACGGTGGCTCCACTACTCATGTGTTCCTGATATACCAAACCATAAACTCACTATGTGTGATAAGAATTCCTTGAAACTCCCCCTCCTCCAAGGATATGATTTTTACCTTCCTTCCAAGTGGTGGAATCAGGTTTAAACATGTAGTTGGGGTTGTTCATTGGTTAGATATGGATATCCGTTTTTTGTATAAGAAAAACTCATATGAATTGTAAAAAATAAAAATAAACACTAAAATAATTATTAAATACCCATTTTATAATTATTTATTAATCCCCCATGAAAAAATAAATTAGGTTTTCATATCCCATAATTAAATAAAACATCTCATGAAATAATTAAATAATTCATCACCACTATGATATTTCTTCTTCAACTAACATCTTCCATAACATGTTTTTAAAAATGTGTTATTTATTCAACACAATTGACACATTTAATTGAGAATTAATAAATTTTAACTAATATTATGAATTAAAGTAACAAAAATTTATTCAAAAAATTTACATCATATTTATAAATTTGATTTCTTCATTAGTAAGTCTAATATATAGAGGAGGAAAATAGGTATAGAAAATAACTCTAAAAACAATGATATGTATATAAATCAACACATGAGAGAATCTGAAAGAAGGATGTTTTTTATTAATGTATATATGAATATTGAGGTGTATATATTTAATAATTTCAACTAATATACCCTAAAATATTGTTTTACGATTTTTTAACAGATCCTTCTAGACTACCAATAGAGTATTGATGTAATTACTGTATGTATACCCTATATGACCAACACCCCAGACACCAAGTTGGTTACTAGTAGAGTCTATGTTTCATTCTTATAAATCCTATATATTTTAGTGGTACTATAATATCTTTTTTTTCTCATCATTAACTCATGTCAAATTCCTCTATGGTCATGACATACAATAATGCACATTGGAAAACTGAATCTAAATAAAATTAATTACTCAAATAATAATGTAGTGTTACAAAATCTCTACAATATTCTTTATATTACTTGAGATCTGTCTTAAATAATCCACAATTGATAGATATAATTTTTTTAATATCATTTAGAACAAAAATTCCCATAACACCTCCTATAATTTCATATAAATACACTAAACCGGTAATATAGTTAACATATATTCCTAATACATCTTCAAAAACCAATTATATTATATCTACTAGTCATTCCTATAATAATATATTATTTTCTAGTTCAATATCACCACTATGTATAACAATTCATGGTTAATAATAAAATATACTAATATTAGATATATGAAACATTCCATGGATCACACTTTATAAAGAAGGAATTCCATTTTCTATTCCAATATATAATCTATCACATAGATATTTAATATCTCTACAAACTGAAGTGATCTATTTCCTTACATCCTATCATTCTAGTGGATCAACTATAGTGGCACCCTGAAAAATCCTTAATTCCTCATAAATACAATAAAATTTATTATAATTAAAAAATCTATTATATTTTTTAAAAAAAATCATAAAAAATAATTTTTTTTAATACACATAATCCACAAAATAATATTATTTATAGAGTCCTATGATCACCTAATATACCACCTTAATCCAATATAAAATATATAAACGTGGTCTATTTTTTGGATCCTTGAATGGTTCCATTTTAGGGATTCATGGTAAATATTATTTAAAAAAATTGATCTTGTTATATATGATCTCTCTTGAAACATCAAGAGTCATGGTAATATAACAATTATATTTTTTCTATAATAATGATCGTTGTATTTTATGTCTCATGTCCTTAAGGGAGAAATGTTTAGGTAACCATCAATTAGGTCCCCATAAATATCTTCAACGAATTATCAAAATTGGATATGAACCACATATTAAAATACAGAACAATTTTTAGGGGAATCCTTTTTAAGAAATCCATATTATATATGTATATCCAATCATAAATAATCTTTTGACTTGACCATATTGACCATTATAAAATATAAGTCATTATTCACAATATTCACAATATTCACAATAACCAATTCCCTTCAATTTTAATGAGGAAATATTCAAAGCCTTGTATTTATATATGTAACACCCCAAGCATCCATGATACTTTTCCTTTTAAATAATATAATAGCTTGTGTTGTACGCAATTTCGAGTTCAAACACACCAAAACCAATCAAAATATCAATTATGAATACTAATACACACTTTTTAAAATTTTATAAATTATATCTTTCAAAATGGACTTCATTTTTGGATTCGGAATATTTAAATTATCTTAGGGTGATGTTTTGGTATTTTTCTGAAAAACATCAACTTTTGATGAATAGTGAAAAACACTAAGTTATTGATTAAAACAGACTTATTATTTTATTAATTATTTATTATATTTAAATTTATTTTAGGTCAAAGTAGATAGATGATAACTATATATGATCAATGCAATTCGTTGGAGTAATTTCATAATGAGTTTTGATATATAAAAAATTTATTGAACCTTTTAACGTCTTTTACCTAGATCCTTAGAGAATTTGAAATTTTGTATAAAACATAATGTTACCACTTATGTTAGTTAAATTTAAATAAATCCTAGAGACACATATGACATAATTATGTAAAATTTTGTTCAATAAGATGAAAATAATTTTGGTGAATAGTGACATTTGACATTTATTTACGACAGTTAAAAGTAATTTTGGTAATTAAGGGTAAAAATGATATCATAATTTCCCTAACACATGTCCTAATTATATTGGATAAATATAATTCAGCCAAAAACAAAATTAGTTATAAAATATGATCCCCATGGTTCCACTTGGATTAGATTAGGACATTTTTTTTAAAAAGAGATAAAATAGGTAAAATCCATATTTAATAACTAAAATATTTTTAATATAGGGTTATACATAAGATAAATTCGACTATAAAAATTCATTGTAAAGATAAAAATATTTAATACAAAGTTATATATTTATTTATAATTTATATACATTAAATAATTAAATTTATTTATGGCACAATGATGATGCAGTAACTCCCTTCTTAAAGAATGATTAATATAATTGATATTTTAAATATCCAAATAAATATAATTTGATAATTTTGATTAATTAAAATAATTCTATAGTTTAACATGACATGATAGGGTTGATAAAAAGTATTTTTTCGAAGTAATAATGCTGTTATGAATTAAAAAATAAAATACCAAGTAGTGTGAATCTTGACATAAAATAGTTTTTAAAACAAATATTATATTATTAATTGACATTATATTCCTAAAAATATAATGTTTGGCCAAAGGTCATAAATAATATTATATATTCCATTAATGAACCACTTGAGGTTCTATTGGAATTTTATAGTATGCTTATTAACCAGATTATATAAAAATACAAAGAGGCATGGTAAATGTAAAACTATTTAACTAAGAGTTAAATATATATGATAATGTTAATATTGTGACCCAACCCTATATAAAACATATAGTTTGAGTGGTTTTAGACCAATAACCACCTTATATGTGGAAAAATTAATTTTGGATCCATTAGATATCGAAAATGATTTTATTATAAAATAATATTTCAATGTTTTTCTAAGGTGCCCCTCACCCCTCGTATAAAAGGGCACTTCATCATCTTTCAAATTTTCACCTTAAAATACATTTATCTCAAACAACCCCTTCTCAAAAATCCTCTAAAATGTCCTAAATTAATCATAGAGGCATTTTTAGTCAGAAATCCAACCTAAGGAGCACTTTCGATCAAATCAAAAGGAAGAACCCGAAGAATGGATAAATATTTCATCACCTCTTTCAAGTTCTTTTCTTCTTCAACTTCATCTTTCTTTGTTGTTTCCATTATAAAATAATAACTCTAGTCTTTAATATATATTGTGATGTTATTATAAAAAGGGTACAACCATATTAATTATTATATCCATCCTATAAATGAAAATTTCAACATACGTGCATACATACGGATTACCGTCTCCACGTCGTTGTGTATTTTTTTATTCAAACACATAATCATTTGGAAGGATATAATAATGACTGTAAGTGATGTAAATAAAAAATATAACATGATAATGATTCGGTATATATGATATACCATCCAATTATATATTATTTTAATATCAAAAGAATGATATTGTCGCTCGTGCGTACGTACGGATTACCGTCTCCATGTACACGATGAGATTCATTACTCATTGTTTCCATACAAGACTAATTTTCATTTGGAAATTAAAAATAATGTTTCAATAATTAATATCATTTTTAATATTAATAATATACATCATATTCATAAAAACATTACTAACATAAAAAATCATATAATGGAAAATGATTCAGTTAACACTCGAAACGATTATACTACTAAAATATCATTAAAAAAGAAATATTGGAAGATCATATATGATATCATATTTATGTATATAGTTCATATATAAATTAATAACAATGATTTAACTACTATACCGGAGGTTAACGTACCCTCGACCAAGGAAAAGTACAAGTTAAGGGTTAATTTTATAATCTTTTTGTTATCCGAGGTTGTTTTTACATAAGTATCTTATGGGACCTCTTTATCATCCACATCTATGTTTTCTTCAAAATATGTATCTCAAATAATTTTTACTATTGACTAGAAAATGTTTTAAAGTCATTTATACCATTATTTTACCTTATATTTTTTTAAAATAATCTTTTTATCGTTTTCCAAACAAGGTACTTTATGACCTTTTCAACAAATTTAAGTTTAGAATGTTTTTTAACATATACGGTGGGTGCAACGATTTTCCACCATTATAACTTCATTGAAGCTTCCCATAAAATATTATATGAATATTTTAAAAATAATTGTTTTCTTTTATAATTATATGACATTTAAATAATTTCAATATAGAAAGATATATTTCTCTAAATTTTATTTTGATTTCATCTATGTAAATATGCTTTGATGGATTTTAAGCTTATTTGAAGACGATTTATTATGATAAAAAACATACATATTGTATTAATGGTTTTGTGATATGTTTGTCAATGGATTTGTTATTTTTACATCAGTCATGTTTTATGGATAATGTATTGAAATTTTGTATGATAGTTCTAATATGATTGTTCATGTTATGTTTAAACCTTTTCATATGAGGAATGAATTGGTCATAGTAAGTGACAGGTGGAGCCCTCTATAGCTCCTTGATGCATCGGTAGGTATCATTAGACAAACTAGTGTCTTAGAATAAGGCCTTGACAAAATATTATTTGTAGTCTTGGCACAAGTCCTTTACTATGTGGTTATGACATCCGGCATTATGCATTCCATCATTATCAAAGTGGCTATTGATATTTCATGTGATTATTCGACTAGTAGAATATCCTTGTGAATATATAAATGGAATTATTTGATTTTACCTTTTCCATATGATACTGAATTTAATGTTTATAAGGATTTTTTTAGACTTATACATTCCCTTAATAGTTTATTCGTATTTATGAAGGTTTCCACTATATTGTTATCCTTACTAAACATCTATGTTCACACCTTTTTTATGTTTTTTTTCTTGGATGTGCAAGAAGTATATTATGACTGACCTACAAGGATAGTCTAATAGATATGAGTGTATCCTAGGAAGACTATATTTTTGTAGTTTTTTATTTTATAATTTAATGTAAATCTTATGAATGTATCTATTATTTCCAAGGCTACTAAACTAATCGGTCTTTCGAGACTTAATCTTTTATTTCCATGCTAATGTTATGAAATAATGCAGTGAATCTAGGTAACTAGGGTCGGGGCCATACAGTTGGTATTAGAAGAAGTGTAGTACAATACTTGGAAGATAGATTTAGAAAAAATATATTTAGAAAACCTTACCCTTTAATAGAGTTTTAGGATTATTATAGAATAACTTCCTAGACTTTTGCTATTGTAGAGATTTTGTGAGTTTTCCAAGTAATAAATTTAAGTCTTGATACGATTAGGTAGAGGCGGCTCTTGCATAGATATACCTAGAGGTAAAACCCAAAAACACCGTTTTGAGCAGGACTCGAGCGGGAACTAGTGCACTACAATGGTCCTTGCTACCCTCTTGTTTATGACACTCCTAGGGGATATGATTAGATTAATTTTAATTTTCTATACAAACTATTATGAAGGGTTTATGAGTATATAATTCTCAAAGAAAACATTTGTATGATTATGAATTATATTAATAAACAATTCAATTTAAGTAAAATGTTTTATAATTTTAGAATTGTGTATTGTGATTCATAAACTAATCTACGGTATATCGTTGTCTGGAAATGGCACCTAGTTGAATGAATTAAAACCGTATGAATTCAAATAATCTAGGTAGGGATTGACCTCCTACTCAAGATAATTATAGTGGATATGGTGAAGAAAATGGTGCTAATCATCTTATCACCATACTAGGAAACCTCACTCATGTTATGAATAATAACCTTACCCGTATGGAGCACCCTGATCCACAACGTGGAGGATCAATGTTAGACTACATCATGAGGAAACAGCCACCAACATTCAATGGGAGTACAATTCCATTAGTATGTGAGAAATGGATAAATTCCTTATAGAAAATATTTCATGCTTTGAGAGTAGCGAAAGGGAAAAAGATGTCATTGCAGTTTATTGCCTCATGGGAGTTTCTGATCAATGGTGGTCATTGATTCAAAAAACAAATTAAGATTATGATGTATCAAATATTTATTGGAGGGGGATTAAAGATTTTTTTAGAAACATACTTTCCTTATTACCATCGAGCGGATATGGAAAGACAATTTATGAGTCTGAGGAAAATAGAGGATAAGAATGTTGCAATGTATGAGGATAACAATACATGGATAGAAAGGAATGTTGTATATTATATACGTAACCCATGAAGTATGATTTATCATCTCTTTGATCGGTTAAAACCATTTCTCCATCGAGCATTAGTCTCACAATATTTCTTATCAAATGAAACTATTGTCTCGTGTTCTATCAAGATAGAAAAAGAATTCTCTATGTATTACAACATTAAAGCAACGAAAGAGAAGAATAGATTTGTTGAACACACTGGAAATGAAATTATGGGGAATAAGGGAAATGTTGAACATCCATCCAGTAGTAAATGTTGGAAAAAACACCACGGTACTTTCCTGAATGGAATGTGAGTCTGTTACTAGTGTGGTGAAAAAGGCCACCATGCTCGTGATTGTGAGGGGAAGAAAGAATCTGTCAATGATGAATGCCAAAATTTTATAGAAAGGTTGAATTATGTAAATGAATTCCCTATGAACAAAGGAAACATACCTCAAAAAAGGCCAAGGATCAAGGACATGTTTCTATTATCACTGCTGCTAAGGTTGAAGCTCTGAAAGACATGGTGCCAGGTAATTTGATGTTTTCCTCAAGTTTATTCAATGCTTTATTTGATTCCAGATCATCTCATTGTTTCATATCTTCTTAATATTGTAGGAAAATTAGATAATTTAAATTTGACTTAACAAGGGATTTGTCAGTCAAAACACCTATGGGAAGTTTCATTGCAACAATTTTTTTGTGAATCAGTTCCCATTAGGGAATATAAATGTTCTTTACCTGCTTATCTCATTGTCATACCCATGATTTAATTTTCTATAATCCTTGGTATGTATTTTCTTTCGATCCATGATGAAAAAATTTATTGTAAGAATAAGGAGGTTACAATTTTCAATGATGATAAGGAGTACCATATCTTTAGAGAAGAAATGTCAACACCCAATTCTTATCTTGATCCACCCCAGTAGCACAAATAAATTCAATTATTGAGGAGGAATATAATGAAATAACTATGGGTGATGAAATGAATGTTCAAATAGATGATTTACCTATTGTGAAAGAATATGATGATGTGTTTCCAGAAGAATTATCTAGACATCCTCCAGAACGAGAAATTTATTTTTCAATTGATTTAATTCTTGGTTCAAGGCCTATATCAAAGACCCCTTCTAGAATGGGCATTGTGGAATTACTGGAACTAAAGAAACAACTAGCGGAATTCAGTAATAATGGATTTATTCTCTCTAGTGTTTCTCCATGGGGATCCCATGTTCTTTTTTGTTAAGAAGAAAGATGGATCTATGAGTCTATGCATTGACTACATGGAGATCAATGCTATAACATTAATGAACAAGTATCCCCAACCTCGCCTTCATTATTTATTAGACTATCTTCACAGAGCTCAATATTTTTCAAAGATTTAACTTCGATCCGGATATCATCAATTGTGTGTGAAGAAAGAAGACATTCCGAAAACAGCATTTTGAACGAGGTATATGAATTACGAGTTTTTAGTAATGAATTTTGGGTTGAATAATATAGCCTCTACCTTCATGGATCTAATGAATAGTGTTTTTGAGGAATATCTTGCTATCTTTGTAGTGGTATTTATTGATGATATCTTCATATACTAAAAAATCTACAAAGATAATGAAAATAACTTGGCATTATTATAAAGACTCATTGACGAAATAAATTATATGAGAAATTTAGTATGTGTGAATTATGGCTTCAAGAGATTTCTTTTCCTGGCCATATTGTCCCTAAGGATAGAATTTATGTTGATCCTTCAAAGACCATTGAAATCGAAGAATTTCCAGCACTGATGAGTATAACTGAGGTACACATTTTTATTTGTTTAGCAGGTTGTTATCAATTTTTCGTCCATAATTTTTCCTGGTTAGCTGACCAATTAACAAAGCTAACACATAAAATGGTTAAATTTGTTTGGGAAAAGAGTGTAAAGAATTTTTTGAAGAACTTAAGGGAATATTAGTCAACTCTCCTATCATGACTCTACCATCATCGAACCATGGGTCTGATATTTATAGTGATGCTTGAATGAAAGGACATGGTTGTGTCCTTATGGTAAATTATAGAGTTATTGCCTATGAATCGTGACAGCTAAACATTATTGTTCAAAACTATCCTACTCATGATCCCATGTTAGCAGCTGTAATCTTTTGATTGATGATATGGTGACATTATCTCATTGGTGAAAAATGTGATATATATATATACCGATCATAAGAGTTTGAAGTTTATTTTCTCACATAATGAAATAAACATGAGGAGAAATAGATAGCTTTAACTACTCAAGGATTATGATTGAACAATACACTACTATCTAGGGAAGGAAAATAATGTAGTAAATTATTTGAGCAGAAAGGATCATGGAGTTTTGAATAATATTAGAGATGACAGGGATCATATTTTCATGTATCTAGTAAAAATGGATATGGGAATAATCAGGGAAGGTGAAACATCAATAATTTTTAAAATGGTTACCCAACCATCTTTAATAGAACGGATAAAAAGTTCTCAGGCTAATGATGAGATGCTTCAAAAGAAAATTAAAGCTATGAACGATGGGAGATTGATCGACTTCATATATGAAGATTGGATTTTGAAATTTGGGAAGAGATATTGTGTTCCCGATTTACCTAATATAAAAAGAGAATTGATAGATGATGCTCATAGTTCCAATTTCACTATACACTCGGGATGCACTAAGATGTATAGAGATTTGAAAGAATGTTTTTGGTGGGACAACAAAAAGAGAAAGATTTCTGATTTTGTGTCGAGGTGTATGGTTTTTCATCAAGTGAAAGCAGGAAGGCAAACACCTGGAGGAGTCATGCGACCTCTTCCCATACCTGATTGTAAATGGGATACTATTATGATGGAGTTTTTATGGTGCTACAAAAGACACATAGAAGGAATGATGTAATACGGGTCATTATTGTTCCTCTTACCAAGTCAGCACATTTTCTAGCAATAAGAGAAGATTTAACACTTGAACGTTTAGAAATATAGTATATTAATGAAGTTATAAGACTTCATAGAGTACCCATATTTATTGTTTCTGATTTTGATCCCCATTTTACATCAAAATTAATGAAAATACATTAGAATTCCCTAGATAATGAACATCCTTTGAGCACTACCCACCACCCTCAAACTAATGGAAAATCAGAACGGACTATTCAAACCTTAGAAAACATGTTGAGATCTTTTCACATGACTTTCAAGGTATGTGGGATGAATATTTACCTCTGGTAGAATTTTCCTATAATAATAACTTCCCTCAAGTATTCAGATGGAAACATATAAAGTGTTATATGGCAAGAGATGTCACACACCAACTTGTTGTGATGATGTTGGTGAATGAAAACTCGTTGCACCATAACTTGTAGAGGAAACAATGGAAACGGTGATTATCATCCAAACCAACATCAAAGAATAAAAAAGTATGTGGAAGATCTATGCTGATAACCAAAGGAATGATTTGGAATTTCAGGCAGGAGATCAAGTTTCCTTGATGGTTTCTCCAAGGGAGTTATACGATTTGGTAAGAAGGGTAAATTGAGTCCCAGGTACAGCGGACCTTTCAAAGATCTATAATGAAATGGTGATATAGTTTACCATTTAGAAATTCCGTCAAGTTTCTCCAAATTCCACGATGTGTTCTACGTATCACTATTGAGAAAATACATGTCTGTCCTAACACATATACTCACCTATGACGAAATTAAAAAGGAAACTGATCTGACTTATTTTATGGAGCCTTCCAAATTCATGATACCAGAAATCAAGTGATGAGAAACCAGACGACTGGTCTTGTAAAAGTTCTATGGAGAAACCATAAGATGGAAAAGGCAACGTGGGAACCCGAGGAACATATGATGAAGAGCCACCCAAATTGTTTTATGTAGTAATATTCTAGAAATTTCTAGGATGAAATTATTTTAAGGAGGGGAGAATGTAACACCCCAGGCTTCCATGGTACATGTCCCTTTGAATAATACAATATATTATGTTGTATGCAACTTCAAGTTCAATCACACCACAACCTATCAAACTAGATATTATGAATAGTAATACCCTATTTTTGAATTTTTATAAATTTTATCTTTCAAAATGGGAATCATTTTTGGATTCGTAATATCGAAATTAGATTAGGGTTATTTTTTTTTGTTTTTTTGAAAGCATTCAATTTTTGATGAATAGTGAAAACACCGGGTTATTGTTTAAAACTGACTTTTTATTTAAATAATTATTTATTTTATTTAAATTTATTTTAGGTCACGGTTTTTTACATAAAACCTATATATGTTCAATGTAGTTCACTGAAATCATTTTATAATTAGTTTTGATATGTAAATATTTTATTGAACTTTTTACCATCTTTAACCACCTCATAGGAGCATTTGAAAATTTGTATAAGCATAATTTTACTACTTCTGTGAGTTGAATTTCTAAAATCTATGTGACATGGTTGACTTCATTAAGGAACGTTTGGTTCAATAAGATAATTCTTTTTGATTGAATAGTAACTTTTGACTTTTATATACCACGATTAAAAATAAATATGGTAATTAAGGTTAAAAATGATATCACAATTACCCTAACACATGTCCAAATTATATTGGATAAATATAAATCGAACAAAAACCACCTTAGGAATAAAATAGATATTATTGGGACCACTTGGATTAGATTAGGAAATTTATTATTATTTTATTTAAAGAAGATTTAAAATAGTAAAAATCTATGTTTAATTACTAAACCATTTTCAATATTGGGATATACCAAAGATATAATAAAATAAAAAATTTCAATATAAATCTAAAAAAATTAATATATAATGGTTATTTATTTATAATTTTTAGACATTAAATAATAAATTTTATTTATGACACAATGATGATGTAGTAATTATCTTATTAATGAATGATTAAAATAATTGATATCATTAATATCTAAATAAATACAATTTGATAATTTTAATGAATTAAACTAATTTTATTAGTTAATATGACATGTTAGGGTTGATTAAATTAATTTTGTTTGAAGTAATAATGTTGTTATGAATTTAACAAAAAAATACCAAATATTGTCAAAATTGAAAAAAAGAGTTATTAAAACAAATATTATATTATTAATTGATATTCTATTCCTAAAAATGTAAGGTTCTGCCAAAGGGCTTAAATAATATTATATATTTCCTTAATTAACCACTTGATATTCTCTTGAATGTTTATAGTTGGTTTATTAACTATATAATATAAAAATACAAAGAGACCTGGTAAATGTGAAACTATTTAACTAAGAGTTAAATCTAAAATATAAGGTTAATATAGTGACCCAAACCTGTATATAACCTTTTGGTTGAGTCATTTTCGACCTATCCCCTCCTTATCCTTCAAATAAATTATTTTGGAGCCATTAGAAACCGAAAAAGATTTTATAATAAAATAACATTTCAATCTTTTCATAAGGTGCATTTCACCCCTCTTATAAAAGGGCACTTCACCTTTTCTCAAATTAACTCCTTCAAAGCCATTTATCTCAGAAAACCCATGGCCAAATATCCTATAAAATATCCTACCATTATCCTAGAGGCCTTCCTTTAGTCATAAATTCAACCTATGGTTCCCATTTGATCAAATCAAAAGGATACACTTGAAGAAGAGGTAAATATTTCATAACCTCTTTCATGTTCTTTTCTTCTTCCACATCCTCTTTCTTTCATATTTCCATTCTAAAATAATAAATCCAGTTTATTTTATATATTGTGATTTTATTATAAAAAATGTACAACCATATACAAAATTATTTACATCCTATAAATGACAATGTAACCATACATGCGTACATACAGATTACCGTCTCCACGACGTGATGTGGTTTCTTATTCAGACACTTCATCATTTTGATGGGTATAATAATGAGTATAAATGATGTAAATAATAAATATAACATGATAATTATTTTTTATATATGATATAACATCAAATTATTTACTATTTTAATATCAAAAAAATGATATTGTCGCTTGTGCATACGTACGGATTACCGTCTCCACGAACGCGATGAGATTAATTTCCCATCGTACACATTCAAGACTGATTTTCAATTTATGATTAAAAATAATGTTTAAATAGTTAAAATAATTCTAAATACGAGTAAGATACATCCTATCTATAACAAACAATACGTATGTAACAAATAATATAAAGGAAAATGAATCTATTAACACCTGAAATGACGATACTACTAAAACATCATTAACAAAGAAATAATATAAGATCATATATGATATCATATTTTTGTATATAGTTCTTGTATAATTTAATAACAATTATTTAACTACTATACATGAGGTTAACGTACCCTCTACCAAGGAAAGGTACAAGGTAATGATTAATTTCACAATCTCTTTATTATCTGTAGTAGTTTTTAAGTAAGTATCAACTGGAACCTCTTTATCATCCACATTCATGTTTTAATAAAAATGTATTTGAAAATATTTTTACTATTTACTAGAAAATGGGTTAAAATAAATTATACCCTCATTTGACTATATATTTTTTGAAAGGAACCTTTCTGTCATTTTCCATAAAAGGTACTTTATGACCTTTTCGAAAAAATTAAGGTAAATTTTTTATTTAAAGTTATAAGGTTAGTGCGGTTATTTTCCACCATTATAACATCGTCAAAGCATCCATTACAAGACTACAATAATATTTTCAAAATATATCTCTTCTTTTATTATTATATTACTTTTAAATGATTTCGAAATAGAAAGAGATATTTCTCTAAAAAATGATCTGATTTCATCTATGCCAACATCTTTTGATGGATTTTATGATTATTTGATATTGATTTATTATGTTACAAGATTTCTATATTTTATTGAATGTTTTGTGATTTTTTTGACAGTCGATGTGTTATTTTTACACCATTTATGGTCTATAGATAATGTTTTTACATTTCGTATGCTAGTATTAATATGAATGATTATGTTATGTTGAAACCTTTTTATACGAGGAATGCATTGTACATTTTAAGTGAAGGGTGGAGACTTCTATAGCTTATCGATGCAGAGGTAGGTCTCATGAGACAAACTATTGTCTTGAAACAATGCCTTGACAAAATCTTATTTGTATTCTTGGCATAAGGACTTGACAATGTGGTTATGATGTATGGCATTATGAATTCCATCATTATAAATGTTTCTATTGATATTTCATGTGATTATTCGACTACTAGAATATCCAAGTGAATAAGTAAATTGAATTATATGATTTTATCTTTTCCATATTAATCTCAATTTAAATTTTAAAAGGATTCTGTTTTAGTCTTATACATTTCCATACATTGTTATGCCTATTTATTAAAGTTTCTGCAATATTGTTATCTTGACTAAGAATCTAATCTCCCCCCTTTATATGTTTTATTTTTTCATGAATGAGAAAAAGTATATTATGACTGACTTACAGGGATAGTATAATGGATATGAGTGTGGGCTATGGAGACTATGTTATTGTAGATTTTCATTTTATAATGTAATTTAAAACTCATCAATGTATCTAGTATTTCCAAGGATACTAAACTAATCGATATTTCGAGACTTAATCTTTTGTGGTAATGCCAATGTTTTGTAATAATTCACTAACACTAGGAATCTACGGTCAAGGCATTACAAATTACATCATACATTCATCACACATCATCTTGTTTATAGGAAGTGTATATTGTAATCTATTAGGACAGTAGTGTTTGATCATTACATTGATATAGTACATTCACTTCAAAATATGTTCTATAATATCCCACAAATGGTTATCTATTTGAAACTCATTCAAATTAAATGGTAATTTGTTATCAGATCTTTTTTCACCTCCCATAATGTTTCAAGAGAGTGCCACATACCCTCTTTTCTTATATATGTTTAGACTACTACCCTATTGTGTATGTAAAGTACTGAATCATTATCATTATATTACCTTATGGAATGATCCCCAAAATAGAAGCGCTCTCAAATATTTAAATAGAATTAATATATCTCTCTAATATCATTAACATTAATTATGGGATCTGATGAAACAATCCAATTGTTATTCATCACAACATAATGGCACACTAACAATAGGCACCTGAAAATAAAATCCTACAACTCAGACAATATCAATGCATATGTTATGAAAATGGTCATATATTCAATAATGTAACCCTTATATTGGATGTATTTCATCCCAAAGATAAATATTTTAATATATTAAAAAAATAGACTCTATATTTCATTTATATAAAACTATGAAAAGGTATACAACAAGAAATTATATTTCCTATAAACTATATAACTCTAGTTAATTTGACATTGGAATAGAATGTCAGTGCATGGACCATTGCTACAAACATTAAGAAATTGGATAGATATTTAATCATTTGTATATTGGCTTAAAATACTGAAACTAATATTTAATAATATTGTAATAAAGAATAAAAAATCATTCTAATCTAGTCAATAATGGTTTAAAATAATTATTATAGACCTTATAATGATCATGTTCTGGATTGACCACTGTAGAAGTGATTATATGATTTATCTCTGGGAATATCATCTCAAAATTCTCACTGCATTAAAATTTCACCCCTTTTTTCTTCATGTACATCATTGATGTTACTATCTAATAGAAATATCTAATGAATTTATTATTTTTCTGTATAAGTACAAGGATGATCCATTTATTAAATAAATTATTTGGTATAACCCATGAATTCACTGCATGTGCCAATTTTAAAAAATTGAAATACCAAACATTGGTATCACATAAAAAATAGGCTTTTCAATTATATATGTGTCATTATGAGATCTGATTATATTTTTATATTCTCATGGTGTTTATATATTTTCATTAAAATACATCCCATGATACATATAGAATATTTTATATATACAATATTTTTGTAAAAACCACAATGAAGTAGTCCAATTATGGGAAAAATCAAATATTCATGAAATAAATGAACTCTAAGAACACATTAATCAAACTGAATAGAATTACCAATATCTAATACAAACCATACATACTCTATAGATTCATTTAGGAGTGAAAATTATCTCTTAATCTATGTTAATTATTAACTGAACATAGATCAATATTGTATAACAATTGAGATCTAAATATTTTATTAGAAACAAAATATATTTATGGAAGTGGATACATATTCATCAACATACGTTATTTCATTTTCAGTTATTCTATACTATATATCTTCTTACCATCTACAATTTTAGGGAATAATTTAGAATCATGAAATGAAGACATTCATTGATGAATAAAACCCTTATCACGAGGAACCAAATACATATATTTAACTCCTAGTGTTTTTGTCATATAAGATATCGAAGTATTGATATTGGATCATCAATCAACATTGTATCCATGGAATAACTGATATATATTCAAAGTCTATATTATATGAATCCATTTATATATAAAATTGTATGGTGATAAACTATTCAGGAAAATATAGGTTGAACAACATTTTCATCTTTTCCTAGAATCACATTAGATATTTTAGAAATAATTAATCACAACATTGAATGTAAATCTTCCAAAAAAAATACCACTATAGATATTCCTCTTTGAAAATGAATGATCACATCTTAATAAGTCATAATTGTACAGTCACCTTCATTTGAAATGTGATTCCCCCCAATTTAGCTATATATGTTTATTTTTGTTTTTTTCATCTTTTTATTTATTTCATGAATTTATCATACATTAAAATAGTGAAAACATGAATTTGAGGATATATACTAGGGTTAATGGATTCATATGGAAAATATTTGAAATTAATCTAAAACATGGGTGAAAATTATGAATTATATATGTTTAATCATATTTTTTCACAGTTCATCAAACAAACTGAAAAATTTTTCCTGCCTATTCTAGTGAATCCCAATTCATAACCTCAATCAACTCATGGAATGATAGAAAAATTTAATTATAACATTCATATTTTATTCCTATAAATTATAACACTAATATATTAATCTTTTTGTAAATAACCTTACATAGGATCCCCTCATCTATTTCCTCCCTTTAATCAATCTTTAACAATTTGGTGGATATAATATAAGTGAGTTTCTATATGTTAAGTATTCATTTATATTAAATTCCCCCTTCTATAATTATTCTCAGCCCATTTCCTTCCATATTATTCATTAATTTAACCTTAATTAGCAATGGTGGTTATCATTTTTTCATGGAAATACATTGGTTTGTGATTTCATATATTTAAAAGTTTTTAGTTATCCATTTTATGGGAATCTCTACCTAATGGGAGAATAAAACAATTATTTAATTGATTTATATGTGAATATATCTATAAACTATATTACATTGGATATATCCATGAAAAAAATTAATTTTTAATATATAATTATTTTTTTACCATGTATAATTTTTTTCCTCCCAAAACAACTCATTGGTTATAAAGACATACAGTCAATACAAGAACATTGAAATGACATTGTGTTGTCTTGAGGATGACAAAGATTAATGAGGCTCTACCATGACACAATACTGAGATTATAACATTGAATTAGTATAAAGTGTAATAATAAATTAACAACCAATTTTTCAAATATTTATAATTATTGTAAATGGGAGAAATAAAACAAAATATGATATATCAAATATAAATGTGGATTGATATAAAAATATAAAAACCATACTACAAAATCATAAATAACTTATCACCCCTATTGTGATCATATGTATAAGTTAAATAAATTAATGATTTATAAGATACTCTAATAGAGTCCTTTAGACTCTACATATCCCACTATCTAATATCATATGATTTATCCTACATAAAAAATTAATATTAAGCCTCCTCTCTACATGAACCTATGATTATTAATGTATTATCAGGTTCCCATGTACCATGTAATTATGATCAGGGTGAGAGAAGAACTCAATAAGGCATCATAAATAAATATAATTACATAACTAGTAATGTTAGTATTCAAATGTGATATTCCCAAAAATAAATATATATAATTTTTAAACATAAAAGACTAATTAATATTGATCCTTATGTACTTAGGTGACCACCAAAATTGAAAATAACATCCTAGGATTTAGTAATAAGTCTCTGATAATGACACATATTGTTATGGGGATACAGGTCCTGACCACAAATCTCAGGAACTTTCATAAACTAGATATGAAATCAAACCTCATATTACTCCTATAGCAATACATATTTTTCATATAAAAATATAACATCATATTAATTAATATTCAATAAGTATCATTATGATCCATTCAAGAATTCTATAGTTCTAGTGTGATTTAAATATTTTATATAGAAATAAATTATTCATATATTATGAACACTTTGAATCATATAATTTATAATAAATTTTACTCATATTCAACATATCATGCCTAAAATCATTATTTATATAATTGTGATGGGATACATAAGAAAGGGTGGTCTAAAATTCACCATTAGGGTTAAAAAATTATTTCAATGATTATATATGAATAAAAAGTGAATAATGATATGAGAAATGATCATATCATTTGAAAAACATATCAACAATATCATATATCAAAACGATGAATCATTGTATATTTTTAGGTAGTTAATTAGACATTAATCATAATAGTATAAATGAACACGAGCCATAAGAGAATAACCTAGGAATGAGAACTATGTTTTTGGAATTGATATATGCATTCAAACACATTTCCTTTGTAGTTAATTTTTATTATTATAAAAATCACAGTGGATTGGTCTCACTTTCAAACAACATGAAACTAGTAATGTTTCACCACCATGATTGTAATAATTTATTGAGTCCCTTAATAATCTTGTTTAACAACCTATTATAGACTATTTTTTCTAATGATATATTCAACATTTCCTAATTTAGTGGTGGGTAATATAATTCTATGATCAACAATCACATAATAAAAAAATATTTGTTCTAGGAGATTATTTATCATGTCATAACCAACGAAATGGAAATGGTTTTAAAAAAAAATTAAATCATCGCATAACCCATAGAAATTAAAGAGGATTTGTAATCATTATAACACAATAATAATAAACCCTCTTAAAAATAAATAAGGATGTTTTTAATGTATTGTATCCTTAATAAATATTACAAAACCTCAAATGAATTCATATTAGAAGAAAATACCATTGAAAGATCACATAAATTGATTCTTGGAGTGAAATCCCTTTTCAATTTTAAATTTATTAATTAAAATCCCAAAAAAAATCAGAAAAATTATTCAAATGATTTTCTAGAAAAACAAATATTAAATCACATATATAAGGATTCAATATATTGGTTTTTGATGATGGAAAATGTTTCTTTTCATGTCTCATTGGTTAAATAAATAAATCTGTTCACATTTGTAGTAAAAAATTAAAATATAAATCATTAAATAAATAAGAAAAAGATTTATTTTAAAATTATTTGATGAAATTACAACATGGGAGGTAATTAAATTAATAAAAATTCATCGGACATTAAAAACATTGTTTAAAACATTGTAGAAAAAAAGGACATGAAAGAGGAATAATCCTGACAGTATAGTAATTAATTTTTGACTTTATGTTAAAATATTCTTTCTATATCATGAATAAATATGATTTAAAGATTAAAGTAAACATTTAATGTCCATAAATAACCAATGTGGAACATAATTCATGATTTTGTTGGGAGATAATAAATTAAATTTCCACATTATAAACATATTTATAAATATTCATAGTAAATAATTAGATTGTAACATAAAACCCAGAAATCTAGTTCATCATTATTTTATTTTTTTTAACAAAATTTTTAATATAGTATAATTATTATAAATCATAATAGTGACTTTTATTTCAATATAATATATTATATGATAAACTTATAATATTTTAACACCAACATAATAACATTTCATTAAAAATGGTTGTTTTGGTGATAAGTATTTCATTTATTCATTAGAATTATGGTTCACTTTTTATGGTTCTAAAAGTGTTATCTAGGTTCCATAATGATAAGAATTTTAATTAAAATATAAATCATATTATATATATATACATATAAATCCATTAAATATAAATATATAAAAATGATTTACACCGTTCATAGAGATAGTTGGTCATATGTATGCATGAACGTTCCTTGAACATTGTGATCAGTAGAATAAATGAAAAGTTAAATAATAATTCACCCACCACGGATCATTTTCATATCATATATATATATTATATATTCATTATATATATCTATATTTCCATCAATTTAAATTTGTAATAAAAATTAAGCACTTCACTTTTTTCACAAGGTACTCCACTTGTACAAAGAAGTGACATTATTATTTTCCATTGAATTAGAAGGTAACAATGTATACATGATATTATAATTCAGTAATAAAAATATTATAAAAAATACAATTTATTAAAATTAAACTCAATATTATATCAATCTAATAATTATTGTGATGAAAAAGTAATTACATCCAAGCGTGGAGGTGGTAGTCGCACAAACAAATGAGTTATACATTCAAAACCTATTTGATGGAAAAGAGACTGTAAAATTGAGTTATCATAATCATAATAACATTTAAATATATTTAAGACTCTAATATTATCATTTTATGATGAATGAAATATATTTAATCATGATACAAAAAGAAATAAATTCAAATGGGTTTCTTAAGACGACCACCTATTCTACAAGAGACCTTCTTTAGGTCATTTATTTAGTACACAAGAAATTTTAATTTTGAAGTCCACATCCATTTATTTTGGGCCAATGAATATTTACAAGTTAATTATTTTTTTATTTTTTATCTATGTAGTAATATTTTCTTTAAACAAATAATGCAATTGGATTCATATCATAATGGAGGGAATAAACACACAAGGAATTTTATAAATGATTAAAATATATTTAAATCATTCTCATGAAAAGTTCCTAAATATTGAAAGATTTTAAAATGGAAAAAAGTTATTATCTATAAATCATTATACAATGAATGAATTTGGTGTTATTTTAAATGTCATATTTTTTAATTCATTTGATAAACAATTTTAATATTAACCATGCTAATAAAATTTATAATGATAATTTTTATAGCTTTATGTAAATGGTAAAAAATAGCTCACAAATTTTCGATGGATATAAGATTTTATCATTTACCATCTTAAATATATTATCTTATTATTTATATGTTTTTTACATTTTTTTAATGAAGTATTATTTAACATAAAATATCATAAATATAATTTTTGTCACTATTAATTTACTTTTACCTAAATGAGTTAATGAATGAATGAAAATTAAAATTACCTTTAACACATTCCTTAAATGTTATATTTCTCTATAAAATTATTTTATCAAACTAATTAACTGATATTAAATTTATTTTAATATTTTTATCATCATTTGTTTGAATTTTTTTATTTTTTGAATTAATATAATGTTAGTGTTGAGTAAAAATATTAATGTAATTATTAAATAATTAAAAATAAAAAATAAACAACTTAGATAAAAATAATAAGTTTGGCTTTAAAAGAAATTTAGAAATGATATTATCAACAATTTAACAATATGAAAAATAGAGATATTACATTTATTATAATAAAACATTTAAAATATTATTTTCTTAATTTAATATAAACATCATAATCAAGAAAAATGGCTCAATGTGGCCATATTTTGGGGAAATGGATGAAATAAACTCATAAAATATAAATGATGATTTTTTAAAAAATTATATATCTTTATCCCATTTTTTAACCCTATTTTACATGTATTACCCAAATCTATGTAGTATAGATATGGAATGGTTACTATTAATATTGACACAAAATAAATGAGAAATATTTATATAATTAGAATCCCCTAGTTCTGAATATTGTAACATTTTTCAAGTTGGTTTTTTTTATGTGTCAAAAATCTGTTTTGTTAAAATGTCTAAAATGTTATAAGAAATGGGTTTTTTTATAAAAATTGTGTTTTCATTCTGATTAATAAATATATAATAAAATATAATAATTTTTTTATTAATATATAATTTATCATTTTATATCCCACTAATTATTTATTGTGTTAATTTATGATTAAATTGAAAAAATAAATATAATTTTAAATTCAAAAGAAATGATTGTTTAATTTTTTTCTTTTTTATAATTTATGGAAAAATTAATCTTTTTTGAAAAAATAAAAAATATCACCCAAAAATTATATTTAAATTATTATTTCATGATTAATGATTATATTTTTATGTATAATCTCAAAAATTATTAGAAATTAATTTTAATTTTCAAAACCAAAATGTAATATATGTGTCTTTTTGAAAAAAATGCATTTTTATCATAAAAAACATCACTAGATATTTACTAATTATTTCTTAAAAATTGATAAATAAAATTGTAGTTATTTATGAAACCATAAATATAATTTTTTAATGTGTCTATTTATATTCATAACCACTAGTTTAACTTCTAGTTAACATGTATATAAGCCTATTTTTATTATACATCTCAGTTAACATAATGATCGTTGTTGTGTGTTATGTATATTGTATAGTATATTTTTATTTTAAAATAAACTTACAAAGTATTATATACTCCATAGTTAAATATATTTCACCCCTTAAATCTTTTAATGATCTTAGTAATCAAGGTTTTGACATATGATAATAACTTTGTTTGAAAAATATCATCACAAAAAATGATTACTAAAAATAAATCTGAAAAAGACATTGTTAAAGAGATATGAAGGTCCTCTAGAATAATTAATCAACCATTTACAAAATAGGATTACATAACTATGAAGTGGAAGAATAAAGATTGAGGTAATAGAAAATATTCTATTAATAATATAGAATGATATAAAACATGGTTATGGAATAGTTAACGACTAGAAAACCCTAAATCATTGGTGGGTGGAAAAAGAATTAATTCTTAAGAAAATAATGTAAAAGCAAAAGAAATTAAATCATCATTATTTTAATGCATTTGATATATTTTTAAACTATCAATATATAGTAAATTAAAATTTTAATTACTTCATTTTATTCTATTTCAAAAGCACAATATTATCCCTTGGTTGTGCATCAATGAATTTTAAAATCATATCCTATTCCAATAGGCATTTTTCATGAATGAAGAATGAAGGATAAATTTTGAGGGTTCATATGATCCATAATTAAACAAAAATTCGTTATTTCCATAAATATTTAAGTAAACTAATACTGTTATCTCAAATATTTTAATATAGTATATTAATCCCAAATAGCACAACATGAGCCCTCAAATTTTAACATAACCCTTTTTATAAATAGTTATCATTATGAATCCCTGAATGTATTTATCCCCAACCTAAAACCATTAATATAAGATAGATTTTAAAAATTATCTTCTTCCTAAATAATATATATTATTTATCCTTAAATAAGGTAATGTATCCCATATTTTCACTTGTTAATCATTTGAATACCATCATAATATATTTTCTTCAAACATTTTAATATCCTCAATTTCCAAAATAAACACATAGTAAAAAATATACATAAAAAATCTTACACAATTTTTATTCTTAAAATAAAATCAAAATCTATTAATTGTAATACATAAATAAAAATGAAATAATCATTATTAAAGAATACATAAAAAAATTATCATCATATCACATCCAGTTTCAGTTTCCAAAATATTATCCCTTTTACTTTTAATTTAGCATTCACATCCTTATCTCATGAAATCATTATTATATCGACAATACCAAAATATTTACAGTTTTTTTCAATCAATCAAGTATTTTACAAAATTATATCACCCTCGATAAATCAAATTTCAATATCATCAGTAAAATTCCTTATATTCTTATAAATACCTAAAGTAAAAACACTCTAGAAATTTTATTTGATATATTAGGTTGATTATAAAAAATACCATTGATAAAAAAATCATCCACATCATTCTAAAATTCCATTATATAATGAATTTAATCCTTTCACTTTAGTTATTTGAATAATATGTATCTAATTTTCATATATGTGTGTTTACCTATAGATTTTGGAGTTGACATATATAATGAATAGTTTTTCTGAATTAATAATGGTTGACCATAAATGGATCATAAGAATGAAATTTATTTCCCTTGATCAATCTCCCAATGTTTACATAGAATTTAATTTCACTATAACATTATTTTCTGCCGATAATACATTTTAATATTCTATGAAACAATATTATACATGAATCATTTCAAGCATGAATCATAAAAGATAGCTCATCATTTAAACCATATGGTTTTTATAATTTCCATGTAATTATTATATTCATTTCCTATAAGAACCATGTTATTTATGGGTAACTAAAACCTCCATTTCAATATTTATATCACATAAAACAACATCTTTATACCTACTAAACAATATTTTTTCTAACACTATTCAATTTCTTTTTTAAAGACTCAAAAGAAACAATAAACATTACATTATGGATAAAAGATATTACCATGATATTAACTCACATTCCTTGTAATATTTTCTATATTACATATTATGGATTCATTATCTTTTAGAGTTATCTTGAGTAATTATTTCACCATTTATTTATAATAAAAATTAGGTAAGTAATTATTGAAACTGATGCTCTTGATCCAACCCCACTCTATAGAGTTAATTTAATTATATTTCATTTTGTCATTGATAATAATTTTATATGTATTTTATTGTATTTATAAATGATAAATATATATATTGTTATTTTCTTGTTCTAAACACCAGAGTATAATATTTTTCTTATTAGTGGTACTAATACTCTATTAGACATATTGTTGATCTGTTGAACTACTAAACGAAGGTATGTGTATCCATATCAAAGAATTTTTAGAAATTTTATCCCTTATTATCTCATTTATAAGATAAATATGATTGATAAAATGAGATGGTTTGATAATATTTGGAATAATATTTCCCATTCAAACACTAATATAATTTCGTTTCTCTAGATCAAAACCATTATGTTTTCTAGGACATTCAATATTAAAAACGCACATTCTGGTTCTAGAAAATAACTAAATCCAAAAAAAAAGTTTCAAAAACAATAATATTAATTGGAAACCACATATTCATTAAAATTATTATATTTTATTTCTAAATCAAGACACCATATTTTCAATCTATGCCAGCTTATGTAAAACCATGGTCATTAATTGTTATAATATATTCATATAATTTTTAATATTGTTTAAATAAAATCTAAATTATCCCAAGAATATGGAATGGTATTATCAAACCAAGTTTAAATTTAGGGAACAGTCACTATAGACCAAAATCATGTCCATGATATACTCGACCAACTCAATCTAGGGTTGTTACCCCAATATGCATCAAGGATACAACCACACGCACTTGTATTATATATAAAAAGATGTTTTTCTAGGAATACCCCACAACATAATTTAAAATAAAATAGTCAATCATCCATCACATATGATTATTAAAGGGTTCTTACTAAAAAACAATATAGTTTTTAAAGGTAACTGAACATTTCAATGATACCTACTATATCGAACCATTATTTTGAAACATAAATATTCCTTTTTATAAGATGATTATTCAATACAACCCATTATGATCCATGTAATAATCATATAGGTATTGTTTATTTGGAAAAACGGGAACCTAAAAACCATTTAACAAGATATCTACATCATCTACCACATATTTCTTCATAGCGATCAATTTCTTTATAGATAGAGAACATAGAATCATTTATCACATCCCATATAAAGAAATCATAAGAAGGGATTACCTAAAATGATATGTAAGTTAAAAAAATGGAGATAGTAATTACCAATTAAACTATATTGTCATAATGTTATAAAAACAAGGGTCAAAAATTTAGAAACCATACCCATCATATACTAGATGAGAAACCTGAATCATGTCATAAAACATGGAATTAAATAAGATATCAATAATAATGGAATCAAAAAATGAAATGCTATATGGTAAAAAATGTATAAGATATATGTTTCTAAAGTCAAAATATTAGTAGAAATTCATTTCTATTGTATTCATGGTTCACACCAATACTATAAGAGTGGATTAGGTTTCCTTCTCAAACCATCGTATCTTTAGTCACATATCACTCGCATGAATATTATAGTGGACAATGTCACATTCTGGAATGAGATCGTCACTCATTAATATTCTTATTATCTCATGACATATCCATATTTACCAATAAGTTGGAGGAATGTTAAATTATATACCCACGCATATAATAATTTAAATAAAACCCAGTTATGGAACATGATCATTACCTTAAATCCTAGTATATGAAAAAGAAATGGGTTTTTAAAAAATTTCATCATTTCACCATAATATAGCCAGTTAAAAATAAATAATTTTAAAAAAAATCATGCGACAATAATAATAAATCACACTATAATGAATGTGTTTGAAAAAATTTATGTAATCCTCGTATAATATTATGTTACAAAAAATATTTAATCTTAGACGAAAATGCGACTAAAATACCACATGGGATGTTTTATTAGGAAAATATCATTTCCACATTAATATGACTAATTTAAAATAAAAAATTATTAAATTATTAAATTATTTTTTTCATTGAAATTAAAATTGGTACCATATATAGGAGGCATAAATTTCTTCATCAGTCAGTAAAACATGAAATTTCATTCAATTAGATAATGCTAAAACAATGATTCCTTTCACTCTTTTAGTAAAAAGTAAATCATAAATAATGAAGCATAAAAAACAATAATCCAATAAAATTATTTCATATGAGATAAATAATTAGTTAATATTACATTAAGAATTAATTGGGGAATGAAAATTGTATTTTAGAAATCATTTACATAAAATATGGACATGGAAGAATATTATTCGTAACTAAAGTGTAATGTAATGTTAGTTTTCCTTAATAATATTTTTTCCTATAATTTAAATAAGAAATAAAAATTAAAATAAAATATATGGACTATAAAAATAGTGATAGTAGAATAAAAATCATTATTTCTTTGAGAGGTATATCATGATATTTCATAATAAAAAACATTCTCATAAAAATTCCCAATAAACAATGAGATTGTAAAATGAAACCCATAAATCAATATAGATATCCATTAAATGTGTGTTATATTGATATATAATTAATTTCATTTATTATAATTCTTTAACTGGGTCATTTTTATACATATAATATCTAATATTACAAATTTAAATAATTTCATCACTCACTTATAATCAATTCATTAAATAAATTGTTATTTTTTGTCAATAATTTAGTTTTTTCTATGGATTTCAATTCGAAAGATATGATAGAAATATTTATATAATGATGATATTATATCCATTATATTAACCATGATATATAATTATTACACTAAAAGTGTTTATATAAAAAAATTATATCATTTATAAATAACGTAGGTCATACATATACAAAAACAAAACTATCTATTTTGGATATATAATACTATAGAAATATAAAAAAATTCTCCATTAAAGGAACATATTTAGGTTATATATATCGTATATAATCTACAAATATATAATTTTTTCCATCTATGAAAATCATAAATTAAAAATTAATCAGATCAGCTTATGGGTGTGGTACTCCACACATACACACATGCGACATCATAGTTTAGATACATATTTGAAGGTGAGATGGTAGATTTGATATAATAAATCAAAAGTAATAATAAATTAATTAATATATATTATGAACATTTAAAACATCATAATACCAATCAATTAATGGTTTATATGAAAAACTAATAGTATCTCTATTTAGGTGTGGTTGGATACATGTAAACACTAGCGATATATTCTCTTCTCATTAGGTGGAATATTTTGGTTTTAAGGGTAATATCATGATAAAAATTAAATTTTAGAATATTTAGAAAACCAAATTATTTATTTATTTTCATAAGTTACAATGATATATATTAAGTAGATGAAGTGATAAATTGAAAATTTTTTGGTAAGAAGATTACCTCTTCTTCTGGGGACCGACTATAGTTTATTTATTATGGACCATTGTAATAGAATTTTAAGAATATCAAAACAACTTAATAATCGATAGGGAATTTTAAAAGGTGATTTTCTAGGATCTCATCTATATTATTTATCATTGTATTTTAATAATGTAAGGAAAGGTTGTCCATTTATATGAGATGGAATGAAAACAAATTTAATTTAAAATATATTAAAATATTATTAAGCCATTATTAAGTGAAATTCATCCAATTGGATATATATTAAATGAAAAAGAATATAATGTAGATATATCATCATCTAATTAAGACAGAATAGTTTTTTGGATAAATTTAAATCCTTATCTTTTAATTTAACCATTGGTTTATCAATTTTGGACATAACTTTAGTTATGACATTCCTCATATTAAATGGTTATTATTTAACATGAGTTAATGAATAACACATAAATTTTTAAGGGATAAAATTTCACACAATTGATAATAATATCATTAAACATATTTGTAATTTAAAAAGGATTTAATGAAATATTATTTAATATATTATATCGTTAATGACATTTTTGACACAATTAATGTAATTTTATATTAACTAGAACAATAACTTAGTATAATTAAAATATAAAACTTTCAAACATTTAGGATATTATATATTTATCTATAATATTTTTCAATAACAATAATTCAACATAATTTCCCAATGTTTATTTTTTAAAAATGATTTATTTTATATTTAAATTAATTTAATAAATAATGTTTGGGTGTTGTGTAATCATTTTATAATAATTATTAAATTTCTATGAATTATAAATAAATATCCATGTTAAATAAAATTATTTTATCCCTCATGTAATCATTTGTAAATATTATTATTCACTTTTAATAAATAATTAAAAAAAATATATTTATTATAATCAAGATAATGACATTCTATATTTATTGTTTTTAGAAACTGATATGAATGTCATAATAAATGATAGATGGAGCCAATTGGACATATATTTTAGAAATGTATAGAAATACTACAATTAAACACATAAATGTTTATACAGAAATGTGTTACCAAAACTGTAAGTCGTTATCCCATTTATTTAAGCTTATTTGACCCATTACATCCTTACTGTGGTGACCAAAATTTACTATGGGTACTATTCAAAATGACCAAAAATAAGATAGAAATATTAATTAATTTTTAATGTACTAAATCTAAATATTGGTCACAATTTTAGTAATTTAATTTCAAAAAGTGGTAGTAGTCAATTTTAATATAAATATGTAAAATAAAATGTAAAATAATTTTTCAAAAAATGCATTCAAATTTCTGAAATGATCATATACCAAATAAAGTATACTATTTATTCTAGTTTAATTAATTATATTATATGTATGTAATGAATACTTGTCTTATATTAAAATAATATTCATTTCATTTTGTGACTTTTAAATAAAGATAAGTTATAATTTTAAAAAAATATTATTTTAAAAATATTCTTATAAAAACCAATATATCCATAAAATTAAATTAATTTCATACTAACATATTTTTGATACACTAGGTGACAAAATTAATTTCATTTTTTAAAATTAAATATCTAAATTTGAAAAAGTTTAATTATGATTTACACATAAAAATGAAGTACATTTATTTTTTAAGAAAACAAATTCATGAATTATCCTATGACTTCACTATAAATTGAGTTCCTACATTTAAAAAATTATCCAATATAATTTTATTGAGTTGGGATTATATAAATATATTATTTTAATGTGGTTATTAATATTTATAGCTACCAATTAAATGAATTGGACACATTTAATTAATATTTTTTTTATACTAAATATCATCCCAAAAAAATTTCATTATTGTGTTTTAATATATCTATAGTACTTATTATTATTATAAAATAAATTTTCAATGTGATAAATCAATATTTAAAGCCTTTAATTTCAAGACCTAAGTGAAAAAAAACATCTATAATAAGACAACACCATTGATTTGGTTTCTATGGTGACAGAAACAACCATCACTAACATAGACAAAAATAACCCTGTAATGGTTTACATAACATTGGAAAAACATTCTGCATTCACATTAGGCTACAAGGTTTCATAGAAACCCAAAATCAGTTCCCTCATCAAAATATCATCAATATGGAAAATCTCATCACATAAATGAATATAATCTCACGGTATCACAATGATCACATTTCAGCCTCCCTGGAATCATAGGACTAACCTCATGATTTTATCTTTATAAATACAACATAATGAATATCAAAGATTCCTAGGTCATCCATCATTGTTTAACTAACAAATCCTATCATTATCAACCAAGGGTGTACCCTACCGAGTATTAATATTCTAGTCGGGGTGGGGAAATCTCTGCCTTCTCTCATATCCTTATGACCTTATTCTCTAATCCATCTCTTAGTTCAATGATTATATACCAAGGAAAATAAACCATCTAAAACACAATCCTATACAAGTATATTTCTAGGGGATCCTATAATAGATCCACTACATTCAATACATTCTATTTTTACAACTTCAAATCAACATCACCATAATTATTTCAATATATAATCAATCCCTTTAAACATGGGGAACTAAAAAATAAATAAAATAGTGAATGGAACTAAGGGATCTTGTCCATGTTAGCTTCAATGACATAACTCATTATATTCTAAAATTTTAAAGGATTGTGTGTCAAGATACCAATTTTATATCTACTAACATATTCATTAGTATCTATGATTGTAACTTCCCTTCCCCAGTTACCCAGAGTCGGTGCATTATTACATAATAATGGCATGATCACAAGAAAGATCAAATCTCGAAAGACCGATTAGTTTAGTATCCTTGGAAAACCAAGATATATTCATAAGTCATACATTACATCATAAAAATGAAAACTACAACAACATATTTTCATCATATTCCACACTCATATCCCTACATACTATGCCTGCAGGTCATTCATAAATTATTTCTTCACATCCTGGAAAAAATAAAACATTGAAAGGGGTGAGCTCAAATGCCCAGTAAGGATTACAATATAGCGGAGACTTTCATAAATAATAATAAACATTTAAGACAATGTATAACTAAAACAAAATCCTTTTAAACTTGAAATTCAACATATTATGGAAAAATGATATAATTCCATTTACTAATTCACATGGATATTCTACTAATCGAATAATCACATGCAATATCAATAACCACTTTCATAATAATGGAATATATAATGCCAGACTATCATAACCTCATAGCCAAGGCCTCATGCGAAGACTAAAAATAAGATTTTTCCAAGGCCTTATGCCAAGACACTAGTTTGTCTCATGAGACCTACCAATGCATCGAGGAGCTATAGCGGGCTCCACCCGTCACATATTAAGTCCAATGCATTCCCATATAAAAAGGTTTAAACATAACATAAACATTCGTATTAAAACTAGCATACGAAATGTAAATACTTCATCCATAAACCATGAATGGTATAAAAATAACACATCCACATTCAAACATATCACAAAACCTTCAATACAATATTGAAGTTTAGTATCATAATAAATCAACTTCAAATAAGCGTAAAATCCATCCAAGGATGTTGACATAGATGAAATCAAAACTATTTTTAGAGAAATATCTCTTTCTATTATGAAATCATTTAAGAGTCATATATTTATTAAATAAACATTTTCTTTAAAAATTTTATTATAAGCTTGTAAGGGAAGCTTCGACGATTTTATAATGGCGGAAAATAGCCGCACTCGCCGTATAAGTTAAAAAAACATTCTTACCTTAATTCTGTCGAAAAGGTTAAAAAGTACCTTGTTTGGAAAACGATGGAAAGATTCCTTTATAAAACACATATAAAAATTCAAAAAGGGGTATAAATGACTTTAACCCATATTCTTGTAAATACTAAAAATGTTTTGAAATACATTTTTATGAAACATGAATGTGGATGATAAAGAGAGCCCAGTAAATTATTACATATAAACAACCTCGGATAATGAAGAGATTGCGAAATAAACCCTTACCTTGTACATTTACTTGGTTGTGGTAGGTTAACCTCTTGTATAATGGTGAAGTAATTGTTATTCAATTATACAAGAATCATATACATTAATATGATATCATATATGATCTTTTAGCATTGATTTGTTAATAATATCTTAGTATTATCGTTGTTTCGGGTGTTAACTTACTCATTTTCTTTTATATGTTTTGTTACGTAAGTTGTGTTTGTCATGGATAGGTTGTATCTTTATCATATCCAGAATCTTATCAAGTCCTTATATACTATTATTACTCATCAAGTGAGAATTATACTTGAATAGATACGATGGTGAATGAATCCCATCTCGTTCGTGGAGACGGTAGTCCGTACGTACGCACGAGCGACAATATCATTATTTTGATAATAAAATAATATATAATTGGATGTTATATCATATATAAAGAATCATTATCATGTTATATTTATTATTTAAATGAGTTACACATCATTATTATACCCATTCAAATAATAATTTATTGAATAACAATTACACCACGACCTGGAGATGGTAAGCCGTACGTACCCACGTATGGTGACATGTTATTCAAAGGATGGATAGAATACTGAATATGGTTGTAAAATATTTTTAATAACATCAAATTATATATATGATACTAGAGTTATTATTTTATAATGGTAATAATAAAGAAGGATGAAGTGGAAGAAGAAATGAACTTGGAAAAGGGTGGTGAAATCATTACCTCTTCTTCGGGTTCTTCCTTTTGATTTGATCAAAAGGGCTCTTAGGTTGGCTTTATGACTACACTAAGGCCTCTATGATGAAGTGGGGGATGTTGAGAGAGTATTTGGGAAGAGTTTAACCGAACCAAAAGGCTTATATGGTGTGAATTAATGAGAAGGGGGAGTGCCCTTTTATAAGAGGGGTGAGGGGAACCTTTGGAAAAGCTAGAAATATTATTTTATAATAAATTCATATTCGGATTCTAATTGCTCCAAAATGGGTTATTTAAAGTCTATGGTGGGTATGGATCTAAAACCACTCATAAAATAGAATTTATACAGGTTTGGGTTACTATATTAACCATATCATTAAGTATTAACTCTTAATTAATTAGTTTCACTTTGACAATGTCTCTTTGTATTTTTATATTATATGGTTAATAAATTTACTATATACATACATGTGACCCCCAAAGTGGTCCATTAATGATACAAATATCATGATATAAGCCTATTGGACGATCCTTATATTTTTAAGAATTTAATATCAATTAATGATATAATATTTGTTTTAAAAACTCTTTTTTTCAATTTTGACACTATTCAATAATTTATTTTTGTAAAAATGATAACAAAATTATTACTTCGAAAAAAGTGAAGTAATTAATTCCTAACATGTCATATTAACCTAAAAAATTAGTGTAATTCATAAAAAATCTCAAATTATATTTATTTGGGTATCTACAATATCAATCATTTTAATTTTTCACTATTATGGTAATTAGTGCATCACCATTGTGGAATAAATAAATTAACTTATTTAATGTATAAAAATTATAACTAAAATACAATTATGTATGATTTTTTTATATTTCTATTGAATATTTATACTCTAAAATCCAACATATATAATCCTACGTAAAATTTTGTTTTCTAAAAGATATATGCTTGTGCCATTTTTGTATTCATTTTAACTTAATTAAAATAAAGTGTCCCTATCACTTACAAGTTGCACCATGGGGTCCTAAAATAGACCCAAAGATGCCCATGGTCTGACATGTATCAACAAATAAGGTTAGGAAACGTTTTAGAGTAATTTGTTGCTATTATAATATTATTTTTTAACCCCTATTTATCGGATTTACCCTTTAACGATGGTAAATAAAATATTTACCGAAGTAATTATTCAAAATGTCTAAAAATGAAAGTTACCTATTTAAACAATTTATAGATACTGATTCTAAATATGGAATCCATTTTTCCAAATTCAAAACACAAAATTGGCAGAAATTAATTTAAAATTTATTCCCACTGTCAAAACAAAAAGGTGTTTTTAAGATATAATAACTATCAAAAGATTGACACGTGTTTATGTTCGGTTTAATTGTTAAATTATTTCAATGACCAAAATTGAATTAAATGGTAAAAAAATATTCTAAATATTATTTTAAACCACACAAATTCATAATTTATCACTATTAATGTAATTTGATTAAAAAAGTTGTTTTCAATTAAAATTTAATAATTTTCACTATTCATGAAAATATTAAAGTTATCCGAAAGGTACCAAAATTTCACCTTAGGCTAAATTCGATACTCCGAATAAAAAAATTAAGTCTATTTTGAGAGATAAAATTTATAAAAGTTTAAAAAGTTGGTATTACTATTCATAACGGCTAGTTTGATTGGTTATAGTGTGTGTTAGAACTCGATGTTGCGTACAACACACGTTATTGCATTATTTAAAGTGAAGCGTACCGTAATGGCTTGGGGTGTTACAATGATAATAATACTATGGAAAAAATTTTATAGTATACCTTATCCATTTATTCTATCCATAACATGTTTACATCAATAAAAGTGTAAATAATTAAAAGAAATTATTTCCCATCTTGGTGAGGCCACATATCAAATGCTACATAACATCAGGATTACCAAAATGGAAAATAAGAGTGAATACCTACCTCATTAAATTTTTTATATTTATAATATAAGCTTTACCATCATTAATTATATATCATACATGTTCACACAACATCCATACCTACTATCCCATTCCATGAAAATTATATATATTAATTTTCAAAATATATTCTTAACTATACCATTCAATTTAAATTAATTTAAAACCTAATTGTTTCTTAAAATCCCATTTTGATATAACATTTCAATAAAATAATAATATATTGGTTTTCTTCCACTTATGATATTATCTTGAACCATTTTTAAAAAAAAATTACTTATTTTTAAATGAGATTTAATGACCAATTTACACCAAATTCACCAAAACCCTCGAATAAAATATATGGGTTAAAAAGGAGAAATGAAATTGTGAAAAATGGAATGAAAATATAATATTGGGAAACCTATAAACATTATCCACAATTTTCCCATAATACACGCCCAATTACACCATTCTATAGTAGAATCAACAATGAAAATCCCAGAAAAATATCCTCAAAATAGAAGTAATGGATAGAAACAAAAAAATGATAGAGAAATGATAAATACAAGTGTAATTGGTTCTTAATTGAAAAATGAATCCTACATATCTATGGGGTATTTATGTGGATAAATAGAGGGGAGTGTTTTGGAAAAATTACACCCTCCTACAACATAATTCCTATAAAAATATTTTAGTCAAGAGATGAATTACAGATCCTCTCCCTCTAGAAAAACATTTTTTGGGCCTTTTATGGATAAATTATATAGGTTATAGAGAAATTCAGTATATGGTTTATAAATTTTAAATAATGTATCTATCTATATCTTATCCCATTTTCGGGGATATCTTCAAAAATAGAACCCTAAAAAATCTCTAAAAAATAGATGATCTAGGCAGTAGAATGGGGTGTCCCTACTAAGACACACTATGATGTGGTCCCCTCTCCTATAGAATGTAAATATTGAGGGGACAATCTAGGTAGGTCTTCCTCATTATCGGCCTCTGTGTGTTATACCCTATGTTTCACCATCTTATTTATCCCACATCACCACCATATTATATCCCCACTTGTTTTTGCATGGTGCACGGTAACAACTAAAATTAAACCCAAGGGTCACCACATTCCATCTCCAAAATTCACATAATCACAAAAACAAACAAAAATCCTCATTTCACATCAAAACAATTATGTCATATTATCTAGTTATCAAAATTTAAATCTTTATCACTATTCTAAAAATTACCACTTCTCTAGAGACAAAACACAAATTCCCCCAAAATTTTCCAATCTAAAATGAAAGGAGTCATAAAAAATTCCACAACATAGGAATAATCATAATTGAGAAAACTATTAGTCCTCTCAACCAATAATCTAAAATTTTTGATTTATTATTTCAAAATCATAATGTATTATTATATCTCATAATATTGATTGATCATAAATTATGAAACATGAATCCTAAGGTATATTTTCTATTAAAAATGATTGAAACACTCATTACCATCATAAAAATTGAAACAATGATAATCCAAACCCATTTATCATGTTTTACTAGAGTATTTAAGACAATTTTAAAAAAGGGTTATTATTCAACCCACAATATGTATCTACTCGTAATGGATGATTTTAAAAATAGGTCATTCAGACCATCAGAAATCCTTATTTAAAATTTATTCTCGGTGTTATAATGACATGCTCAGTGTGGTTTTCATATTTTTGTTTCATATAATAAAATTTAAAATTCATCCATAATCCATATAATGATAGATTAATCTCTAAACAAACTTCCTTGTTCCCCCATGGAAATCCAAAACATATCCCATCACACCCATGATCTTTCTAACAGTAGTGTCGTGTCTCAATTGCACACATTTCATTCCATTAACATATATAATGATTTGAAATGTTTTCCCTCTCATTGTTGAGCACTAATGAAATACATAAATCATCATTCATTTCTAGTAGTATAGAAATTTCATCATTATAATCAAATATTTTTCATTTATATATCGTCTTTTACCAAATATGATTAAATGATGTACTCCAAAGAAAATGAATTCCCACACACATATTTCAGTGGGTAGTCATAATAGGTTCTAGCAACACACATCATCGTAAGTTCATATCAAAGAACAAATTTAGGTAAACCTCATCATGATATATAGATATATCTATAATGAATCATTTCACAAAATATGGACATATCACAATCTATAAAAACAATTAGACAACCAAGAGAATTAAAATTTCATTGAATTCATCCGTCCTCTACTAGAACACATCCACTCACTAATCCATCTCAATATAATCCAAATTTAATAAATATATGATATATTAAAAAAAATAACCACTAGAACAAGGACCCAATGATCAAATATTTCCTGATACCTAGGATCTTGTTTCTAATTATTTTTCAATTCTCTAATCATTTTCCAATTTCATTTATCTTGAAGAACATAAGTGATTTAATTCCATCATTACTAAAAATCCTCAATGAAAAATATGATCAGAAAATCACCCACCACTCTAGGTTTCATATAAAACGTTGCTGATTTTTACCACACATTCTCACCCAAATATATATCCTTTTTGGATCCAAACACGTAATTTGATACGAATAAAAAAATACAATTGGGTTAGAAATCACTCTCATAAAGACCATCACAGACATACTTTTTCACTAAATCCCTCCATGATCTCTTTATCATGTTGGTCTTTTAATAACCATTCTAATAACATATACCCAATAGAACCACTTATGAAATAACTTAATAACTAAAATGATTTTCAAATTATTCAATCCCTAATTCATTAACATGATTGGGTTTATCCATCTCATGAGTTACCATTGTATAACACATCTCAGTTATACTTGGGCTTACCCAATTAGTCTACAGAACAAGTCTCACATAAGTCATAAATCATGGGGAATGTAATTATTACTATATCAAAAATCACATATACATTAACGGGCCAAAATTATTACATTACAGTTCGTTTATATACATATTCTCACCAGGAATCAATTTCCAACTCCTCATTATACTAAGGAACTAATCATCAACAGTCATTTATAAATAAGACAACACCCACTAGGACTAAAATCTCATCCATATATTTATATATAATCACCATATTTAATATTTTTCATGTAATGCATGGTAGGATATTTCAATAAAATGTAATTTCTATATTAAATTTCTTCTAAAAATAATATTTATTCCATTGATAAGGAATTAAATTACCAATCCAAATTCCTAGCAAACCAATATAATAATTACCCACTACTGGATGTTCATAAAAGCTTCTAGTGACTCTAAATACTAAGTAAATGTCACTATAAATCACTTATGTTGGGGAATTATATATAAATTATAAAGGAGAAATCATATGTATGATCCAAATTACCTATCTTCAGATGAATATATATAGTGATTCAGCTATGTAGAATGAATCTAACATGTTATATATAAGAAAACTATATATGAAATTGATAAAACATTATATAGATAAGACATATTTTCTATGAAAACATCCACACATAAGTAGGAATGTATCAGGTGAATCTGATAGGCCTATAGTGATTTATATACACAGACCTAAATCTAGTGGGTAAATAGATAAAACTAATAATTCATAAATCCAATAAAACTATCATATCATGACAGGTTTGGTACAATAACTATAAATTGGGACACTATAATTGGAATCACATATCCCTTGTAATATGAACATTCCACCAGAAAAGGTGTTTTTGATGCAACAATTTGTGATGCTTCAAAATCTATGAGAAATGGTTATTATATATCTACCATATCGATAAATAGTATGATAGAGAAATATATGTTGTGATATAACTATATAAGGATCAAACACTCCAATGCTCTGAACTGGTGCATTGAATAATGTTTACTAGACGGTGTCAGTCACACTGTTATGGGCACTAGTGGATTTTGACTAATAGTGTTGTTCTATAATGTTACGATTGGGAAATTATGCAGTTATTTTTGAGTAAAAATATATAACATAACAATTTCATCCAATATAAAAAATCATAGTATGTGGACACAATAATATAAAACATGTTATAGAAAATTTAAATATAGAACCATAAAGTCATAAATTAAAAGTTCATATCATCATAGGATAACTATTCATATCCTAATATTATCATAAGTATATGAGATTCAAAAGAAAAATATATGAGGTAATTCCACCAACCTTAATCCTCACTATATACTAGTCTCCCATCCGGAAAGAGTTGTCTCGCCAAGTGAGGATGTGAATACAACTTACTAGGGCACGAAAAATGGGGTCTCCATAAAAGTAACTAAACGATTTAAAATTTCTGACTCTTAGAAAAAGATTAATGTGAAAAAATATATAACTAACCCTGGGTCATCATTATGTTCAATAGTGATAACCTAGATCGTCAATACAATGTTTGGCCAGTTATAAATATATTTGATCTTGAAAATATTCCCTAATATATAAAAGTAATACCATATTATCTTATTAACTTAAATACACCAAATATTACTTAGTATTATTAGAATCCTAAAATTCCACTCGTATATTATCCTGTCAATTATAATATCATAAGATCTCTATAGGAATCTTGCAAAAACCATAATTATAACAACCAAGACATATGTATCAGACATTATCTTAGAAAACATAAAATATTACAAAAAACAAAATACGTTTAATAACCAATTATCTCTAAATATTTCATATTTTATAATTCTCCAATATTAGTAATATTTAGTCACACCTCTCAATATCATAAGATACTATTAATAGATCTTAGTTATTAAAAGGATGATCAATAAAATTATAAATTAAAAATAAAAATTTTGAGTAAACAATATGAATATCTCTTGATAACATTAGATTAAACAACAAGACCATTATAATCATAGGGTATATCTCTAAAATGTATAGTATGAAATGAGAAGAACAAATTGATAAATGTTAATCTCCCCAAATATCATCAAGAATAATGACCAGATCCTTGGTTACCCAGGCATCCAATGTGTTCATCAAGATAAACAACATGTTCATATTAATTAATAGGTATCATACATAATCCATTTCAGGGTCTAGGATCCACACAATAAAATCCCAATAATATGAACATGGGTAAAAATATAAACCAATACAGTTATACAAAATCAAGTTTTGTTCCATTAGTGAAAATCATATACACACCACTATATCCATATACATATCACATAGTCAATATGTGTTCTCTAAAGACAACTGATATCATCTGTAACTACTTCCACAATAACCCTACATTTTTCAAAACCTGAAACATGTATTATTTCGTGATTCATAACATAAATATCGAAAAACTAAAATTCATGGAACTATAGTAAACAATTACTTGGCTAAGTAGACATATAAATACATCATTTTAAATATTAGAAATCAATTTCATTTAAAATGAAACACATTTTACCAAACATCAACAGATCATATAAATTATTATTAGATATTCTTGAAAAATGGAAATGGGTGAGATAGAAATCCTAATAACGGAATAAACATGGTGGTAAATTATAACAAGAGAGTTGAGATTCATAATAAGATATCATAAAAAAAGTATAATCATAATAATATAGATATGTTATATGTAATTTATTTAATAATAACATAAAAATTTAAAAATCACAAGACCAATAATTATAAAAAAATAAGTTAAGGGTCTCCCCAAATTCCATCACTATAAAATGGAAAAATATCCATGCCTGATTATTTTCCCTATCAAATCAACTATTTAATGTATGAGGAGATATAATTATTATTACATGGAATTAGAAGGATATGTAATTCCATTACTAGATATTATATATATGGAAATAATTTATATGCATTCCACATGGGGAAAATAAACTATATATAAATCATAAAATTGATCAAACCAATGAGAAATAAGTTGGTTTTATAATTCTAATTCACGGAATAACTAAGGGATAAATCATGTGGATTCAGAGGACAATAATGAATTAAATATTTTGGATGTTCATATTTCTTAACACAAATTGATCATTTGCATCCAATATAGTGATAAAATTAGATTTATCTAAGAGTAGAAAGAATAGAAAGTACCAATTGGGTGAACCCTTGGGAAATAAATAAAAGATATTTTACATTAAGAAATATTGTATTGCATTAAATGAAAAAAATAAATAAATACGATTGTCAATAAAATAAATTTTGAAAATAAATTATATTCATTTTTCTAAAACATTTCATGTATGTGATGCACGATATGAGAAAATAAATACGAAAGATCGCTTATTATAGGTTTGCCTATAAGTGAGAAATAGAAGTAAAACGTGTAAAATAACAAAAATTAAATGGTTCTTTAGATATCAATAAATTATAGGGATATACAAAAAAATTAATTAATTGGATGAATAATTAATAAACTAGTGAAAAATAAAGAGAACATGTAGTGTAAATTTCATAATGTAATTATAGAATGTCCTATGACTTGGGTTCCAGATTCATTATTTTCACGTTCCAAACATCCAATATGGAAAATTTTAATTTATTAAATACTTACGTACGATAATTATTCATCTAAATTTTATATTCTAATTTCCTTTAAAAATAATTTGTTTCGTATTTATTATATATTTGTATTCTCTATGGCTGTAACCAAATGTTGTTTGGTTGTTTTTTTCATAACTCTATATGTATATTTACTGTTGTTGAATGTGTTTTACAATATTTTTAGAATACGAAATATATTAATAGTGTTACTAATATATTATTTATATATTTAATAAATTTTTAAATATAACAATGATGTGAGGTGATGAAAATTGAATCTCATTACTCATGGAAGTGGTACACTACAAGAATGCATGATTATTGTTTCCATTTTTATTGAATTATAGAAAATAATTATAAATTATGATTTTAAATTTGGTTATCATATTTATATTATAGATAAAATACTTATTAATTTATTTCATCCTTTTTATCAATAATGAAGTAAAATGTATGATGTCACAATGTAGAGGTTGTATTTTATAAACACACTAATAGAGATTTTATTCAAGGTGGGTGGGGAAGATTAAATAATGGTAACTAAATTTATATCAAACACCTATTTACAATAAATATACTAATTTCATTAAAATATTATTTATATAATTTATTTTTTTGAAAAATCTTATGGATAAATAGTTCACGATAAGGAAATAAATATGATGGATACTTGATCTTTTATTAGAGATTTTGTTGGATGTGAATGAACTATGATAACTTCTACATATTGGGAATATAAGTATGTGTTTCATAATATTAATTGAGAATTTTTGGGCTGATATTAATGGAAAATTTAAATTTGGAGTGTTACCGTGGTGGGGTGGAACTGATCCACTTTTACATTTTTCAAAAACTGATGTTTTTTGAATACTATTTATACTTCTAGTATATCAATTAACTTTTTATTTTTGTAAAGGACTCTAAAAATTATTAATAAGATAGATTAGGGTCCGTTTTTTATATAATAAATCATAAATTTCTTTATACACCTGTTTTAAAATTTTTCATGTCTTTCACCACAGTTTTTTACATTCTTCATTTCTTATTGTTATCATGGTTAGTATTCATTTTACAAAGAAATATATATTTTATTGAGGAATATAATGTAAAGCCTATTATCATAATATTAGGTTTTTAACATTAATTTAATCACTATTAAATTTATTTTAAAATATATATATCATAAAATATAGTTTTATTTTAAAATATTTTATATATAAAAATATTTTTTTTGAAAAAAGGCTTCTAAATGTTATTTTTTATTTATTCAAATTTATTATTTCAAAACAATTGAATGAGTTCTAATATAGTAATATTTTTGATCAAATATAATATCAACATCATTATTTAATTTAAATAAAATTTCTTTATTAATTTTAAATTATATTATATTTGAAAAACAATTCAATAAAAAAATACTTTACCATTAATTATATAATTTAAAATAATAATATTAATAATTTCATTATAGTAAAAAATGAAATTGAAAATTTAATTTTGTATTGAAATGTTGAAATAAAATTAGAAATAAAATTTCGACATTTAATTTATAAAAGGGGTAATGCATAATTATTATTATATATATGATAAAATATTTTTCTCTCTTAAATATTACACAAGAATTAAAAATGATAAAAATGGCATTAATAAATTCAACATAAACATTTTAAAACATTATATAAATTACTAATTACATATTTACTATATATAATGGGATTATTAAAATTTTAAATTAGTCTTGTTGAATAATTATGATTATAATTAGGAAAATATTTATTTTTTACATATCACATAAAAATGAAATATTTTAAATAATAAAAAAAATATTATGGTAATTTCAAAATTATTCATTAAAAATGAAGTTTATTTGGTCAAATTAAAATGATAAATTTATTATAAATATGAAATTACAAATTTTTTTATTTCTATCTATTTTATTTAGTTTAATGGATATAACAGACTTCATGAATAATTTAATTTTATAAATTTTTCGTGGTTTTAGTTTTGTCTATTTACATAATGTAATATTTGTTACTCAAGAAAAATCTTATTTATGGGAAATAAAAATTAACATCTTATACAATTACATTATTACACCACTATGAAATTATTCCCATTAAATATTATTTCATACAATAATGTCAAAAACACTTTTTGTTTTGTTTTTTTATCTATATAAGATTCAACATTACCACATCAGAAATTTTATTTCTCTAATGTAATTTGATAATGTTTTTCCTTTTCTTGTGTAGGATATTTTCACTTTAATGGTTGATACTGTTATAAATAAAATAAATCTTTTGAAAAAAAACTTTTATATGGGAGATAAACTATCTACCATTTCCCATGACCCATGATATGTTGATATCCAACAACATAATATGATCAAAACTAATTATCGGAGAAGTTCAAACACATTGAGATCAAGGCCTGAACAGTGTGTGACAAACCACCCCGTGAATATATCACTGTCGTGTACCCAACACATTTGGTGTTTTCTTATGTATTAAATTATTTATTATAATTTAATTTATTATATAAATATGTATATTTTATTTTTAATAAAATCATGATTATATCTTATTCTTACTTTAACATTATAAAGTATTTTTATTTTGATACAATAAAATGAAAATTATATTTTTTTTGGAAATATTCAAATTAAATTTTGGAATTTATTTTGATTAATAAATTTATTTCATTAATAAAATATAATTTAGTGAATTATTATTATTAAATAATTATTTTCACATATAAATTATAATATAATATATATGGTGTAAAATTTAATTTTTATAAGGGATTGAAAAAATTTATTATTGAAAATCCTAACATTTCTCTATAAATGTAGATTATTATTTTAAAACTGATAAATCATATATTTAGATAATTATTTTGATAATATGAATATTATTTTTATAAATCCAATTGTAGAAGTTATCCAAATGTGTATTTTTTATAATTTTTAGAGACAGTTGATTTCTCAAGTAAAAATTGAATACCGTATAAATATATAGAATGTATTGTGATATCTTAATGATCGAAATTGATTTAAAAAACTAGAATGAGATTATATGAAAAATATATGTTTCACTTTAAAATAATTTTATTTTATGTTTATTTTATTAATTTTAAAACTCCATTATGAATCTGTGAATTTCTATAATATATTATATGGTTTTAAAATAATTTATTTAATTGTTTGACTCACATAAAAGTAGTATGGGTATTATTTTTTAATTTTATTCATTTTAAATATGAAAAAATTAAAAAATTCTCTTCTATAGAATAAACAATGGGAAAACAATGGGATGCATTGTGGTTTTGGTGATTTAATTATATAGAGTCCAAAAACAATGTTTTCTAAATGATAAAGTATTCCCCACTCATTTCCTATATATACCCAACATGTATTCTATTTACATCAACCAATATCCTTATTGAATGCCATTTCTGTTACCTACTCTCTTTATAGTCTTCCCAAGGTTCCCCCATGATCTTAAGAATCTCCTACTATACATCATAAGTCGCATTGTCAATGTAATGGATCCTCCCTTTCTCGACTATATTAATGTATATTCATTTTATATAATATTTTTTCATTCATTCCTTATGATGGGAAATAAATTTTCATATCCCCCTTTCTAATGAATTTCTATATAAATGATGAGATATCCATTTCACTCCCATAAATCCCCCAATTAACATTCACACACCCCCATTATGATTATGAAATATTACAATTATTTTCCATGCAAAATAATGGTTTAGTGAATACCAATACTAATTTATATCAAGGGTGTTCACATTTTTTTAACCCCTACATATTTACTAGGGATTTATATATATATTCTTGACCAATCATGATTATAAAATAAATTATGATGATAAATGAATCCTTCTTTATGATCTACGTGGCACACATAAGAATTGGAATTTAGTCATTGTGACATGTTCACCTAGAATTATATATCACTCCAATTTATTTTTTACCCCAATAAATTATTTCCATGATATATTCGACCAACTCAATCTAGAATTGTTACCCTAATATACATCAAGCATACAAAAACACCCACTTGTATTATATATACAAAGATGTTTTTCTAGTAATACCCCACACCATTATTTAATATAAAATAGTTAATTATCCCTCACATATTATTATAAAAGGGTTCATACTAAAAAAATCAATATATTTTCTAAAGGAAACTGAACATTTCAATGATACCGACTATATTGACCCATTATTTTCATACATAAATATTTTTTATTATAAGATGATTTTTCAATACAACCCATTATGATAGATGTAAGAATCATATAGGTATAGATTATTTGGAAAAATGGGAACCTAAAAACCCATTTAACAAGATATCTATATCATCTACCACATATTTCTTCACAGGTGTCGAATTTATTATTGATAGAGAATATAAGAAAATTTATCACATCCCATGTAAAGAAAACATAATAATGGATTACTTAAGATGATATTTAAGTTAAAAAACTGGGGATAGTAATTACCAATTAACATTTACGGACATAATGTTATAAAAACAAGGGAACAAAATTTAGAAACCATACCCATCATATAAAATATGAGAAACCTGAATCGTGTCATAAATCATGGAATCAAATAAGATATCAATATCAATGGAATCAAAAAATGAAATGATATATGGTCAAAAAATGTATAAGATATATGTTTCTAGAGTCAAAATATTAATAGAAATTAATTTCTATATTAGTCATGGATCACACCAATACTATCATAGTGGATTAGGTTTCCTTCCAAAACCATCATATCATTATTTACATTTCACTCACAAGAATATTATAGTGGAAAATATCACATTCTGGAATAAGATCATCACTCATTAATATCCTTATTATCTCATGAAATATCCATATTTACAAATTAGTTGGAGGGATATAAAATTATATACCCACCCATATAATAATTTAAATAAAACCTATTTATGGAACATGATCATTACCACAAATCCAAGTACATGAAAAAGAAATGGGTTTTATAAACATTTCATCATTTCACCATAATGTAGCCAGTTGAAAATAAAAAATTTTAATAAAAATCGTGCCACAGTAATAATAAATCACACTATAATAAATATGTATGATAAAAATTTATGTTATCCTTGTATAATATTATGTTACATAAAACTATTTAATCTTAGATGAAAATGAATCTAAAATACCACATGGGATGCTTTATTAGGAAAATATCATTTCCACTTTAATATGACTAATTTAAAATAAACAAGTATAAAAATATGAAATTATTTTTTTCTTCGAAATTAACAATGGTTACATATATAGGAGGCCTCAATGTATTCATCAGTAAGTACAACATGAAATTGCATTCAATTATAGAATTCTAAAACAATTATTCCTTTCACTCTTTTAGTAAAATGATAATCGTAAATAATTAAGATTAAAAAAGAATAACCCAATAAATTAATTTTATATGAGATAAATAATTAGTTAATATTGCACTAAGAATTAATTGGGGAATGAAAATTTTATTTTGGAAATAATTTATAGAAAATAAGTACATGGAAAAATATTATTCCTAACTGAAGAGTAATTTAATGTTAGTTTTCCTTAATAATATTTTTACCTATAGTGTTATTAAGAAAAAAAAATAAAAAAAATAAATTATATAGCCTATACAAATAGTGATATTAGAATAAAAATAATTATTTTTTAGAGGTATATCATGAAATTTCATAATAAAAAACATAGTCATAAAAATTCCCAATAAACAATGAGATTGTAAAATGAGACACATAACTGAAGATAAAAATACATAAAATGTGTATTATATTGATAAATAGTTAATTTAATTTATTATAATTCTTTAAATGGGTCATTTTTATTCATATAATATCAAATATTAAAAATTTATATCATTTCATCACTCACTTATAAACTACTCCTTAACCAAATTGTAATTTTTTGTTGTCAACAGTTTAGTTTTTTCTATGGATTTGAATGCGGATGTTATGATAGATATATTTCAATAATGATTATGTCATATACATTATATTAACCATGATATATAATTATTACACTAAAAGTATTTATATAAAAATAAATTATATCATTTTTGGAGAACGTAGGTCATATACAGACAAGAACAAAACTATCTATTTTAGATATATAATACTTGAGAAATATATAAAATAATTCTCCATTAAATGAAAATTTTTATGTCATATATATCTCATATAATGTATAAATATATTATTTTATTCATCTATGAATATTATAAATTAAAAATTAATCAGATCAACTCATGGGTGTGGTACACCACACGTACACACCTGCGACATCAATGTTTTCAAACATATTTGAAGGTGAGATAGCAGATTTGATATAATAAATCAAAATTCATAATAAATAAATTAATATATATTATGAACATTTAAATCATCATACTACCCATCAATTAATGGTGTATATGAAAAATTAATTGTATCTTTATGTGGGTGTGGTTGTATACATGTAAAAACTGGTGATATATTCCCTTATCATTAGGTTCAATATATTTGTTATAAGGGTAATATCATGATAAAAATTACATTTTAGAAAATTTTGGAAACTAAATTATTTATTTATCTTCATAAGTTCCAATGATATATAGTAGGTAGATGAAGAAATAAATTGAAAAATTTTGGTTAAGAATATTACCTCTTCTTCTGGGGACCTACTTTATTTTATTTATTATGGACCCTTGTAATATAATTTTAAGAATCTCAAAACAACTTAATATTCGATAGGGAATTTTAAAAGATAATATTCTAGGATCTCGTATATATATTTTATCATTGTATTTAAATAATGTAGAGAAAGGGATTCCATTTATATGGGATGGAATGAAAACACATGTAATTTAAAATATATTAAAATATTATGAATCCATTATTAAGTGAAATTCTTACAATTGGACAAATATTCAATGAAAATGAGTATAATGTAGATATATCATCATCTAATTGAAACGAAATAGTTTTTGGATAAATTAATATCCTGATCATTTAATTTAACCCTTGGTTTACCAAATTTGGTCATAACTGTAGTTATTTCATTACTCATATTAAATGGATACAATTTAACATATGAGTTAATGAATAACACAGAAATCTATAAGGGATGAAATTTTACACAATTGATAATAATTATTGTCCTCTTTAAATATTTTTATAATTTAAAAATGACTTAATGAAATATTATTTAATATATTATATCATTAATGTCATTTTTGACACAATTATTTTAATTTGAAATTAAATGAAAAAATACATTTGAAGAATTAAAATATAAAACATTCAAGAATTCATGATATTATATATTTATCTATAATATTTTTGAATAAAAATAATTCAACATAATTTCACAATGTTTATTTTTAAAAAATGATTTATTTTATATTTCAATTAATTGAATAAATATTGTTTTTCTGTTGTGTAATCATTTTATAGTAATTATTAAATTTTTATGAATTATAAATATATATCCATGTTAAAAAATTTATTTTATCACTCATGTATTCATTTTTAAATATAATTATCCTCTTTTAATAAATAATTATAAAAATTATATTTATTATAGTCAAGATAGTGACATTCTATATTTATTATTTTCAAAAATTAATATAAATGTCATAATAAATGATATATGGAACCAAGTGGACATATATTTTAGAAATGGAGGGAAATACTATAAATAAACACATAAATGTTTATACAAAAATTTGTTACCAAAATTTTATATCTTTATCCCATTTATTTAAGCTTATTTGACCCATTACATCCTTACTATAGTGACCCAAATTTACCATGGGTACTATTCAAAATAACTAAATGTAAGATAGAAATATTTATTAATTTTAAATGTGCTAATTCTAAATATGGGTCCCAATTTTAGTAATTTAATTTCATCAAGTGGTAGTAGTTAATTTTAATATAAATATTTAAAATGAAATGTAAAATAATTTTTCAAAAAATGCTTATAAATTCCTAAAATGATCATATACAAAATAAAGTATAATTTTTATTCTAGTGTAATTAATTTTATTATATGTAATTAAGTAATACTTTCTTTACTTTAAAATGATATAAATTCCATTTTGTGAAATCTAACTAAAAATAAGTTATATTTTAAAAAATATATTTAAAAAAATAATCTAATAAAAACCAATCAATCCATAAAATTCAATATATTTCATACAAACAAATTTTTGATACACTAATTGAAAAAATTAATTTCATATTTTTAAAATTAAATTTATAAATTTGAAAAATTTAATTATAATTTACACATAAAAATGAAATACATATAATTTTTTAAGAAAATAAATTCATGAATCATCTAATGACTTCACTATAAATTGCGTTCCTAGCATTGAAGAATTATCCAATTTATTTTTATTGTGTAGGGATAATATTAATATATATTTTAAATGTGGTTATGCATATTTATAACTACCAATTAAATAACTTAGACACATTTAATTAATATTTTTTTTAATAAATATCAATTCACAAAAATTGCATTATTGTGTGTTAATAAATCTATTGTGCTTATTATTATTATAAAAAAATTCAATGTGATAAATTGATATTATAGGCCTTTCAGTTCAAAAAATAAATTAAAAAAATAACATCTATAATAAGAAAACACCATTGATTTGGGTTCTATGGTGACATAAAAAATCGTCACTAACAAAGACCACAATAACCCTATATTGTGTTACATAACATGGGAAAAACATTCCAAATTCACATTAGACTATAAAGTTTAATATAAACCCACAATAAGTTACCTCATCAAAATATCATCAATCTGGAAAATCTCATCACATAGAAGATTATAATCCCACGGTATCACAATGATCACATTTCAGCCTCACTGAAATCATAGGACCAGCCTCACAATTTTTGCTTTATAAATACCACATAATGAATATCAAACCTTCCTATGTCATCCATCATTGGTTAACTAACTAGTCATATCATTATCAACCAAGGGTGTACCCTACTGGGTATTAATATTCTCGTGAGGGAGGAAATAACTCCCCTCTCTCAAATACTCAAGCTCATATTCTCTAAGCCATCTCATAGTTCAATAATGACATAATAAGGAAAATAAACCCCCTACAACACATTCCTATACAAGGATATGTCTAGGGGATCCTATAACAGATCCACTAAAATCCATACTTTCTATTTTCACATCATAAATTCTACATCACCATGAGTTTTTCAATATATAATAAATCCCTTAGACGTTGGGAACTAAAAAATAAATAAAATAGTGAATGAAACTAAGGTATCCTGTCCAGGTTAGCTTCAATCACATAACTCATTATATTCTCAAGAGTTAAAGGATTGTAAATCAAATTATGACTTTTATCTCTACTTCCATATTCATTAGTATCTATGATACTAATACAATACTAAATTTTTTATAGTATCCCTTATCCCTTTATTCTATCTATAAAAAAATTATATCAATAAAATTGTATATAAATAAAAAAAGTATTTCTCATCATGGTGAGACCACATATCACATGCTACATATCCTAAGGATTACCAAAATAAAAATAACAGTGAATAACTACCTCATTAAATATTTTATATTTATAAGATAAGGTTGACCATCATTAATTATATATCATAAATGTTCACACAACATTCATACCTACTATCCCATTCCATGAAAATTATATATATTAATTTTCAATATATATTCTTAACTTTACCATTCAATTTAAATTAATTTAAAACATAATTGTTTCTTGCAATCCCATTAGGATCTAACATTTCAATAAAATCATAATATATGGGTTTTCGTCCACACGTGAGATTATCTTGAACCAGTTTTAGAAAAAATATTTTATTTTTACATGAGATTAAATGACCAATTTACCCCAAATTAACCAAAACCCTCGAATAAAATATATGGGTTACAAAAGTGAAATGAAATTGTGAAAAATGTAATGAAAATATAATTTTGGGAAACCTATATACATTTTCCACAATTTTCCCATAATACACATCCAATTACTCCATTCTCTAGTAGAATCAGCACTGAAATTACCACAAAAATATCCCAAAAATAGAGATAATGGATAGAAACAAAAAAATGATATATAAATGATAAATACAAATTAAATTGGTTCGTAATTGAATAATGACTCCTACATATCCATGGGGAATTTATGTAGATAAATAAAGGGGAGTGTTTTGAGATAATCACACCCTCTTTCACCATAATTCCATTAAAATGTTTTGCAGTCAAGATATGAATTACAGAACTTCTCCCTCTAGAAAAACATTTGTGGTGCCTTTTATGGGTAAATTATATAGGTTATAGTGAAATGAAATATAAGGTTTATAAATTTAAAATTATTTATATATCTATATCATATCCCATTTCTTGGGATATCATCAAAAATAGAACCCTAAAAAAGCTCTAAAAATAGCTGACCTAGGTAGTATAATGGGGATTCCCCACTAGGACACACAATGATGTGGTCCCCTCTTCTATAGAAAATAAATCTTGAGGGGAAAATCTAGGGATATCTTCCTCATCATCGGCCTCTGTGTGTTATAACCTATATTTCACCATATAATTTATCTCACATCATCACCATGTTATAACCAAACTTGTTGTGGCATGCTGCATGGTAACAACTAAAATTAAACTAAACGGTCACCACATTCCATCTCCAAAATTCACCTAATCACACAAATTGAAAAATCCTCATTTCACATCAAAACAGTCACATTAGATTATCTATTTTTCAAAATTTAAATCATTATCACTGCTGTAAAAATTACCACTTCTCTAGAGCCATAACACAAATTACCATAAAATTTTCCAAACCAATATGAAAGGAGTCGTTAAAAATTCCACATCATATAAATAATCATAATTGAGAAACCTATTAGTCCTCTCATCCAATAATATAAAAGTTTCTATTTATTAGTTATAAATCATAATGTCTTTTTGTATCTCATAATATTGATCGATAATAAATTATGAATCAAGAATCCAAAGGTATATTTTGCATTAATAAATGATTGAACCTTGCATTACAATCAGAAAAATTGAAACAATTCTAATGCAAAATTATATATCATGTTTCACGAGAGTTTTTCAAACAATTCAAAAAAAGGGTTATTATTCAACCCACTATATATATATACTTGTAATAGATTATTCTAGTACATTGTCCTTCATACCATTAGAATTTCTTATTGAAAATGTATTCTCAGTGTTATAATGACATGCTCAGTTTGGTTTTCATATTTATATTTCATATAATAAAATTTAAAATTCATTTCTAATCCATATAACGATAGATTTTTCTCTAAAAAAACATCCTTGTTCCCCCATAGAAATCAAAAAATGTATCGCATGACACCCATGTGCTTTCTAACACTAGTGTAATGTCTCAATTGCATAAATTTCATTCAATTAACAAATATAATTATTTGATATGGTTTTCCCTTTCTTTATCAGGCACTAATAAAATACATAAATCATCATCCATTTTCAGCAGTATAGTAATTTCATCATTAGAATCAAATGGATTTTCATTTATATATCGGTTTCCACCCTCTATGATTAAATTATGTACTCCAAAGAAAATGAATTCCCATAAACATCATTTGGAGGATAGTAATAATTGGTATTAGCAACATACATCCTCGTAAGTTCATATCAAGGAACAAATTCTGGTAAATTTAATCATGATATATAGATATATACATATATATATATATAATGAATAATTTCACCAAACATTGACATATCACATTTTATAAAAACAATTAGACAACCTTGCGAATAAAAATTTCATTGAATCCATTAGTCCTCTACTAAAACACATCCACTCACCAATCCATCTAAATATAATCCAAATTAAATAAATATATGAAATATTAAATATATCACCACTAGAACAAGGACCCATTGATCAAAAATTTTATGAAACCTAGGAGCATGTTTGTAATTATTTATCAATTCTCTAACTGTGTTTCAATTTCATTTATCTTGAAAAACATATGTGATTTAATTCCACCAATACGAAAACTCCTCAATGAAAAATATGATCAGAAAATCACCCACCACTGTAGGTTTCATATAGAAATTTCAGATTTTTACCACACATTCTCACCCCTAGATATATCCTTTTTGGATCCAAACTTTTAATTTTCTATAAATCCATAAAAAATAAACAATAGGGTTAGACGTCACTCTCATAAAGACATTCAAAGACATACTTCAACACTAAATCATTACATGATCTCTTTATCCTATTGTTCATGGAATAACCATTCTAATTACATATACCCAACAGAAACACTGATGAAATAACTTAATAACCAATATCATTTTCAAATTATTCAATCTCAAATTCATTAACACAATTGGGTTTATCCATCTCATGAGTTACCATTGTACAACACATCTCAGTTATAATTAGGTGTACCCAATTAGTCCACAGAACAAGTCTCACATATGTCATAAATCATGGGGAACGTAATTGTTCCTATATCAAAAATCACATATACATTAACATGCCAAAATTCTTACTATACAGTTCTTTTATATACATATTCTCATCAGGAATCAATTTCCAACTCCTTATTCTACTAAGGAACTAATCATCAATAGATGACTACAATCTCATCCATATATATATATATAATCACCGTATTTAATCTTAATCATGTAATATATGGTAGGATATTTCAATAAAATTTAATTTCACTACTAAAATGCTTCCAAAAATAATATATATGCCATTGATGTGACATTAAATTACAAAACCGGAGTCCTACCAAACCAGTATTATAATTACCCACTATTGAATGTTCCTAAAATCCTCAAATTTCTCTAAATACTAAGTAAATGTCACTATAAATCCCTTATGATGGGGGATTATACATAAATTTTAAGAGAAATCACGTGCATGATCCACATTGCCTATATTCAGATGAAAATATACATTGGTTCATCTATGTAGAATTTATCTGACATGTTATATATAAGAAAACAATATATGAAATTACTTAAAAATTATGTAGTTAAGGCCTATTTTCAGTTAAAACATCCACACATAAGTAGGAATGTATCATGTGAATCTGATAGGCCTATAATGATTTATATACACAGACGTCATGCGAGTGGGTAAATAGATAAAACTAACAAGTCATAAATACAAATAAACCAGTGCATCATGATAGGTTAGGTACTACAACCATAAATTGGGGACACTATAATGATAATCACATATCCCGTGTAATATGAAAATTCCACCAGAAAAGGTGTTTTTTATGCACCCATTTGTGATTCTTCAACATCTATGAGAAATGGTTATTATCTATCTACAATATCCATAAATAGAATGATATAGAAATATATGTTGTGATATAACTATATAAGGATCAAACCACCTAAATCTCTAAACTGGTGCATTGACTAATGTTTACTAGATGGTGTTAGGCACACCGTTATGGGCACTAGTGAAATTTGAATAATAGTGATGTTATATAATGTTACCATTGGGAAATTATACAGTTATTTTGGAGTAAAACTATTTAACATAACAATTTCGTCCAACATAAAAAATTAAAGTATGTAGACACAATATTATATGACATTTTATAGAAAATTTAAATATAGAACAATAAAGTTATAGGTTAAAATTTTATATCAGAATAAGATAACTATTCATATCTAAATATGATCATAAGAAGATGAGATACAAAAAAAAACTATATGAGGCACTTCCACCAACCTTAATCCTCACTAAATCCTAGTCTCCCATCCTGAAAGTGTTTTCTCACCCTGCAGGGATTTGAATACAACTTACTAGGGGACCACTATTGGGGTCTCCAAAAAAGTAACTAAATGATTGAAAATTTCTCACTCTTACAAAAAATTTAATGTGCAAAAATAATTAACTAACCTTGGGTCATCATTATGTTTTATGGTGATAAACTAGATCAACAATACCATGTTTGTCTAATAATAAATGTATTTGATCTTGAAAAAATTCCCCAAGAGATAAAATTCATACATTGGTATCTTTTTAACATAAATACAGTAAATATTACTCAGTATAATTATAATCCAAAAATTCCACTTTTATATTATCATGTCAATTAGAATATCCTAAGAGCTCTACAGGAATCTAGAAAAACCTTAAGTATAACAACGAAGACATATGTATCACACATTATCTTAGAGAACATCATAAATTTAAAAAAACCAAATAAATTTAATCACCAATTATCTCTACATATTTGATAAATTATAATTCTCCAATATTAGGAATATTTAGTCACACCTCTCAATATCATAATATACTATGAATAGATCGTAGTTATTAAAAGGATTCTCTATAACATTATAAATATAAATTAAAAAATATGAGTAAACAATTGGAATATATCTTGATATCATTAGATTAAACAACCAGACCATTATAATCATAGGGTATATCTCAAAAATTTATGGTATGCAATGAGAAGAACCAAGGGATAACTGGTCATCTCCCCAAATATCATCATGAATAATGACTAGATCTTTGGTTACCTAGGAATCCAATGTGTTCATAAATATCAACAACATGATCATATGAATCAATACGTATCTTATATAATCCATTTCAGGGTCTAGGATCCACACAATAAAATCCCAATAATTGGAACATGGGTAAAAATATAAACCAATATAGTAATAAAAATGAAGGTTTGTTCCTGCAGTGAAAATCCTATACAGACCACTATATCCATATTCCTCACACATAGTCAATATGTGTTCTCTAAAGACAACTGATATCATCTGTAACCACATCCACATTAACCCTACATTTTCCAAAACCTGAAACATGTATTATTTAATGATTTTTAACATAAATATCTAAAAACTACAATTCATGGAACTATAGGCAAAGATTACATGGTTTAATAGACATATAAATACATCATTTTAAATATTAGAAATAAAGTTCATTTAAAATGACACACATTTTACCAAACTTCAATAGATCATATAAAATAGTATTATATATTCATGAAAAAACCTTGAAATGGGTGAGATAGAAATCCTAATAATGGAATAAAAATCGTAGTAAATTATAACAGGAGAGGTGAGAGTAATAATAAGATATCATAAAAAAATATAAACATAATCATTGAGATATGTTATAAGTAATTTATTTAATAATAACATAAAAATTTGAAAATCACAAGACCAATAATTTTAAAGAATTAAGTTAAGGCTCTCCCCAAATACCATCATTATAAAAGGGTAAATTTTCCTTGACTGATTATTTTCCCTATCAAATCAATTATGTAATGTTTGAGGAGATATAATTATTTTTACAAGTAATTAGAGGGATATGTAATTCCAGTACTATATATCATATAAATTAAAATCATATATATATGCATTCCACATGAGGAAAATAAACCATATATAAATCATAAAATTGATCAAACCAATGAGAAAAAAGTTGGTTTTATAATTTTAATTCAAGGAATAAATAAGGGATAAATCATGTGGATTCAAAGGAAAATAATGAAATAAATATTTTCGATGTTCATATTTCTTAAAACAAATTGATCATTAGCATCCATTATAGGGATGTAATAAAAATTATCTAGGAGTATAAAGAATAAAAAGTACCACTTGGTTGAACCCTTGTGAAATAAGTAAAGGATATTTTACATTAAAAAAGACCATATTAAATTCCATGAAATAATAATTAAAAAGGATTGTCAATAAAATAAACTGTGAAATTAAATTATATTCATTTTTCAAAAACATTTCATGTGTGTGATGGACAATATGAGAAAATGAATATGGAAGTTCCCTTATTATAGGTTTACCTAAAAGTGAGAAATAGAAGTAAAAAAAGTAAAATAAATATAATTAAATGGTTATTTAGATATCAATAAATTATAGGGATATACATAAAAAATAATTAATTAGATGAATAATTAATAAATTAGTGAAAAATTAAGATAACATGTAGTATAAATTTCGTAATGGAATTACAGAATGTCCTATAACTTGGTTTCTAGGTTCATTCTTTACACATTCCAAACTTCCAATATAGAAAAATTTAATTTATTAAATAATTACATATGATAATTATTTTTCTAAATTTTATATTCCAATTTCCTTTAATAATCATATGTTTTGTATTTATTATATTTTTTCATTCCCTATGTATGTTACCAAATGTTGTTTGGTTGTTTTTTTTCATAACTCCTTATGTATATTTACTAATATTGAAAGTGTTTTACAATATTATTAGAATATTGAATATATTAATATTTTTACTAATATATTATTTATATATTGAATATATTTTTAAATATAACCGTGAAGGGAGGTGATGAAAATTGAATCTCATTACTCATGGAAGTGGTACACTAAAAGCATGCATTATTATTGTTTCCATTTTTATTGAATTATATGAAACAATAATAAATGATGATTTTAAATTTCATAATCATATTTATATTTTAGATACAGTATTTATTAATTTATTGCATCCTATTTATCAACAATGAGTTTTGATAAAGTAAAATGAATGATGTCATAATGTATAGGTTGTATTTTATTAAAACACTAACGAATATTTTATTCATTGTTGGTGGGGAGGATTAAATGATGGTAACTAAAATTATATCAATACACATATGTAAAATAAAGATACTAATTTCATTAATATTTTTTATATATATTTCTTTTTTGAAAAATAATATGGAGAAATAGTTACCGATAAGGAATGAAAATGTTTGATACTTGATATTTTCTTAGAGACTTCATTAGATGTGAATGAATTAGGATAACTTCTAAATAATAGGAATATAATTATGTGTAATGAAATTTTAATTGAGAATATTTTGTCTGATATTAAAGGAAAATTTAAATTTGTTGTGTTACCATGGTGGGGTGGAACTGATCCACTTTTACATTTTTCAAAAACTAATGTTTTTGGAATACTATTTACACTTCTAGAAAATCAATTAACTTTATAATTTTGAAATGACTCTAAAAATTATTAATAACTTAGATTAGATTCATTTTTTATATAATTAATTATAAATTTCATTCTACACATGTTTTAAAATTTTTCATTTCTTTTACCATAGTTTTTTACATTCTTCATTTTTTATTGTTATCGTGGTTAGTAGTTGTTTTATGAGGAAATATATATTTTATTGAGGAATATAATGTAACACATATTAAGATAATTTTAGGTTTTTAACATAATTTTAATCACCATTAAATTCAATTCAATATATATATTTTATAAAATATAGTTTTATTTTAAAATATATTATATATAAAAATATTTTTGTTGAAAAAAGGCTTCTAAAAATTATTTGTTATTTATTCAAATTTAATATTACATAACAATTGAATGAGTGCCAATATAGTTATATTTTTCTTCAAACATAATATCAACATCATTATTTAATTTTATCTTATTTTATTTTTATATATAAATTACATGATATTTGAAAAAAAATTCATTAAAAAAAATACTATACCATTATTTATATAATTTAGTATAATCATATTAATAATTTCATTGTGGTAAAAAAATGTAATTGAAAATGTAATTTGGTATAGAAATGTTGAAATAAAATTTCATATAAAATTTTAACTTTTAATTTATAAAAGTGATAATGCATAATTATTATTATATATATGATAAAATATTTATCATTGTTAAGTATTACACATGAATTAAAAATGATAAAAATGTCATTAATAAATTAAATATAAACATTATGAAAATATTATATAAATTATTAATTACGTATTTATTATATAAAATGGGTTAATTAAAATTTTAAATTAGTCTTGTTGAATAATTATGATTTTAATTAGGAAAATATTTATTTTTTACATATCACAATAAATCTAATATTTTAAATAAAAAATATATTATGGTAATTTCAAAATTATTCATTAAAAATGATGTTAATTTGGCCAAATTTAAATTATAAATTTATTATAAATTTGAAATTTGAAATTTATGTTATTTCTATCTATTTTATTTAGATTAATGGATATAAAAGTGTTCGTGAATAATTTAATTTTTTAAATTTTTGGTGGTTTTGGTTTTGTCTAATTATGTAATGTAATATATGTTACCCAAGAAAAATCTTATTTATGGGAAATAAAAATTAACATATTAGACAATTACATTATTACACCCCTATGAAAATTTCACCATTAAATTTTATTTAATATAGTAATATAAAAAAACTCTTTTTGTTTTGTTTCATTATCTATATATGATTATAAATTCCCACATCATATATTTTTTTTCTCTAATGTAATTTGATAATATTTTTCTTTTTCTTGGGTAAGATATTTTCTCTTTAACAGTCGATACTGTTATAAATACAATACATCTTTTGGGAAAACTATTATAAGGGAGATAAACTATTTTCCATTTCCCATGACCAAGGATATGTTGATATATAAAAACATAATATGATTAAAATTGATTATTGGAGAAGTTCAAACTCATCGAGGTCATGGCCCAAATAGTGTGTGACGAACCACCCTGTGAATTTCTCATTATCGTGTACCATACATATTTGGAGTTTTCTTGTATATAAAATTTATTTTTATAATTTTCCTTATTATAGAAATATGTATATTTTATTTTTAGTAAAATAAAGTTTATATTTTCTTCTTACATTCACTTTATAAAGGATTCTTATTTTTATACAATAAAATGAAAATTATATTTTTGGGTAATATTCAAATAAATGTTAGGAATTTATTTTGATTAATAAATTTATTTCCTAAATAAAATATAATTTATCTAATTATAATTATTAAATAAATATTATGACATATAAATGATAATATAATTTATATGAGGTCCAATTTAATTTTTATAAGGACTTCAAAAATTTTATAATTGAAAAACCTAATATTTCCCAACAGATATAGATTATTATTTTAAAAGGGATAATTCACATATTTAGATAATTATATTTATAAACTGAATATTATTTTTATAAATCTGACTGTAGAAGTTATCCCAATGTTGATTTTTTATAATTTTTATACGTAGTTGATTTTTCAAGTGCAAATTAAATACCGTATAAACATATGGTGTGTATTATGATATCATAATGATCGAAAGTGGTGTGACCAAATCTATAAAGAGAATATATAAAAAATATATGTCTTCCATTTAAAATAAATTTATTTTATGTTTATTTTTTTAATTTTATAACTCCATTATGAACCTGTGAGAATCTATAATATATATTATGGTTTTAAAATCATTTATTTAATTTTTGAATCGCATAAAAATAGTAAGGGTATTATTTTATTAATGTTGTCCATTGTACATATAAAAAAATTAAAAAAACTTGTCTGTAGAATAAACAAAGGGAACGCAGTTGGAAACATTGTGGTTTTGGTTATTTTATTATATAGAGTCCAAAACCATAGTATTCTAAATGTTCAATTATTCCCCACTCATTTCTTATGTATACCCAACAAATATTCCATTTACATCATCCAATATCCTTATTGAACATCATTTCTCTTGCCTATGCTCTTTATATTCATACCACGATTCCCCCATGCTCTCAAGAATATACTACAATACATCATAAGTAACATTTTTAATGTAATGGATCCAACGTTTTCTGACCATATTAATGTATATTCATCATGTATTATATTTTATCATTCTTTCCTTATGATGGGAAATGATTTTTCATATCCCCCTTTCTGATGAATTTCTATATAAATTTTGAGATATTCATTTCACTCCCATAAATCCCCAGATTAACATTTATACACCCCTATTATGATTATGAAATATCACCATTATTTTCCATGCCAAATCATGGTGTAGTGAATACCAATACCAATTTATACGAAGGGTGTTTACATTTTTTTAATCCATACATGTTTACTAGGGATTTATATATATATATATATATATATATTCTCAACTAATCATGATTATATAATAAATTATGTTGATAAATGAATCCTTTTTTATGATCTATATGGGACACATAAGAATGGGAATTTTGTCAATGTGACATGTTCACCCAGAATTATATATCACTCCACTGAATTTTTAATATTTAGAATAATGATATTTCATGTTGGTATAAGGAGTAAACCTGATTCCGTTAATGTGATTCTTCCATCATGATTTATTTATAGTAATCCATGACTAATTTATATATTGTAGGTTTTCATGTTGTTTCCAAATTTCACATGTTTCTGTTACATTATCATGTAATATCATACCTCATGTTACATGTTTATGATTTTTAATCCTTTTATTCCCCATTTATATTCTTATTTCATAACATTTATTACTTTTTTAATGTTATGGAATGTTTATTACCTTACTGGGATTTATATATCACACCATTATTATGTCTATCACTATGTTATCCCATGATGTTTTAAGTATGAAGAAATATAAAGAACATGTTATAGAGGTTTTCTATAAATTCAATGTGATCCTTGTTTTTAGTTTTAATGTACTGTAATTTATTTTCAAAGACACCATATTTTTTATCATTTGGGTTATATAATGTGTAAACTTATGTAATAAATCATGAATTAATCTTTAGTAAACTGAAGGGTTGTTATAGTTGGTATCGAGGGAAAATTATAGTAATTTCATAGATTAATATTAGAATAATATTGTGAATGCCTTTTGGATATGACTATTTATAAGAAAACATTTTTAAAATTTGTTAAGTATAGATTTAGTTGATTTTCAAGAAAATACATCACTATTTGGATATTATATTTGGATGTGGCTCTAGAAGAGATTCAAATTTGGGTAATACTCAGAAAACAAATTGAATCTAGAATCAAATGGGAATTATTGCATGATAACAAGCCTTACTAGGAACCTAGTTTGAAACACCTGATAGATATTTACATTTAAATTAATAATCTCATTATGAACAATAATTATTTGATTTAAAAAGTACCTATATGAATATATATTCAAAAATAGATCTTAGATATAATATATTGTATCCTATAAATTCCCAAGTTATGTAAAGTTATTAAATTTATATATTTTCTATTTAATTTCATTGGATTCCCATTTATGTGTTTAATAGTTTAAAAATACTCATCAAAATTTTTTATTATATTTTATCCAATTTTCGGAAATAAGTCGAATCGGGTAAACAACCAGTATATTGGGAAATGTGATGAATTACCCTATGAGATGCCTAATCCGATGGAAGTCTGAATCATGATCATTGTGATGATTACTTCTTTATGTACTCTGTAATTGAATAGAATAATATGTTAGGAGGAACACATAATCCCCCCAAAAAAGAAAATGTTACAATTGATGGCTTTATGTGGCAAACGCCTCTGGCATTTTACAGATCATCTGATCCCATAATAACCGAAAAATGGATCAAATCCGTACATAATATCTCCCTATCCTTCATTTTTTGAATGATATGTTTCCACTAAATATGTATTGTATTAGGGGGGAGATGACTAGTTGTGGATATTGATCATGTATATGAATCCTAATGATGAAATCCATGTGATATGGTGTAAATAATTCCATAAAATTGTCTTCCAACTAATATTTTCATCACACACTCTGTCTAAAATTGGATGGATATTTCATTACACTAATGATAAATGGGAATGAGTCTATTGTTGGGTATGAGGAAAAATTCACAATACTATTATGATATGCCTACCACTATGTTATTACCCCTTAATGCATGGTTGGACACTTCTTTGGTGGGATAAATAATTATCTAAAAAAAGACACAACAATATGAGATATTGATAGCTATGAAGAAATTTTGTGATGTCATTTGGATGTCAAAATGGATATCAGATAATCTAATAGCTATCACAGGGGTAAGAAGAGTAATTTTGGGAATAATACTTATGGTCTGATATAGAAATATATGGATGAAAAAAAATCAATATCCATCTGTTAAATGGTGTGGAAATAATCACCATGGATGCTTCCTAGGGGATGAGGTGATTCTGTAGGTGTTGGGATGAAGGTCACATATCAAGCTATTAATGTTATGTGAATCCCACTAATGATCTTGAGGAAGTCAATGCTTCAGTCAACCCTGAATTCATTTTTCATTTCAATATTTATAAGAAACTGGGTTAATTTTCAAACCAAGTCAATATTCTAATGGATTTTGGAGATAAAAAATAATATCCTAGGCCGCAAGGGATATGTTTTTCCCTCAAAATCACTGAGAGGGATCCTAACAATTATGTGGTGATAAGTATGATAGTTATTCATCCATGAATAGAAAATTTACTTTTTGATCCCCTTTATACTCATTCGTTAATGTCATGAAAGTCTAGTATAAATATTTAATAACCAAAAAAATGCATGGAAGTAGACCTACCAGTGAAAATGAGAAACAAGGGAAATTGTTGCATCCTGAGTATATAACTTCTCACCTATCGTAATTTGTTGCCTTATTTTACTAGAGATAATTTTCAATTCCTCTTTGATATAATATGATGTAATTATTGGTATGGATTGGCTTTCCACATATGGGGCCATCCTAAATTTCCATGAAAAGAAAATCACTCTCTATATCATGATTCGACCCTATGATTCTGTACAAGTGGAAGGAGGAGTATGAATTTTCCTTAGAAACAACATTTCAATCATGGATAAAATTTCATGATATGAATAAATATCATGATCAAATTATTTAGTATAATATAAAGATCATTCTTGAATACATTCCCATTTTGGGGTTATATGCTATTTTGTTTCATGAAAATTTACCAGGTCATCCTCCCAGCTCAAAGGTTGAATTTTCAACCAAAATTATAGATTTGGAATTACCATCATCCAAGACTCCATTGTAGTGGCTATTTTGGATCATGATGAACTGATAAAAACAATCAGGTAATTTTGATAAAGGGTTCGCAAGCCCATGTGCACACCTTTGGGTGAACTCGTCCTCTTCATCAAGAAGAATTTTGGGTTAATACACCTTTTCATTCATTATATTAATCTCAAAAAAATCAAAATAGGGATTAATTATCTTCATCCATTGATTGATTACCTGTTTTCCCTGCTACATGTAGCACAAGACTACTCCCAAGTGGATCTGGAGTTCAGATATTGCCAAGTTATTGTGAAGAATGAGGATATTCCCAAAAATGCTATTCATACATAAAATAGGAACTATGAGTTCATAATAGTTCCATTCAAATTCAATAATTCCCTATTAATCCTTATAGACATGATGAATCTTGTGTTTAGATATTAACTAAAAAAATTTGATCCAGTATTTAAAGATGGCATTTTAATATAATCGAAATGAAATTTGGGGTATATAGAGAATCTGGGTATTATTTTAATGACCATATAAAAGGAGAATGCGTATAAAAATTATTGTAAATGAATGTTCATGTTAATGTAAGTCTCATTTTTAGATCATAGTATCACACAAAATGGGATATCCATGAACCATTTAATGATAAAATAAATTGAAGGAAAACAATTCCAATACTTATAATAGATATCCACTATTTCCAAATATTATCTAGGTATTATCATTGATTTGTGAAACATTTCCCACAATTGTCAACCACTTTTAAAAATATTACTATTAAGGGATTCAATATTCCATGAAATTATGACTGTGATGGGAGAATCAATAAGATGAAAAAGTGGTTGATCAATGCACCTTTACTCAAAATAACCACCTTTTGAGAACTTCTTGTGGTATTCATAGATTCATTGATGAAGGCTCTGGTCTATCTTCTAAAAATAGACAAAGGGATAAATTATTAATTAAGGAAGTTCAATTATGAAAAATATAACTAAGACACACATGATAAATATTTCTGTGTAGTGGTTGTTTATTTGAAAATATGGTGGTATTATATCTTTATTGAGAAGTGGGAAAAAAATTGGCATCACAAAATCTTGAAGTATATATTCATATAGAAATAGATGAATATTTGAAAACGAATATGTTTATATATGATCAAGGAATATGACATCTCAATTAACTATCATCAAAGAAATTTTAATAAATTAAAAATGTTATCTCAATATAATGAATCATGACATTTTATCACTGATGATAATTGAAAAAGATCTGGTCATCTTATATTTAAAAAGCATTAAAATTTGTATCATAATGGAAGTAGCATCATCAATCATTTCCAAAATTATTTCACAATTTTCCCATAGTGATATGATGAAGTATTGTAAAATAGATGATGTGGGTATTTAGAAAAAAAATTGAAGCTACAATGAATGGAAATTCTTATAGTTCAATGATAATGATAAAAACTTTTTAATTTTTGTCTCGCGACTATGTGAACCCCCAATTCCTAATATAACTAACTTGTTATTAGATGATGTACATATTTTGAAATTCTCCATCCTTCTAAGAAGCACAATGTTGTATTGAGATATCTAATAACACTTTTTTTGGTATAATATAATTACAGACATCAGGGAATATACATCAAGAGGAATTTTATGTCATCATGTGAAGCTGGAAATACAAAAAAACAAAGGTGTTGAGGTATCCATTACCCTTACCTACATGGAAATGGGAAACATCACTATGTACATTGTCACTGGTCTTTAAAATACATCAATATGAAATAATGTTATATATGTTTTGGTGGATCATCTTATAAATACTACACATATCATTGTAATTCAATAGGACTTATCACCTGATCAATTTCTAAGGATATAGATTAGTGATAGTATATTATGATCAATCACTAATGTTCACATTCCATTTCCTATTTCATTTTCATTCCCATGAGGGAAATCATTCCATTATACAACATGTTCATCATTAACAGCAGTATCTATAAATTTAGACATTTAATAAAATAAAAAAGTACAACATGAGAAATAGTATAAATAGTTATAAATCATATGATCTAGATAAATTAATCACAAGATTTATACATTTTAACAGTATTATAATGTATGTTTATACTAATATAAGTCAATTTGTAATAAACATATTATTCTATTATTTAAAACCTTATATGAATTTTTTTAATATAATAGTTTTTAAAAATAATTTATTTTCAATAATTAAAATATGTTCTGAATTATAAAATATTCTAATTACAAAATATAACATCATAATATTTTGAAATTTTTTTATATAATGTTTGAATATTTCTATATGTTTACATTTTGAGGTAAATTTATTTTCATAAACCAATATGAAATGTATTTTATGTTGATATTTAAAATAATAATAATATTTTTTTTAAAGTAACACTTTATTAATGGTCATAGTTTTAATACTATGTTATAATTTATATTAATTTTATTGAATATCAATAAAATCCCACTTGAAAGTATTAAATAAATTTATGAAAATTATTAGAAATGAGTTTTCATAAATTTTTATATTGTAGTATTTTTGTAAAAAAATATTTAGATATGGAATCATTTCCTCATATAAGTAAATATCATTTTGAAATAAAAATATGATAAATGTGTAAATTTATGGGTAATGTTCACAATATCCTATTAATGATTACTATGTATAAAAACATGGTGTTTGTAAATTATTTATAATAAATTTTTTTTCAAACCATATGTTCAATCACATTATTTTTTTGAGTATATTAAAATATTTAATATAAAAGAAATATATTTATCATTTATATCTAAAATATAATTTTTCAAATATTTATCATCTTTTTGTTATAATGTATTAGAATTAGTAAACATAGTTTTAATTTAATTTTTTTCATATTTATAAATAATAATTAATGTAGTGATAATAATTAGTTATAAATTGTTATATTAAAAAATAGTTCACAAGTTATTTAACATTGAATGGAATATAAAAATATTAGTAGTATACTGTTATAATATGAAGATAAATTATTATAATATCATCTATGTATAAATTTTGGCTAACTATCTATCCTTCTGGACTCCCTTAACAACATGAGGGACACATATGGTCACGCATATTAGAGGTCATTGACTAGACAATCTCATGGAATTCGTATCTGTAAATAGTTAGGTGCATAGAACTCTCTCGATTATACATAGCATATAATGGGTTCTTTTTTATACCATGTATGTTAGAGAGAATGTGTGAGGAATTTCTATGTGTTTTTTGTGATTGTTGAACCCCTTTGCCAGGTTAATAAATTTTTTGTAATGATTTATTTTTTATGTATCACATAAATAAACCAAATTTTTTATGTGTGGAAGGGAGTACACAATATTTATCACTTCTGTTAATAGCTTTTTAAAGTCATAGCCTTTCAATCTAAAGAACCCAATCAATCTGATAATTGCATTTATTATCATCTTTCATGCAAGACTGACTGAGGGAACCCTCAATTTCATTTTTCATTCTATCAAACCACATTATTCTTCCTTTAATATAAACATCAACTATCTTTATGATCAAATTTAATGAATGAGGATCATAATGATATCCATGACTGGTTTAAATGAAATATTGAATATATAAACTGACGATTTACTAAGATGGTGAATCTATTTATATCAAGATAAATAATAAAATGAATGTAACCATTATATTTAAAATTAATGTTTTTATACAGTAAAATATGGATTTGTTTCGATTTCCATTATCTTCTCAACATCTTTCACCAATGGAAATGAATATATATATATATTCCCAATAAATATAAATATATTATCAGTGTTATATATAAGAAACATGGGTTCCTAGATGTATCATTATTTGGAATTAATGTGTTATCATGGAATCAAGATCTCCCTTGCTTTCCACATAGATATATACAACAATTATATTATTAAATTATATATATATATATATATATTTACATATATGAATATTCTAATGATATTTTTTATTCAAACAGTGGATAAATATGGTTATCAAGAGCCTTCCATGAATATTTACATGAAATTTGATACCTTATTTTTTCATTCTTGAGAGATAGAGAGAGAATTAAAAAAATTATAATTGAATAATAATTTATATAAATAATTAATATTCGTAAGTATTCATATCCCCTTAATGATATCGTAAGGGAGTTAAATTTTACAATATATATTTATGTAATTGAAACATATTATTCTCAAAATACCCATTTTACTAATAGTGAATCAATGTATAAATAATTATTATTTGGAAATTGTTTTAAAAATATTTAATTCATGGTTTCAAAAAAAAAATTCATTTCATGTAATATTTATTTTCACATCATGTATATATTTTTATTCAAAACTATTAGTGTTGGGGAATATATTTCTCTAAATAATATTTTATGATTCAAACGGAGAATTATGTTTGAATAAAACCCATATTTACTATTATTGGAATTAAATTTCATAGATATATTCTTGAAAACACTAATTTTGGGAGAAATATTTTCAAAACCATTTTATGATGTGTTTTTAAATACTTATTTTCAAAAAATCTCCTTTAATTTTATTGTATTAAAATAATCTATTTATATATGAAATATACTTTAAAATTATGAATTTTATTCACAATCTCAGTCATGTAAATATATTATATTGATTGATAACAATTCATCCATGTATTGTCAATCATATTTATATGTTTATTTGTCCTATTATTTTTATTATATTTAACTTTTTACTTATAAATTACTTATTTCTCTTCGTTAATATTGTAATTTGGAAGCATCCTAATATTAATTTTATGAAATAAAAAAATATTTCCTTCATTGAATAAAATATATTATGTTTATAAATTTTTTTAATGGACTATAAATTTGAACAGAAGACCTATCAAATAAAATTTCATAATAAAAAAATTGATACTTGGGTAGTGATGAATTTTTTTATCATACTGAATCTAGGTACACAGTCAATAATTTTTTTCAAATATTTTTGTAATAGATTTATTATAGTTTTAAAATTATAATTTTAATCAATATAAGTTATTATATTCAAGGTATTTTAAAAGGAGAAATCGAATCTTATTTCAACAATAGATGTAGAACCATGCGATTTTAAAAGAAAAAAATTATATTATATCATATAAAAAATGAAACATTATTGTATCTTATCTTAAATTCAACAAATTATTTTTTAATTAATCACCACCCATCTATTATATTGGGTTTCAATAAACCATGATATTTTAATATTTGATAGAAAAATAAACACAAAACACTAAAGAAAAACAACAAATAAAATATATTACAATTATATCCTAGTTGTTAAATTAGTATTTATGAATTTTATTAATAAAAGTATTAAATGGCTTACTCAATACTAAATTATTGATAGATTTTCAATAAATAATTAATCCATTTTTTGAAATGTGACTTCATTTTTCAGAAATATGATTTCTCTGTATATGAACTTTTAATCTTTTATCTCCAAAAATTATTATAATAATTTTATAGACCATTTAAAAATTTATATGTAAAATTAACATCGTTTTTTGAATGATACTATCAAATATTACATTTGGTGAATTTTTTGTATTTCTAAAAAAATATTTATTTTCTATGAATGTGGAAAAATAGAGATTTTAATAAAATATAATATAATTTTAATAAATCATTTAATTGAAAACATATAATATGTTTTTATGTTTATTCAATTAGCCTATTTTATATTTAATAAACATAATTAATTTTAATCAACATTATATTAGTTTTTAGTATATGTTTTGGTTTTAATTTTTTTATAAAAACTGTTTAAAAATGCATAATGTTCATTAATTTTTATTAATTTAAATAATCTAAATTAGGGAAGTTTTTATATGGAATTAATAAACTATATATAAGAAAATATTAATTGTTTTAATACAATTATTATCATTATACACTGATTTAATATAGAATCATTTGGTGTTTAAGAATCACATTTGATAAAATCCTACAATCTCGTCGCATCTATAAGATTGTTATTAAATTAAATTTTGACACCTAAATGAACTAAATTGGGAAAATGGAATCTATTTTTTTAATCAAAGTTATTTATATTTACTAAAAATGTAAATTTTTTTCTTACTATAATTATTCGTTAAAAATGTAAATATTAAGAACCATAATTGATAAAAAAAACTAGTTTACCAAGGGATTAATCATTAAACATACTATTTATAATGACTTAAAAACCTATCCAAAATACATTATATGGAAATAATTCTTCACATAAGTCCTTTGGATAAATTTTAATCAATTTTTTTAATATTTGTCTTTTATTTTTTTCAATATAATATGTTAAGTAAATAAAATGTGAAAAATGATCATTTTTCCTTTTTATATTTTATAAGGTTTTGAAAATTGAAAAATTAGTATATTTTTTTGATATAAATATCATTTTGATATACATATTACCTTTTTCCATCATTTTAATTTCTTTAATTTTTTGTATCGATGATCAATTTAGTTTAAATACTTAAGAAATAGAAAACATAATAATTATTTAGTTAATAATTATCTGTAATACATTATAAAAATTATATTAAATGTTAAGTAAATTTAATTAATTATTTTCATTCATTAATTTAATTAAATAATATTACATTTTAAACATTTTTTATCATAATATATTCTACTTCATTCATTTTGATGATTTTTTTTATTTCTAATTAAATTTATAATATCATAATTGCCACTAATGTCAAGTGATTTTTCTCACCCAAATCCTACCGAAATAAATTAAATAAATCTCTAAACTAACCCAATAAGAGTTATTTTTTTCATACATCCATCCTTTCAAGGAATAAGGTGAAACTAAAGGATGATGCCTAAAAAATAGGTAATGTTCTTCAATGAACGTCTTTATTTTATTTTATTCCCTGCATACATACCTTGACATTATACAATGAAAATATAAAAAAATCTATACATTCCATATAATTAGATGTTTTTATTTTATGGGTATCATCTATAACCATATAATGATGGATTAAATGCGTAAAAAATCGCCATTCATGTGTCTGGTGGATTACCACCTCATGGAACAACGTTGTTAATTTTTCCATTATCACCTCTCATGGTTTGGTATGATTATGGATATAATGATTATTAATGATATTAATAACATATATGTATTATTATATAAAATATATCATATATACCATTTTTATATTTTATACTCTATGTGATATGAAAATGTATCTCATGTGATTAGAGGGGAACTACCTCTCAACGTGATTTGATTAGTTTTTCAATAATGAGTTACATGGATGGTAATATGGGTAAATATAATTAATATAATTGAAATAATTGAAATATTTATTATATTAATAAAATAATTATCATTCTATAAATATAACATATCATTTATTTATTTTTCATTTCATTGATTAAAAAAATGATTACACCATTTGTTTATGTGTGGACTAGCACCTCTTGGAAGTGATGTGATTCCTCTATTCATCAACACATAACTAGAATGATATATATATATATATGTTTATATTTTTGTTTGGGTATATAATTATTTAGTTTAATATTTATTTTTCTAAAATTAGTTTTTATTGATAATTGTTAATCACCTTCATTCGATAATGATAATTGAAATACTGAAATATTACTCACGAGTATGTATGGGTCTACTCTCTATATGAACATAAATATTGAACATTTTTTTTAGAATTTTTTTAGAATGCGTTTTAAAGTATAATTTATGTATAAATATAACATATATTTAATGATAATTATTTTATGTATGACAAAATAATGACCATCTTGACCGTTTTCAACCAACAAAAGTCAATTTGGACACATATATGTTCAAAAAATCATATATAAGCATAATCAATCAATTAATTTTATATAACATGTTATTAAGTTAAATAAATTTAATAATAAACATGAAAAATAATCACAATAAATTATTTAATTAACATATGTTTATTATTCAATAATATACATACACATGTGAGAAGTCAGACTCAAGATTAGTGTTTTTCATATCTCGCTTTTTTCTGTGAGATATTCACTAGATTCACCTCATATTTTTATTATGTGATTTATATACAACCCATTATTTTATATTTTGAATATTATATTATATTTATCTTTAATTATATTTCCATTTTATGATCTCCCTATCAAAGTGTTTTTCGTTAAAAGTTGTCGATGTTGTAAGGGTATTTTTTTAACAATGTTTCATCTCTGTGTTGTTTGTTATGTTATACACATTTCATTTTTTTAATGTTTGTATACATCCCATTAAAATATTACATATCATTAATATATTTATTTTCATGATATTCTCTATTCCATTTAATAATATTATTTCATTAGTATTATGATTCTATGTTTTCTAAGTAGTAACAGTTTAATGTTATAATCTTATTGTTTATCTAGATTGTTTGGGATGGAGTATCTAATATTAAATTAAAGTGTTTTATCACTATATAATTATAATGATATTTATTTTCCGTTGATTATTTAATGTTAATACAGGTTATCCAACAATTTTCCTCTCTTCATGTACTCAAATGTTTAATAGAATGTTTTTATGAAAAATCATATTTTTTTCCCAAAACAATTTTTCAGCCAAAACAATTTAATAATAATTTTCTAGAATGTTATTTTCCAATATGAAAAGCTATTTTACATAAGAATTGTGTTAAATTGTTTTTCTAAATCTTCCTTTATATCTAATGATTGTAAATTTCAATGAAAATTATTTCAAAAATATTTTGTGTTTTAATGTGTGATTTTTAAAATGTGGAGGGTATTTTACAGATAATACAATTATGGATAATTTATTTGTATTTCCACTAATCAATGTTGAAAACCCATTTTTCATATATCCATCACAATATATATTTTTTATTTATTCCAACCTCTTTCATTCCATCAGTGGATTATGATTATTTCAAATAGATTTGTATGGAACTCGTTTATTATTCACAGGTATGTCATGTCTCAAAAAGGCATTCATGGAAACTATTTAAATTAAATGGGTCAATCGTGTATCAAATAAATTTTCATAAAAAAATTATTTTCTATTTCTCAATCATGCAATAAAGTATAATACTTTTTATTCAATTATTTATAATAAAAATAAATAATTATTTTTTATTAATTATTTTGTATTTGGACATTATATATGATAGCTTTCCATGATTTCACCATGTGTACGCATTATTGATTATATAAGGCGTGCACCCAGATAGTTCTCTATTGAATTAGGTGATGATTATATTACGCATATAATTATATTGGATGTTGTTCATACAGTAATTATAATTTTTAAGTGTTTTGTAATAGTGTTTAATGGATTTTAGGATATGACATCCCTAGATACCAATATTTTATTTATTTATATGTTTTTATGATGTTTCTTATGGTCCATATTTACATCAAATGTCTACTTATTATTAATTCTAATTAAATATTCATTGACATTTTTATTAGATTTTATTATCCCAGTTTTGACGGTTATGGTTTATTATATGATTCAAAAATGATTTGTAATAATGTATTATTACCCTTATTTATTTTTTATGTTCATTTATGACATTAATTTCTTAATTATTACATTTTCCATTACTGATAATTTAATATCACCCTTATGATGTTTCATTTTTCTTTTTTTGTAAAGAATTATGTTGAAAAAATTGTGTCTAGAAATCATTTAACATGGATGATGATGATGAATTCATACGAAAAAAGACAAGTTGGGATATGTGGGAGATAATCTTATTTGAAAACATGGTTATTGTTTTTGTTGTAATTTTTGCACATTCTATAAAACATTAATCCAGAAAATGTCCCCAATGATTTTATTAATCATATTTTTTCAATTTGGCGGTGGTATATAGTTTATAGAATTTTTTTTATCTCAATTAACTATATGAAATCCAGAAATATTAATGTGGTTATTTCAACACTGAATCTGGGATTGTTTGTGCTAGGATCTATAATCAATATCTGATATCAGTATATATATATATATTTTTTTTGTTATTAGGGTGTTATCATGTGAGGTTTTTATTATTTACAAACACTGTCAGTGGTCTATAATGTTATATTTAATAATAAGTTAAATATATAATACACCTCATTTAATATTTTATGGTAAAAAATATTACTTTTTTAATGAAATTTCTGGAGATATTTTATATGTTTGATGTATTTGTAACCAAGTGGATAAATATTTTGTCACGACCCGTCCTCGGGGCCTGTGTCGTGACTACCCCAAGCCCACCTTCCATAGGCCAAGGGCTGCCGACTAGCACCAAAGGCTTAAATCCCAATAACTGGGAAGGCATTACCTTATAAAAGTAAACAAAACACCACAGAGTACAAGAAGATGTAAAACACTAAGTACAACGAAAAGTACTGAAAGGTAAATGGGCCAGAATAAAAACCCAAATGAGAGTACAACTACAACTGAACAAAGTACAACAGAAAAAGACAATGGCTGGAAGAACAGAAGCGGCTCTTGGGTCATCCTCCTCGGATCCTACCTGAAGGGTAGGTACAGTTGGCGCAGCTCCTGGGTCGTCCACCACAGATCCTACCTGAAGGGTAGGTACAGATAGCCTACACAATGCTCTCACCCTCCAACCTCCTCCGAGTGTCGTCTCGCCGTGAAGTCCACCTCTGGTGTAACATCCCAAGTATGTAATGAATAATAGATATTTTTATCTATGTCTATTAATGATTAAGATAGTGTTATAGAGGCTTAAAATGAAAATAAATACAATCTTATGCATGGAATACACTAATATTCTTAAAAGATTGTTTTAGTGCCTTATGAGGAAAAACCCTTTTTAAATATATATTTTGACAATTTTATAAACTATTTTTGTCAAAATAAACTTATCCTTTATGATTGGGACATCAAAATTTACCTTGTGTGAATTTTTGGTATTTTTCTGACAATGTTCATTTTTTAATGAATAGTGAAAAATACTGCATTTTACATAAAAACTACTTTTAATCTAATTTATTTATATGATTAGATTATGTTTTGAATTGGTTTTGAAGTGAAATTAGAATATATTTTTACCATTTTATCTAATGGTGGTCATTGGAATCAATTTCACTTTGAAATTAGACTTAAACTGGTGTCAATCTTTTGATACTTATTGTTTTGTAAAAACACGCTATTTGCTCTGGCAGTGGGAATTAATTATTGAATTAATTAATGTGAAGTATATGATTTTAATTTTGTAAAATAGACTTAATTTTTGAATTCGGAATATCAAATATATCTTAGAGTGAATTTTTGGTAATTTTCTGAAAAACTTCAATTTTTGATGAATAGTGAAACCACTAAGTGGTAATCAAGCAAACTGATTTCTCAGTTAAATGAAATTTTACCACTAATGTGTATTGAATTTTTAAAATCCGACATACATGGTTGTCATTAATAAGTAAAATGTGGTTCAATGAGATTATAATAATTTTTTTGTGAATAGTAACTTATTAAGTTCTTAATCACGATTAGTGGTAATTAGGGTAGTTTAAGGTATAAATAATACTTTAATAAAATGAAATGGCCTAGACACATGTCCCAACCTCATTGGTTGTGTCATGGCCGACCAAGACAAGCCATGGGTCAACTTGGGGACCCCATGGATCCACTTTTGTTGGGAAATGACATAAATTACTTTTTATTTAATGTTAAAGTGAAAATGACACAAACATAATATGTTTTGCGAAAACAATTTTTAAGTGGGGTCATACAAGTCCAAATTTTGATTATAAATAGTCATTGGAAAGCTAAAAGATTTCCTACATCATAGTATTTTTTTTATAATTTTTAGACATTAAATAAATTAAATTATTTATGACATAATAATGATGAAGCGATGACATCATTATTTGACGATTTAAATAAAATGGAAAGATAATGTAAAATCTAAGACCTACACATGTCCAAAACCAATTGGATGAATGGATTTCGAACCCTTATCACCATATCCACGAATTCTATCAATGTGGGACCTTTTGAAACCGAAACACATTTTCAAATAAAGTAATATTTCTTTACTTTCCAAAAGTTCCCCTCCTCTCCACTTATAAAAGGCCCCCACCACTTCCTCATTTCACACACTCTTCAAGCCTTTGGCTCGGCCAACCCCTGCCCATTTGCTCTCTCCGCATCCCTCTCCTCGTCCTAGAGGATTCCCTTTGGGCATAATCTTTTCAAAGGAAGCCTTTAGGCTCAACTCAAAAGGAGTTACACTTTTTAAGGTAATTCATTCTCTCATGTTCATTTGTTTTATTTTGCTTCTCCAACCCCCTAAACTCTTTTTATTTACTTATTTTGTAACAAAACCAGTATCTTCAATATACTAGGATGTTGTTATAAGATTTATTTGAGCTACACTCCCACACAACTACATCAAATGGTTAAAGAACATATGTTTTCCGTGGATGGCGAAATTCTGCCTCCCGAAACGATGATTGTTCAATACTCATTTAACACCTTCAAAGGTGGACATTATGATGTCACTATTTTTGTATATGATATATGATATGTTTATGTTTTCCTTAAGCTTCTGTTTTTTTCATTTTGGGCATACCTTTATGGTTTCCATTATGGGTAAAACACGATATCTTCATTTTAGGAAGTGCGGACTACCGCCCCCTAAAAGTGATTTGATTCGTTAATACCATATGTGGGATATGTAAAGGATAAATTTAATGATATTATATATGTTATTATACTGGAATTATAATATACTCTCATATCATTAAGATTCCATTCCAGAAAATATGAAATAGAAATGGAAGTAGCGTTCATGCGTACGTACGGCTTACCGTCTCCATGAACGGTGCATTTCATTTCTTACCTCTAAATGATTATGTAATATTATAAATGCATGTATATACTGGATATATATGACATATATGATATCTAAACCATGAATACTATTCTGGATATAATGAACCTTTGACCAAATTAACAACATGTAAGTGTAAGAAGTCTATTTTTGACTTAAGAACCAAATACCGACAAAATGAACATTATTAACTTAAATGAGTACATGATGTTCATAACATGGTATAAAGGGAATAATGAACTTGAAAAAGGTTCATAATCAAGTGGAGATTAACTCAAGTTTATTATTCAGGAGATTAAAGAACGGTCGGGTCAAGTCGGATACGAGGTATGAGACTTCGTCTCAATCTCCTTTCATTGAGGCATATTTTATTTTATACACAACTTTCTTTTATACGGTGTATAAACCCCTTTGACTTTTACGTTTATTCAAAAGGAATATTTTTATACAAAGCGTTTACTAAACGACAAAAGGGAATGTTTTTGTCGTACGTATGCGGCGAAAACGACTTCTCCGCCGTCGTAACCATTATTTGAGTTTCGACTTCCTCTACAAGCCATACCTTCTTTTTTTTAAAAGAAAAATAAATACCATGTTTTACTTTGGTATTGAAAATGGTTTTCATAATGTTTTTATTATATCAATGTGTTGTATTGATATCTCGTGATTGAAATGTGGAAATGTTATGTTTCCTTTATGCATTTTTTATGTGATATGATTATGTTATGGTCCTTGGGCATTATTATGAAGACGGGTGGTTCCGTGATAAACTAAGGGCGGGTGAGCCCGTTATAGCTCTCCAATTCATTGGGTAACGCGAAGGAGTGAAACGTTATGGTTTCTCCGAAGAGATTTTAGGGAATATACTGTGATGGGTATTCCAAACGTAACCAAGAGGGTTACTCCCTACGTAAGAATGTTATGAATGCCTCAAGTTACCTTTATGTCTTATGATTTCTATGATTTATTCATGATTTTATGAGGTATGTTAAAGTGCCTATGTTTTATGGGTAAAGTATGATTTCATTCTTATTTATATATGAACTCATGTTTCCTTTCCATGTTTTTTTATAACCCATACTGAGTTTTTATGCTCATCCCAAGATTTTGAAATGTTTTTCACATGTCAAGGGAAAGGTACATGATAAGATGATAGAGTCAAGGATGTGTCAAGAAATAATCCATGTTTTATTTTAAATGTGTTTCCATTGATGGGAATGAAGAATACTATCTTTATGTAACCACTTTGTTTATATGTGGAATGTAATGCAAGTTTTATGATCTAATTCTCTAAAACTCTAAACCCGAAAAGATCCTCAATGTGTAATCTTGTAATAACTCAAGATTAAGTAAGGTTTAAGGCTGGGGCCTTATAGTTGGTATCAAAGGTCGGTTTAGATAACTTTAGGAGTTATAATTCTATTAAATGATTATCCAAAAATATTTTTTTTCTTTTTCGAAATGATATAGCATTTAAAGATTACAATGTTGCTTCATCTAAGACATGTTTGTTCAGAATGGTTTTCCGCAGAGGAAACAGGGAAGCTGTGCTAGGAAGGCATACAGAAGGAAATAACCTTCCGAATCAGCATCCAGAAATGGTCGGAATTGGAACTCAACAGTTTGTTGCAGTAATGGCGCAGTTGACTCAGGCGATAAATGGCGGTGGTATCCATGCACGAGATCAGCCAGATCAACCACAGAGGAACATGTCAGTGGTGGAACATTTCATGAGGCAACATCCACCATCATTCAGAGGATCATCTGACCTTGTGCAAGTTGAAGGGTGGATTAAAGCACTGGAGAAGATTTTTGATGTCATGGGGTGTTCAGACAATCAAAAGGTTAGTCTTGCTATTTACCGTTTGGAGGGTGAAGCAGATCAGTGGTGGTCTATGGTTAAAAATATCAGGGATGCCGATGAGATTGATGCTCTTGACTGGGATGAATTCAAAGGTATGTTTCTTGAGATGTATTTTCCTAAGGCTGTTCGACTTAGGATGGAAAAGCAATTCTTGGAATTGAGGCAAGAGGAAGACTCAGTGGCAGCCTATGAAGAAAGGTTCACTCGATTGGCAAGGTATGCTCCCAATTTTATCCAGGACCTTGATAGTAAAATCAATCGTTTTTACTCAGGATTAAAGCCAAAGTATCGAAGGGCATTAGCTTCTCGTGAGTTTAAAAGTTATGAAAAGCTTGTTCGATGTGCTGAGAAGGTGGAAATGGAGTTTGCCGATGACCAAGTGTCCTACAACAACCAGCAGAAGAAGAGACCGAGGTGGCAGGAGAAAGGTAAGAATTCTTCAAAAAAAAGTCTGATGGTAAGAGAACTAAGTTTCCAGTTTGTGATAAATGTGGCAAAAGGCATGCTGGGGAATGTCTCCTGAATTCTGGGAAGTGCTACCGATGTGGTAAGATGGGACATAAGGCTCGTGATTGCACTGAAAAGGATCAAGGTGAAGGTAAAAACAAATTTGATTTACAGTTAGTGAAATGTTTTAAGTGAAATGAGATGGGTCACTATGCAAACGAGTGTCCGACAAGGAGCTTGAGTGATGGGAAGCAGTTAGACTACAAGCAGAAAGGGGTGGTGAAATCCTTTGCAACTACTTCAGCGGATGTCGGGCCATCAAATGAAGTCGTATCAGGTACTTTGTTTGTTTTTTCAGACTATGCCAGTATGTTGTTTGATTCGGGGTCTACACATTCTTTCATCTCTGAAACCTTTTCTAGTAAAATGGGAATACCATCTCAAGAAATGACTCCTGAAATTTTGGTAAAAACACCTGGGGGAAGTGTCGAGGCAAAAAGAATTTATAAGAATCTTCCTATCCTTATCTGTGGAAAGAACCTACTTGCAAACCTTATTGTTCTACCTCTAGTAGAGTTTGATGTTATCCTGGGTATGGATTGGATCTCTATTTACCATGCTAAGATTGACTGTAGAGCTAAAGAAGTTTTTTTTTCAGAAAGACTTACAGTTTGTTTACAAGAATGAACCCTTACTTTTGATAACTTATCAAGAGGCCGAGAAACTTGTAAAAGATGGAAATGAATGTTACCTTGCACACGTCGTTGAAAATAAAGGAACTGTTCAGATTAATGATGTGCCAGTTGTAAATGAGTATCGTGATGTTTTCCTGATGAGTTGCCTGGAATAATACCAGATCGGGAAGTTGAGTTTACTGTTGACTTAGTTCCTGATGCTAAGCCAATTTCAAAACCCCCTTATCGAATGGCACAAATTGAACTTTTAGAGTTGAAGGAGCAATTGCAAGATTTATTAGAGAAAGGTTTCATTAGACCTAGCACATCACCATGGGGTGCTCCTGTTTTATTTGTTAAAAAGAAAGATGGTTCTATGAGACTTTGCATTGATTATAGAGCCTTGAATAATATCACTGTTAAGAACAAATATCCTCTGCCTCATATCGATGATTTGTTTGATCAGCTCCAGGGAGCTCAGTTTTTTTCAAAGATTGACTTGAGATCGGGGTACCATCAGCTGAAGGTAAAGGAGGCAGATATTCCGAAGACCGCATTCCGTACGAGATATGGCCATTATGAATTTGTAGTAATGCCTTTTGGGCTAACCAATGCACCTGCTGTATTCATGGACTTAATGAATAGAATTTTCCATGAGTTCTTGGATAAGTTTGTGTTTGTGTTTTGAGATTTGGGAAGAGATTATGTGTGCCTTGTGATTCACAGTTGAATAATGAGTTGTTATGTGAAGCTCATAGTTCTCCGTTTTCAGTTCATCCGGGCAGTACTAAGATGTATAGAGATCTGCGGTAGTATTACTGGTGAGATGGAATGAAAAGAGATATTGCTGATTTTACTGTGAAGTGTTTGATATGTCAACAGGTTAAAGCAGAGCGGCAGTTACCGAAAGGGATGCTTCAGCCTTTACCAGTGCCAGAGTGGAAATGGGAGAATATATCCATGGACTTTGTTGTTGGACTACCTAAGACATCTTGAGGTAATAATGCAATCTGGGTTATTGTTGATCGCTTGACCAAATCTGCTCATTTACTTGCTATACGAGATACTTTCTCTCTTGATCAACTTTCCCGTTTGTATCTTAAAGAGATAGTCAGGTTACATGGAGTTCCTCTCTCCATTATATCGGATCGTGATCCCAGGTTTACTTCTAACTTTTGTAAAGGCCTTCAGAAGTCGTTGGGTACTGAATTAAATTTTAGTACAGCTTTTCATCCTCAATCAGATGGGCAGTCAGAACGAACAATTCAGACATTGGAGGATATGCTGCGAGCTTGTTCTATGGATTATCAGGGAAGTTGGGACCAACATCTTTCTTTGGTTGAGTTTTCATATAATAACAGTTTTCATTCCAGTATACAGATGGCACCATTTCAGGCATTATATGGGAAGCTGTGTCGAACTCCAGCTTTCTGGGATGAAGTGGGTGAAAGAAAGTTGATGGGACCAGAATTGGTAGAAGAGATGGCAGAAAACGTTTAGCTGATTCAGAAACACATGAGAACAGCTCAGAGCAGGCAGAAGAGTTATGCGGATAACCGGAGGAAGGATCTATCTTTCGAGGTAGGTGATCATGTTTTTCTCAAGGTTTCTCCTTGGAAAAGTGTGATGAGATTTGGTAAGAAAGGAAAGTTGAGTCCAAGGTTCATTGGACCATACGAAATTCTAGAGAGAGTTGGATCAGTTGCATACCGAGTGGCTTTACCTCCGAGTTTATCTCAGGTACACAATGTTTTTCACGTTTCGATGTTGAGAAAGTATATGCCAGATCCATCTCATGTTTTGAGTCCAGAGGTAGTTCAGCTGGAAGAGAACCTATCTTATGAGGAACAACCGGTCCAGATTCTTGACCACAGGGAGCAGGTGTTACGGAATAAGGTGATTCACCAGGTAAAGGTTTTGTGGAAAAACCACATGATTGAAGAGGCAACATGGGAATCTGAAAATGCAATGAGGGATAAGTACCCACATTTATTCGATAAGTAAATAAATTGTGGGGACGCAATTTTCTAAAGGGGGGAAGGAAGTAACATCCCAAGTATGTAATGAATAATAGATATTTTTATCTATGTCTATTAATGATTAAGATAGTGTTATAGAGGCTTAAAATGAAAATAAATACAATCTTATGCATGGAATACACTAATATTCTTAAAATATTGTTTTAGTGCCTTATGAGGAAAAACCCTTTTTAAATCTATATTTTGACAATTTTATAAACTATTTTTGTCAAAATAAACGTATCCTTTATGATTGGGACATCAAAATTTACCTTGTGTGAATTTTTGGTATTTTTCTGACAATGTTCATTTTTTAATGAATAGTGAAAAATACTGCATTTTACATAAAAACTACTTTTAATCTAATTTATTTATATGATTAGATTATGTTTTGAATTGGTTTTGAAGTGAAATTAGAATATATTTTTACCATTTTATCTAATGGTGGTCATTGGAATCAATTTCACTTTGAAATTAGACTTAAACTGGTGTCAATCTTTTGATACTTATTGTTTTGTAAAAACACGCTATTTGCTCTGGCAGCGGGAATTAATTATTGAATTAATTAATGTGACTTATATGATTTGAATTTAGTAAAATAGACTTCATTTTTGAATTCGGAATATCAAATATAGCTTACAGTGAATTTTTGGTAATTTTCTGAAAAACTTCAATTTTTGATGAATAGTGAAACCACTAAGTGGTAATCAAGCAAACTGATTTCTCAGTTAAATGAAATTTTACCACTAATGTGTATTGAATTTTGAAAATCCGACATACATGGTTGTCATTAATAAGTAAAATGTGGTTCAATGAGATTATAATAATTTTTTTGTGAATAGTAACTTATTAAGTTCTTAATCACGATTAGTGGTAATTAGGGTAGTTTAAGGTATAAATAATACTTTAATAAAATGAAATGGCCTAGACACATGTCCCAACCTCATTGGTTTTGTCATGGCCGACCAAGACAAGCCATGGGTAAACTTGGGGACCCCATGGATCCACTTTTGTTGGGAAATGACATAAATTACTTTTTATTTAATGTTAAAGTGAAAATGACACAAACATAATATGTTTTGGGAAAACAAATTTTAAGTGGGGTTATACAAGTCCAAATTTTGATTATAAATAGTCATTGGAAAGCTAAAAGATTTCATACATCATAGTATTTTTTTTATAATTTTTAGAAATTAAATAAATTAAATTATTTATGACATAATAATGATGAAGCGATGACATCATTATTTGACGATTTAAATAAAATGGAAAGATAATGTAAAATCTAAGACCTACACATGTCCAAAACCAATTGGATGAATGGATTTCGAACCCTTATCACCTTATCCACGAATTCTATCAATGTGGGACCTTTTGAAACCGAAACACATTTTCAAATAAAGTAATATTTCTTTACTTTCCAAAAGTTCCCCTCCTCTCCCCTTATAAAAGGCCCCCACCTCTTCCTCATTTCACACACTCTTCAAGCCTTTGGCTCGGCCAACCCCTGCCCATTTGCTCTCTCCGCATCCCTCTCCTCATCCTAGAGGATTCCCTTTGGGCAGAATCCTTTCAAAGGAAGCCTTTAGGCTCAACTCAAAAGGAGTTACACTTTTTAAGGTAATTCATTCTCTCATGTTCATTTGTTTTATTTTGCTTCTCCAACCCCCTAAACTCTTTTTATTTACTTATTTTGTAACAACAACAGTATCTTCAATATACTAGGATGTTTTTATAAGATTTATTTGAGCTACACTCCCACACAACTACATCAAATGGTTAAAGAACATATGTTTTCCGTGGATGGAGAAATTCTGCCTCCCGAAACGATGATTGTTCAATACTCATTTAACACCTTCAATGGTGGACATTATGATGTCACTATTTTTGTATATGATATATGATATGTTTATGTTTTCCTTAAGCTTCTGTTTTTTTTCATTTTGGGCAAAGCTTTATGGTTTCCATTATGGGTAAAACACGATATCTTCATTTTAGGAAGTGCGGACTACCGCCCCCTAAAAGTGATTTGATTCGTTAATACCATATGTGGGATATGTAAAGGATAAAGTTAATGACATTATATATGTTATTATACTGGAATTATAATATACTCTCATATCATTAAGATTCCATTCCAGAAAATATGAAATAGAAATGGAAGTAGCGTTCATGCGTACGTACGGCTTACCGTCTCCATGAACGGTGCATTTCATTTCTTACCTCTAAATGATTATGTAATATTATAAATGCATGTATATACTGGATATATATGACATATATGATATCTAAACCATGAATACTATTCTGGATATAATGAACCTTTGACCAAATTAACAACATGTAAGTGTAAGAAGTCTATTTTTGAATTAAGAACCAAATACCGACAAAATGAACATTATTAACTTAAATGAGTACATGATGTTCATAACATGGTATAAATGGAATAATGAACTTGAAAAAGGTTCATAATCAAGTAGAGATTAACTCAAGTTTATTATTCAGGAGATTAAAGAACGGTCGGGTCAAGTCGGATACGAGGTATGAGACTTCGTCTCAATCTCCTTTCATTGAGGCATATTTTATTTTATACACAACTTTCTTTTATACGGTGTATAAACCCCTTTGACTTTTACGTTTATTCAAAAGGAATATTTTTATACAAAGCGTTTACTAAACGACAAAAGGGAATGTTTTTGTCGTACGTATGCGGCGAAAACGACTTCTCCGCCGTCGTAACCGTTATTTGAGTTTCGACTTCCTCTACAAGCCATACCTTCTTTTTTTTAAAAGAAAGATAAATACCATGTTTTACTTTGGTATTGAAAATGGTTTTCATAATGTTTTTATTATATCAATGTGTTGTATTGATATCTCGTGATTGAAATGTGGAAATGTTATGTTTCCTTTATGCATGTTTTATGTGATATGATTATGTTATGGTCCTTGGGCATTATTATGAAGACGGGTGGTTCCGTGATAAACTAAGGGCGGGTGAGCCCGTTATAGCTCTCCAATGCATTGGGTAACACGAAGGAGTGAAACGTTAAGGTTTCTCCAAAGAGATTTTAGGGAATATACTGTGATGGGTATTCCAAACGTAACCAAGAGGGTTACTCCCTACGTAAGAATGTTATGAATGCCTCAAGTTACCTTTATGTCTTATGATTTCTATGATTTATTCATGATTTTATGAGGTATGTTAAAGTGCCTATGTTTTATGGGTAAAGTATGATTTCATTCTTATTTATATATGAACTCATGTTTCCTTTCCATGTTATTTTTATAACCCATACTGAGTTTTTATGCTCATCCCAAGTTTTTGAAATGTTTTTCACAGGTCAAGGGAAAGGTACATGATAAGATGATAGAGTCAAGGATGTGTCAAGAAATAATCCATGTTTTATTTTAAATGTGTTTCCATTGATGGTAATGAAGAATACTATCTTTATGTAACCACTTTGTTTATATGTGGAATGTAATGCAAGTTTTATGATCTAATTCTCTAAAACTCTAAACCCGAAAAGATCCTCAATGTGTAATCTTGTAATAACTCAAGATTAAGTAAGGTTTAAGGCTGGGGCCTTATATCTGGATACTGACTCGTTCTGTAGTCCACCTCCAGGTACCATCCAATCCTCGAACACTCGGCCTCCGTCAGCACTTCTCGTCGTCTACAACCAACACAATGAGGTGCGGGCATAGCCCGTGCAGGGGTGAGTATAACGATACTCATTAGGGACCCTGAGACCCTCAATGTATCACTAAAACCAACAAGGATAACCACAAAGAAGATCTCAACAGATAACCACTACTTAGTTATATGCCCATACATATACCAAAGTTATCAAGTAACCCATCTCAGTCATGAGGAAACACAAGGATCATAGACTCAGCTCAAACCAGTATTTTCATTATCGAAACCGTAACTGCCGAAGAGCCCCTTCTCTGGAGTGTACAGTGGTCCTGTCACGACTCCGAGGTACTGCTCACTAATCCAAGTCTCTGAGGTACTCCTCTTGTCGAGTATCGCGGGTCTGCTGCCAAATATCGGGTGCTCCGTCCGCTGTGGGTCTACCGCCAAATACCGGGCGCTCCCCCTAATAGCCTACAGAGATACTCCTCTGGTCGAGTACCGCGGGTCTGCTGGAAACAACCAGGTGCTCCGTCCGCCGTGGGTCTGCCGTCAAATATCGGGTGCTCCGTCCACTGGGCTAGTCGACTCACTCCAAGTCGAGTTGGTCAAGCAGTCGTCAAGTCTCAGTCGTCTACATGGTCTTCGTACTCCGTATGCTCATCTCCGGGAGGGACCACTCCACGAGCTACTGGTCAATAATCCAAGTATCACAAAGTCCCATGAAGATGTATCTCAAAGGACCGCCTCGTCATAAATGTCTCAACACAACAGACGGCGCATCAATCGGACGCCTGTTCTGTGAGTTATTTTCCTTTTCGTCCTAGGGGCCCGGTTGGTTTCATGTGCGAACCAATCCGGACGTATCCCAACTATACCCCGAACTCCCATAGGGTATACTCATAGGGACCGTTTCACAACGTGATCACCAACGCCATTGACGATTTTTCAAACGGACGTCCAGTTTGAAAGATATCAGCTTTTCCGTTCCAGGGGCCCGGTTGGATTTCGGATACAATCCTACCCGGCCATACTTCAACAATGTCCAAACCTCGGGCGAAGAATACCAAAAGTTCCGTTTCATCAAGAGGAAATCCACAAAGTCAACGGCACGTCAATCGGACGTCCGGAGCTCAAGATATAATCATTTCCGCTCCGAGGGCCCGGTTGGTTTTGTGTCCGAACCAACCCGGCCGAACCCCAAGTTCTCCGAAACCTTAATTATAATACACCAAAATTAACGTCTCGATCCAAGGATCGCATCGCCGCTGACGGTGCGTCGATCGGAGGTCTACAGCTGAAGATATGAACGAAAAACCGTGTGGGTCCGAAAAAGGGGGGTCTGGGCCCGGACCGACCCGGTGCAGCCCCCCATGGGTCGGCCCGAACCGGGTCGCCCTGACCTAGGTCCGGTTCCGACACGGCGGGGCACGACCCTGCCCAGCCGGCGTGGTCCGGCCCGGTCTGGGCGCGACCCGGCCTGGCGATCCAGCCGGGTGGCTCGGCACTGGCCGAGCGGCCGCACCGAAGGAGTCGTGCCCCCCGCACAGGGGCCGCTCCGTGTCACCGGACGCGGCACAAGGCTGCGTCCCTCGTTCCCCGGTTCCGTGCGGCCACAGAACCCTGCTCGCCGTCACAGCTTCAGCCACGGCGGATTCTTCCGGCGGCGCTCCGGGCACCGCCGCCCCCTACCGCCGGCGCCGCCGTGCCGGCGTGGCGCTCCGGTGGTCCGATTCGCCTGCGGTCTTAACCAGATATCAACCCGGGACCCGAACTTCGCTGAAAAGCCTTCAAAATTCCTTCGTGGCCCACCTCATGATCGATCGTCGATCCGCGCTTCGACCGCAAACCGCGGGGTCTTCAAATCGCCTCCACGACTCCGCTCACGGTTTCATTCGGCCTCAACGGCGCTTCGTGACGGCGCCACCCTTCATTTCCACGTTCTTTCTCGTGTCCGCACGGTGCCGTTGCACTATGTCGCCTTTGTTTGTGCCGCAATGAATCAAACATCAAAGAGGGAGGAGAGTCGGTCGTGTTCGTGCGGTCCGACCTCCTCCCATTAAGTTGGTAACAAGAAGCCCAAAAGATTAAGAACAATAAAGAAATTTCACGAACAAAATAGAAATAACCGAAACAGTTTTTTACCCATAACAGACTATTCCCATCCCACAAGGAAAACATTCGCGGATCAACAAGTTAATAAGTTGATCTACGTTCTTTTTTATCATTAGGAATAAATAAAGAAAGGGAATAATATCATTTATAAAACATAATTCCCTACCTCAAGCGTTGTCGTCGAATGCTAGTTCATTGTGGAAGAAGCGTCATTGACGTCGTAGTATACGGCGTCGCGTAGTCAAACTCCGAGGGTTTTTCATTCTTCATCGGAGGTCGGATCATTCTTCGCGTTCTTCGCGTTATTCGCGTTCTTCATTGAAGAAGAACTCTTTCCTCCAAATCCTCTCCATGCCACAAGTTCCAACAGAAATAAAATAAGATTTATCTTATTTTATTAACGCACATGACACGTTTGAATTTCAAAGAAAAGAAACGAACAATTAATTCAATGAATTAATTGTAACGATTTAATTACCCAAATAATGAGTCGTTTCTTATCTGGAAAAACGCACGGTTGACTTTCATTAAAGATAGGTTTTTGCGGGTGCATTACTTAGAGGAAAAGAAACAGTGGGGCTTGTGCGGGTCGCACCTCAAAAATATCCTACCAAGAGGGTAGGATATTTTGGATTTCACCCTACCCGCTTCAACTCAGCTTAAGTAGCTTTAAGTGGCCTTAAGTGAAATAAAATAAAGTTTTCGCACCACTTTATTTTATTTTCGTCACTTAACCCCCAAAATTTAAAAACCACCCCCGAGCAAACGCAACTCCGGAAAAGGCATTTCTAAGCAAATATCGGCGCTGCGATTCCATCGGTGCCCTCATAATTCGATTCCGAGCACTGGTTCAAATGTTAGAAAAACCCACTAGTTCGTTCACTGAACGTACCCAAGAAAAACTTCGGAAAATGATTCTGGGCACACCGGGCCTCGGAATCAGGCACCGTCAGAAACTGTGTTCTTGTAAAATCCAAATAAAATTTAGAAAAAAATTCCCTTGAAATTTCTGGGTCTTTACATTACTCCCACCTTAGGGCTTTACGTCCCTGTAAAGATTTAACACAAACTAGAGTCACAAAATCTGTACAGTGCATGCATCTGAGCCTCCCGCTCTCAAGTGCTCACCTGGAGGTTCCCGTACTTCCAGTGAAAACGCACCCGAGGAATAGACCATTCCCATAGTATCCACCCCTGTCAATCCTCGATCCCCACTGGAACCTATGTGAAAGTCACCCCATCGCCATCGTCCAACTCCCCATAGTCGATGATATGCGTTGGGTCAAGCACGTATCTCCTCTGTTGAGATATGTGGAAGTTGTCATGAACCTGGTGCAACTGAGGTGGATGGGTCAAGGGATAAACCACCTCGCCTACCTAGCTGAGGTCCTAGAAAGGTATGTTGATCCTCGGAGATAACTTGTATCCTTGGCCACATCTCTGTAAACCTCTTCGAGGTGAGACCCATATATGGACGTGATCGTCATCCTCGAACTCCAGAGGTCTCCAATTCCTATTAGAACTGGAACTCAAACGACTGCTACAACGAGGGTAAGTTTGACCGACTCAAGAGTGATCGGTCGCACCATCCTGTGCAAGAGTTTATCCTGTGCTGCCTGGGGTTTCCTTTTCGCCGACCAAGGAAAACCCATCCCGACATCGTAGTTAAACCACAACCTTTTTCCCTAATACTGTCATTTTGTGTATGAAATTTGATTGCCCAGTCCATACTCAATCCAACGTCGTAAGGCCTCGACGCTGCCACCAAGAGATTCCAACCGAAACTCTCACCTCGAGGGTCTGACCACACAGTCGGCCGGCGTAAGTGTGATTATTGAGTCTCCTCCCAAGGTATCTCCAGACGTGAGGGTCAAGTCCACGGCTTACCGGAAACTCTAGGTCTGGGACAAGATTTGTGAAAGCAAGGAATGATTCATATCGATGTCTGTTTCTACAGCAGCTAGTAGCAGACACATACTATCCCTTGAATCATTTTCAGAGCCATTGGGTCACTCTCCCTGACCGCATGCAGCCGCACTCTCCCTCCGCCCTCCAGCTCCCTGAGCCTGGTGGGGATAACTAAGGCGGGTGGTTGTAGCATGTTAAGATATACACCACCTCTTGCTGCTCTCATAGCTCTGCCTCCACGTTTGTTGCTTTGCAGACTCATCTCTATTTAAATCTTCCTCTTCTTGAAACATTTAACATGCCCGAGTCCCTAAGACTGGCGTTGGTTTCCTGTTTCTTACAGCACTGTGCAGTCTTCATCCACTCATGGATGATCTTCACCTTCTTTGCCTATGATCTAGAAGAGCTGCTAAAATTTCTCCTTTGCCGAAAATAGAAACTCGGTCTCATCCCCTGGATGAACCACGCCCATTTCCTAATACAGTCAATCCTGACAGGAAGGATGCATTCATGCCATGGATGACTTCATATGGCCTCGATGTAACTACCAAGAGATCCAACTATCACTCTCACCTCCAAGGGTCGAGTCACACTGTCGGCATCAGTGTGAGGTCACTGGGTCTCCTCTAGTAGAAATATCGAATGTGAGGGTCAAGTCAATGATTTTAACCAGGACCACTCAGTATCAACCAAAAAAAAGGATAGGAAAGCAAACATCACAAAGATAAGTGTCTTTTCATTATTTCAGCTCATTGTACAAAGACAGGAATACAATAACAATATGGAACTAGAAGTACAAAGGACGTATCCACTAGTTCCGCTCCTGTCCACCTGCTCCCAGAGCTCTACTGCCTTGTCCACTGCTCAGCTATTGCTCAAGCACTCGTCGCTGCTTCTACCTCGGTGGCTCCTCCAAAGCCTGTGGATCAACTGTACGAGGAGTCAGACAGTCACGGCCCAAGTGACCCTTCTTGCCACATTCATAACACTTCCTACTCCTCGTACGGTTGGCTCTGGTCCTCTTGGACCTCTGCATCATCTGTCTACTGCCCACAGATGACTCGGCTACTGATCGAAAAACACGCGGCAAAGGCAGAAGCTCTTGTACACGCTCGGGGTGTAGAGCTACTGGCACAAACTCCACCATGAAGAAGGTCTCGAAGTCTTCGCATGTGAAGGTCATCCCATCGCAAAACTGGAACAAGTGGCTCCACCACCTGCCTGCTGCCACCTGAAGAAGGCTGGCAGCAAAGATCACCATGAAGTATCCAATTGTCCCCACTAGCTTGAAGACTCTCACCACTACCCTCAGCCAATCCTCAGCCGCCTGTGGGTCCGTCTCTCTCTAGAACCTGGGTGGCCTATGGAACTAGAACTCGTGCAGTGTGCTCAATTGGAATGCATCGCCTACTTCTGGGGTGGTGGCATCGGTGGCCCAATGTATGGTAGTACCGTTGGTGCCTCAACTGAAAGAGGTCCCTGTACTGAAGCCTCGTCGCTCGGTGGGCTATCAGTACGAACAACTCTTGGTGCTCTAGCTGGTCGTCCGTGGGGAGGCATCCTGAAAGAAACAATCATCAACAAAACTAGAAGCAACATGTTCAAAAGATTATACCTGGTGAGCTGACCTGGTTTGAGTTGATATTTAAAAACTTCTAGAAACACACACGCTATCAGTGTTTTCGTTCACAATGTCGGAAATCAGTTGTCAGGGTCCTGGTGTATGGATACGTAGGCCGCCCGCACCAACACTGGACTCCCTAAACTGAAAACCACACTCGGTACTCGTAACACTATTGCTTCACAGAAAGAAAATATCAGAGTTATAAGTTCTGCGGTAGAACCGACTCCTCTGATAACAATTTGTCACGACCCATCTTCGGGGCCCGTGCCGTTACTACCCCAAGCCCACCTTCCATAGGCTAGGGGCTGGCGACTAACACCAAAGGCGTAAATCCTGATAACCAGGAAGGCATTACCTTATAAAAGTAAACAAAACACCACCGAGTACAAGTGCAAGTAAAACACTAAGAACAAAGAGAAGTACTGAAAGGTAAATGGGCCAGAATACAAACCCAAATGAGAGTAAAACTACAACTGAACAAAGTACAACAAAAAAAAGACAATGGCTGGAAGAACGGAAGTGGCTCCTGGGTCATCCTCCTCAGATCCTACCTGAAGGGTAGGTACAGATGGCGCAACTCCTGTGTCGTCCACCACGGATCCTACCTGAAGGGTAGGTACAGATAGCCTCCACAATGCTCTCGCCCGCCAACCTCCTCCGAGTGTCGTCTCGCCGTGAAGTCCACCTACGGATACTGACTTGTCGTGTAGTCACCATCCGGGTACCATCCAGTCCTCGAACACTCGGCCTCCGTCATCACTTCCCATCATCTGCAACCAACACAAGGAGGTGAGGGAATAGCTCGTGCAGGGGTGAGTATAACGATACTCAGTATGGACCCTGAGACCCTCAAGGAATCACTAAAACCAACAAGGATAACCACAAAGAAGATCTTAATAGATAAACACTACTTAGGTATATGCCCATACATATACCAAAGTTATCAAGTTACCCATCTCAATCATGAGGAAACACAAGGATCATAGACTCAGCTCAAACCAGGATTTTCATTATCGAAACCGTAACTGCTGAAGAGCCCCGTCTCTGGAGTGTACAGTGGTCCAGTCATGACTCCGAGGTACTGCTCACTAATCCAAGTCTCTGAGGTACTCCTCCTATCGAGTATTGCGGGTCTGCTGCTAAATAACGGGCGCTCCGTCCATTGTGGGTCTGCCGCCAAATACCGGGCGCTCCCCCTAATTGCCTATAGAGATACTCCTCCGATCGAGCACCGTGGTTTGGCTGCCAACTACCAGGTGCTCCGTCCGCCATGGGTCTACCGCCAAATACCGGGCGCTCCATCCACTGGGCTAGTTGACTCACTCCAAGTCGAGTCTGTCAAGCAGTCGTCAGGTCTCTGTCGTCTACACGGTCTCCGTACTCCGTATGCTCGTCTCTGGGAGGGACCGCTCCCCGAGATACTGGTCAATACTACAAGTATCACAAAGTCCCACGAAGATGTATCTCAAAGGACCGCCTCGTTATAAGGGTCTCAACACAACAGACAGCGCGTCAATCGGACACCCGGTCTGGAGTTATTAGCCTTTTCGTCCTAGGGGCCTGGATGGTTTCATGTGCGAACCAATCTGGCCATATCTCAATCGTACCCCGAACTCCAATAGGGTATACTCAAATAGACCGTTTCACAACATGATCACCAACACCACTGACGGTTCGTCAAACGGACTTCCATTCTGAAAGATATCATCTTTTCCGTTCCAGGGGCCTGGTTGGATTTTGGGTACAATCCAACCTAGCCATACTTCAACAGTGTCCAAACCTCAGGAGAAGAATGCCAAAAGTTCCGTTTCATCATGAGGAAATCAACAAAGTCAATGGCACGTCAATCGGACGTCCGGAGCTCAAGATATAAGTGTTTCCGCTCTGAGGGCCCGGTTGGTTTTGTGTCCGAACCAACCCGGCCGAACCCTAAGTTCTCAGAATCCTTGAGTATAATATACCGAAATGACCGACTCGATTTAAGGATCGCATCTCCACTGACGGTGCGTCGATCAGAAGTCTACAGCTCTTGATATGAGTGAAAAATCGTGAGGGGTCCAAAAACGGGGGGTCTGGGTCCGGGTCCGACCTGGCTGGGCGCGACCCGACCCGGCCGGTGCTGTCCGGCCCGGTCTGGGCATGACCCGGCCTGGCGATCTAGCAAGGAGGCTCAGTGCTGGCCGAGCGGCCGCGCCAAAGGAGCCGCGGTCCCCCATGCGGGGGCCACTCTTTGTCACCGGATGCGGCGCAACGCCGCGTCCCTCGTTCCTTGGTTCCGTGCTACCGCAGAACCATGCTCGCCGCCATGGCTTCAGCCGCGGCGGATTCTTCCGACGACACTCCTGGCGCCGGCTCCCCCGACCACCGGCGCCGCTGCGCCGGCGTGGCGTGCCGGCGGGGGCTTTCGCGGACCACCGGATGCGCTCTGGTGGTCCGATTCGCCTGCGGTCTTCGCCAAAGATCATCCCGGGACCCAACCTTTGCTGCAAAGCCTTCAAAACGCCTTCACGGCCCGCCTCATGATCGATCGTCGATCTGCACTTCGATAGCAAACCGCGGGGTCTTCAAATCGCCTCTGCGGCCCCGACTCCGCCCGCGGTTTCGTTCGGCCTCAACGGCACGGTGCGACGACACAACGCTTCTTCGTGGCATTCTTTCTCGTGTCCCCACGGTGTCGTTTCACTGTGCCGTCTTTGTTCGTGCCGCAACAAATCAAACATCAAAGAGGGTGGAGATTCAGTCGTGTTTGTGCGGTCTGACCTCCTCTCATTAAGTTGGTAACAAGTGGCCCAAAAGATGAATAACAACAAGGAAATTTCACGAACAAAAGAGAAACAACCCAAACAGTTTTTCCCCGCAACAGACTACTCCCAAACCAAAAGGAAAATGTTCGCAGAACAACTAGGTAATAAGTTGATCTGTGTTCTTTGTTTTCTTTAGGAAGAATGAAATCAAGGGAATAAAATCATTCTTAAAACATAATTCCCTACCTCATGCATTGTCATCGAACACGGGTTCGTCGCGGAAGAAGCGTCGTTGACGTCGCGATATACAGTGTCGTGTCGTCGAACTCTGAGGGTTTGGCATTCTTTGTCAGAGGTCAGAGCGTTCATCGCGTTCTTCAGGTTCTTCGTCGAAGAAGAACACTTTCCTCCAAATCCTCTCCACGCCACAAGTTCCAACAGAAATAAAATAAGAGTTATCATATTTTATTTACGCACATGACACGTTTGAATTTCAAAGAAAAGAAACGAACAATTAATTCAATGAATTAATTGTAACGATTTAACTACCCAAATAATGAGGCGTTTTTATCCAGAAAAACACACAGTTGACTTTCATTAAATAGGGGTTTTCGCGGGTGCGTTACTTAGAGGAAATGAAACGGTGGGGATCGTGTGGGCCCCACCTCACAAATATCCTACCAAGAGGGTAGGATATTTTGGATTGCACCCCATCCGCTTCAACTCAGCTTAAGTAGCTTTAAGTGACTTTAAGTGAAATAAAATAATGTTGTCGCACCACTTAATTTTATTTTCATCACTTAACCCCCAAAAATTAAAAACCACACCCGAGCAAACGCATCTCCGGAAAAGTAGTTTCTAAGAAAATACCGGCGCTGCGATTCCATCAGTGCCCTCAGAATTCGATTCTGAGCACCGGTTCAGAAGTTAGAAAAACCCACTCATTCGTTCACTGAACGTACCCGAGCTAAACTTCAGAAAATGATTCCGGGCACACTGGGCCTCAGAATTAGGCGCCGTCAAAAACTGTGTTCTTGTAAAATCCCAAAGAAAATTTAGAAAAAATATCCCTTGAAATTTCCTGGTCTTTACATATTAATTATCATTCATGTAGGAATTATTATTATTTTTCAATTAATGAAATGAAACTACAAGGCTAGGAGACAACCTATCACATCTAGGAAGGATGTGGGGATTCATACCACAATCGAATGGAGATAAAGGTATAGATCCTGGATGTTTTCTACATGATGTCCTCACAACTAAGAAATTTTTATATATAATTATAATTTTTATTTTACCATTGTATATGATTTTATGTTATAAAAATTTTCATTTATATTGGAATAATATATGATAAATACTTTAAATCCATGGGATTTAAAATTAATAAAAGTATGTGTGAATAATTTTTAGGGAATCTATTTATAGAATTATTTAGATTGTACAATTGGTATTACTATTTATCATTTAATATTAATTTATCATTTTTATTTTTATTAATTTTAGTAATTGTCATATGATGTGTTATCCATTTTGGTTTTGGATAATCTCTGAAGACAGGAGAAATAAAATTTTATCACTACTATAGTTATGTAGTTTTAAATTATTATTTTAGTGATTTGGGTGTGAAAAATTCATTATTAATATTAATATCTTATATATAAATAAATATTTTTGTGAAAATTTTCTAATGAATGAAATTATGCTTCATATGTAATTATATTTCACTATGTCTTCAGTATAGATGTTGAAAAAATTCATGATCTCTATTAATATGATCCTAAAAATATGGTAACCTGGTTTATTAAATTATATTAAACTGATAATCTTTTTTATCATTACATATTTATTTTTTTGTATCCCTTATCTTTTTATTGATCATTCTATTGATTTTCATCGATGACCTCAATAATTCTCTTTGTTTACTTATTTTTTTCCTTTATTCCCATCAATGTTCTCATATTTGGATACTGTGATATGTATTAATCAATATATCATTTGTACTTAAAATTATATATTTTTAATATTATGTTTTATTTACCATTTTTATTATCTGGGTTTCGAAATAAATTATTTTCAAATTTCCAATCATTAAATACTGAGATAATGTTCAAATTAATTTGAAACAATTTATTAAATGGGGGAGGTCAAAACACACAATAATATAAATAGATTAAAACCATATTTGATAGAATGAAGGAAACATAAATGCTGATTTTAATTTGAATTAAATAGACCACTATTTTCATATTAATTTGTAAAGTACACCAATTTTAGATTGTGGTATACTCATCATTGATATTTTTTTATTTGATAGAATATTATCATGAAACACATAACATAAATGACCTATGACATGTATTACTTTTATATCCAAGACTTTAAACTAAATTGTATTATTATTATCAACTACAATATTAGTGGTCCCAATCAATAAAACATTGATAAATGTTTCATAAAAAATCACCAAAATTTTATAAAAGTGATTTTTCTTTTCAAAAATATATTTTCATAAAAAAGATGAATTTATTATTTCACATAAAAAGAATATTATAATAAAAAATTGCAACATTTATATTTTTTATAAAGTTGACAATATTTTTTGAATCATAAAAACAATTTTTACATTGGGTGAAATTTTTGGAATTTTGGGAAAATATTGATTTTTCAATGAATAGTGAAATAAACTGATTTCTATAAAACATGATCTAATTATAATAGATTAACTAATTTAAATATACCAATATGTTTGAATATGTTTCCCAATAAACCAGGTTAAATTTATTCCAGTTAATTTCTAGGAATCATCTTTATAATGATTTTTATTATTAGTTAGTTTAAAAACGGGGCTTTCAGAAAACATTTTTAAAATGCATAATGTTTATATATTTTTTTTAATAAAAAAATTCCCAATGAGGAATTTTTAATATGAAATTTATATATTAAATTTTGTTAAAAATAAATCTTTTTTCATATAATCATTATTATAAGTCATTTATTCTTTATTGAATCATCATTTATTAAAAAACATCTTAATAACATGCGGCCTTGCCACATGTTCATGATTGATATTGAATTAGATTTTTCAATTAAACTATTTAAATTTCGGAAAATGTATTCTATATTTGGAATATTAATAATTCATTATTAAACATATGATTAACATAATGTTTTACCAAAATGTTTTATTGATACTGTTACGATTAATAATATTGATTATGTTATTATCATGTTAAACGAGGGATTAAACAATTATATTAAATGGTTAAATTAACTATAGAAATCTTCGAAACTCTTTTTGAGGACATATTTTTATTTTATTTTCCAAATTTTTCCTTGAAATAGACCAATATAATAAGTTTAGTTGTGAAAAAATATAAAATGTAAAAATATTACATTGAATATATATAAAGCATTGAGATACGAAAAAATATAATTTTATATTGGTTATAAATATATTTTTGAATTATAAATTACTTTTCTATATCATTATAATTTATTTTAATTTTTTAGTTGTGAAATAATTAATTTTAATGTTTACGAAACACCAATATTGTAATTATATAGCAAATAATTAACGAAAAGTGATATTAATAAAATTATTTGTTTATTAAATTGAATGATTTATTGTCTTCAATTATTTTTTTCGAAAAATATATCATTTTATTATAGTTTAATCATAATATATCCAAATTCTGTCATTGTCTCGATATTTTGAAAATTCAAATCAAAATAATAATATCAAAATTAACAATTTGATTTTTTGAAATAATAGATATTTTATTAAATAATAAAAAATTAATAATATTATTATTTTCTACCAAGGTATTAATTAATTTTTATAAATATCAAATATAGTCCGTTCAGGGGAAAAATTTTCCTTTTATAATGAATATATTTCCCCATGAATAACAAAAACTCAGAAACCACACTTATGGTAAATGAAATGTTTTTGTTTGTAACATGAGCTTTGGTTAAAATTAATTTTGAATGAAAAATGGAATTTTTTCAAAAAATTTTGAAATAATATTTAGAATCAGTGGGAAAAAAATCTATTATGGGTTAAATTGAATATTTTATAAAACTAGTCACAATAATGAAAAAAATTGAAAATAAATTTAATCTTAAGTCTTTTGGAACAAAATTTAAAAAACATTTATTTCATTATATGGTGTAGTTTTTTAACAAACATATAATCCATAAAACCATTTAATTATCAATTTTAGATATAAAATATGTGGTTTTTTCCTCTTAAAAAATAATAATATTTGGTACGTACAAGAACACCACTACTCATCAACTATTAAAAAAACTCACTCCCATATCTTCCTCACACCTCCCAACCGATTTGGATTTTTAAAACCTAGTCAAATAACATCCCAAATACCATAATGTAATCCTAGATGTATTTTTTGGGATTAATTCCATTATTTTGATGCATTTTGGAAATGAAAAGAAGGATACCTGAAAAAGATGTATTTTTTCATGTAACATCATTATTTAATTTTTTTATCTTACTCCATCAATTCCTTGAATACCATGATGATATAATAACTTATGTTTAATTCATATACTAAGATGATTTTATACAATTTTTATGACTAGTTTCCTCACCCAACTCTATCATGTGGGTTAATAAATCATTGTTCTTGTATACAATAAACCACCACCTCGTGAAAAGATGTCATTTTTTTCTTCAATTTATAACTCTCTGTGTTATATATGATGACAAATATAAATTTTATATATGATATTCTTAAAAAAATAACACCTATTTATTAATTATATAATATATATCATTTTTAAATTATATTCTATATTTGGATTCGATCACATCACCTGTGTGTATGATGGACTTCCGCTTCGTGAAGCGATGTGATTCGTTTTTCAATAATGCATCACAGAGAATGTAATAAAGTGAAATATAATTAATAAATGATATATAAATGAAATATTTATGATATTAATGAAAAATATATCATTATATACATTTAATATAACATTTATTCTATTTTCTTTTTCAATCAGTTAAAAAAATGATGACATCGTTTGTGGATAACTTGACCATCACCTCCTTGAAGTGTTGTGATTCATTTTCTCAAAACAATGTCCCATGAATATTATATATATGTATGTATAAATAAATAATATTTTATTAATGATATTATGATCATTTTTAATGATAAATGTTACATACCTTTCTTCCATTATGATCATTGAAAATTGAATCATTACTCATGCATACATAGTGACCGACCATCTCCAAGATCACAGTGTATTTAATTTCACATAACCATATTTCATAAAGGGTTTAAAAAATACTATTGATATATAAATAACACAAGATTTAATGATTATTATTTTTTATATGTTTAAATAGTGAATACATTTATCATTTTCAACCTACCAAGGATTATTTTGGAACATTAGCAAAATATAGTCAATATATCTCACATAAATGTAATCAATAATATAATTTTAAATAACATGTTAATAATTGAAATTAAATTAATAGTAAAAATTATTTTGATTATAGTGTATGAAAATAATTAATATAAGTAAATTTTTTAGGAATATAATGACACATGTGACAATTCAGACTCAAGTTAAGGGTTTTTTATATCTCACTTTTAATTTTTTGAGATATATTCCATACTCAAAATTTATTTTTATTGTTTGGATTTCATAAATCCCATGATTTAATGGAAATATTATTATTATTACCATTTTTATAGAGGTTTCAGAACTTTTTTTTACATTCGTTTCACATGATTTACAGTTTCCATGTTTTTGAAGTGTTTACTTATTTTTATCACAATTTTATGTCTTTGATATTTTAGTTATGTTTCACACATATATTCACTCATAAGGTGTATATAAATCCACTTAAAAATGTTATATAAGGATTATAATTTTTTTATGATAATGTAATTTTCATTTAATTAAATTATTCCAAATGGATCATGATTCATCATTTCCAACTTTGTCATTGTTTTCTATTAGAATCTCATTATTAATCAATTTTGTTTCTAATTAAGTATCAAATATTTAAGTCTTATCATATAACAGAAAATAATAATAAATAATATTATTATACACTTGTTTTGTTGTGTGAATACATTTTTTCCATCATTTACCTCTTGTTATGCACTCACATGTTGAAAATAGGAATTTTTTTTATTAAAAATAGACTTTGGGATTGAATACACATTTTCATACCATCCCATCCTTTAAAATATTATTTTAAAACATTTCATAAAAATAGTTCTTCAGTGATGAAATGTAGTTTTCCTCTTGAAAATATTTAATTTATTTTTTAAATCATTATATATGTGTTTTCATGGTAATTTTACTAGAAATTGGTTTTTAATTTTTCTATGTTTTATAATGATTTAATCAAAAGGAAAATGGAAATTTAAAAAAAAAAATAAAGAAATTTTAATTATATTTCCATTCATCAATACATAAATACTATTTTTTTAATACAATCAATAGTGGATATTTTTTATTTATACCTTCAGTTTTTTTATTTGAATAGATTCTGGTGATTTCAAATAGACAGATATAAAACTCATTTTTTTTCTTAGGTTAATCACTCCTCCACGTGATTTTCATTGAAACCATTTATTTTAAAAAGTTAAATAACTTTTCAAATATATTTTTATGGAACAAATTTTATTTTGTAAAATTTAATCATTTACTAAAAAATAATTTAGTTTGTTTCAATTATTTATTATGTAATTAATTCTCTAAGAACATTATTAATTATTTGGTTCAGAAGAATTATTAATTTTTTGTGCATCATTTAGAATCAAGTGATATGACGATATATTATATGATGGGTGAACCATATTAAGATAAATTGAATTTAGTATGTATTTTTATATATATAAAATAATATTTCATGTTTTTTATTATAATTACAATAATTAAGGGTTCTGTAGGGGTCATATAGGGGCTATATGAGATTATTTTATAGGACACAAATATGATTTATCATCGATTTATATGGGTTTTGATGTTTCTTATGGTCAATATTGAATTCACATGGATCGAGATTATTGAATCTAGTGAGTCTTTAATTTTACATGTTTTCATATTTGAGGATCATGTCATTGACATGTATGAGATATTTTAAGATTAATGTCTTTATATTATTTATGACATTAAACCCTTATAAAATTGTTATGTTCATCGATGGAATTCATTTTTTATATGTTACATTTTCCATTACTAACAATTTGAGATCACCCATCTATGGTATTCATTAACAATTTTAAAAAGAAATAGGTGGAACAATTTATATCGAGAAGGGGCTTCATGTCTATTATTATGATAAAAATAGGTAAAATATGTATAGTTGGATTATATGGGGAAAATACCAATTTCACAAAAGGGTATTGTTTTAGTACGGTTTGGATCAAAAAATTTGACAAACAATTATTGACATCAAATCTGGAAATGTAATGGTTCTGATTTTAACACTAAATCTATGTCTGTAGGTTATGGGATATTATAGATGCTTATGTAATAAATATATGTGTTTATCAATTATATAAATGATATATTATTTTATTTTTTAAAATGAATTATTCTTAACCCCACAATATTTGATTATAATATAATTTATCAATGAAATAATAAACTTATATATATTATATTTAAAATATTAGTTTTCATAAATTATTCACTCTTGTGTTTTTATATTTAATCATCAAAAAAATATAATAATTTTTTGGATTTTTTATTTAAAAATATTGAATATAATTACTATACTGGGAATAATTATTATTATAAATTATTTTTAATAAAAAAATGTATATGAAATATAATATTTAATATAATTAGAATGTATTAGTGGTGTTCCAGAATAATTTTAGTGAAAAATAATTTTAAAATAAATTTATAATCAAATATAGGACACTAATTATCCATAACAGGATACCCTCTACAACCTTTGGCACATATAGGGTAAAAAATCTAAGGAGTACTGATTGTTCAGCTGTGTTGTGGTATGATATTTCAATAGTTTGGAGAATTTTTTCATTTGGTTCACACATAGTGTAAAATGGGTTCCCTATAAAACTACTCATGTTGACAGACCAATATGTGGGTGTTTTTGTGTGTGTTTAGAGTGTTTCATTATACAAACAAAATAGTCATCTTCAACCATTAGGTAACATATTGATTTATTATTTGTTTTCTAATCGAAATGATGTTTTTTGGACATGAGGTATAGTTTACAAATAACCCATTAAAAGTGTTTTGTTTATGTTATAACCTTTCAATATCATGATTCCATGTTTTCGAATCACCTCACAACTAATCATATAGCTTACGATATTGATCCAGTGAATACATGAAATCAAATTTCATTGCCTCTATTCACTATAGTTTTCATGAACTATAATAATGGCCCATCTATTTTTTGAAATTTTACATTGTAGTGTCTTCATGATCTCCAAAACTAGTTTAAATGAATTAATATATATATATATATATATATATATATATATATTGAATCATCAAAAAGAATCTCAAACTTATTTAAAATATATCTAATAAATATATAACCAAATGTGACCATCATATTATCAACTGGTGATTTTCTACAATTAAGGATTGTTTTATTTAAGATTTTTCTATTCTTCCTGTTATATTTTAGTTGCACCAAAGAATATAATATATATATAAATATATATTCTTAATCCACAATATTTTTTCTAAACTTTCTCGTAATGGATAATAGGATCATCGAGACATCAATGCTTGGAATTAATGAGTTATCATTGAATCAATATATCCCTCAACATTTAGATAGATTAATATAGTGATGATAAGAATAATTAAAATATTCATATTTATATATATAATCATTGTGAAATCATATTATTATATTCTATATTACTATATATTTGAAATATATTGCTATAAATATCATTCCTTCACACCATAAATTCTGTTTTGAGACCATTTTATTCTATTTTAAAGATAGAGAATGAATTTTAAAATTGGATACATGAATAAGATATGAGGGAAAAACTAAACTAGTATTCAATGACATATTCTTATTTTTATGGAAATGTAATGATATTTTAAAACATATTTTTATGAAATGTAAAGTTATTATTTTAAAATGCATATTTTTATTATTATGATTTAATATATAAATTCCTTTATTAGGGAAAAATTATTCTTGAATCATTTAATTAACGGTTTGGAAAACCATTACTCATGCTGAGTAATTATTATTTTGCAATGAACTATGATGTTTTATTCAAAACCCATGTTTTTAGTGAAGATTTTTCTAAAAATCCTAATTAATTATTTCATAGAAAAATTATACTTTACAAAACACCTCTTTCAGTTTTTTAAAAAATTATTTCCCTTAAATTTTTCAAGATATCCCAATTTGTGGGGGAATGGTTATAGAAAACTATTTATGAATATTTTTTCATTACTTTTTACCCAATGTTTAAATCGATATTTTTGTATCTTAAAATAATCATTTTTGCATGAAATATTCCATAAAATTATTTTAATTAATTCTTGATCATTAATATGGAAAATCACTATTGTTTTTTGAGACATTTAATTCCTATATTCTCTATAATATATATATGTCTAACTATTCCATTACAAATATTTTTATCATTGTATTTTTTTTTAATTATGGAATTAATCTAAAAACCGTATTGTATTTTAACGTAGTTTTTTAAAATGTTAATGAGTGAAAAATAAATCATCTCTGAAAATAATATCTAATGTTTTTTAAGGATTTTAATTGATTTTAAATCTGAAAGGGATACATGAAAATAATTATTTCTTAAAATAAAACCCATAACATGGGTATTGAATGAGTTGATGATAAATAGGGTGATCCCACAACCTCAAGTGGATACTACCATGTATGTGATACTACTACTAGACTCATGGATTTAGTATGGTTTTGTAATTATATTTTCCATCCATAAAAGTAATTATTTCCCATTTATTTTAATGGAGAAACCCATTTATATTTATTATGTTATATATTTTAATCTTAATTGAGTTTTCGTAATATTATTCCCTTTAATAGATATTGAAAATTATTTTTATATGAATTTAATTGAAATCTTTAAATTTTTATTTTCAGAATGTATTTTTGAAAAACATTGTTTTCTATATGAAATGAAATAAAATATTTTATAATGGAGTTTTAAATAATTATTTATAAAATGATTTTTTATTGGGTTTAAAACCCCTCATTTTGAAATTTTATTCTCGCACAACATTTTGAAATATTTTACATTGGGTTTTTAAAAGATTCAAGATGTTGTGTTAAATTTATGTAGGTAGCACAACTGAATCAAATTAGATATCTTATTTTTAAATCGTAAAAACACTGAAATAGAATTATAAATTTTAAAAATCCTCCAAAACCAATATTAGAATGATTTTCAGTTACATAATGGAATGTATTTTTTTCATTTAATATTTATATAATTCATATAAATCATGTTTTTTAACCCCACCAAGAAGTTTAGGACCCACGCTATCCTAATTTTTATCATAAGAATTTTTCTGTAAACAATATCGATTAGGGTTTTTTTTAAATGACGTAATACAGATACATATACCGTGATTCATTAATTATTTCCTTAGAGTATATTATTTTAAAACCTTTTTTTTCTAAATATTTATGATGAAAATTCCTAATTATATTTTGTAAAATGAAATAATAGAGAGGAAATAATTCCCATAATGTGAGAGAGTGTAACATAATAAGAATTTAACAATATTTTTGTTTTAATTAAATTTTAACCAATATATTGTGTAAAAATTTTTATATAACTAAGAAATGATTTAATATACTCTGTTATGGAACTATGTTAATTTTTTATAATCATAATATGTTTTTAATTATAAAATATTCAAATTATGGTATATTATAGTCCATAAAATGGAAATTTTTTTAATTAAATCTTATATTATTTTTTACTTTTATATTATATATATAAATTCATTTTCTATAATCGAGATAAAATATATATTCTTTTGAAATTTTTAATAAAATGAGATATTTATTTAATATTTTCAATATAATAAATTTTTTAATTATGTAATGTTATTTGAGATTATATTTTTTTTAATATAGCTATAAAATCCCTTCTGAAAATATTTAATAAATTATTAAATATAAATAATAATTATTTTATGTAAATAATTATTCAATAATATGCATGTTATAATTTTTCTAAAGTATATGTTGAAGTAATATAAGTAAATATGATTTAGAAATAAAAACAATAAATATCTACATTTATGGAAAATGTACATAAGTTTATTTTTTATAACATAAATTATAGAAATAATAAGTGTTTATAAGTTATTTAAATTGACATTTTATTTTCTTTAAAAAACATATATTTCATAATAAATTTTTGGAATTTTTATTATTTTTCCATCAAATATAATATACGTGTGTTTTTAATTTAAATGATAGATTTGTTATATTTATTTTTTCAGTTATAATATTTTATGATTTGGAATAATTGTTTTAATTAATTGAAATTTTTTTTAAAATTAAAAATTAAAATTACTCTAATGAAAATTTTTGTTAAATAATATTTTCATTAAAAATGTATAAATAATTTAATATTGAATATAATAATAAAATAATTATATATTAATAATATAATATAGAAAAAAATTAAAAAAACATTAGTTTTTAAATTATACCACCTATGTAGTAATCTATAAAACCCTCAATTACATATGTTTCATATAGGGTTTTACATGATAGAAAGTTTCAAATGGACAACTGCATGGCTGTAAGATATTTCACTATGTAGGTGCATAGTTCTTGATAATTTTTGGATACCACATGTTGGGTTCTTGGTCCAATAGTGAGGGTCAGTAAGGCTTCATGATAGTGTGTGTCACTGGGTACTATTGTGGTTTCCATACCCTAATACCGATATGAGTAATTGGTGTCATGGAAGGATTTATTATGTGTGTATTTAATGAAGTGATGATTTATGTGTGACATGGAGTAAGGGATACTATTCAACAATTTATATAGTTTTTTAGTAACGATTGTTTGATCTATGTAACATGATCTATCTAATCGACTAAATTTTCATCTTTTTTCTTTACATGTTCGACAATATAAAACCCTAACATCATATTTTCTATCCTTCTTCGATTATTATCCATGTTGAAAAGAATGGACAAAATTGATGTTAAATTTTATCAAATGAGCAATATCATGATCTCTAAAACGAGATTAAATGAATTTTAAAATATATAAATTGAAGCATTATGAATAATGTTGATGAATTTTAACAGGAGTTAAATAAAAAAAATTAATGTAAACAACATATTTAAAATGAATGATTTAATATAGTTATGTATTAATTTTTTAAGACTTTCCATTTTTTTGAGGTCTATATCAGTAAGATAAAATATTATAATATATATTTATATTCTCAATATATATATATATATAATATCAAAATTCTTTAAAGGTAACATGGTTTCCAAAATGATTCATTGCTAGGGATTAGTTATTTTTCAAGTAATGATGATCTCTATTGACTTTTTCCTAGAATTATAAGGTGATGGTAAAAATAAATTATATATATATACATTAACATAATGGATTCTTGATATTTTTCTTTATATAAATTAACAGTATAAAAAATGGAAAAAATGATTAGTTCTTAACTGTGTACAATCTATTTTAAAAAATATTTTTCTAATCTTGAGAGATATTGAATTATAATATATGATATTTGAAGGATAAATGTGAGATATAAATCCAACTAGGATTCTTTAAAATATATTTCAATTTATGTTAAGAGAAATATATTTTTTCAATTATATTAATGTAAGGGAAACTAATATTTTTCAAAACTCCTATATCTATAAATATGATTTTATGAATAAAAGTTTTTGGGAAATTTCATTTAATTGTTTTAATTAATTATTTTCCAAACCATTTCTCATTTAAAGGAAACTATATTATATTTTTGTGTTTCTAGAATTATTGAGAACCATTTCTCTAGGGTGTGATATTTCAAAAAATAAAATATTGATATTAAAATGAAAATTATCACTGAAAACCCCCCATATTATCTATTTTAAAAAACTATATTTCATATATATTTTCTAGAAACTTCTAAAATTTGGGGAAAATCTTTTCCAACATAATTTAAAAATATATTGGGTTTTGAATTTTTATAATAATTATTATTGTAATGTTTAGTGTGTTAAAATTTTCAACTAAAAAATTAAATATTATTTAAAATTATGAATGTCATTCATGATCATAGTTATGTTTATATAATATAGTTGTTTATGAAATTTCTTTAATTTTTTATCATGAATATGTCTAATTTATTTAGGTTTTTTCTGACATTACCAAAAATATCTTTTTTTTAACTGAGTTCTCTAAATTATTATTGTGTTTTTAATGCATTTTCACTATATTTTATGAGAGTTAATATAATTTCCATATATAAATATAATATATGTTGTTTTTAATGGATTATAATGGAGTAAAAATTAAAAAGGAATAAAAATAGGAATGTTAAAATAAAACATAAGACATGGTTATCGAAGAAGTTGATAAGTAATTGGGTAATCCCAAGGCCTTAAAGATGAATTGTCCTTCAAGTGATAATGCATGTCGCTAAATGTTTTTCTTATCAGTTTCCATTTATAATAATAATACATAAAAATTTATTACATAAATATGATTTTAGGGATATTTTTTTTATTTGAAGGGTTAATTATTTTAAAATTCAATGGGTATTGAAAATATTGTACCTTATAATTGTTTTGAAAAATTATCATCCTATGGATTTATTTGATAACCCATAGACTTTTATTGAGAGGATATTATTTATGAAAAAAATTTCACACCAAATAAAATAAATATACATTCAAATGAGTTTTTAAAAATTATTTAAAACATAATTCTTTACATGTATTAAAATCCCTTATTGGGATGTTTCATACGCACCATAAGTTTTATAATATATTTCATGGGTTATTTAGAATTTCCAAAAAAAATTATTCATTTAAGAATATAGTTTGAGGGAAGACATATATTAATATTAATTTTAATGTCTCTAAAAACATATTTATTTCAAGGAATTTTCATAATGATCCAGAACTATGAACATACAATATCCCGGATTGGGAAAAGGATAGTATATTTTTCAATTACATTTTTGTATATATATATATATATTAGGTTTCTTCGCTAGATTTGAATGTGCAGGCCTCAAAACATCAAATAAATACTAGCATGTTCCCTTTAATTTCTTAATCCTTTTGTATACGTTTTTTATTAATTATTAACATGTATTCAAATATTTCATAATGGTCTTACGAATGTGGGAATTAATAAAAGCACGTTCTCTTTGTGTATGAAACTAGGTTCATAGTAAGTCCACACTTAGGTTCACTAGAATTATATATGAGACATATATGACCACATAAAATTGGGTTTATTACCCCATGATTCATATATTCCAAAACCACATATGCTTTTATTTTTGTTATCGGTATTTATTTCAATGAAAAAAACACTTGTTCGTTTACAATAACATAAAATTTCTCTCATACATAAGATTATATTAAGGGTTATAACTATGTTTTCTCATCCTGGTTTCCAAAATTATACAAATACCTTCTCTGATAAAAACTATAAGGAAACATCCCTTTAAAAAATAAATATATGATTTTGTATTGAAAATATTTCATATATAACATTAAAATCCATGGTAAAATCATATTGGTATTCAGTGTTTAGAGACATTGATTCATTAAAAAAATAACAGGAGGGGACTAAATTACCTTCCACAAATACATTTATATATACATACATTATTAGGTATTTCATACATAACATATTTCTTCCTAGCCTATGGATATCAAACATAAGAAAGGGGAACCTAATATTCTCAATAAGTGTTAAAAATGTGGATTTCAATGACCACTTATGCATAACCTGGGAATAAGGGTATGACACCATGACACTAACGGATAAAAACCATACTTATTATATCATAGATTATCAACATGATTAATAACATAATTCATGCTAGTTAATAACAAATGAATCACATTTATCTATTAAATAATTAATAAACACATTTATGTTCAAAGAAGCTATACTTTCTTTTTCAAAACAAAAGATTGTTATTAATATTATATTTGAGTATATTATTGTTTTTCATATAAATATTATATATATCTATTCTATATTAAAAAAATTTAGTTTTCATATATTTTTCATCATTATGTTATAATAGTTATGGATAAGTTTTTTATGTTTTCCTCTATTTCATGATCTATTTTAGTAGCAGAAAATAATATAACATGTATAAATATATTTCCTCAATCTGTAGAATTTTTTTATCAGCTAGAACCCTAAGAATCATATCTTACAAATTTCCTCATAGTATGGAATTAATGAGTTATCCTAGAATTGTGATCTATCTCAAAAATTCCCTAATATATATACGGTGATGATATGATTATTAAATATATTTATATTTGTATTCATAAAAATTATAGATTCATCTAATTATATTTTATATCACTAAATAGTGCAAATATATGGATATAAGGAACCTCCTCCAATCCTTACATTCATTTTTTAAAACATATTTTCAAATCCTATGAGGGCGAGATAATTCCGGGATTGTATTCATGAATAAAAATTGTGGTAAATAAAGAAAATATGTCTTCTTTGAAATTATATCCTTGTTATTGAAAGGGAATTATATTTCCAATCATGTATTTATTTAATAAAAACATATTATTTTCAAAATTTCTTTTTTTATAGGTATAATTATATGTATGTATGTTTTTATTTTGGGAAATTGTTTTATAAATATTTAAATTCATTTTTTCAAAAACCTCTTCTCATATAAAGGAATGATTATTTTGTTACCAATTATATAGTTTTCCTGAAACACCATGTGGTAAGGTAATACTTCTATGGATCTACTTTATTCAGATTTGAATAAAAATATTCTTGATAAAACCCGTCTTAAATGTTTTACAAAAATAAATTTAATTAATATTTTCAAGAAAAACCTAATTATGGAGGTAATGTTTTCAAATAATTTTTTTGAACATGATTTATTTATTTATCACTGATATTTTTATGTAAATTTGAGTCCATTAATATAATCAATTTATTCATGAAATATTCATTAAAATTATTCTTGTCATTCATGTTCATATTTATAGATATATACAAGTTATTGTTTCAAGGAATTACATGCATATATTCTGAATAATATATATATGTTTCATTATTAATTTATTGAAATTATTTTCAAAGTATTTTATATTAATTGTAGTTTCATATAAATACTATGGTATTAATTACTAATGTTTTTTAAATGTGTATAGAAGAAAAAAATAATATCTAAAAAAATAATACAATGTGTTTTGAAATTAATTTAATAGATTCCAATGTTGAAGGGTAGATCAAAAAACAATTTCATTAAAATAAAACTTATCACTTGTGTATCGAATCAGTTGATTATTAATGGGGTGATCCCATAACCTAATGGGGATACTATCCAAAAATTGATTCCATTTCATTCATCATAGATTAATTACAGATTTCAAAGTATCATTTTAATCCATGTATTTTTTTTATTTTCAATGGATTTTAATATTAAAAATCCATTTTTATTCCAATGGTTAAATATTTTATATTTAAATGGGTACTCTTAATATTATTCCCATTAATGTATATTTAACATTATTTTCATATGGATTTCATTGGAATCATATATTATTATTTGGGGATGTTGATTCTAATTTTTTTTCTATTTGAAATGAAATAATATATTTTCCTAAGGTGTTTGAAATAATTATTTGTAGAATGGTTTTTCCTTGTTTTAAAACCCATTTCTAGTATATTTTATTCTCATCATACACTTTGAAATGTTTCCTATTATATTTTTAAATGTTTTAAGAATTTTGGCTTAATTTTAGTAGGTAGAGCACGTGAATCCAAAAAGATATCTTATTCGTAAATTTTATTAACAATGATATATTGAAAATAATTTTCGCAACCCCTAAAATATAATACTAGAAATATCCTCATTTATGTAATGGACATTATTTTTAACATTTACATTTTATAAATTTAATATATAACATTCTTTATGAACCATATCAACAATTATGGGTCTTAAGATATCTTAATTGCTATAATTGAAATATTTTTGTCATCTTTTGAAATTATGATTTTTTTTGAATAATTTATAGAATGTATGTATTTCATAATGATTGATTGATTTTTGTAAAATATATAATTTTAAAATCCATGATTTATTAATAGTGAAGTTGGAAATTAATTATTTCCTTTTGTAAAATAAAATAAATGAGAGTGAATAATTCTGTTAATGGGTAGACCATAACATAATAAAAAATTAATTATATTAATTTTCTATTTATATTTTAATAAATAGATTGTTCAATATAATTGAAATTACCTATATATTATTTTATATAAACATTTATGAACTTTTATTTTCTATAATCATAATATGTTTTTAATTATAAAATATACATATTATGAAATATTATATTCCAACAAATTGTTTTGTATTTTATAATTTTAATATATTTTAATACTATATAAATAAATTTAATTTCATTTATTTAACAAAAAATTATTATCTATTTGTTTTTTTAAATAATATGATTTTTATTTAAAGTAACATTATAATAAATTTATAGTTTTAATGTGTGTTTGTCATTTATATTAATTTTTTAAAAAAACTATAAAATCCCTTTTCAAAATATTAAATAAATTGTAGAAAATAATTAATAATTAATTTTCAAAAATAATATTCAATGATGTTTATTTAAAAATATTTTTGGACATGTAATCTAGTAGTAATATGTGTAAATATGATTTCTAAATAAAAAAATTAAAATGTGATCATTTGTGGCCCATTTTCTCAATAGTATTTTAAAAACATACATTATATTAAAAATAAATGGGTTTTTTAGTTATATAAAAAATTATTTTGACTTTAAAAACAAATTATTTCTAATACTATTTTTTGAGTATATTAATATTTTTTAATGAAATTGGATTTATATACCTTTTATATTTAAATTTTTTGTTTTCTAATATTTATAATTCATTAGTTATAATATTTTAACACTAGAGAATATGGTTTTAATTAATTGTAATTATTTTGTATCTACAATCTCAAATTATTATATTAATGATTTTTTAAAAAAATACATTTAAAAAATATGTTTTAATCATTCATTATTTATTGGAATAATTAGTTAATTTTATAGTAATAATATATTATAGATGAAAAAAATATATATATTTTTTTAAAAATGATTCCAACTATGCAGCCAACTAGGAAACCATTAATAACATATTGTACCTACAAGGCTTTCTACATGGTAAATAATCGAATGGCCAGTCAAATGGTGGTAGGATTTCACTAGGTTTGTGCACAGATCCGACAGGTCCATGCATAGAACATGCTAGGTGCCTGGTGCAATAGTGTTGGTCAACCTGGCTATGTGAGGCATTGTGTGTGTGTGTGTATAGTGTGGAAGGTGATGATCCCCACTACTTGAATGAACAATGGGTGGCATGGAAGGATTTATTTTGTGTCTACAAAATTAAGCAATATTAGATGTGGGTCACTAAGTATGGGTTACTATTCATCCATTTTTTATGGTTTTGTTTATTTCGTGGCCATTCGATCTAATGAAACTATGCCATCCAAAAATCTCACTATCCATTTTTCTTCCTCTTAAACTTCTCTGATTGAACCCTCATGGTTGTTTTTTAAACCATACCACTGTCATCATCATCTTCTCAATTCATGTTCCAACTTGATATTCAAATTTTAAAAATGAATTGGCGAGTAAGGGGTGCTCCGCAGCTAGGGTTCCACATCGCCGCATTCATCCCTTTCTCCGCAGGATAGCTCGGTCCTCCTCAGTGCTTGATCGGTTTGCTCTTGGTGGCTTATTTCTTTATGCGGTAATGTCATGTGACCATGTGGCTCGGCGTGTTGGCGTTTTTTTCTAGTGTTGGTCTGCTTTCGTCTCAGTCCATCTACTACAGATAGGGATTCAAGGCGGCGCAGTGATGGTCCAGCGGCCGAGAACTAGTCTTTGCATATGAGGGTTGCTGGTGCGTATCCTGTGAGAGCGTTTAGTTGTCTGTTGTGGTCGCTGAGTGCATCTTGGAGGGCGGCAATCCGATTTGGGTGCAGGATTTTGACTAGGTCTGGCGAGACACGGATTGGGTGGTCATGGTTATGGTGATGGTTTCTTTTTCTTTGTCTCTTGACTTCACTTATAGGTTTCGGCTATGGATCTACGATCTGGTGTTCCCGACGTCTCCATTTGGGTTTCTTCACCTTTTTTTTGTTGATTTTGTGGTTCTATGTGGATTTCTCAGATTATCGTGACGTTTCTTGATGGTTGAGTCACTGATTTGTGGTTTCTATGGAATTAAGGATGTGGAACCTTCAATTTTGTTGATGTTGCTTTGGATTTTTCTGTTCGTGATGAGGTCGGGCTTTTGCAAGGTTTGTTCTAGTGGAAGTGTTCCTTGTCTGCTTTGGATGATTTTTTTATGATGCTGGTTTGGATGTCTACGATGTTGGTTTGGATGATTTTGAGTTTTTCTATCTGGACAAATTTGGATCTGAATTTTGATAAGTTGAACGGAAACAGTGGTTCCTAGATATCTATTTGGATTTTGGATGTGGATTACTTTTTGGCTATGGATGTGTTTCAAACAGTACCTACATGGGTTTCCTCCAGATGAGGTCCAAAGTAGACAGATTTCACCATGCATGCCATTCAGATTCGGAAGTTCGAGTGGGTATTGCTCTACCATCGGTACCGGGCCCGTGCACTCATTCACGGGACAACATTCCAGGTGGTCATGTGATGGAGAATTCTGGTCGACAGGATGTAATAGCTGGGAAGGGGAAGATTAGGTAGTCTTGACCTGGGTTTTAGCCTTTAATGGTTTTATGTGTTCATAATGTTTGGACTTTGCGGTTTCTCACATTTTCCTCAAAAGAGTTTATAATAAAAAATTTAATATTCAGACAATTTTAACAAATGATCAATCTTGTGATCTCTAAAACTAGTTTTAAGGAATTTTAAAATATATATATTGATGTCTCATGAAAATTTTTTTCTGTATTAAAATTAGTTAAATAAAAATAATTCTTAATGTGACCAATATATTTATAACTATTGATTCATTATTGTTAGGGTTTTATTTTTTTCAGACTGTTCTATTTTTACTTTTCTATTTCAGTAAAAAAAAGGCATATATATATATTCTCAATCTATATTCCTATTTTATCAAAATTTTATATAGGGAATACAGTTTCCTTGATGTTTTTTTTGTTTCGAATTAGTGAGTTATCAACGAATCATTATCTCCATAGACATTATCCCTAGCTATATTTGGTGATGATAAGAATAAATGAAATTAATATATAAATAAACATACTATAATCTAAATACTATATTTTCTGTAAAAAAACATTTAAAAAATAAAGCTATAATTATTCTTTTTTGACTTTTCCAATGCTATTTTGAAAAATAATTTTTTTATTCAAAGGATATATTGAATTGGAAAATATGGTAACAAAAGAAGAAATGAGGGATCTAATGAAAACTAGGATTCAATCAAATAAATTTCATGTTATGTAAAGAGAAACATATTTTCAAACATATAATAATATAAATTAAACACATATTTTTCAAAAACTCTATTTCTCTATATATTATTTTATGATTTTTGGATTTCATTTTGAAAATTTTAAATTATTTATTATCATTCATTATTTTTTAATCATTTTTTGATATAAATGAAACATTATTTTCTTATGAAGACTAAATTTTAATTCAGAACCCATATAGCAAGAGAACATATTTCACAAAATAATTTACATATTTCAATGTAAACATATAATTAGAAAAACACAACATTTATGTTATGAAAAACATCATTTTCATAGTTATTTTATTGAAACATCTAATTTTACATGAAATTTTTTGATGCACCTTTTAAGATGATATTATTTTCTGATTTTTTATAATAAATTTTAGGGTAAATTTTAGTTAATTAAAATCATTAAATTATGCATATAATTTTTTTTAAACTATGTATACTATTCATGGTCATTGTTATAACCATACATAATAGTTTTTAATTAAATTTCATGTTTGTATTCTCATGAATATGGGTTATTATAATTAGTATTTTTCCAATATTAATTTAAAATAATTGTTTCTAAATTATGGATTTCTCCAAATTCTTACAATTGTTTTTATAAAAATTACTATAGTGTTTGAGAGATAAAATATTATTTATCTTTGAAAATACATTATGTAGTTTTTAATGGTTTTTAAGGGTGTTAAATAGAAAGTAATAGTAAAAAAATTATTTTCCTTATTATAAATCATGGCACATGGGTATTAAATGAGTTAATGAGGAATTTGGATATCTGGTGGCCTCAGTAGGGAATATCCATGAATGGGACAATGAATGTAGGTGTATGTAATTCATTTTGTTTTATAATATAATTATATACTACACAAGTTATTATTTTGGGTATATTTTAAATGAGAAATAATTTTTTTAAGGGTTTTTTATTTTAAATTTAAATTTTTATTAATAATATTTTACCTTATAATTATATTGGAAAATAATATTCCTATGGATTTCGTTGAGAGCCCAAGATTTTTATTTATGGGAATATATTTACGAAAACAAATTTTCTTGAAATGAAATAAAAATGTATCCAAAATATTTTTTAAGAACTATTTACAAAATAATTATTCTCTAGATTTAAAATCTGCTACTAAGAATTTTTATGATCACCCTACATGTAAAAATTTGATTCATAGGACAAATATAATTTTCAATATTATTGTATTTATTTATGAAGATATCTTGAGTGAATCCAAATAGTTTTATAATTTTAAATTTCTAAAATATATTATATAATTTATTGAATTATCTTAACATTCAAAAACATTGACTTGAAAATATTGATGGCTGTGAAAAGGATTTTATATTTTTAAGTTACATTTTTCTAAAAAAACATACATCATTTATTTAATGGAACCAAATGTGAGGGTTATGAAATATCATATAAATTTTGTCATGTTCCTCTAATATTTGAATTTTTATGTATTACATTTTCCATTAATGGTTATCAAGGATGAAATTATTCTATAAAGGTTTTTATAAAAATTTGAATTATTCCAAGAATACCCTTTAGTAGTGTCAAAATAGCTCCAATGTAAGGGCACACACACATGAAACAAAAATGTGGGAGTGAAATACTCGAACAAATACTATTTGTTTTATTACCAAAATATGAATCTATTTAAAAATAGCATCCACTATTATTATACATATGGGAAATTGTTATTATGTTGAACCACACTCCTTCCATTACCATAACATAATAAATTCTTCTATACATAAGATTATCCTATGGGTTCTCACTCTGTATACTCTACATTATTTCCTAATGGTCATAAATACATTATTCGATGAAAACTATAATGAAACAATAATTTAATAAATAAATATTGGATCTTGTTAGATGAATATTTTATAAATTATAATACCACCCATGCAAAAATCATAGAGGTTTACAGTCTTTAGAGATGTTGATTAAAATAATTACCCACGTGGACTGCAATATCTCCCCTAATAACATTATGTCTAGAAAACTTATTTTATATTTCGTAGTTAAAATTATTATCCATAACCTCAATAAAGGACACATAAGAGAGAATGAGCGTATATTCTTAATAAGTGTTCTCAAAATGGAATGCAATGATCACTTAAGCATAACATGATGGTAAGGGTTTTATAACATGAGGTTATCCATTTAAAACCATGCCCCTTATACCATAGATCATAAATATGAATAATTTAATAATACATGGTAGTTCAAATTATATGAAACAACTTTTTCTATTAAATAATTAATAACCAATTTTATTTTTAAATAACAATATTTTTTTATTACAAAACATATTCTTAATTATACTACGATATTTGAGTAAAATATAATTTTTCAAAGAAATAAGTTACCTATATAATTTATATTTAAAATCATATTTATATTATATTTATTATCCTTATGCTAAATAATTTAATCAGAAAAAAACTTGGTATTAATTATTTTTATTTTATTGAAAATAAATTAAAATAATTACTATATTCAAAATAAGTTTTTTAATATTAATTTAAATAAAAAATATATAGGAAATAAAATATTGAATATTATTATAATATACTAGTAGTTTAAAAATATAAAATTTGGGGAAATTAATTTTAAAATCAAGTCAGTATAAAATTTAGACCAACCATGTAGCTATCCAGGATACCATCAACCACATGTGGCACCCGTCAAGTATAATCATGAACCCACTCAATTTTGAAATTTATCTTAGGACAATCATGATGATATATAAAGTTGTTTGATGTGGATTTATAAAATATATAAATTAGGTGATCAAAAATTATCTCAAACTGATTTAAAGAATATTAAAATAATATATAACAAATTGTAACCATCATATTTCTGAGGGAAAATTATCAACAGTTATGGATGAATTTTTTTTATATTTTTATATTATAGGAAGTCCATTTTAGTATAAGGATAGTATATAATATATGTTAATATATATTCTCAATCAACATAAAAGTTCTATAAACATGATCCCTAAGAAATATAGGTTCATAGATGCCTCATAGAAGGGAATTAATATGTTATCAAGGAATCAATATCTCCCTCGACATTCCCCTGTATGAATAGGGTGATTGTTAGAATAATATATTTAAATATATGTTTATATTGATAAAGGTAATAGAATCTTGTTATTATATTTCATATAAGTAAATTGTGGAAATATATAACTATTAAAACCCTTCCTATATTCTATTCATAACTTTTTTATTTTTATTTCCTATTCTGAGAGAGTGATAGAATTAAAAATTTGGATATATGAATCAGAAGTCTACGAAATAAGAAAAACCAATATTCTATGAAATAATTTTCATTTTATGGAAATAGAATTATATTTTTAAATAAATATTTATGTAAGGTATATTTATTTTTCTAATAATTCCCATTTTTCTTTCAATGATTTAATTTATGAGTTTTTTTATTTTTTGATTTTATTCTGAATATTTCAATTCATTCTTGTTAAAACACTTTCTCATGTAAAGGAATGATTATTTTTTATCATGTTTTTAGATTTATTCAAAACCCATGTTTTTAGATAATTATTTTTTTGAAAATCTCATTTCACATTTTCAATGAAAATTAATGCTTGGAAAAACACCACTATCAGGTTTTTCAAAACATAATTTTATTTATATTTTATAAAAAATCATAATAATATGTGAACTTTTTTCAAATCTTTTTGAATAATTTTAATTTAAAAAAATTATGTCAAATATTCTGGTAAATTATAGATTTGAAAAATCATCAATATATGTTTGAAATATTAATTAATATTTTGATTTACATTCATGATAATAGTAATAGAAATATAATCTTGTTTTTTAATGAATCTTATGCATGTATTTTCAAAAAAATATATTTGACTCATTATTACATTACAAAAAATATATTCAATATATTGATTATTAGTTATGAATTTCATCTAAATACATTATTGTTTTTTAATGTTGTTTTTTCTAATGTGTTTAATATAAGAAATTGTTTTAATATTTCAAAATAATATATAACATTTTTATTGTATTTAAGTATATTTTAAATGTGATAAAAATATATAAAAAATTTTACCCTTAAAATAAAACTCATCATATCGGTGTCGATTGAGTTGACCATATATGGGGTGATCCTACAGCCTCAAGGGGATACTATCCTAGAAGTGATACTACAACTAGCCTCATTGAATTTTATGGTTTTAAAATATCATTTTAGTCCATAAAATTTATTATTTTATAAAAAATTTAATGGATAAACTAATATTTATTTCAAATGATACATATTTTAAATTAAAATGGGTTTTATTTATATTATTCAATATAATGGATATTGAAAATTATTTTCAGATGGATTTCATTAAAAACTCTATATTACTATTTTTGGAAGTAGTTTTTTTAAAAAAAATATCTAAAATGGATAAAATATTTTCCAATGGATTTTTAAATAATTATTTTTTCATTGATTTTTCCCTTGTTTTAAAACCCTATAGAGGGAAATTTTTTTCTCACCCTACATTTTGAAAGGATCTATATTGTATTTTGAGAAGTTTCAAGAAGTTATGTTCCATTTATGTAACTAGAACTTGTGAATAAAAATATCTATCTTATTCTTAAATTGTATCCACATTGATTTAGTGTTTGGAATTTTCTAAATCCTCCAAAACCAATACTGGAATGATACATTGTGATGCAATAGATTGAATTTTTATAAGTTAATATTAATAAAACTAATAAAAAAATTGTTTTTTAAACTTTTAAAGAAATGACGGTATCATACTATCATAATTGTTATTAGATGAATTATTTATTCAACATTATAGATTATGATGTTTTTAGAATGGTTTTGGTCTTATAAGTATCCCTTAAAGTCTTAATGATTATTTCAGTGTACATAATTTGGAAACCTTATATTTCATATTATTGATATTGGAAATTCATAATTACATTCTGTATATTGAAATAATATAGAGTGAATAATTCCTTAAATAGGGGAGAGTTTAACATAATAGGAATCCAACTAATTTTTTTTTATTAAATATAATATTTGGTTATTTTATACTAACAAACAAATGATTTAACATACTCTTTTATGGTGAAATTTTTTTTTATAAAATCAAAATAGGGGTTTTAATATAAAATATTAGAACTATGAAATATTATATTCAAATAAATTGTAATTTTGTTAATGTATTCTATTAATATTTCTTTATTTCTATACTCTATAAATAATTTTAATTTATTAAATCCATCAAATGTATATTTTTATTTAATAATATTTTAAAATTATATTTTTATTTAATAGTAAAGTTATATGAATGTATATAATTATAATAATGTTTTTCATTACATATTTATTTTGTTAAATAAATAGAATATAACTTTTAAGATATTAAAAAAAATATAAAATAATTATATTTTTTTAACAAATAATAATTATATAAATTTGGTTCAAAAAATTTGGATGGACAAGAAATATACTAGTAATATAAGTAAATATTATTAAAAAAATTAAATTTGTGAATTTATCGACAAATGTACTTAATATTATTTTAATAACATAAATTATATAAAGCATTTTAGTGTTTATTATTAATTTTAATGAACATTTATTTTGGTTTTAAAATCATATGATTTCAAATATTATTTTTTGAGTATATTATAATTTTCCAATAAAATAATATATATTTATATTTTTTATTTAGCATTTTATTTTTTCTTAAATATATCATCATTTTATTTAAAATATTTTAACATTATGAAAAAAAATTTAATTAATTGTACATTTATTCTCTACATTAAAAAATATAATCACTCTAGTGCTATTTTTTAAAAGTACTTATGTTAATAAAAAATGTATAAGTAATTTCATAGGGAATAGAATTAAGAAATATTTATATAATACTATTAATATATTGAATAAAAATTTAAAATCTATTTAGTCCAGAAATTATACAAACTATGTAGCCATCCTTGATACCCTCAACAACATATAGGTCATACAATTTTTTCCATGAGGTAAATCATCAATGGGTTAGCCACATGGCAATCAGATGTGTCACTATGTTGGTGCATAATGCATGCTCATTTGATCACAACACATGTTTGGTGCCTGGTGCAATAGTGTGGGTTAACATAGTTGTATGATTGTTTGTTTGTGTGTGTGTTGTGTTATGTGTACTGATCCCCACAAAGAGCATGATAATTTGGTGGAATGGATGTATTTCTTAAGTGTCTATAGAATGACGTGATGTTCGATGTGGGACACATAATAGAGTTTACTATTCAAAAACATATGTACATTTAGATGTCACCACAATTTAATATAATGTACATGAGTTGTCCAGTTATCTCAATTTATATCTTCTTCCTCAAAAGTTCTCCCTAGTGAACCATCATCATCATTTCTTTCTATCCTTACATTGTCTTCATCCTTGTATATATTTATGGACTAATTCATTGTTGAAATTTTCAAATTATCATCATCCTAATATCTAAAACTAGTTTAAAATAATTATAAAATATATAAAATGATTCATCCTAATGAATCTCAAAGAATTTTAAAATTATTTTAACTAAAATAAATCCAAATATAAAGATCATATATAATACTAATGAATTACTATAGTTAGGGTTGAAATTTTTTAGACTTCTCTATTTTTCCCAAACTATTTCAGTAACATAAATTCATATGATATATATATATTCTCAATATATATAAATAATTTATCAATATTTTATACAGGTAACATAGATTCCTTTATTTTTTATAGTTTGGAATTAATGAGTTATCAATGAATCAAGATCATCCTTGATTTTTCACTATGTTTTATAATGTTAGGATAATAATAAATGTAATATATATATATATAAACTCCCTAGAATATAAATATGTAATTTTATATAAATAAATAGTAGAAAATTTTGTTATACAGATTCATTATTCACTATGTACATTCCATTTATAATATTATTTTCAATCATGAGAAATATTGATTTCAAAAATATGATAATTGAATAAGAAGTGAGGTAAATAATGAAATATATACTACATTCAAATCCATTATATGTTATGGTATGAAAATTAATTTCTCACACATATATTTAAATAAGGGAAACTAAATATGTTTAAAACTCCAATTTTTCAAAATATTATTTTGTGTCTAGTATCATTATTTTATTGATTTTAATTCATTGTTTTCAAATACTTTTCTCATGTAATGAAATCAATCTTCTATTATGATGTTTCAATTTTTATTATGAATCCTTCTTTTCAGAGAATATATTTATAATTCCATAATTTTAATTTTTAGTTTGAAATTATTCATTGTAAAAACCCATCCTTCATGTTTTTCAAAAATATATTTCTTAGTTATTTTCAAAACCCCCTATTTTTTGGGGAAATTCTTTTAATCACTTTATAAAAAGATATTATATGTTCATTTTCTCTAATAAATATTCATGTAAATTTTAAATAATTAACATATATAAATTATATTTAAATATTATTTAGAATTATTTATGTCATTCCTGATAATAGTTATTTTTATACTCTATAGTTTTTCATGAAATTTCATTCATGTGTTTTGTTGAATATGGGTAATTTTAATTATTATTTTTTCGATATAATTTTTAGTTAATATTTTAAAAAATATGGATTTCTCTAAATTTACATGGTGTTTCTTTTGATATTATCACTAAATTATATAATATGGAAACTAATTTTCATCACAAAAAATAATTTATTTAGTTTTGAATGGTTTTTAATGAACTATATATCAGAAATGTAGACAGAAATTTTTTTTTCATAAAATAGACCATGGAACATGGGTACCGAATTATTTGACAAAAAATTGGATAATCCAATAATCATAAGGGGTTTTTTCCTAAATTTATTATTAATGTGGCTTTAAATATATCTTATAGAGTTTCATGTATAATTATAATCCATAAAATTCATTATTTTTATAATATTTTAATATAGAAATCAATTTTTATTTTGGGGCTAAATTATTTTGAATTTTTATTTCTCTTCAAAATATTGTACCTTATAAGGAATTTGGAAAATTATTTACTCGGGATTTCATTGAAAACAATATAATATATGAAAGGGAAACCATTTATGAAAATACAAATTAGACATTAAATGAGATTAAAATATTGCAAATTAATTTTGATGAATTTTTTATTATATAATTATTTACTAGTTTTAAAATACTCAACAGGTAAATTTTATGCTCACCCAATGAATTAAAATTTATTTCACAAGATCACTTGAAGTTTTAACATGTTTATATTTATTTAATATTCTTTAGTGAGTGATTTCAAATAGTTTTATAATTTGAATATTATGTAAAAAATTATATATTTGAAAGGTGTTTCATAATATTGTTAACTCGTGTCCATATAATATCATTCGGTGTAAAAATAATTTCATATTTTATAGTTTTTTTTTAAAAAAAATACACATCATATTATTTATCCACATCTAAATGTGTGGGTCTTGAACATTCATATAAATATATTCACATTCCCTCCAATATGTGAATCATTATTTATAACCATATTTATTCATGGTTATCATGTATTCAAATATATCAAAATGGTTTTTATGAAAATGAGAACTAATCCATGCATATCATTTAGGAGTGTCAAATTAGGTGTATTGTAATTGATCCCCCATGTATACTAGAATGATAGGTAAGACATAATAGACCTTCTATTTTCACGTTTAGTACCCCCAGATGAATATATTAAAAACCCATATATACTTTTATTATCCTGATATGATGTTTTTTAAAGGAAAACTACACATTTTCCGTTACCATAACATAATAAATTTTTGTATATATAAGATAATACTAAGGGTTCTAACTTTTATATATTATCATTATTTCCAGAAGGTTACAAATCAATTGTTTTTTAAAAACTATAATGACTTTTTACTTTCATACCAAAATTTCAGATGTTGTTTGATGAATAATTATTGCATAACATTATGATTCATTAATAAATCCTATATGTTTGGAGTTTCTTGAAATGATGATTCATAAAAAAAATTACATTACAGAACAATGTTATCCCCCAAAAATAATTTTAAACCTTGAACACTTATTAGATATGTTATACATAAAATCGTTCTTCATATCCTAGGGAAACTACACATAAGAAATGGTGAACATAGATTATCAATATGCGTTATCAAAATAGTGTTCAATGATCACATATCTCTAAAATTATCAAAATTTTATGAGAACATGTGATTAATTATTGAAAATTATACACATTATACTACATATCATAAACATGTATAATAGTATAATGAACAGAGGTTCGCAAGAAATTAAACAATTTTATATATTCAATAATAATGAAAAATATTTATTTTTAAACAAATTTTTTTTTCAAAACATATGATGATTAATATTAATTTTTTTTTGTATAATATTATTATTTAATGAAATTTTATATTTATACATTTTGTATTTAAAATTTCTGTTTTCTTATATTTATTACCCCCATTTTATAATATTTTATTATCAAAAAACATGGTATTAATTGTTATTAATATTTTTTAAATTAAGTTTTCTAATTACTCTACTGATAATAAATAATTTAAAATATTTATGATAATAAACTATTTATATGAAAAATAATATTCGTGTTATTAAGAAATTATTAGTTTTGATCAAATTTAATATTTGAGAAAATTAATTTTAAAATAAATATAGTATATTTGTTAGCTCAATTATATCGTTATATAGGATACCGGCAACTACATGTGGAACCCATAAGGTGATTATTATATTGGAGCATCGGTTATCTAACTGCACCATGGTAGGATATGTCACTGGTTTGGAGAATCTCTCTATTTAGTTTCCGCATAGTATATAGATTGTTTCTGGTGCAACCACGCATGTCGGCGTAGCTATGTGAGGGGGGGTGTTTATAATTTTTCGGCTACCAAACCCCATAGCTAGATTAATTAATTTATGAGTAGAATTTTTGATAATATATCTTCCAGTCAAATGGATGTTTTATGTGGGGAATGGAGTGCAATTTACTATTCAACCATATAAATATTTTCTTTTTAGTCATTACCATTTAATATAACAAACTCGATCTATCAAATCATCTCAATATTCATCGTCTTCCTTGTGATATTGACGGAGATAACCATTGGACTAAATTTTAATTGTCTCCTTCCACTATCATTTTCCACGACTATATGCATGGCCAAAAAACATTATGAAATTTATCAAAGGATCTTCGTTGTCATCTAAAAAACTAATTTAATTGAATTAAAAATTATACAAACTAAAACATCAAGAAGAATCTCGAACCAATTTAAACTGAGTTAAAAAAAATCTAAAACCAAATGTAACCATAATTTTTATGATTAAATATTTTTAACATTTAGAGATGTATTTTATAAGATATTTATTTTCTTACTTGTATATATTAATAATATGAAAATATATAAAATATATAATCAAATATTCTCAATCCACATAACTTTTTTATTAACATGATCCCTAAGTATTATAGGATCCTTGTGGACTTATGTAATGGAACTAATGAGTTATCATGGAATTCATATCTCCTTAAAATTACACAATATATATATGGGGATGATGTGAATAATTGGTATATTTATATTTTTTATACATAAAATAACTGGAATCATATTATTATTTTCTATATAACAAAATAGTGTAATTATATGGCTATAAATATCCTTCCATCACTCTTTACAAGCCATTTCGAACATGTATTTTTCTAATCCTCTGAGTGAAAAAAAAATTCATAAATTATATAAATAAATAAGTAGTGAGATAAATTAATAAAACAAATATTCTATAAATCTTCTATATATTATGATATGATAACTATATTTTCAAACATATATTTAAGTATGGAAAACTTATTATTCTAAAAAAATACTATTTTGCATGCTTTTTTTAATGTATGAATTTTTTTTAGGGAAATTTGTTTATGAATCATTAAATTCCTTTTTTTCAAAAATATTTATGATTGAATGGAATGATTATATTGTTATCATGTATCTTGTTTACTTCAAAATAGATGTTATAAGTTACAATTTTATTTATACTAATAATTTATCATTTTGAAGATAAATTATACATGAAAAAACGACTCTTTCATGTTTTACAAAATAAAATACCATTCATATTTTTTAGGAGACCCTAATTATGGTGGAAATGTTTTAAAATCGTTTTTAAAAATTTTTAATGATTTTTTCTCCCTATTTTTCATATAAATAATATTCATTTAAAATAATATTCAATAATTCTCAGGCACACATTTTCAATAATATATATAAGCTTAATTATTCCATTATGGAATTTGTTTTCTCTCTCTCTTTTATTAATCATGTATTTCATCCGAAGGTCTTGTTTTTAAGATGTTTTTTCTAATTTGTATGATTGAAATAAATATTTTTATCTCTGAAAATAATATATATTGTTTTCAATGGATTTTAATATATTTTAAATGTGGTATACAGAAAAAACAAAAATATTTTTTTTAACATAAAACACATTACATGAGTTTTTAATGAGTTTATGATCAATGGGTTGATCCCACAGTCTCGACGGGAAATTATCCTAAAAGTGAGACTAATATTGGCCTTATGTATTTCTTATTGTATTCAAAGTATCATTTTTCTCCATTGAAGTTAGTATTTTCTATTAATTTTAATTGAGAAATCCATTTTTTTCAAAGGATACATATTTTAAATTTATATTGGGTTTCATAATATAATTCCATTTAATGGACATTGAAAAATGTTTTAATATAGATTTCATTGAAAAACCAAAATTATTTTTTTGGGAAGATGTTTTTGAAATCAATTTTTTCTTAGATGAAATAAAATAAAATATCGTGTAAGAGAATTATAAATAATTATTTATAAAATTATTTTCACTTGTATTATAACCCCTTACTATAAAATTTCAATCTCACACTATATTTTGAGGTTTTTTCAAATGTATATTTATATGTAACATGAAGCTATGCTTAATTTAAGTATGTTTTGCATGTAAATCGAAAAAAATATATTATATTTAAATTACGTAACAAATTATATATCGTTTGTAAATTTTCTAATAATCTAAAACTAATATTAGAAATATCCTTAGTTATATAAAAACATTATTTTATTGAGATACTTTAAATAAATTTCATATGAAACTAGTTTTCATGAACATATCAAGATGTGGCGGTATCAAGCTATAATAATTATTATTAGAGGAAGGATTATGTCAAAATTATATATTAAAATGTTTTATAGAATAATTTAATAATTATATGTATCCCTTAATGTTTTAATGATTTTTTACATTATAATAATTTAAAAACCTAAATTTTTTAATATTAATATTTAAATGAATAATTTCTTTACGTATAATAAAATAATGGAAATGGAAAAATTAATTTAATGTTGGAGAGTGTAAAAAAATGAGTTTATTTATGTCCTTATTTTAATTAAATATTAATAAATAGTTTGTTTAATTATTTTAATGTAACAAATAAATGATTTAATATAATATTTTATAGATGAATAGTATCTTCTATGATCTTAATTAGTTTTTAATTATAATGTTTTTAAAATTATCAATTATTATATTACATTAAATACTATTTTTATTAATTCATTAATTTAATAGTTCAATATTTTTATATATTATAATTAAATGTATTTGCTTAAATCGAGCTAAAATATAAATTCTATTTATATTTTTTAATATATGATTATTATATAAATGTTCCATTATAAGAACATTTATAGTCTTAATATGATTATTTAATTTATATTATTTTGTTACATAGTTATAAAATCATTTTAAAAATATTAAATAATATTTAGTTAAAAATTTATAATTATTTTTCACAAATAATTATTCAATAATATTAATTCCACAAATTTAGTTGGATTGTTATACAAATGTAATATAAGTAAATTTTAATTTGAAATAAAGAAAATTGAATATTTAAATTTTAGGCCAAAATTATTTAATTTTCATTTTATAAAATTATACATATATATATATATATAATAAAATTGTTAGTTTGTTATATAAATGAACATTTATTTTGGCTTTTAGGACATGTGATTTATAATAAAAAAATTTAGAATATAATTATTCTTCAATGAAATAATATATATGTATATTTTTTATTTTAAATGTTATTTTCATTATATGTATCATTTTTTAGATAGAATAATTTACATTTAGGAAATTTGGTTTTAATTATTTTTATTTTTTCATTTAAAATAAAAAATAGAATTACTCTAGTGATAATATTTTTTAAAAATATTATGTTAATAATAAATCTAGAGGTAATTTAAAATTGGATAGTATAAAAAAGTATTTTAATAATATTATTAGAATATAGATTAAAAAATTAAAATCTATTGTGTTTAAAAATTAGGAAGAATTTTCAACCATCCAGGACAACATCAATAAATTATTGGACCTATTGGGTTTTTAATGTGGGAAAACATCAAATTTCCACATGTACGGTAGTTGGATATGCCATTGCATAGACGCATTGTGTATGTGAGTTCTCATATACAAGACACTAGGTTCATGTTGTGATTGTTTGGGGGGAGCATGGTTGCATGAGTTTGTAAGTGACTATGGGTAGTGTTGTGGGTTATAAACCTCACTGTGAGCCTGAGAAATCAATGGAATTCATGGATATATTAGGCATATTCTGAATTATGTGATGATCTATGTGGGACATAGAGTATGAGTAATTAGCCATTAATTTATAGAGTTTTTATGACATGACAATTCGATCTGATGAGCCTAAGCCATCCTATCATCACCCAGTTCATTTTCATCCTCACTAGATTCATTCAGTTAACTATAAAAGTCAATTTTTTCAATCATGCCACTAACTTTATCCTGATCTAAATTCATAGACCGACTCTATGTTGATGTTTAATAAACAAAAATTTTTATTATTTTTAATACTATTAAAAATTAATTATAAAATATATAATGGAAGGTTAATGAAAAATCATGAAACGTTTTAAAATGAGATAAATAAATATAAATATAAATGTATCCAACATATGTAAAACCAATGATTTGCTATAGTTAGTGTGAAATTTTTTTATACATCCCTCATTTTCCTTGTCTACTTCAGTAACATGAAATCATATAATATATATATTCTCAATCAATATAACTATATTATCAACATTCACTACCAGGAACATGGGTTTCTCAATGATTCATTACAATTAATTAGGGAGTTTTCAAGGAATCAATATATCCCTTTATTTATTCACAAGCTATATAAGTCAATGATAAGAATAAATAATATTAATATATACACATATGAATAAAGGAATGTAAACATCATATAATATATAAATTCATAGTATAAAAATATGTCAATAATGATTCTTTCTTTACAGTGTATACGCCTTTTTGAAAAAAAGTTATTCTTATATATCCGAGATATATTGAATAAGAAAATATGATAATATAATTAAAATGGTGGAAATAATGACATCCATATTGGTTTCAAATCAATATCATGTTATTGTTAGATAATTATATTTTCACACTTTTATTTAAATAAGGCAAAATAATAATTTTTAAAACACCCATTTCTTTAAATATTATATTATGAATAAATATTTTTTATGAAATTTTATGTGGGTATTTTAATTCATTATTTTCCAGACATTTACTCATGTATAAAAAACTCTATTTTATTATAATGTATAAATTTTTTCATAATATTTATTGTAAGGAAAGATATTTTTAAAATAAAAATTTTATTATTTCAAGGAAAATTTATCATCGGAAAAACCCATGTTTTATTTTTTTCTATAAACTATACATTTTTTCCATTTCCATGAAACCTCTAATTTTTGGTGAAATTCTTCCAATGAATTTTTTGAAAAGAAAATAATTTATATAATAAAGATTCTATTAAATTTTACAATGATAAAATAAAAAAATTATGCATCAAAGGTTCAATAATATTATTCATGTCATTCATGATCATATTTATGTATGTAAAAATTTTGTATCATGTCATTTCATTCATGTATTCTCAAGAATATTAATAGTATTAAAAATTATTTTACCAAAATTATTTTCAATGAATTTTTTATAAATTACAGATATATCGAAATTCACATGGTGTTTTATTATATTAGTTTTAAATAATGTGTATGACAGATAAAATAATTTTCATCTCTCCAAAGAATATATCCTATTTTAAATGGGTTTTTAAGGAGTATAAATGAAAAAGTTATACTAATTTTTTTTAAAATAAAACATAGGATATGAGTATTGCATTTGCCATTGGGGAATGGGGTTATCCCATGGCTTCAAGGGGGAATTTTTATTGAAATTCAAAATCCATGTGGACACTAGTATCTCTTATTGGTTTCCTTGTATAATTCTAATCCATTAAAGTTATTATTATAAAAATATTTTAAATTTGAAATCCATGTTTATTTTTTTGGGTACATATTTTAAAATTAAATGGGTATTCATGATATTGTAAATTATAATGTGTTTATGAAATTATTTTACTATTGATTTAATTGAAAACAATATATTTTAACATAGGGGACACTTTTTATGACATGAAAATTTTACATAAAATGAAATAAAAATTATTTCACATGATTTTTAAGAATTACTTACAACAATATTCTTTACTTCTTTTAAAATCACCTACTCTGAAATTTTATGCTCAGCATATATTTTATAATTTGATTCATAGTATATTTAGATGTTTTAATATGTTTGGATACATTTTATAAACTAGGGAGAGTGTATACGAATAGTTTTATAATTTTAAAATTATGAAAAATATTATATATTTCATGTTATTTTTCTAAAATTAAGAAATCGTGACCAATAAATATCCTTGCTTGTGAAACTGAATGTCTATTTCTCAGTTACATATTTTTAAAAATTTATACATCATGTATTTTCAGTGGATCAGAATTTTTATGTCTCTAATTATCATATAAATACATGATCATTCCCTCTAATATGTGAATCCTTACCAATTACATTTTCAATTCTTGGTTATCATTTATTCGAATATTATATAATATATTTTCTTAAAATAGAAATTAATGTATGCCTTTCCATTAGGTGTGTGAAACAAGTTTTATTGTATCAGAAAAATCACATGTACCTAACTGATTGATAGGACACACATGACCAGCAATATTTGGGTTTATTACCCCAAAAAACTCAATTCTAGATCCTCATCCACTGGTATTATCCATATAGGTAATTTTTCAAGCAAACACTAAATACCTTATTTTACCACATTAGAAAACATTCTCTTTTACAAATTATTATCATAACAGGTTTCACTATGATTTATTAGCCTTGTTTTCAAACGGTTAAAAATAATTTCCTTTATAAAAAATATCACGACATATATCATTCATTCATAAATTTTTGATCATTTAAATAGATATTTAACAAATAAAATTATGATCTATTCAAGAATCATATTTCTCTAGGGTCTTTGTAAACATTGATTTAAAAATATATATATATAAGGATACTAAATTATCACCCCAAAATAAATTTATATATATATAACTTATTATATAAGGGAGGCATAATATATTTATTCATAAACTTGGTAAATGAAACATATTAATGGGTGGGCTCAAATTCTCAATAAGGGTTAACAAAAGTGATTTTCAGAATCACATATGCATTACATGAGAATTAGGGTATAATAACATGAGTTTAACCCTTTAAAACTATATTGATTATATCATATATAATAAGCATGAATAATAGAATAATTCATAGATGTTAAAAATAAATTATATATAAATGAATCAAAGAACATGAGTCATTAAATCATTACATTTGCATATGATATAAGTTCATGGAATATATATAAGCATGGAAATAATTTTCTAATATGCCAATGCTCTCTTCAAATAATATTATAATGGATTTGGTTCACTCTCTAAAGCATCATATCATTAGTCTTCATTCACACCTGGGTCTATCATACTGTACATATTCCCTTTATAAACTGGGTTTATCCCTATTTTATTTATTATTTTCTCATATGATACACATCATTAACAAACTCATAGGTGGGATATAAAATTATTTGGCCCACTAATATCATATATATAATGATATATATGTGTGTGTGTGTAAGTGTGTGTGTGCATGTGTGTGTGTGTGTTATCCATAATATCAAATAAAATTAATTATACCATAAGCCATGAAATAGAAATAGATTTCATAAAAAATCATTCATTTCAACATATCATAACACATAAAAATATAATGGGTTTTATAATATAATTTTCCCATTGTAAATAAACAACTTTCATAGAATAGTCCATAAATCATCATAATCATACTCCATCTATATAACGATTATCGAATTTTTCATTGAATAATAACCCCAGTAAATCAACTATAATAGCAGGTAATTTCATTGTGTAATAAAATTCTTTAATAGATTACATTGAACATTTCATGAGTAAAATTTTGTTTTTACTGTTAAAAAATATTTAAAACGAAAAAATTTGGAAATATGATGGAAAAAATTTTCATTCATAAGATTAATGTAAACACTAATACAAATATTCAAATATTTCAGTTGTTTGGATTGTTGAAAATGCATTTTATGCAATATAATTCATAAAAAAGAGTAAATAAAAAATTTAGAAATAATTCGTAAAGTACCTAATTTGGAATAAAATAATATTAAATAAAAAAATTATACAAGTAAATCATCAGTAAAATGAAATTAAATGGTCATAAGATAATAATAACACATTTTAAGACATTTTAATAAGACATTTATATGAACAAAAAAAATTTGTAATTCAAAGAGGGAAATAAAGTCAAATTTCCTTCAATAATTTTGCTTATTCTCATCATTACATTAAGTGAGTAAGTTGATGGGAATTAATTTATTTATAATAAATAATCATATTAGTGGTAGATTTATGATATTCATGAGACATAGATCTAAAAAAATTTATATAGTAATCTTCAACATAACAATTACCAAAAAATTTGATTTTAATATAAACTTGTTACTACATTGGTACCATCTGAAATAAATTCCCCATGAAATAACTAACCATGGATGTATATTTATATCCAACAATTTAAATTTAAGTCTTCATAAAAGCTATTCATGGTAATTATAAACACCGTATAACAGAAATACGTAATAAACATGGCATCTGTCTCATATTTTTTAAAATGATAAGAAAATTGCTTAACTAAATATTAAATTTCTTTAAAATAAATATAATATCAAATATAATAAATTTAAATTTATTATATTTTATGACCATATTAATTTATATACTAATAATATCATATATGATCCCCTTATAACATTTCAAAAAACAATTTATTAATAATTTCATATAAAAATCAACGTTTATGGGTGATAGATATTTCAATATTCATGAGTGTAACACCAAATGATAATAAAATATGAATATTTTTTATGATATATATGTCATGAAACACCAATCTTAGATGAATATTCAACACCAAGAGATTTATGATATATTTATTTTTAAATAAATTCAATTTTTTAATAGTTATTGAAACAAAAAAATGGAGTCTAAATAGACCGTAATATTGTATACAGTGACGACATTTCTAATAAATTTAATTGATTTAAAATAAATAAATATTTTATGAAGGTTACTTGAATATATTAATTATAAATAAAATAAAAAACATCTATATAAAAATGTTTTTTAAATCATTATTTAGTCATACATTGCAGATATAATTTATAAATAATTTTTAGGGCATTTATTAATTTATTTGATAAAATGAACATAATTTTTTATATTATAATAACAAAATTAGATTAGAGTAAATGTATTATATTATTCTAAAAGGATTCATAATTTGATGAAAATTGAAAAAAATAGTTTTTATTGAAAACTATCATCTTGTTTAAATTACATAAATGGTTAAATTATTTTTTAAATTTTTTGGTAGTAATATTTTAATAGTTATATTATAATGAATTCAATTTTGTTATCTGGATAAATTTTACACTCATATTTTATATTAAACTGATCTACTTTGATGAGAGTTTTATCATTGAAATCCCACTTTTATGTCACTCCTACTAGTATAATTTAAATTTGATAATGTAACTTATGTGGATTCAATTTGGAAAAATGTATTATGTATTTCTTAATTCAAATAAACTATATAACATAACAATTTATACTTAATTATCATCTTTTATAACTTTTATTAAGAGTAAAGAGTAATTATCACATTTAATGTAAAATCAGATTTATATGTGGTTAAAATAAAAAACTAATTGTTAAAATGGAGCACCACCTTCTCCAAAACAAATAGTATGGCCATATTTCATCAATATAACATACGATGTTCTAGAATTACCCATTATAGAGGCTTCTATAATTATAAAAATCAATAATAAATTTATTCATTTCAAAATTTCCATGTATATCCCCCACTTATAAATGGCCACCACTATCCTGCCCTATTAACACTCAAAATCAATTTGGATTGGAAAAAAACATAGATATAACTTCCATATTTACCTACCATAATCATTTATACATTTTATTTATCTTAAATTCATCGTATGATGGATTTTGGTGAAAACCAAAGTAAGTCCTCTGAAGAAGGGGTAACTTTCTCAAATGATGATTTTTATATTATTTCTTCTTCCCATCTTAAAAGATATTAGTAAATAATGTTAATATATTAATATTAATATATCAAAAATAATGTGATTTTATTTTGTATATATAGTAAGACTTATCTATCTTTTCCTCCAACAAAATAAAAACAAATTAATCCATCATGTGTATAATGGTCTATCCCCACATGATCCAATGTCACTAGTTTTCATTAAATGCATCTCACGATTGACTATAATAATGGATTTAATATATATATATATATATATATATAATTTGTGATATTATTTTTACTTATTTAATTATAAAATCACATTCACCTTCTTACATTCCATGCTGTTTAAATTATAGTAACTTATCTTCAGTGTACCACAAAATACCGCCTCACGAAGCAATGCACTTTGTTTCACATATTCTTTAAATGGAATATAATAAGGTTATATTTAATGTATATATTTTATATGTATGAAATTATATTGATTATTTAAAATCATAAATTTCACCTACTACCATATCCTTTCACCCATTATGGAAATAATAATGAAAATTGTGTGTGTGTACACCCTATTATCACTATGGTGTGATGTGATCCATTCCCCTAGTTCAAATATAAATAATTGTTTGAAAATAGTATCTCAAAATTTATATTTACAATTTTTACATTATTATGAATAAGATGGATCTATATAATTATTCCAAGAATGGTTACACTCATTTTAAAATAATCACGAGAAAACAAGGCTGTTAAATCCTGAAGCAGTGGTAAGAAGCGACTGATTTTTAAGATGTAAGTGATAAGATGATATGAATTAATTATATAAGATATTACAAATCTTAATATGGTTTTTAATAAATAATAACTTTCTTTAAACCATTAAACATGAGGATAAATAATTTTCACCCTGAAGGAATCCTTATGTAAATGACATAAAATTAATTTTCCTCCATTATGCCTCTTATAATTTTATAAACCTAATTTTTTTTATATTGTATATACTACCCTAATGAAATGTAATATCATTATCTCAAAATAATTTTAATATTTTATTTTTCAATATTAAATATTTCATCAAACTAGTTTTGAAATGAAAATTACTTAATGATGAATTTCATAACTCAATTTCATTTCATTGGGTTATATTACATCGTCATTATTTTTTACATTCCAAGATAATCTTTGTGTTTTATTATGACTATAAGTTGTTTTATTTCACATTTTTTTTGTTTAATTAAATTTTATACACCTAAATTATTCATTTATAAATTCTCATTTCAATGTTATGATCTTTCAAATGGGATATTTAAAAATCTCATTTTAATCCATATTATTATACACGAAAATAAATAAAAAGAAATAATTTTATATTTTTGCAATAAACCATTTTAATATTATTCTCCTATAGTAATTCATTATTTTATCAGGTAATAGTAAATAATTTTCTCTTTTTCTATTTAAATGTTTGTGAAAATACTTTTATTAAAATCCATCATTATTTTTCTCTTTGATCAAAAATTACTTTTCATCCAAATGAATCTTTTTAGAATATGTTTCAAAAATGTTCTTAAAAACTAAAAATGGTTTATTTTATAATACTTTATGTAATTATTAATTTTTAAGATTTTTTTCAAAATATCCATCTTATCAAATTACTAACAATGCCCTAGTTCTTTTTTTGGGAAAATGTGAAGGAATATTAGTTTGACCATGTAGAACTTTTAAAAATAACCCTTCATCCCCACCATTCAATTATTTAAATGTATATTTATAATTTCCAATTATTATTTTCAAATAAAATAAATTTTAATATATTTTTTCACCTTCTAGTTTTAAATATATTTATATTCAATGTCAAAAGGTTATTTTTCATAGGTATGTCTATAATGATATTTTTATGGTATTTATTATTATCAATAAAATCAAACCATTGTTTTACATATGACACACTAGGGATTTGTTATATTGATACCAACCTTACCATTTCTATATACTGTTTATGCCCATTTTTACTCAAGAATGTACTGACATTGTCATTCATGATTGTTGTTTTTAATCATTATATATCCCTTGACATATAAACATTATCTTTGACATTTGACATTACATTTCTCTTAAGTATCCACAATTTTTATCCTCGATATACTTATGACATAAAACATATATTAGGTTTTTATACTGTATTTCACATTAAATGTTACATGACTTACTAGGAAAATTATTGTTAATCTGTATTCCTTATTCAATACAAAAAAAGCAATGATATTGAATATTGGATCATAGAATAAATCAATCATTTGATATATTAGTAATGTGTTGGATATGTTGAAATGGGTGGGGACTATTTGTAGATTTCACCCTGATGCATTGGGGGTCTCATGATATAAATCAGTCAGCTTACTTTAGTTAAATGGAAATTTGGTGTATACAAATCAATCTATTTTAATCTCTAATTTTTAATGGTATTAATAATAATGGTATCATAGTTCTTGATATCATAATTACCAATTATTATTAATTTATCAATTTATTAAACAAATTATTATTATAATCCATGAGAAATTATTAATGATATTTTATTTGTATGCATTTTAATATTATTTTTTTCCAATAATTTTAATTATTTAGTTATTTACGTTTCTATATTAAGTGTTCCTAATGTAATCAAGATAATTGATTAAAAATATTTGTTTTTAGAAATTTACCATTCCATATTGATTTTTTTTCATATTTGTTATTCTTCTTTTTATCATTATGTCTTCCACATCACATAACTATTACTGACCATGTCATCTCACCATTATTTTGATTCCTTTCCTAGGAATCCAAAAAGTATACTACGAATGATAATAAAGGATATCCTAGATAGAATAATTATATTATAGAAACAAAATTTGATATATTCATTTGTATTAAAATGTAATATTGAAATATTCTATATATCTTATTTACCATGACTACTCAACTACTCAGTCATTTGGGAAGTGATTCATTTTATCTTATGAAAACCTATTAATGTACAAAACATCTCTCAGTCACTAAGGTCAATTAATTTCTGGTTTTAATTTGAGAAAATTTATAATATTCCATGAGAAATAGATTTATGAAATCATTTTTTATGTTTAATAACAATATAATTGAATTTGAGGATAATTAGAAAGAAACAAAAAAAATGTTTTGGTAAGTTAGAGATTATGTGGTTTTTCCTAAAAATACATCCATCTTTGGAAACTACAAGTTCATGTGGTTGTGTAATATTTCTACCAAGTGGTAACAACTCTGAAAATAATGTGTCTTTAATGACATAGGCATTACCTGATATATGAAAACTGGCCTTACTTCACACCATGTTTTACAAAACTGGGGGGTTTCTTTTGATAATCATCATTTTCATTATAAAAAAAATATGTCATATTGGAATATATAATAATTATGAATGACCTTGTTTAAAGCTTAATTTTCTTATATTAGATATAAGGTTTTTTGATTTAAACATCATATAAATTATTGTTTGTTTTTTCCTATAATATAATTTTTTTACAAAATTCATTTTTGTTTAGTCAAATACTATAACGTGAAGAAATAATGTTTATATTTTACATGATTGAAAATATTATGACTATGAGAAACCAAATGAGTCAATTTCTTGTGTGGAATATTTTTTGACTATGTATATTCAGTTATCAAAACATCTGATTAAAAACAAATACCATATCCAACTATATAACTCACCAAAATTGAGAGAGGTGGAGTTTGATAAGAGATTTAGTGGTGGAGACCATAGATGAAAGAAGGATCAATTTCATTAATGACATAATTGTTAAAAGGCATGGCTAGGAATGTTCATAAAAGGAATATTAATCTATTTTATATGGGTTTGAGTAAGGAACAATGTAATGATTTTCTGAGGAAAAATGAAGAGTATGATTGAAAGAAATAAATTTCATCAAAGGGATCTATCTATAGTTTATTTTCATAAATATAGGGATCATAGGAATTATTTTGTTTAATTAATATTATATATTTTATTCACTCCACTAATTAAGGACTAGTGATCAAATAAAATGGTTGAGGTATTTATGTATTGGGATAAAAAATTTAAATTTTGATGCATTTTTTACCAATGGTATTTTGTTTATAAGAACAATGAAACAGAAAGGTATTGTGAAAAATTTTAGAAACATATATGGGTACGTTAAATTAAGATATGTGGAAACCATATTGGGTTTAAAAATTTTTGATTGATCACAAGACCAATGTCTTAGTTGAACCTTTTGAAAAAAAACCTATGAATAAAATATGATTCAGGATGTTTTTTGAAACCATATACGGGAACAAAACCTATTGGATTTGTATATGAAAATGTTATTTGAGGATGATTTCCCTTAAATTTCTGGACAAATAATTAAAGGTATTTGTTAAAATAATAGTCTATATTATCTTTTATTTTTTTAGTAATTATTAAATATCACAAATATGTAAAATTATAGAAATTATATTAATATAGTATAAGAAATATGTAAACCGATATTCCATGAGAAATCTTATTACATCTGGTATAGTTTTCAAGATATGAACCCGCAACTAAAGGATGGTATGAGTTTAGAACCTACCACTAGAATATGTGATGTTATTTTTAATATTTCACTGTTATTATTTAATGTATTTGACGAATATATATTAATGTAGAATAAAAGGTGTCACTGTGGGGCTTTAGAGATTAATAACATCTACTAGCCTTGTTGGATTTATTTAGAAATATAAAATATGATGAATGAAATGCCACACATTTGTGGATCTTTTGATCTATTAAATGTTATTTTTGGTGTGCTAGGAATAAGTAATTCATTTTCGGAAAATCATTTTATGGGGTAAGTGATGTAGGTAAAATGGAGAGAAGCAGAACAAAATGATGAAATTGTGAATTTAAAAAGTAAATATATCATGTGAGAATAATTCATGAAATAAATACATAGTAAAATAATTACATAACTATTGATAAAATATCATGAAATATAAAGGTAATCCTATTATCTTTATATATAATAAATAAATGGTATTTTAACTTACAAAATATTTTTTTCTATTTTCATTTTCATTCTCAAAATTATTTTCATTCATTTCATCAATAACCATTGTACACCTCAATCATTAATTAGGAATTTAAATTCTCTTCTATGTCTATATATTCACTTCCCACTAATGTACTACTATATGGATACCTAGTTATTTTATATTCTAGATGAAATTTTCTCTATATATTTTCCTATGTAATGATAATGTTGTATTAATCCATTCCTGATGCGGGTTTAAAAAAATTAAATTTAAATCCCACAATTTACAAGTATATATTCCATTTTCAAAGAGCCAGTTTATTGAATATTGGGGTAATGTAACACCTAATGATTTTAAAAGAAGAAAATTCGGATTATAGATATATATGAAACAAAAACACTGAGCTTATATGATAATTTTGCACAATGAAACGTTATTATAAATTTCCTTTTAAAAAATTTTGATATCTTAAATAGATTACATAACGTGAAATCTCAAGTCTAAATAAAGAATAATATAGTATACCATTATAAAATATTATTTTAATTATACATTATTAATATGACTAAATGAATTATAAAAAATATGTTTATAGATTAATTATAAATAAAATAAGATAAAATTTAACAAAAAAGATATCTTCTCTGAAAACTTTTTGTAGTCACCCTTTGCACACATAAGTTAAATTTTATTTCTAACACTTCTATTGTTTTTTTATAAAAATATATTTACTTTTTATTTCATCATATAAATATTATTAAATATTTAATTTTTTGGATTTTTCTAAAATTATTCATTTATAATGAATTGTAAAAAGATAGATTTGTTTCAAACCATAGTTTTTACCAACTCATTACATTCCCTTATATTGAAACATTATCAAAATGCACAACACCACATTCTATCATCCAAATCCCCCATTTCATATTATCATTAGAATGCATCAAAAAATTTATATTTCTATTACATACCTATTTTAAATTAAACAACTAGTTCATTAAATAATTTCAATGAAATTAATTAAAATTTAATAGCCCACCATATGAACAATTATATTATTGAAACTTATTCCAATTCATTTTAATTTTCAACACATTTTTCATACCATTTTCACTGTAATGATACTCAGAAAACTAGCACAACACATTAAAAAACATACAATAATATTCCAAAAGCACAGTCAAAATTATCCTCATTCTAAGAAGATCTCACTACACTATAAAAAATGGCCTACCATATAGCACAACATCCATGAAATCAGAACCACAATTCACATCAACACTTCCATAACTTAAACCATGTATCTCCACATGTGTCTCCTCAATACAACCCCATTGTATCGTTACATATCCCATTATCCCTATATTCCATGACTTCACATTAGCCAGTCAAACAATCCTTAAAAATATTCACAAAAAACATAGAACATGTTTTCATTTTTATTCAAGTTGATTTATCATGTTCCACTTTACTTTTAAGGGTATTCTCCAAAAAACTATATATCCTATGAGACTAATTTATTAGCTGAGTATAAGTGGTTAACAATTTATTTATTGTTGATATATAATATTCATAAAATATGGATATAAATATATATATTTTTTCTTCAAAAATTGGGCCTACAAATGACTGTGATATTCAGACATTCAACTAACTTAAATAGATCCAAAATAGAAAATGAAGAAACATGTAAAATAATGTGAAACATTCCCCTTCCCTTTCAACAAAATGAAATGGATTTAATATCTTTATTTATATTTTGAATACTATATTAATAAAAGATCACATAAGTATGAACCTCTAATAAATGTTACAAGTGATGGGAAATGAATGAATACCTTACATGGAAGAAACATGTCTTTTAAACATGTATTTTATATAATATATATACACTTCAATGGTTTTTTGTTTTTGTATTTTATAATACAGTTATGATTTTATACCATTTCAAATATTGCAGTTTAATAGTGATCACATGATTAGTATAAATATAGGTCTTTAACAAATCCAATTTACACATAAAAATGGATAAATGACATCATCTAGTAGAATTTCTCTATATAAAACCCCTTAATCATAGCTTATAAATGAGGTAGAATCATTGGGCATCACTCTGGACCATTCCCAAGCGGAACATTAACATGTTAATCTTAAATGGAACCGCATATGCGAGAAGTGGAAGTTGATAGAGATTACCACCCGAGAGAAGTTATCTGAGCCACACCAAGAGTCATTCACTATGATACACCCTACCCTTAGTTATTATGTGGGTTTTATAAGAGGTTATGTTACAATACCCTAGCACTATTATTATGTACATTATTTTTGTATATATAATATATATTCATTTTATTATTGTTAATTTGTAAATTGGTTTTTAAGAACAAATAATATTTTTAGTTAATATTCATTAAAGAAGTCTATTTTAACAAATAAATGTATTATTTAATAAAAAAATATTTTAATAAAATATTGTTAATATATTACTTATTATTAAAAATAAATGATCTTATAATTTTTATGAATAGAATTGTAATTTTCATAAGGCTTGAAAGCCGTTTTTGTCAAAACCCATTATTTTTCGATAAATGTTGGTTTTCATTTTAAAAGTAAAAACTTACATATAGAGAAAATTATTTATATAAAATTAATATTTTTATGGAATGATTAAATAAAAATTATCCTATGGTAAATTTTTCATAATTTCCTGAGGTAGTCAAATTTTAGCATAAATATTAAATATCTTTTATTTATATATCGTGTTTTATGACATCATAATGACACTATAGTGTTGTAAAAAAATAATATAAAGTTAATTTTAGGCTAATATATGTTTTATAAATAAAAAATTGAGATTTTACGTTTGTTTCATTCATTTTACAAAGCATTATTTGACCCTCCAAGACTTATAAGACATTTTAAAATTTTAAAATGATTTCGTTGCAAGTGTGACTCACTTCCACATAAGAAAGCAATATATTTTAAGACTTTCTACTATTGGACATATAATATAAATTTTCCCAATCCACTTTGGTAAAAACAATTGTCAAAAACCATGGGTTGGTTGGTGGTTTTGATTAGTTTAATGTGTGGTGGCCAAAACCTAAATAATAAAGAATTCCCCCTCTTTTACTATATAAACCCTCCCAATCCCTTAATTCCCCTTCACTCAAATCCTTTTTAGCATGAACAAAATATGAACATCTGTCCATATAATCCTTCCAAGGTTCCCTAATATCCCGTGAATCTTCTCTCAATCCTTTCTCAAGCCTTTGGCATCACACATCCAAGTAAGGGATTTCTCCCTTTCTCTTTTTTGTCCATGTTTCATTATGTTGTTATATACTATTAATTTCAATTATAAATGTTGGGGTATGAATTTACAACTCAAAAATAATTTCCCCCATATGATTGAATGATGAGAGATATTAATTTTTCTCATTAATTCCTCCAATGTATAGTCATTACCATGCCTAAATTCCGTACAGAATTTCCCACTCAACATTTACATTCATGAAATAATTTTTTATTATGAATCTAAATTCCATTAAATATTTTGGTAAATTTTTATATATGGCTACCCTAATATCCATTCCATGTAAATATTATGAGACACCCATTACTCTCTCATCGTATATTTTTTTGAATTCTTATGTCACGTCGTTATACTTCCAAAATTGCACCACCATTTTCCAAGACAAAGTCAATGTGTTGTGAATACCCTCTAAATTTATCAATCATGTTTATTCACCATTATGCACATTTTCTAATTAATTATATAGTGTCATGTATTAATTTCACATTCCTTTATCATAGAATAAATGATGATGTTTAATAAATCCATGTTATATGATCCATGTGGCACACTTATGCATGAAATGAAATGATTAAGAAGGGTGTTCCCTGATCACACTCAAATGCATTGGGTAAAGATTAATATCATGATACATTAAGGGAAATATATTTTTACTCATTATAACTCATGTGAATTGTGGTTTTAATCATTCTCCATGTAAAAGGGTCCTTGACTTAGGCCAATATCAAGTTAAATGTTATTGCCACATTTCCATGATATGATAATCATGCTATATCATGTATTTATGTTCATGTTTCTCTTATAATCAATTGATATACCTATTTCCTAACATTTACTCTATTAATCATGTTACTACCTATTCACTCACATACTAGGCTATATATCAGACACTTTTCTTATGCATGTCCCCAGGTTATCCCATTTTATGTTAAGTACGAAGGAATGTGTGTGGTCATGTAAAAGAATTGTTCAAAAACGGCGTTGGGATTAAGTTCTAAGTTGTTATGTAATGATCCTAAGATACCATGGAACTAGACCTCTTGATCCTAATATTTTTCATAATTGGATGTTTATGTAATAAATAATGTTTATGTGTTTAATAAAGATTAGGGTTGTCCTAGTTGGTATTAGAGGATAGGTTTAGTTTTTTGGGTTAGGATTAGAAAACCATAGTGAAATCCATAGGGATAAGACTAAGTATAATAAAAACATCCCTAAATTTTGGTGAGTATTGATTAAGTGGGTTATAAAGAAAATACATCCATGTCTGGATATGAGAAGGTAGAGGTGTATTTGGAATAGATGTATCTAGGGGTAAAAACCAAAAACACCGCTTTGAGATAAACTCTAACGGGAAGTAATGCAGAAAATGGGAATTTTTTCACTCATTGTTATGACGCTCCATGGGGATCTGATTTGGTAAATTTATAACCTTAGTGTGAAACATTGTTACGTAAATTTAAAAAATTTCCACTAAGAATGTATATTGGGATGTAAATCATGGATAACATAGATTTAAGCCAATAAATTCTTATTTTAAGGGAATAAATGTAATTTATAGGTTATAACTTTTGTGTATTTCAGTTAAATATTATATTTTACCAAAAAATTTCCATTTAATCCCTCCAATGGACGTTAATCGGAGTACTCATGCTAACAACTGATGGGAAGATCAATTTTATGATTGTTCTTCTAAGATTCAAAATCTGACGAGAGGAAGAATAGTGAACTTTGTCATGATAAACTCTTAGTTAACATATGTTTTGAATAGAATAATTTGTCAAGAGGAACATTCAACCCATATAATAATGAAAAAGTCATAATTTAAAGCTTCATGAGACAATGTCCTTCTGATTTTAATGGATCATCTGATACCTCAGTCGTAGAAAAATGGATCAACTTCGTCGAGAAGATATTCTCCATCCTTCAATGTTCTAAAAAAGAAAAGGCTATTCTTGCTACTTATCATATGGAGGGTGAATCTGATCAATGGTTGACATTGATAAAAAAATATGAAGCTTGAGGAGGAGATGAAGGCATTGGAATAGATGGTTTTCTACTATATTTTTTATGATAAATTGTTTCTGCACACCCTCTGACATATGATGGAAATGGAATTTCCTTCCCTCGAGAAAAAAATATGACAAATATTTCGAAGAATACAAGGAAAACATTACAAGGATTTCACAATATGACTTTGATTTGTTCAATACCCCCGAATGAAAATTTGACCGCTTCTTTGGTGAGTTAAAACCTAGCCTACGAAAATCCCTAGAAATATGTGTCTTTGAGAGCTATGAGGAAATTGTCTGATTTGAAATCAAAGCCCAAATGTAGATCTATGAATCATTGGGGTATAGTTGGGATAAGAAGCATAAGGTGGACTGTAATTCTGGCGGTTATATGGATAAATCATACAGTGATAATAAAATCCAACACCAATCATTCAAATGGTGCGGAAAGAAGGACCTAAGAAATTGCATGAAGGGGATGAGGAAGTGTTTTAGCTGTGGAGGAGAAAGGAACCTAGATATTAACTTCTGAAAAGTAAAAATTGTGGCTAGGACAGATGAAATTATGTTTCATTAAACGCTCAATGCATTGTTCAATGCTTCAGCTGCAATGTTTCAGGGAACTTTGGAAACCAGTGACCTAATCCAAGGGTTTTCATATAAAATAAACAACCTCCAAGGCAACAAGGGAGAGATTTTTCCATCACTACTTCCAAAGTGAGCCCCAAAAATGATGTGGTGATAGGTATTCTAGATATTAATAAAATTATACAGAACAAAATTTTTGATTCTTGTTCTATGTAATCTTTTATATCTCGAATGTTTAGTAGAACAATCCCAACACCACCAAAAGTAATTGAAGTAAATATGTTAGCGAGTATGTCAAATGGGGAAATCATTGCATCCCATGAATGTAACTCCTCCCCTATCAGAATTTGTTTTTTTGAACATACTGGTGAACCTCATCATATATCCTTTGAAGCAATATGACGTAGTTCACGACGTGTATTGGATTTTTTTTATATAGATCAAACATTAATTTCCAATAAAGGAAAACCACTCGCCATTTGGAGAATCGACCGATGATTCTATACAATTCAAGGAGGAGGATGGATAATATTTACCACCATCATCTCAACTATAACGACCCAAACATTTATTAATGGAAATTACTCTTGATATAATTAAATGTCTTACTATGTAAAATTGTTTTATAACATATGCAATTATTTGGTTGTTATATTTTTTATTTTTTAAATAACATTATGGGTTGTGAATGTTATTAATATAGTCATTGAATAGTGACCATATGATTATTATAAATATAGGACTTTATCAAATCCAATTTACTCAGACAAAGGAAGAAATGACCTCATCCTATAGACTTAACTTATACAAAGCCCATTTGTTGAAGCTCAAGAAGAAGGTGGGGTCATTGGTATTCCCTCTTCGCCAAGCTCAAGATAATATTCAACTCTGTGAAGCTCGAACAGAACTTCCTATGGGAGAAGAGGAAGTTAATATAGATTACCAACTGAGCGTTGTTATCTGAGCCCACCCCCCCCCCAAGAGTTTGTCACCATCACACACCTTACCCTTTAGTTTTATGTGAGTTCTATAAGAGGTTTTGTAACAGTACATTAGGGATATGATTATGTGCATTATTATTGTATATAATAATTAATATACATTCATTTTATTATTGTTACATTGTAAATAGATTTTAAAGCTCATATAGTATTTTTAGTTAATATTAAACTAAGATATATATTTTGTTAAATTAAGTGATATTTTAATGAAAAATTATTTTTTAAAAATTATAATATTATTAAATTAAATTTTTATTAGGTATAAATGATCGTATAATTTTTATGAATGAAATTGTAATTTTTATTAAGGTTTGAAAGCTGTTTTTGTCAAAACCCATTAATTATTTATAAATGACATTTTTATAAAGTGAAAATTCACATATTTGGGAAATTATTTATATAAAATTAATTTTATTTTAGGAATCACTATGTTAAAATTATCAAATGGTGAAATTTTCAAAATTTTCTGAGAGAGTCCAAATTTTGTTTAAAAATTAAATACTGTTTACATATATATTGTGTTTTATGACATCATAATGACCCAATAGTGATGTAATAAAAATAAAATAAACTTTATTTTCGGCTATTATATGTTTTAATTCTAAAATTATGTGATTTTAGGTTTGTTTTACTTAATTTTCAAGGCCATAGTGGACCCTCCAAGACTTATAAAACATTTTATCTTTTTAAATTGATTTCCTTGAGAGTGTGACTCACCTCCACATAAGTAGCGCAATTATTTTAAGAAATTAGAAAAATTGGACAGATAAAATAATTTTTTACTCTCCCCTTTTGAAAAAAACATGGGAAAAACAGGGACGGGCTTGTGGTTTTGATTAGTTTAATATGTGGGGTCACAAACCTGAATAATAAAAAATTCCCTCCCCTTTCCTATTTAAACCAACATGTGATTCCACTTCCTCTTCACTAAAATCCTTTATATTTAGTCCAAAACATCCCACATATATCTAGATTCCTCTCAAGGTGGCCTAATCTCCCACAAATTCTCTCTCAATCCTCTCCCAAGCCTTTCAGATCACATTTCCATGTAATGGATTCCTGCCTTTCTCATTTTATCCAAGTTACCTAATACTGTTATGACATTTTATTTTCAATTATAAATATTGGGGTATGATTTTTCACCACCCACATACTAAACTCTTTATGTATGAATGATGATAGACCCATTTCTCTCTCATTAATGCCTCTCATATACACATGTTACCATACCGAAATTCTTTAAGGAATTTCTCTCTCCTCATTTACATTCATGGAATTATTTTGTATTATGAATCCAAATTTCATTGCATATGTTGTTACATGTCTCTATATAACCCAATTACTATTTATTTCATGTAAATATTATGATACACCCAATTATATCTCATCAACCATTTTTATGAATTCTTATGTCACGTCATTATGTTGCTGAAATTGAACAACGTTTTCAAGCCAAATTCATTGTGTAGTGAATACCATACACATTTCTCTATCAAGGTTATTCACCATTATGAACATATATTTTTGGATTATATAGTTTCTTGTATGAATTACATATTATTATATCATGGAATACATTATGATTTTTAATGAATCAGTGTTTTATGATTCATGTGGCACACTTATGCATGAAATGAAATGTTTAAGTAGTGTGTTCCCAGATAGTGCTCCAATGGATAGGGTAAAGATTAGTAACATGATACATCGTGTGAAATGAGGGTTTACACCGGATAATTCAAGTGCAATGAGGGTTTAATCATGCTCCATGTGCAATGATCCTTGACTCATTCTAAAACCATGTTATGTGTTGTTGCCACACTTCCATGTTATGATAATCATTCCATATCACGGCTTTAAATTATTATTTCTATTATGATCTGTTGATATTCTAATGGCCTCAAAAGTATTGTGGTATTCATTTAATGAATTTTTACTCCCTTAATGGTATTTATAGCTAACAATTTTCTCATTCGTGTCCTCAGGTTACCCCATGCAATGATAAGTATAAGGGAATATAGTGGTCATGTAAAGGAATTTTTAAATAAAGATGTTTTGTTTCGTGTTTTAAGTAATTATGTAATGTTACTAAGCCCCAAATACCCTACACCTATAAATCATCTATATTTAATCTAGTGAAGATTTTATATAACAAATCATGTTTATGTGTGTTATAAACGAAGGGTTGTTATGGTTGGTGTTAGAGAATAGGATTAGTTGTTTTGGGGATTAGGATTAGAAAACCCTTGTGAACCCTTAGAGACAAGACTAAGTATAATAAAAACATCCCTAAAATTTGGTGAGTATTTATTATGTTTTTTATCAATAAAATACATCCCTGTTTAGATATGAAAAAGTAGAGGCGGGTCTGGTACAGATTTACCTTGGAGTGAAAACTCCGAAAATGAGTTTTAGGCATGACTCATGGTATCCTAGTAAATGGAAATGGTACGTGATACACTCTTGTTTAAGACACTCCAGGGGGATTATTTTGTAAATTCACAAGCCTAGAATGAACCATTATTAGGGGATTTAATAAAAATCCCCTAAGATTATATGTTAGAAAGTATGTCATATATTACATAGATTAAAGCTACTAGATTCATATGTTAGGGAAATAAAAGTTAGTTATATGTCATTTGTTTTTTCCTTGGATTACCCTTTTTGTGTTACCCCATACATTCCTTTTATTCCATCCAATGGCCAGTAATAGGAGGACATAGGCTAAAAACCGATGAAAAGGCCAATGTGATGATTGATCTAATGAGATGCCCAATCTGATGGGAGTAGGAATTGAGAAATTTGTCATGATACGCTCTTATTTAACTCGTGGTTGGAAGAGAAACATGGGTCAACAGAAACATTCAGCCCCCCACAAAAATGAACAAGTCCCTATTATGAGCTTCATGGGACAAAGGCCTCAAACATTGAAGGGATCATCTGATCCCTCAATCACCAAAAAATGGATCAACACCACTGAAATGATATTCTACATAATTCAATTATCTGACCAAGAAAAGGTTCATCTTTCTGGTTATCATATGGAGGGTGATGTCGATAAATGGTGTACATTGATCAAACATACGAATCCTAAGGAGGAGATTGAGGCCTTAGAATGGACGGATTTCCGAAAAATGTTTTCTGATAAATATTTTTTCTCTCACCATCCGGCTTATGATAGAAAGGGATTTCATTTCCCTCAAGCCAAAAGACGTAGAATCCATCAGATCATATGAGGATGACATTAGAAGGCTTGAATGATTTTCATGTGGCTATTTAGTTACCCTAGAATTCATGGTTGGCGTCTTCATTGGTGGGTTGAAACCTTGCTTGCGGAAAGCCCGGGCGATCCTTGACTTTGGCAGCTATAATGAAATTGTCTTCTCTACCCAAAATGTGGAAATGGAGATCAGACAATCTTACGGGTATAATAGGGATAAGAAGCGTAAGGTGGACGTCAATTCTGGTAGTCCGATGGATAAATCCAATGGTGCTATGAAAATTTCCCTCCCCACTTTCCAAAGGTGTGGAATGAGGCACCCTGGAAATTGCCTGAAAGGGATGAGGAAAAGATTTAGGTGTATAAGTGAAGGGAACCTAAGCATTAACTACAGTCATGAAAATCCTTCAACTATAACAGAGGAGAGGAACCCTCCATTCAAACCTCAACGCGTTTTTCATTTCATCAACTAAAATTAACATGTGTACCTTGCATGTTAGTTCCCTAAGCCATGGTTTTTCGATGGAATCCAACAACCACCAAGGAATCAAGGGTGAGCTTCTGCCATCACAACAACCAAAGTGAACCCCAAAAATGTAGTGGTGATAGGTATTCTAGTTATTCATTCATGAATTGTAAACGTACATTTTGATTCTGGTTGTACACATTCTTTTGTATCCCAAAAGTTTAATAGAACAATCCAAACACCACCACAAATCATGGATGTAATGATGTTAGTGAGTATGGAAAATGGGGAAATAATTGAATCCAATGAATATAAATCCTCCCCAATCATAATCGGTGGATTAAACTTCCATGTGAACCTTTTCATACTACCTCTAGTGGAATTTGATCCAATTGTTGGCATAGATTGGCTTTCATTATAAGATCCTACATAAATTGCCAGGAGAGGGAAATCACTCTCCATATAGGGAATCAACACCTGTTTCTATACATGTTCAAGTAGGAAGATGAATCTTCTTTAGAACAATAATCTCAATTGTGGATATTACTACCCTATGATCATGTTTATCTAGCTCATATGATTGAGATCAGGAGGTGGCCATCTTTGATGACATGATTTTTGTGAGGGAATTCGCTGAAGTGTTTCCCAAATATTTTCTTTGTCTTCTTCCTAGAAGAGATTTTTAATTCTCAACTGACCTTATACTTGGGTCATTGCCAATATCCAAGAAATCATATAGAATTTCTATTGTGGAGCTTGAGTTTCTGAAGAAAAAACTACATATGAATAAGGATAAAGTGTTTATACGCCCAAGTTAATCACCATGGGGTTCACCAGTCCTCTTCGTCAAGTAGAAGGATGGGTCAATGCGCATTTTCCTCGATTATCGTGAGCATAACATAGACACAATAAAGAAAACGTATCCTCTTCCACGAATTTATGGCTTGTTCGATCAGTTGTATGGAGCACAATACTTCTCTAAGGTATATTTTCGGTCGGGATATTGTCATGTAAGGTTGAAAAAAGAATATATCCCTAAGAAAACTTTTCATACAAGATACAGGTACTATGAATTTATAATAATTCATTTTGGATTCACTAATTCTCTAGAAAAGTTCATGGAAATTATTAATAGATTATTTATAGATTACCTCGACAAATTTTCGGTAGTCTTTATAGATGATATTATAATATAAACCAAAACCTAGGAGGATCATGAGGAGCATCTACGAACTGTAATAGGGACATTGAGAAATGTGAAGCTCTATACAAAGTATAGCAAGTGTGAGTTCTAGTTAAATGATGTCTCATTATTTGATCATATCATCATAAGTAATGGGATATATGTGGATCCATCCATGAAAAATTCAATTGAGAGATGATTGGGGCTAGCATCGGTAACAGATATCCGTAGCGTCTTGGGGTTAGCTGGATATTATCACTGATTTGTGACAAAATTTTCTGGATTTTAAAACCCTCTTAACAAGCCAACTTAGAAGGGAGTCATGTTTTCATGGAGTAGTGAATGCGAATAAAGAATTATGGAGTTGAAAAAAAGGATTATAACTTTTCACATGCTCACATTACCCACAGGTGGAGAAATTTTTGTTGTATTTAGTGATTCTTTGAAAAAGAGACTAGGTTGTGTGTTGAAGAATAATGATAAATTAATAGCCTACTCCTCAAGGTTGCTAAAAATCCATGAGTAAATCAATCCCACGCAATATTTGTCATTGGCAGCTATGATCATTGCATTGAAAATATAGGGTCATTGTCTCTATGGAGTGAAGTGTGAGATATATACTCATCACCAGAGCATAAAATATATTTATTCACAAAAGGATATTAATAGGTGCCAATGAAGATGTATAGAAATAAATAAGGATTATGACTTCTCAATCCACTACCATCCTGATAAAGCAAACAAGGTGGCAGATGATCTAAGTAGAATGGATCCTACATCTTTATAAATGTTGTTAATTTTATAGGATCCAATTATCTTAAAATTGTAGAGGAAAGACAAGGGGGTCATTAAGGGACGAATAACATCAATCTTTCCTCAAATAAATTCTCAACCATCCCTAATGTAGAAAATATAGGATTCTCAAAGAATGGATGTGGAAATTCGGAATAGGGTGGAAGATATCTGAAATGGGAAATCCTCAGAGTTCATTTTTGACAATGATGGAATTGTTAGATTTGGGACATGATTATGTGTACAATATAATCCATAGATTATGGAGGAGCTTCTGAATGACACACATAGCTCATCCTTCCCTATTCACCTTGGGGGCACAAATATGTTTTGATATCTCGGAGAAAACATTTCTTGGGGAAATATCAAAATACAAATTTATAAAAAAAACATCAACGTGCCTGGTATGTAATCCTGTGAAGGATGAGAGTAAAAATAATAAGGGGATGATGCAACCACTATACTTACTAAAATTGAAGTGGGACAAAATTACCATGGACATTTCCACTATAAATCCAAGGATATCTAGAGGAAACAATGATATACAGGTCATTGTGGATCATCTTACGAAGATGACTCAAATTATCATGATTCGAGAGGACATCTCATTGTATCAACGTGCACATATTTACATCAAAGAAGTTGTAATTCATGATTGAGTACAGATATCTATCATATATGATCGTGATCCTAGATTCACCTAGATGTTAAGGAAAAGTCTCCCACATTTTCTAAGTAGTGTACTAAACTTCATTACAACATATCATCCTCAAACTGATGGCCAATTTGATTGAAATATTTAAAAATTGGAGGATATATTAAGATCATGTTTTATGGACATCCAATGAGGATGTGACCTATATCTTCAACTGTTGAATTTTCCTACAGTAACAGTTTCCACACGGTCATCAAAATGGAACCATGTGAATCCTATTATGAGAAAAGGTGAAGAACATCAGCGTGTTGGGATGATGTTAGTAAGTGTAAGATGCTAGGATGTGAAATGGTTGAAGAAATGGTGGAGAAGGTGAAAACCATTCAACAACATATCAAGGCAGCGCAAGTCGACATAAGATTTATGGAGATAATTGTCATTGAGACCTAGATATTATATTTGGATACATGGTATTTTTTTTATATATCCATGGAAGAAGTTTATGAGGTTTGGAATGAATGGAATGAAAGTCCTAGGTATATCGACCCCTCTGCGATTCTTGATCGAGTCGGGGTTGTGGCTTATCCACTCATTCTTCCAACCACCATAGCCAATGTATATGACTTCTTCCATGTATCCCTTTCATGGAATTACATACAAGAACCTTCAAAAGTACTCTCTTCAGAGATAGTACCGTTAGTGGATGAACATTCAAATGAGGACAAACCAATAAAGATCTTATATGATAGAGAAAAGGTTCCTTGAAATAAGACAATGTACCACATTAAGGTGTTGTCGAGAAACCACACATTTAAAGAAGCGACATATTAATTGGGTGAAGGGATGAAGCAAAGTAACCCAAATCTATTTTGTTATGGGAAAAGGAAATTTCTAGGGAGAAATTTCATAAGGGGCAGAGATTGTAACGACCAAAACATTTATTAATGGAAATTATTCTTGATCTAATTAAATGTCTTATTATGTAAAATGGTTATTTATCATATTCACTTATTTGGTTTTATGATTTTGGATTTTTTAAATAATATTAAGAATTGTGACCATTTATAATATAGTTGTTGAACAGTGATCACATGATTTACATAAATATAGGGATTTAACAAATCCAATTTACTCATACAAAGGATGTGATGGATTCATCCAGTCAAATTGCCCCATATGTTTCCTATTTTTGGAGCTCAGAAAGGAAGTGTCATCATTGGAATTCACACATGACCAAGCTCATGTAGAGATTCAACATGTTAACCTTGAATGGAACCGCCTACGAGAAAAGTGTAAGTTGATAAAGATTACCAACCTAGTGATGTTATCTGTGCCACCCTAAGAGTATATCACCATATCACACCATACCCTTCTATCTTATGTGGGTGATATAAGGGTTTATGTAACAAGACCTTAGAACTATGATTATGTGCATTATTTTTGTATACAATAATGAATATATATTCATTTTATTATTGATACTTTGTAAATAGTTTTTAAAGCACAAATAGTATATTTACTTCATATACAACTAAGAAATCTATTTTGATAAATTAATTAACATTTGAATTAAATATTATTTTAATAAAATATTATTTTTATTAAATTAATTTTTGTTTACTATAAATGATCATATAATTTTTATGAATACAATTTTAATTTCTATTAAGGTTTGAAGGATGTTTCTATCAAAACCCATGTATTTTGGATAAATGTCGTTTTTTATTTTAAAATTGAAAATTCATATATTTAAAAAATTAGTTGGATGAAATTAATATTATTTTTGGAATTCGGATGTTACAATTTTCCAATCGTGAATTTTTCAAATGTTTCTGAGATAGTCAATTTTTGGTGTAAAAATTATATACTATTTAAATATATGATGTGTTTTATGACATCATAATGACCTAATTGTGATGTAATAAAATAATATAAACATTACTTTTGGCCAATATATATTTTACCATTAAAATAATGTTATTTTTTATTTTTTATTTATATTAAAAATCCTTAGTTGACCCTCCATGATTTGTAAAACATTTTAGATTTTTAAATTAATTTCCTGGAGAGTGTGACTCCCTTCCTCATAAGAAACCCTATAATTTTAAGAAGATCATCCATTTTTCTTATAAATTTTTTTTCTCTAAACTTTGGAAAAAAATCATGGGAAATTAACATGGGCTGGTTTTTTGTTTTTTTAGCATAATGTGTGGTGTCCCAAACCTAAATAATAAATATTTCACTCTTCTTTCCTATATTAACGCACCCAAGATCCCAAATCCACATCACTCAAATCCTTTGGAGTTCATCCATACTCTTCCCTAGTCTCTCTAGATTCCTCTAAAGGCTCCACAAATTCCCAATAAGCCTCTCTCAATCCACTCCCAACCCTTTGGGATCACACTTCCAAGTAAGGGATTCCTTCATTTCTCAATTAATTCATGTTTCTTAATAAAGTTATAACCTTTTATTTTCAATTGTAAATGTCGTGGGAATTGATTTATCACCTACCCCATACTTCCCTATTGATTTTTGAATTATGAGTGACCCATTTATCTCTCATTAATTTCTCCTAGGTACACCCGTTACCAGGTCATAATTCTGTAAGAAATTTCTCTCTCTTCCATTACATTCAATAAATTATTTTGCATTATGAATCCAAATTACATTACATATGTTTGGAAATATATCTATATGACCCCATTACATTCTATTTCATGTACTTATGATTATACACCCATTTCCCCCTTATCAACCATTTTTATGATTTCATATGTCATGTCGTTCTACTGCCGAAATTGCCCCATGTTTTTTAGAGCCAAAGTCAATGTGTAGTGAATAGGGTGCCCATTTCTCTATAATTGGAAATCACCATTATAAACCTTTAATTATTGATTGTATAGTTTCATTCATGAATCACACATTCCTTTATTATGGTATAAATGATGATGTTTAATGAATCCATGTTTTATGATCCATGTTTTACACTTATGCATGAAATGAAATGTTTAAGAAGGGTGTTCCATGATAGTTCTCCAATGCATTGGGTAAAGATTAGTATCTTGATATGTGAAGTGCAATGAGATTTTTCACCTAATTATTAATGTGAAATATTGTTTTACTCATGCTTTATGTGCAATGAGCCTTGGCTCATTCTAATACCATGTAAAGCGTTTTTCCACATTTCCATGCTATGATAATCCTGTTATATCATGCATTTATGTTCATGTTTAACTTATGCTTCATTGATATTCCTATTTCATGTCATGTATTGTGTTCATCATGTTATTCCCTATTTACTCCCTTACTTGGATTTATATCATACATTTTTCTATCATGTGAATGTTTTATGTAATAAATCATGTTTATGTGTGTAATAAAATCAGGGTTGTTATATCAAGCATGGATATTACTGACCTATGAGCACTCATATCTTTCATAAATTATTGTGCCTAGGGATGAAACCATATTTAAGACATGCCTATTGTGAAGGAATTTATAGAACTGTTTCCCTATGGAATTTCTTGTTCCTCCTAAAAGACATGTTGAATTCTCAATTGATCTCACACCCAGGGCATTTCTAATATCTAGGACTCCATATAGAATTGATGTTCTGGTTCTTGAGGAGTAAAATAAATAACTACATGAGAATCGGGATTAATATATTGTATGCCCAAGTCCTTCACCATCTGGTGGACCAGTCCTAATTTTCTTGATGATGGATTGGTCAATGCACTTTTATATTGATTATTGTAAGCTCAAAAAAATTGTGATAAAGAATAAGTATCCTCTACCACAATTGATGATTTGTTCGATCCACTGTGTGGATCACAATACTTCTCCAAGGTGGATTTGCAGTCAGAATATTACCAAGTAAGGGAAATGAAGGAGGATATCCCCAAGAAATATTTTCATACAATGTACTGGAATTTTGATTTCATTGTTATTCCTTTTGGACTCATTAATGCTCCATCAATCTTCATGGACATGATGAATAGAGTCTTTAGAGATTACCTTGAAAATGTTGTCGTAGTCTTTATAGATTATATTATAATATACTTCAATAACTAGGAGAAGTATGAGGATCAAATAAACACTGTAATAGAGACCTTGGGAAAGGAGAATCTCTATGAAAAGTACATATAGTGTGAGTTTGGGTTTAATGAGGTCTCATTAATGGGTTATATCATCATAAGCAATGGGATATCTATAGATCCTTACAAGATAGGTGCAGTTGAGGGATGGATGAGGCCTAAATCGAAGATGGATATCCATAGCTTCTTATGGTTACCCGAATATTATCACTGATTTGTGAGAAATTTCTCATGATTTTGAAACCCACTTGCCAATTTAACACGGAAGGGAGTCATGTTTTATTACAGGGATGAATGAGAAGATAAATTCATGTGGATGAAAATGTGGATAATAACTACATTTTTTCTCACATTACTAACAAGTTGATAAATTTTTTTGGTATTTATTGATGTTTTGAATAAGGGACTCAGGTGAGTGTTGCTGAAAAATGATAGTGCCATTGCCTACTCTTTAAGGCAATTGAATTTTCATGAGAAGAAATATCCAACACATAATCTGGTTTTGACTATAATGGTATTCACTTTAAAATTTTGGTGATATAAACTCTTTAAAGAGAACTGTGAAATATACACAAATCACAAAATCCTCAATTATGTATTCACAAAGAAAGAGTTGAATATGTTCCAACGAATATGGTTAGTGTTGATCAATGTATATGATTTTTCAATACATTACCCCCATGGGAAAGTGAACAAGGTGGTAGATTCTCTATGTAAGGTGGACCCAACAATTTTGTCATTGATAAGAATTTAAAATGATCCAATCTTCTTAAATTTGATGAAGATTGACATGAGAATCATAATGAGGGGAACATCATCAATCTCTTCCCAAATTATAGCTCAAATATCTCTTTTGGAACGGTTAAAGGATGCTCCAAAGGATATTTTGGGAAATCCGAAGAAAGTGGATACTTTCATAAAAGGAAAATCCTCAGAGATCAATGTTAATGAATAAGGAATTGTGAGATTTGGTCTAATACTATGTGTTCCATAAAATATGGAGTTAAAGAAACAAATTTTTCATGATGAACATAGTTCAAATTTCTCCATTCACCATAAAAAAACAAAGATTTATCGAGATCTCTGAGAGAATTGTTGGTCAGATAACATAAAAAAGAAGATCACTGAATATACATCAAAGTTCTTGGTATGTCACAAAGTGAAGGCTATGAGACAAAAGTAAACTGGGATTATGAAACCATTACCCATACCAGCATGGGAATGGTAAAACATCACCATGGAAATTATCATCTGACATCTGAAGACATCAAAAGGGATCAATACAATCTGGGTTGTTCTGGGTTGTCTTATAAAGAATATGCAATACGTTGCAATTCAGGACGATTTATCATTGGATAAACCGACACTGATATACATTAGGGAATTTGTAAGGCAACATGGATTACCACTATCTATTGTATCTGATCATGATCCAAGATTCTACTCTATGTTCTAGAAGTGTCTCCAATATGCTCTGAATACTGAGCTAAACTTCAGTACGACATGTAATCCTCAAACTGATGGCCAATCTGAGCTGAATATCCAAACCCATGAGGAAATTTGGATAGAATTCTTAATGGACATCAATGGAGGATGAGATCATCAACTTCTTATAGTTGAGTTATCCTATAATAATAGTTTCCACTCAAACATCCAAATGGATTTTTATGAATCCATTTATGGTAAGAGGTGCCGAACAATGTCTTGTTGGGATGAAGTTGGGGAGTTGAAACTCCAAGGTCTAGACATTGTCGAATAAATAGTTGATAAGGTTAAGACCTTCCAACAACACATTAAAGATTCTCTAAGTTGAAAAAAGATCTATGTTTATAATTGTCTACGGGTCCTAGAGTATGATATTGGAGTCATGTTATTTCTTTGCATATCACAATAGAAGAGATTAATGAGATTTTTCAAGAAGGGAAAGCTTAGTACAAGGTACATTGGTCCTTTTGAGAACCTAGATCAAATGGGAATAGAGGCCTATCGACTAGAACTCCCACCGAACCTATCTCAAGTACATGATGTGTTCCATGTATCACTCTTGAGTATGTACATACCTGACCCATCGCATGTAATCAATCATAATGTTTTCCATTGGAGAATGACCTATCCTATTAAGAGAAGCCAGTGGAGATCATAGATCATAGAGAAAATGTTAAACAAAATAAGTCAATGCCCTCCATCAAGGTGTTATGGAAAATCCAACAGTTTTAAGAAGAAATGTGGGAATCAGAGGATGTGATAAAGCAGAGTTATCATAATCTGATTATGTGTGGGAAATAGAAATTTCCATCGTGAAATTTCATAAGGGGGGAAGATTGTAACAACCCAAAACATTTATTAATGAAAATTCCAAATTATCTTATTAAATGTAATATTTTGTAAAATGGTTACATAAGACATATGAACATTCTTTATTTTATGTTTTTTTATTTTTAAATACCGTTATGAATACTTACCAATTATAATATAGCTTTTGAAATGTGATCACATGATTAGTATAAATATTGGGCTTTAAAAATCCAATTTACTCAGGAAAAGGTACTGATGGCCTCATCTTATAGAATTTCCCTATGTGAAGACCATTTTTGGATCATAGAGAGGAGTTATCATCAGTGGGATTCACTCTAGACCATGCCCAATCTGAGCATTAACATGTTATGCTCGAACAAAACTGCCTACGAGAGAAGTGGAAGTTGATAGAGATTACCACCTGAGCGATGTGATCTAAGACACCCCAAGAGTATGTCCCCATCATACACCTTAACCGTAGGTCATTTTCAGGTGTTATAAGGGGTTATGTAACATGAACCTAGCACTGTGATTATGTATATTATTTTTTTAATGAAAATATACATTCATTTTATTATTGTTAATTTGAAAATAGTTTTTAGTACACATTTAGTATTTTTAGTTAATATTAAATTAAGAAAACTATTTTTATAATTTAATAGTTTTTAGATTTAAATTATATTTTGATAAAATATTATTAATAAATTACTTTTTATAAAATATAAATTATCTTAATATTTTTACGAATACAATTGTGATTTTTATTATGGTTTGAAAGTCGTTTTTTGTCAAAACACATGAATTTTCTATAAACCTAAATTTTTATATTAAAATTAAAAATTAAAATATATATATAATTATTTAGAAAAAATGAATATTATTTTTCAAATTAGGACATCAAAAATATCATACGGTGATATTTTCATAATTTTATGTGACCGTCGATTTTTTAGGTAAAAATTAAATACTGTTTAATTATATAATGTGTTTTTTGACATCATAAGGACAAAATAGTGATGTAATAAAATAAAAAAAATGGTATTTTTGGCCAATATATTTTTATCCATTAAATTAATATGATTTTGGGTATTTTAATTTATTTTAAAAAGCTTTAGTAGACCCTCCAAAACATATAAAACGTTCCAACTTTTTAAAATGGTTTCCTTAAGAGTGTGACTCACCTCCAAATAAGAAAGGCTAATATTTTAAAATTTTCGTCCATTGGACATATATAATATTTTTTCCCACTCCTCGTTTGTTAAAACCCTTGGGAAAACCATGGGTTGGATTGTATTTTAGAATAGTTTCATGTGTGGTGTCCAATACCTAAATAATAAAGAATTCCCTCTCTTTTCCTATATAAACCCACCCAAGCTCATACTTCCTCTTTACTTTAAGCCTTTGGAGCTCGACCAATAACATCCCTACTCCCTCTAAAATTTTCAAAAGGTGCAAAAATCTCCCAAGAAGCCTCTACCATGCCTTCAGGATCACACTTCTGTGTAAGAGATTTCTTCCCCTCTCTTTTTTGTCTCAGTTTCATTATTTTGTTATACCCTTTTCAATTCAATAAAAAATGTCGATGTATGATTTAAGACATCACCCATATGGCCCTCCTTATTTTTTAATAATGTGAGACCTCATTATCGCTCATTAATTCCTCCCATTTACACATGTTACCATGTTGATATTTTTTAAAGAATTTCCCTCTCCACATTTACATTCAAGAAATTCTTTTGAATTATGAAACTAAATTCCATTGCATGTGATGGGAAATTTTTGTATATTACCCCCTTACTATAAATTTAATTTATATATGGTGAGACATCCCGTTATATCTCATCATCCATTTTTTATGAAATCTTATTTCACATCATTATGCCATTGAAATTGCACTTTGGTTTTACAATACAAAGTCATTGTGTAGTGAATACCATTATCATTACTCTATCAAGGGTATTCAAATTTATGCACATTTAATTATTGATTATATAGTTTCATCTATTAATTCAACATTAAATTATCATGGAATAATTTATTATGTTTATGGAATCTACGTTATATGATCCATGTTGAACACTTATGCGTGTAATAAAATTATTAAGAAGGGTGTGCCCTAATAGCGTTTCATTGAATTGGGTAATGATTAATGTCATGATACATCAAGTGAAATGAGTGTTTAATAATTCTAATTCAAGTGAAATGAGGGTTTACTCATTCTCCATGTGAGATGAGCATTGGATAATGCTAATATCATGTTAAATGTCATTTCACCATTTCTATGTTATGATAATCTTGTTATATCATGCCTTTATTTTCTTGTTTCTCTTATGATACATTGATATGCCTATTTCCAAACATGTACTAAATTCAACATGTTATTCCATGTTTACTCTCTTACTGTGTTTCATATCTCACTATTTTCTTATGCATGTCCTTAGGTTATCCCATGCAATGCTAAGTATGAAAGAATGTGTGTGGTCATGTAAAATAATTATTCAATAATGATGTTGGGTTTTTTGTTTTATGTTTTTATGTAATGTTCCTAATTTCACAACACACTAGAACTCTCTATCCTCATATTTTTATTAAGTGAAATTTTATGTAATAAATCATGTTTATATGTGTAATAAGGTTCAGGGTTGTCATAACAACAGTATATACTATACAATGACATGATATTGTGTTAATTTAATAACATTTATCCATCCCCTCCATCAAATGTGAAATGAAATTTTCAAAATTGAGTATAATAGACTACTACCTCATGAATAGATGTATCTCCTTTTCCTTCAATGAATCTCATGATTTTTTATAGTTATGGATTAAATTTGTATATATAATATTATTGATATAACTATTCTTATGGGACTATAATTTGACATATACCTTTTTAATTAAATTTTGTTTATTTCATGAAAATTTCACTCATTTGTATGGTAGAATATCACATTATGAAGGGATGTGATTATTTTTTACTTACCCCTGACATGGATTGTAATAATTATAAAATTAATGTATATATCTGATATAGATAAAATAATATTTATTATATAATATTAGTATGTAAGATAACTTTTTATCCTTTCACTTAATAATAAAAAGATAATGTTGTACATCTATACGTACATAATATGGTCTTTAAGAAGTGATATGGTCCATACTCCATGTAAAAATTTCAATAATAAAAGAAATATTATCTTATTAACTAAAATAATATTTATATAATAAATATAATTATATATATGATGTACCTATATAATATTACCAAGAATTAGAACTTCCATTTTAAAACAGTTACGAGGAAAACATGGTTGTCATCACTCGATATAATATTAAAAATGAATGATAATTAATGAACATGTGATAAGTAGTTATTTTAGGAAAATATATATTATTATAAAAATTAAAATGGTTTTGGTATTAATTAATAAATTTTTTAACAAAATTATATTGGAGGTTATGTAATGTTCAACCCAATGCAAGAATGTGGTAATAGACTTTGCCTCAATTTCCCTTCATTGAAGAATATTATAATGTTATGTGGTAAATTTAATTATATAGTGTATATAATTCCAATATGTAATTTTAAAATAATTATTCGATAATATTTATTTGTAAATTTAGTATCAATTTTTATTATTCTATTTATGTTAATTTGACCTCGATAATACAAAGTTTAAATGATTTTTATATCTCAACATCTTTAAATTAGAAAATATAACTTCTTTCTCTCTTTAAAATTCTATGATTATGTGTGAAAATATATTTATCTAACTTATATCATCTTTAAAATTTGATTTTTAAAATTTAAATTTGAGACACATATTTGAATCAATTATTATTTCTCACTTCTGCTTTATTTTCTTTTAAGGGGATTATTTCACATTCACATTTTAGTTGGGATTTTTTATAGTTGAATTTCAATTAAAAAAAATATTTGATATTTTTATAATAGAATGAATTAATTTTATACTTTTTTAGTTATTGATTATTATTTCATGTAATAGTACCATATTTTACTATTTTTCCAATAAAATTTCATTGAAATTATTTATATGAAAATATTAATTTAATTCACTTATTGGTCAAAATTCCTTTTTCCTCAAAATAAATGTTTTATAAAAAAATTCATGTATTCTTAAAAAGTTATCCATATGAATCGTTAAAAACATTTTTAACCATGTTTCAAATTTTAAACAAAATTCAATGTAACTTTTATGTAATTTATTTAATGAATCCCCATTTTTATTGAAAAATTTTTTTTAAAGAAAATAATGTTTTAGAATGGACTGCATGTATGTTATTTTCCTCATTCATGAAAACTCAATATTTTTAATGTTACATTTTAATATTAAACTGTTTTTAAAAATATTAGAAGTTTCGTCAGAAAAATTATATAATAATTTTTTTTAAATGAATATCCAAAAACAAAATATATTTTCTTGAAGAATATTGCTCATAACATTTATCATAATTCTATTAATCGATGACATAAACCATTTAATATTCTTATTCCCCATAAGGGTTATGATGTATTTATACCATTTTAAAAATTTCTCTGGAGGGTTTGTAAATTGTGTTTCTTTTTAAGGTATTTAAATTCACTTTCTTGATTAATTTTTTAATTCATTGACATTCCATTTAAATATTAACATTATTATTATCATTGGACTATACATTTCCTAGAAATTTCTATACTATTTCTCATGGATATACTTATTTATTAATTAATATATCATTTATACATATTTCATTTTTCATTCATAGTTATTTGATTGAATGGGAAATTAATTTTTAAACTATATTTCTTATTGAGTACATAAATATCTTGAGAAGACATATTCCTTGAAGAATTAAATTGGAAATTTGATATATGAGGAAGGTGTTGCACATGAAGATACAAGTGGGGACCAATTATAGATATACAATATATTTATCGGTATTAACATGAGATAAAATTTTATTCATTCCTTACTTAAAAGGTATTTTATTGTAAACATACCAATTAGTTATAAATTTTCATATGGAAGGTCTTAAGAGTAGAGGTATCATGATGCAAAAGATAATGTTGTCAAATAATAATAATAATTCATCGATAAGAATTAATTATTTTTTATCCCAATATTTTTTACAATTATATCATTACTATATGCATTTTAATTATCATTTTATCAATTAAATGGAATTTTTTATCCTTTATTTACCATTCCATACATATTGTGGCTTATTTAATCGGAAGAGTCTAGTTATTGATTAAATGTAATGTGTACTAATATATTTAAATTTATAAATAGATTGCACATTAATGATTATTATTCATTTAGTAATGATATATAATTCTTAACATAACTCTTATGGGACATTGGTGATCACCCTTAATTTTATTTCTTTCCCTGGAAGACAGGTATTTTAATATGAGTGATATGAAAGGATATGCTGACGGAAATAATGATATTTTATAAAAAATAAGTTCTAATATTTTAATTCAAATTTAAAATGATAACGATTTACATATATAGTTTACAATGACTAATAAACTATTCAATATATTAGGATTTGATTCCTTATATCTTATACCATTGTAATAAAGTGGACATCATCTCTGGGTTACTGTGGTCAGGGTCCTTACAAAAAAGATGTTGGTTTCATTATTTCAATTTTTAAAAATTGCTCCTGATTAAAACATATACATGATTTAATTACTGATATTATAATAACATATAATATTTATATACATATAAATATATGATAGGTATTGGAATATTAATTACATCATTCATGGAGACGGAAAGTCATGGGTACACAGGAATGTAACTTTCATATTTAAATGGATGTAATAAATGAAATGTATTTAACAATTCCCCATTACAATTTCATTTTAATTCCAAATATATAATATATAATCATTAAATATATCCTTATTACCAACCATGTAAAAAAATTATAAAAGGATAACTTTGAATAGTGGAGGTGGTAATCCACATATAAATAAAAGCGATGTTATCATATTCAAATAGTTTGATAAATGATTATAATGATTATTAGATTATCATAATAAGAATCCAACATATTTAATACAATATAAAATTTATTATGTAATTGATACCATGAATTTAATGTAATTAGAAGTAGAAATAAAATTGAATATGATTGGAGAAGTGTAGTAACTATTCATTGAGAATCTTCTCTTGTCTGACAACTAATGCATTGAAGGTATAGTCAATTGGGAAGAAAAAAATATATATAATTTTTTGAACTAACATAATAATGTGTAATTTAAATTTTTTTATTATATGTATGTCTTGGAAAGGTGTGATTATGAAATTAGAAGGCGCCCCCTATTATAAGTGAATGTAAGAGCATTCTGGGAATTATTTTGTGTCTTTTCATAATATAAATGAATTTTCCAATTCATGTGGTGAAAATTGATATAATTAAACTATAAGATCATTCTTAGTAAAAGTAATATAATATTATAATATTTTAATAGTATTTTTCTTATGTTTTAACCCTTAAATATTTTAACCCTCATTAACCCACTCGATAATTATCGTGATATCAATTGTTTTTACTTAATAAGGGTAATGAATTATTCTATAAATTTTAAAGTTACCCCTATCTGAAATGTTGTTTATAAGTTATATAATATAACATTAATATTTATGATTATATAATTTTAATGAATTTCAAGTCAATTAAAAAAATAGTTTTATTTTACAATATCATTGATTTGATTTTTTAAACTATTAAATTATTTTGAAATTGAAAAACTCATTACAGTGAATGATTCCAAATATAAAAAAATAAAACAAATCAAATATGTTATATATATCTAATAATTTCATGTATCATAAGAATTAAATCAAATAATATTTCTTTTAAAAAAATTATCTTTTTTTCAATTATTAGAGTAACTACTATTGTGGAATTGCGTAACAATTTAAGGTAATTATTCAATCACTAAAATAGATAATCAATTACATGATAAAAAATATAATAACATTAATATAAACATTTATAATTTAAATTCCATTATTTTATCGTTATATAAAAGGATTAGATATATTAAATTCTGAAGTGTAACACTTTTTATTTATTCTTATATTTAATTAATATAAAAGATATTATCAAAGAGAAATAGAACCATGTGTCAATATAATTTATACCTGGGGGATATAACAAAAAATCTACACAACATAATTTATAATGAAAAGGGTTGGGTAGATTTAAGAAATATTATTATATAATATTAAACCATAATTAACTAATTTTTTTATTAATGTGGTGAAAACAAATTATTACAGTTTTAATTCATAATAAAAAACATAAGGGGACCAATTTACCAAATTTCTAAATAAGGATTATATGTATTGAATCCAATTTTCATTGATAAATTTTCACAATTAGAATTAATTTATTCATGATAACAAACAAATTCAACAATAATTAGTTTTTTCATAATAATTTCTTCAATTATTAAAAATATTTATTTTAAGATTCAACAAAAAAAATTCATCCAGTAAACATTATTATATTGTTAATCGTATTAAATAAATAATTAATATGTTTAACCATTTAATAAAATATATCATTGTGAATTATTTAATCAAATATATGATTTTCAATAAAAAAAATTATTTTCTATTCATTGAAAACTTAAAATCTTTAATAATATTTAAAAAATCCCAATAAGATAATTTTGACACATAGAATTGAAAAAATAATTTTATTTTTTAATACACATTTTATAATGTTGTAAAATTAAATATAATAATTTCTAAAAAAATTATAATATCATGATTGAATGAAATGAATTTTTGAAGCATAATATTAACTTTCTAAAAAATTGTGGTATTAATTTCATTGAATTAATGAATAAATTTGAATTGAGTAATGTCAAAATACAAATTTCATAATTTAGTTAATCTAATTAATACCCACCATTTCAAAAGACATATTATAATTATAATAAAATAATATTATTTTAGTTTGTTTAAGCACATTTTTGTGTCTAGTATACGGTATCAAAAAAAGTGTTCTCTTAAAAGTCTCGAGGGTTTTAAAGGGTAGAAAAACACCACATAGTCAAAAAAAAATAAGGGGTAAACAATTCATGGAAACACCGGGAGGTTCTTTCAGATCCTTCCATTTAAATCCATATTAACAATCAATACATTACAAGATAAATAGGTTTTAAATTTTTTGTTTGTTTACATTTTAAGAAACCACACTTTCAGAATCATTAATAATCCATTAATATCATTAATATATAATTTAATTATTTTAGATAAACCCATTAATAAATTTCTTCCATATGAAACACCAAAAATAATATATTCCATCCATTTCTATCAATCCCATTTTAAAAGCGCAATTATGGACTTTTTCACAAGGGGTAGTCCAAAAACACATTTTGAACCAAAATTTGAAATTTATTATGTAATTAATTTTCAAATTAAATTGTGTTCAACAACAAATTTTAAAAAAAAACACATTGAAATAATGTTTTCACTCATAAGAAACAACAACCAGATCAACATGTAACACATATCACCTAAACTATTTAAAAAAGTATCATAGGAATTTCATAATTACATTTCATTCTCAAAAATAACTCTCAGTGAAAACATTGAAATTTAAAATTAAAAGACATATTGTAATCTCAATCACTATAGAGACAATTTTAAATCATCATATAGAAATCAAAAATATTAATACATTCTATAAAAAATTATTTTCAATGAAGAAAAGAACATTGGGTGATAAATTGATTAAATTTCCAAGAAATGATTACTTGGAAAAGTATGAAACCAAATATATGTGTGTCCCATTTAATATAAACCACCCAAATATATAATATTACCTTATATACATTCCAAATTATACAAAAATCATTTCATAGAACCATCCAAAATAGAATCCCTAAAGTACATATAGTTTTAGGGTTTAGGGAGAAGAAAGAATCCATGAATATAAAGAAATTAGATAGATCGAATATAATAATTATAATATTTTTTGATGAAACCACTTAAAAATTAATATAGATATACCATAAATAAAATCATAATGATGGTGTATATCCTACATGGATCCCCTAGGTTTTGAAGAAACATATGGAGGATATAATGACATAAATTATCTCCCTTTTCTTAGGGGATTTTGGTTGAATTCCATTTTATGTGATTTTATATTGGCCAAACAATTTGGCCACAGGGCTATTATGAATGTATTCCAACCATGCATATGTGTGTTCTTAGAAACAAAACAACAATAATAACTTTTGGACAGATCCACATGATTTGAAATATCATATAGAGAGCATGAAAAAACTAAATGTATATAAGATAGTACCATCCACATGATAAACTCATAGTTAACCATAACTATGAAGGTAAACATGAAACACCCAAAAAATCATAGACTCCAAAATTATGGATCCAAAATTATTGTGACTCAAAAAGAACCAACGTAACATAATATTATATTATGTATGGCCTATAGTACAATATAGGTTCCAAAATTATCCCTTCCCAGGAATATTCTTATCTTAGAAAATATGATGTTGAAATTTGAAGGAAATATAGAATGATAAATCCAAATTTTACCTATCTAAAAATAAATAATAAACACTATATAACCTAAAAAACAACAAATAACCTCAATTTTATTTTTCTAGTCAAAATAATTATTCTTAAAGGTCTCTAATAAATATAAAATAATGAATCTCAAAAAAGAGTCTTAATATGTAAAAGTGCTACTAGAATAGTATAACATAATTTGGAATTTCTATAACATTGTATCTCTAAACAATACTATTGTGGGACACGTATTCACAAAAATGAAGAAAATTCAAGAGAAATCCACTCTCATAAAAATCAATTCTAAACCACAAAAAGGGATAAAAGGTCATGAGAATCCAAAAAAAGACAAACATGAGATCTCACATTAGTCTACAACACTAAAAGATAACATAGGGTCCTAAATCATATAACACTCACATAGTGGATTCAAAATAACCCAATAAAAAACTAGTTAGTATTCAAAGTCATCTTGCGGATCACACACCATAGTTACACTATCATACACCCATGTCCATTCTCAATCCCATCCAAATGTATCCTCAAAATATCAACATAAATAATGTGTTCAAAAAAAATTCTTAAGGATATTTCCACCAAAAAATTTGTAATATAAATATATAACAAACCACTAACATAAAAATAGAATGGAAAACTAAAATTGGATTATCGAAAACAATACCCAATGGATATCCATAATATAACCTAGGAAAGAAAAAAATAAATTTCAAATACATCAATTTGAAGAAAGAAAAAAATGCATTAATTTTCTTGATAAAATAATTAAGAACTATAAAAGATCATCCAAGAATAAAACTAATATATAAAACAATAATACACAACTAATATTTTGAAGGATCAAACCAGATACCTCTTCCAAAAAACAGTCATAAAAATATTTGATGATTACATAACATCCACAATAATGTAAAAATATAAAAGGCTTATAATAACAGGGCTTATAATGACCTAGATCCCCACATGTAGAGTGATATATATTTTTCGAATTTGGATGGCCTTTTTCTTTAAGACCAATAACATCTAATGTTTATCCTCCCTAGTCGGGTAACCCATGTTCCCATCAGATGGATCCTAGGAATCACCCACTATTAGTGGTGAAAATGGTTCATCTTATACCCTTGTGGACTCATTAAAAACATACTACAAACATATCATGTAAGGATAATGTATAGATAGGCCAAAATATGGATGGAGGAAACATTCAACTAAATTGATTTTCTATGATTTATTGAAAACAGACTCTTGGGAGAAGATGATTATCACTAGGAGGAGATCCGTATAAGCCCGTAATAATTATGAACCCCAATTATGGATCACAAATGATAGAGATCTTAACACTCTCATAAACTCTAAAATGAACCACATGATATCCCTTATCCTAAAATATTCCCATAAGCTTCTTTCATGTAGCAGTGATGCTACAATAGACTGACAGTAATATTTCCTTAAACACACAGGAAAAATCATTAATTTTCTCACCAATGAATCTTTAGGTAATACAAGATAATTAAAGATCATGTAAATCTATTCCACCCAATATAATACTTATAAAAACATATATATTTATAGGAAGAATTTATATACTGATTCAAGTATTTTAATAAGGGTTTTGATCACAATAAAGGTTCCATATCAACAATTCCACTCAGATCTGAGGAATATTATGGAACTAAACTATCATTTTCAACAATTATAAAAGGAATAAATAAAAACATGGAAAACATTATTATGTTATTTGAATCATTAGAAAAATAAATATATCATATGAAAGGGATAAAATCCAAAAGCTAATTCCCTAAAACAATTCACATCACTTCCACACCAGGAAATGAACATTCTATTTTTAAATAAAAAACTATTACCAAGGAATTTGAAATAAAACTCTAACTATAAATACACATTGAAATTATTCCAAAAATTCTCATTTAAAACAATTCATCCTTTTTAGATGAAAAATCACCCGAACAATGTATTATACAAAATTCCATTAAAAATATAATTCTATTTTGAAAACTATATAATCTAATGAATTTTAATTAAAAATAAATTCCCATTAAAACATCTCCTATTAAATTTTCATTTAAATTTACAATTTTTCATCATGAAACACTTTTAAAAATAACTTTATCATATCAATAATATTTTTTAAATACCCAACTGAATGAATTTAAAAAATAACATATTTAAATTTTTAACAATTTTCTAAGCACTATAAAGGGAAAAAATTATAAAACGTTTTCTAAAATACAAGGGGGATTAGTGTTTCCAATGGATCAAATAACCAATATTGAAAATAATAATTTCACAAAAAATCCTTATTTTTCAAACTTGGAGTTAAAATCAAGAACTACCAAATATCAACAAATAATAGACATGAATAATAAGAACATAAAAACCTCTCTCACACACTTCTCATTGAATCTCTATTAATTTAAAATCACATTACGATAAATTTGGAAGTGATAAGTTTCAAACCCACATAATTGGGATGAAACATTCAACTTTAGGGTTTGGCCACATTGGTTTGGATACCATGCACCATTTAGGAAACTAGCTCTTTGGTCGTGATAATCCCAATCTAAATGGGATCTATATTGTTTCATGTGCCATGTGATATAACCATTATGTTCTTTATCTCCTCTATTTTCATTGAAAAATAAAAAACCATGAATCAATCATATATAAAATTAGTATAAAGGCAACGTAATTCTATATCAAAATCCATTAGATATGTATAGAAACATATAAAAATTATAAATTTGAAACGAAACTTCACTTGAAAGATTGAGCATCTGTATAATAAATATATACACCTAATCTCTCTCCATACAGACCTATTAATCCCTAGAAAAATTAATCTATTTTCTTCCATGACATCCTTAAATAACAATAACAGACTCAAGAACCCCAGTATCTCTCTAACGAACCTAATACTCTAATTCCTATTTCTATAGAACTAACATTGACATTAATCCACAGGAAACATGATACAACACATAGTTGTGAATGAATAACATTTACAACACTAACCAATAAGAAAAAAGTGACATTTCATTATAGGAATCTCATTGGGAATATGTTCTCTGAAAACTAGATATAAATGATAATGGAACATCTAATGAGAGTATTTCATAGACAAACCATACATTAGACTTCTCTTTAATTTTAACATTTAGTAAACTAAAAATAATGAAGATATAAATGGTTTATTACCAATGTCATAGATCCATAACATTTTTAACAATACAATGTCATATCAATGGAAATTAACATTTAATAATAATTTTATAATCACATAAAATCACATTAAGATGACAATAAAAACTTTATTAATGTTTAATGAATGATGTAAAATATATTCCTTGAAGTTAATGAACCTATACTAATGAAATAGTACCTTTAACATTGGAATAGTAATTTGGCCCTTTTTAATAGTAAACTAGGATTTTGAATAGTAACCTCACTATTTAAATTATAAATAAACATTATCAATTATATAAGTGACAATATGTTGTAATTATATCATAGTATATGTGAAAAAATATTTTAAGTACAAATAATTGTGTGTTGGTATTTTTTTAATTCATAAATATTTAATAACAATTTAATGAATAATTTCATAATATAAAAGAAAATTTATTTTCATAAGATATATTTATAAATTGTTATTTTTATTTCTTTTGATTATAGGGATGTTTTTTGAGGCCTTTGTTAATTTTTCAATGTATTATAGAATCAGTTAAAATTTAAAATAAGTATTGAACGAGGAAATAATGAAGTTAATTAAAAATTAAATTTCTCATAAATAGAAAATTATTTAAAAATTTGGAGTTTATTTTTCAAGTCCACAAAATTAAAATTTTTTATGGGGACATATTTGGTTTTTTTTTTGAAATACTTTATTTTTTTGTGAATACAAAAAAATGATAATTTACAACATTTTCTAGAAACATGAATTATTGGGTCATGTATGATATTATTTGGATGTAATCTTAATTGGTGAGAACTAAAATTCCAAATCTACTGTATTTTGTCTCCAAAATCATTTGTATTTATTTTCATGAGAAAAATAATACACTAATAAATTAAATAATTATAATTTACCCCTTCTCCTCAACTATAAATACCACCACTCACCACCTCTTCTCTACAAACCTCTAAATCCTTGATCCATTCCCAATTCTAGTCATATATCCTCCCAGGACCCTCCCCCTTTACCCTGGTCATTTTTTCTAAAAAACCAAACCATTCCCATAATGAGGCTCTAAAGAAGAAGGAATCTAGAGGTAAAACCCTCTTCCTTTTTCATTCCATTCCTTTTCATGTTCTTCTCATTTCGTTTTTTTCCTAACCTCCCCTCATAAAAATGGTTTGAAAACACTATTACCATAAATATACTATAATTTCTACATGATAATGGAATAATTCATCATCATATCTCTTTTACCCATCCTTTTATACTAATAAGGAACACCCTTTGAGATGTGTTAATTTATTGTATCCAAAGATGACCGGTTTTCATATTCTATTACCATTTTCAAGGATTTTAATGAAATAATTTTTGTGGTTGAAAAATATCCAAATGCATTTATTATATCTATTTTAAGGTTCTATATTATTTATATACACAACATGTAAAATAAAAAATAATTTTGTTGTGAGAAAACCCGCTAAAAATAATCCTATAGTTTATTATTAAAGTTTTATGTAATGATTAATCCTTAAATAAAATAACCAAAAAACATATATGATAAATTAACCTTTTATAATTTGATTAATAAATTTTAACATCATTTCAATACATAAATTTGAATTCTACAATAACTTCAGTTCTTTTTTATTACTGAGGTGATCCTGAAAATTTAGACAAGAAGAACTTACAAATGATAAAATTGAATGTTATAACTCATAAAAAGGTCAAAAAGTAATAAATAAAATTATACTAATTCAATTACATGTATAAAACGTTCTATAAATATTTATTAACGAATATAATTTTTTCATTCTGGACATTGAGATTAAATGTGGAACCGTTTCAAGGATAAGATAAGATATTCTACTCAAACAACCATTATTTTTTTGGTTTCTCTTGTAAAGACCCGTAAAATTCAAGGAAAATTTTTTCTTAATTTTTTTTGAGATTTTACAAGAACGCAGTTTCAGACGGCACTTGATTCCGAGGCCTGGTGTGCCTGGAATTTCTATCCGAAGTTTAGCTTGGGTACGTTCAGTGAACGAACGAGCGGGAATTCCTATCATTTGAACCGATGCTCGGAATCGAATTCCGAGGGCACCGATGGAACCGTAGCACCAGTAATTTATTGGGAACGCTTAATTCAGAGTTGCGTTTACATGAGAGAAGTTAATTAAAATTGTGGAAGTTAAAAATAAAAATTTAACAACAATTTTTATTTTTACTCTCAGTGTATAATCCTTGCAATGGAAGTTGGGTAACTACCCTACCTCCCTTGGGAGGTTATGAGGGTGGTGGGGCCCACACGAACCCGACCCCCTCATATCCTCTAACCCCCTCAACTCACCATTAATTTTGTTACCTTAAGTTTAATAACTTATGGAGTTAATGAGGTGAGTTGATGTGGAATTCAAACACTTGAATTTCAAAATCCTTGTTGTGATAATAAAATAAGTTGAGAACTTATTTTATTTGGGTTGGTGTTTTGTTGTTTGAGAGCTTTTGGAGAAAAAACTGAGGAAGTATTGAGTTATTCATTCCCTTTGACGAAGAACGCGAAGAACGAACGATCTCAGACGTGGAGCATCGAGCCCTCGAGGACCGTCTTCGGCGACACCGACCCGCGATGCGACGTCTTCTTCCACGACGTTCTTCTTCCGTGACGTCTCTTCCGCGACGGTTTTCCGCGATGAAATCTCTGTCAACGTCTTCGAATCCTCGCTTCACGACGCCGACGTTCGTCATCTCTTTTATCAAGGTAGGGGTTCTTTATTTAATTTGTTCGTGTTTATCACCATTTCGTTCTTCGTGAAAATATGACCAAATGATATCGATTAACGGGAGGGGTCCGGACCGCACAAACATGGCCGACCATCATCCTTCATCCTTGTTTGATACTTTGTGGTTTGGACAGAATGGTGTGGTGCCGTCGCACCACACGGGAATCGCACGACAAGTAATGCGTGGTGCCGTTGCGCCGCGCCGTGAAGTTGAACAAGGACGCGACGCTGTCGTGCCGCGTCGAGGAAAACCGAAGACACTGCGTCCGGAGTAGGGCCATGGTGGAAGGGCGCGGTGATGTCGCGCCGCGCCGGACGAACTAACTTGCGGCCGGTTCTGGGCCGTGGCGGAGCAGGGTGACCGGCGGCCGATTCCGGGTCTCCGGTGTCGGCGAAGGATAAAGGACCGGCCGTCGCCGGCCCTTGTCGGCAGAACCGGCCGGCTGGTGTAGGCCGGACGGACAAAGGGGACCCGGGGGAATTAATTCCCCCGGCTGGCCTACAAAAAATGCCCCCTTAATTGTGGGGGCGCGGTTACACCAGGGGGGCAGCCCCCCCCCCCTGCCAACGGCTCGGCCGTTGGCCGAGCGGGCCAACGCGCTAGGTGCGCTGTGCCCGGGCCAGGCCGAGCCACGCCCAGCCGGGATGGGCCAACCCGGACCCGGGGCGGTTCGACCAGGTCCGGGCCGACCGGGGGGGTCTCGGGTCGGGTCGGTCCGGGCCCGAAACCCCCGTTTTCAGACCGTCTTCAGTCTTTTTCCCATAACATGGGCTATGGACCTCCGATCAACGCACCATCAGTTGCGATCCGATCCTTGAATCGAGGCGGTCGTTTTGGTATATCGCACTCAAGGTTTCAGAATACTTTGAGTTTGGCCGGGTTGGTTCGTACACGAAACCAACCGGTCCCTCGGAGCGGAAACGCTCATATCTTAAGCTCCAGACGTCCAAATGACGTTCCATCGACTTTGTTGGTTTAATCATAGTGAGATGGATCTTTTGGCTTACTCTGCCTGAGGTTTGGATGCAGGTGGAGTATGGTCGGGTTGGTTTTGCCTTAAAAACCAACCGGGCCCCTCGGATGAAAAAGCCAATAACTCTCAGACTGGGCGTCCGATTGACGCGCCGTCTGCGACGTTGAGTTCCTATTGACGATACAGAACTTTTAGATACATCAACTCTGGACTATGTGTCAGTTGATGTATCAGCCTCTCGGCTCGTGGAGCGGACCCTCCCAAATGAGTTTGCTGTGTGTGGGAACCCTAGAGCTGGTTGCGACTGCTACTGTGACTGCGACGACGACTGGGCAGAGATCCTCAGTGGATTCGATGACGACGACTACAGAACTTAGCGATCCTCTGTGGATCAGTGCTACCGATCCTGTGTGGGTCCGATCCTGTGTGGGTCAGCGCTCAGCGGTTCTGTATGAGCTAGTGCCTACAGATCCTGTGTGGGTCCGATCCTGTGTGTGTCATTGCGGGGTTTAGTACCTATCGATCCTTTGTGGGTCCGACGAATTAGATGGATCAGTGATCATCTCTATCGTCTTTCGAAGAAGTATACCTGTGTGAGATGAATCCTGTTTTACTTTCCTGTGTGGACTGTTTTGTGTCATCCTGTGTGGATTTACGTTTTTCTTTCCTATGTGGATTGTGTTGTTCTATCCTTTGTGGATTATGTTTTGCTTCCTGTGTGGAATATGTATGCTTTCCTGTGTGGAATGGGTTGTACTTGGGCTCAGAGGTTGGAGCGTATTGGAATTGATGAATTAGGTATATGTATGGTCATATACCCTAGCAGTGTCGGATGTTACTTCATGATTGTATCTTTCCTTTGTGGTTTATCCTTTGTGGATTTTGGGAGACCTTCAGGGGTCTCGGGGTCCCTAATGAGTATCTTATACTCACCCCTGCACGGGCTATGCCCGCACTACGTTGCGTTGGTTGCAGACGACGGACAGCGCTGATTGTGATGGAGGCTTGCGGAGCAGGACAGTACCTGGAGGTGGACCACTGGGCGAGACGTACTCGGAGCGGTAGGCTGGACCCGAGGAGCAGTGGAGGCTTTCTGTACCCACCCTTCAGGTGGAATTCCTAGTGGACAGCTCATCGTTGCGGCTTTACCTTTCAGTTGTTGTTTTCCCTTATTGAGTTATACTTTACTTTCAGTTTAGGTTTGTATACTGGCCCACTTACTTTTCCGCACATACTCTTTTACCAGCTTTTACTTAGTGTTTACTTCTACTGCTTGTTACTCTGTGGTGTTTGTTTACTTTACAAAGTCAATGCCTTCCCTTTTTACCGGAATTTATGACTTGGTGCTAGTCGCCAGCCCATGGAATATGGAAGGTGGGCTTGGGGTAGTCATGGCACGGGCCCCGAGGACGGGTCGTGACAAATTTTTATCAGAGGAGTTCGGTTCTACCGCAGAACTTTGGACTCCGATCTTTTTCTATGTGAAGTAATAGTGTTTAGTGTATTGAGTGAGGTTATTAGTCCAGGGAGTCCAGTGTTGGTGCGGCGGCTGACGTATCCATACACTAGGACCCTGACTTCTGATTTCCGACTTAATGCATGAAAACATTGATTGCATGTGTGTTTCAAGTTTTCTTTGTGATTACTTTGTGTCAGCTCACCAGTTATACTGTTTGACCGTGGTGCACCTGTTTCCATTTCAGGATGGCCCCACGATGGAAGCCAGCTAGGGTTCCGAGAGTTGAGCGTGACGACAGCCCACCGAGCGACGAGGCCTCGGTGCAGGGCCCTTTGTTAGCAGTGGCACCGGGGATAGCTCTACCCGCTGAGCCCCCGATGCTTCCTGCACCAGCCGCTGACGATGCACATCACCTCAGTGCACTGAATGAGTTCCAGCGCCAGCGACCGCCCAGGTTCAGTGCGGAGATGGACCCCCAGGCAGCCGAGGACTGGCTGGAGGTAGTGGTGAGAGTTTTCTGGTTAGTGAGGACACCAGCAGACCTCATGGTGATCCTCGCAGCGAGCCTACTGCACGCAGCAGAAGGATGATGGTGGAGCTTGATGCTCCAGGTTCACGATGAGGCATCTCTTATCTGGACGGATTTTTAGAGCCTTTTCCACTCTGAGTTCGTCCCATCCACCCTCCGTGCGGTGCGCATTCAGGAGCTTCTTCAGCTGCGGCAGGGTAGCATGACGGTCGCCCAGTACTTGGTGAGATTTACCGATCTCTTGCGCTACTCTACAGACATGGTATGGGACCCATTCTTCCGGGCCCGGACCTTTGAGCAGGGATTGAGACATGAGATCAGGGCATCACTGATCTCCCTCAGCATTCCGACTCAGACAGGAGTACTGGAGCGAGCCCTTTTCATCAAGAGCTTTCTTGTTGAGTCTACACCACTACAGAGACCCACCGCAGGGTGGCACGTAGCAAAGTCTTCTACAATAGGAAGTCGACGGATGACTCATGGGTCCAGGAAGACCAGACCCTTAGGCAGACGACCTCAGGACACTAGCTCAGCAGTGCAGGACACACAGCGAGGAGCCAGTCTTACGAGAGGCAAGCAGTGCTACTCATGCGGCGGGCAGGGCCACATGGCTCGTGATTTCCCGACCCGCCGTGCCGAGGAGCAGCAGACGATTGAGGGACCACTGAGGAAGAGGCAGAGGGTCGACCGTGGCAATTCGCTGGGAGCAGGCGGACGAGGCAGGGGAGCTGGCCGAGCAGCAGGTGGTGGGCGACGCTTTGAGGCTTTACCACCACCACCACTAGGAGGTCCACCCCGACCACAGGGAGTTGGCGGGCAGAGACAGGCACAGCTCCAGGCAGTGGAGGCCTACGACCACGGTGCGCTCGAGATGTTTAGAGGTAATATCTGTGTCTATTCCACCCTTGCTATAGTTCTTATAGACACAGGAGCGAGTCACTCTTTCATAGCCACTTCCCTTGTTCGGAGCTTGGAGATTCCGACAGAGCCGTTGGCTTGATCATTATGGCTAGAGACTCCTACGGGAGAAGACTCGGCGATTACACACTGTTTCCGGCAGTGTGATCTTACTCTAAGAGGCAAGAGCTTCGGCTGGGATCTTCTTGTAGTAGCGTTGAGGGCTTACAGCGTCATCTTGGGCATGGATTGGTTGTCTACATTCCATGCACAGATTGACTGTATTAGGCGCAAGGTGCGATGTGTACGCACTGACGGGAGAAGGTTCACCTTCACCGGAGAGAAGGGAGCCTTCGAATCACATGATGGACTTCCGCGGAGGAGAGGACAGCCCATCACTCACCAGTTGGCTAGCCTCATCCTAGGAGCTGTTGACGTGCAGAGTCCTGGTTTTCCTGCAGTGGTGGATTAGTATGCGGACGTTTTCCCCAACGACGTTCCAAGGCTACCTCCTTGCAGAGAGGTAGACTTTTATACTGACATGTACCCCGGGACAGCCCCGATATCGCCTCCAGCATATCGGATGGCCCCACCGAGATTCGAGAGCTATGGGTACAGTTGGAGGACTTGTAGGACAAGGGATTCATCCGACCCAGCGTTTCACCCTGGGCTTCCCCGATTTTGTTCGCCAAGAAGGTGGATGGGAGCTTGCATCTTTATGTCAACTATCATCGCATGAACCAGGTGACAGTTAGGAACAAGTATCTGCTACCGAGGATTGATGACCACTTCGATCAGCTCAAGGGAGCACAGTGGTTCTCAAAGATAGACCTCAAGTCAGGCTATCATCAGCTCAGAGTTCGAGACGAGGACGTGCAGATGACGACCTTCAGATGTCGGTATGGCCACTATGAGTTCTTGGTTATGACTTTCGGCGTAACCAATGCTCCAGCAGTGTTCATGGCCCTCATGAACATGATCTTTCAGCCATACCTCGATCGATTTGTCATGGTCTTCATTGAAGACATTTTGATTTCCTCGACGAGTGAGGAGGAGCACGCCTACCACTTGCGGGTTGTACTAGACACACTCCGAGAGAATCAGATTTATGGTAAGCTCTCGAAGTGTCAGTTCTGGATACAAGAGGTCCACTTCTTGGGACACGTCATCTCGGAGGCGGGAGTTTCAGTGGATCCTGCAATGATCGAGGCAGTGCTAGCTTGGGAGCCACCGAGGAGCGTGACGGAGGTGTGGAGTTTCTTGGGACTAGCTGGATACTACCGGAGATTCGTGCCAGTCTTCTCCAGATTTGCGGCAGCACTCTCAGCTTTGACGAAGAAGGGGAAACCCTTCGTGTGGTCAGACAGATGTCAGCAGAGCTTCCAGGAGCTAAGACAGAGATTGACCAGTGCACCAATCTTGAGGTTTCCTGAGGAGGGAGTAGGGTACGTAGTCTACTGCGATGCATCAGGGACCGGACTCGGATGTGTCCTGATGCAGGAGCGGGCAGTGATCACCTATGGATCACGTCAGTTGAGGTCGCATGAGCAGAACTACGCTACCCATGACCTGGAGTTAGAAATAGTGGTCTTCTCTCTGAAGACATGGTGACACTACCTGATGGGCGATCATTTTACAGTCTTTTATGACCATCAGAGTCTCATATACATCTTCTCTTAGAAGGATCTGAATCTGAGACAGTGGCGATGGCTCGAGTTCCTCCAGGACTATGACTTTGAGATAGTCTATACTCCTGGGAAGGGGAACATGGTAGCCGATTATCTCAGTAGGTGGACGGGAATTCAGCTACTTGAGGAGGCGATAGAGTAGCTAGCCTCTTTATAGATGTCCTTCGTGGATAGAGATGGAGCATCCTTCCTTTAGTCTCTCATAGTCACTCCTCCACTACTGCAGCGGGTCAGAGAGGCACAGTGTGGAGACACTGACTGTGAGACGCGGCGCGCACAGATATCCTCAGGACAGGCACCAGATGGTTTCTCCATTGGAGTAGATCATGACATCCTTTTCAGAGGACGTACCTTGGTACCAGTTGATTTACGAGAGGAGGTGCTGAGATAGTTTCACACTTCTCCTTTGGAGGTACATCTTGGAGTGGAAAAGATGTACCAGGGTCTCAGACGACAGCACTGGTGGCCGGGCATGAAGAAGGTTGTGGCAGAGTTCGTTTCTCGATGCCTCACCTGCCAGTAGGTGAAGGCAGACCACCAGGTACCAGCAGGCTTGGTACAACCCTTAGAGTTCCCGGAGAGGAAGTGGGACGGGATATCTATGGACTTCATGACTGGACTTCCACGCACTTCCAGAGGTCACGACTCCATCTGGGTGATTGTCGACCGACTCACCATGTCGGCACACTTTCTACCCATCAGAGAGCAGGGCTCAGTGGAGAGCTTGGGACGTCTTTACGTTCAGGAGATTGTACGGCTTCACGGTGTGCCATCATCTATCATCTCCGATCGAGATGTTCGCTTTACTTCCTGACTTTGGAAGGGGTTACAGGAGGCGTTTGGGACGCAGCTACATTTGAACACAGCCTTTCACCCTCAGACGGATGGTCAGACGGAGAGGACCATTCAGACTCTCAAGGACATGCTCCGCACATGTATCCTCAACTTTGGTCGCAGCTGAGAGGACCACCTACCCTTGGTGGAGTTCGCGTACAACAACAGCTACCACTCCACCATCGGGATGTCACCATAAGAGGTATTGTACGACAGACCTTGCATATCTCCTTTGTGATGGACAGACCCTGGGGAGTCAGCACTTGTGGGACCGGAGATGGTCCAGGCCACGACAGAGAAGGTCCATGTTATCCAAGAGCGGATGAGGACAGCTCAGAGCCGGAAGAAGTCATATGCTGACAGGAGGCGGAGGCCACTAGTGTTCGAGGATGGTGGCCACGTCTTCTTGCGTGTCTCACCTCGACATGGATTACGGATATTTGGCCAAGGCGGTATGTTTCCTCCATGCTTCATCGGACCATTCCAGGTCCTCAGCAGGATTGGTGAGGTGTCTTATCGTCTGGCCTTACCACCTCAGTTGCACCGGGTGCACGACGTCTTCCACGTATCTCAGCTGAGGAGATATGTGCACGACCCGATGCATATCATTAACCATGGGGATCTTGACGTTGATGATGGGGCGACTTTTTCCGAGGTCCCAGTGGAGATCGAGGATCGACAGGAGCGGGTCCTACGTGGATGGTTGATTCCTCTTGTGCGTATCTGATGGCAGCACGGGAACCTCCAGGAGAGCACTTGGGAGCGGGAGGCTCAGATGCGTGCTAAGTACCCACATTTGTTTCCCTAGTTTTTGATGTATCTTTATGGGGACGTAAAGCCTTGAGGTGGGAGTAATTTAAAGACCCATAAAATTTAAGGAAATTTTTTTCTTAATTTTCTTTAGGATTTTACCAAACCGCTGTTTCAGACGGCACTTGATTCCGAGGCCCGGTGTGCCCCGAATTTCTATCCGTAGTTTAGCTCAGGTACGTTCAGTGAACGAACGAGCGGGAATTACTATCATTTGAACCGGTGCTCGGAATCGAATTCCGAGGGCACCGATGGAACCGTAGCACCGGTAATTTCTTAGGAACGCTTAATCCGGAGTTGCGTTTACACGAGAGAAGTTAATAAAAATTATGGAAGTTAAAAATAAAAATTTAACAACAATTTATATTTTTACTCTAAATGTATAATCCTTGGAATGGAAGTTGGGTAACTACCCAACCTCCCTTGGGAGGTTATGAGGGTGGTGGGGCCCACACGAACCCCACCCCTTCATATCCTCTAACCCCCTCAACTCACTATTAATTTTGTTAACTTAAGTTTAATAACTTATGGAGTTAATGAGGTGAGTTGATGTGGAATTCAAACACTTGAATTTCAAAAGCCTTGTTGTGTTAATAAAATACGTTGAGAACTTATTTTATTTGGGACGGTGTTTTTTTGTTTGAGTGATTTTGGAGAAAAAGCTAAGGATGTATTGAGTTCTTCATTCCCTTTGATGAAGAACGCGAAGAACGTACGATCTCCGACGTGGAGCGTCGAGCCCTCGAAGACCGTATTCCGCGACACCGACCCGTGATGCGACGTCTTCTTCCACGACATTCTTCTTCCACGATGTCTCTTCCATGACGGTTTTCCGTGACAAAATCTCCGTCAACATCTTCGAATCCTCTCTTCGCGACGTCGACTTTCGTCATCTCTTTTATCAAGGTAGGGGTTGTTTATTTAATTTGTTCGAGTTTATCACCTTGTCGTTCTTCGTGAAAATACGACCAAATGATATCAATTAACGGGAGGGGGTTGGACCACACAAACACGGCCGACCCTCCTCCTTCATCCTTATTTGATACTTTGTGGTTTTGACAGAATGGCGTGGTGTCATCGCACCATGCGGGAATCGCACGACAAGTAATGTGCGGCGCCGTCGCGCCGCGCCATGAAGTTGAACAAGGACGTGACTTTGTTGCGCCGCGTCGAGGAAAACCGAAGACACCGCGGCCGGAGTGGGGCCGCAGAGGAAGTGCGTGGTGCCGTCGCACCGCGCCGGAAGAACTAACCTGCGGCCGGTTCCGGGCCGCGGCGGAGCAGGGTAACTGGCGGCCGGTTCCGGGCCGTCGGTGTCGGCGAACGAGAAAGGACCAGCCGTCGCTGGTCCTTGTCGGCAGAACCAGCTGGCCGGTGCATGCCAGCAGGACAAAGGGGAGCCGGGGGAAATAATTCCCTCGATCGGTCTACAAAAACGGGCCCCTTAATTGGGGGGCCATGGTTACACCAGGGGGTAGGTGCCCCCCCCCCACCCGTTGCCAATGGCTCGGCCGTTGGCCGAGCTGGCCAGCGCACTGGGCGCGCTGTGCCCAGGCCAGTCCGACCTCCTGGCCGGTCCGCCAATCCGGGCCACACCCAGGCTGGGCCGGGCCGGGCCACGCTAGGCCAGGCCGACCGGGGGGGTCTCGGGCCGGGTCGGTCCGGGCCCGAAACCCCCGTTATCGGACCGTCTTCAGTCTTTTGCCCATAACATGGGCTACGGACCTCTAATAGATGCACCTTCAATTGTGATGCAATCCTGGAATCGAGGCGGCCGTTTTGGTATATCGCATACAAGGTTTCGGAATACTTTGGGTTCAGTCGTGTTGGTTCGTACACGAAACCAACTGGACCCTCGGAGCAGAAACACTCATATCTTAAGTTCCGGACGTCCGAATGGCGTGCCATCGACTTTGTTGGTTTCCTCTTAGTGAGACGGATCTTTTGGATTACTCTGCCCAAGGATTGGATGCAGGGGGAGTATGGTCGGGTTGGTTTTGCCTTAAAAACCAACCGGGCCCCTGGGATGAAAAAGCCAATAACTCTCAGACCGGGCGTCTGATTGACGCGCCGTCTGCGACGTTGAGTTCCTGTTGACAATACGGAACTTTTGGATACATTAACTCTGGACTATGTGTCAGTTGATGTATCAGCCTCTCGGCTCATGGAGTGGACCCTCCCGAACATGTTTACTGTGTGCGGGAACCCTATAGATGGTTGTGACTGCTACTGTGACTGCGACGACGACTGTGCAGAGATCCTCAGTGGATACGACGACGAAGAATACAGCACTCAGCGATCCTGTGTGGATCAGTGCTACCGATCCTGTGTGGGTCCGATCCTGTGTGGGTCAGCGCTCAGCGGTTCTGTGTGAGCCAGCGCCTACAGATCCTGTGTGGGTCCGATCCTGTGTGGGTTATTGCGGGGGTTAGTACCTATCGATCCTTTGTGGGTCCGAAGACTTAGATGGATCAGTGATCATCTCTATCGTCTTTCGAAGAAGTATACCTATGTGAGCTGAATCTTGTTTTAATTTCCTGTATGGACTAGGTTGTTCTATCCTGTGTGGATTTACGTTTTGCTTTCCTATGTGGATTGTGTTGTGCTATCCTGTGTGGATTACGTTTTTCTTCCTCTGTGGAATACGTATGCTTTCCCGTGTGGACTGGGTTTTACTTTGTCTCGGAGGTTGAAGTGTATTGGAATTGATGACATAGGTATATGTTTGGGCATATACCCTAGCAGTGTTGGATGTTACTTCGTGATTGTATATTTCCTTTGTGGATTATCCTTTGTGGATTTTGGGAGACCTTCGGGGGTCTCGGGGTCCCTACTGAGTAGCTTATACTCACCCCTGCATGGGATATGCCCGCACTACGTTGTGTTGGTTACAGACGACGGACAGCGCTGATCGTGGTGGAGGCTTTTGGAGAAGGACGGTACCTGGAGGTGGACCACTGGGCGGGACGTACTCGGAGCGGTAGGCTGGACCCGAGGAGCAGTGGAGGCTTTCTGTACCCACCCTTCAGGTGGAATTCCCAGTGGACAGCTCGTCATTGTGGTTTACCTTTCAGTTGTTGTTTTCCCTTTTTGAGTTGTACTTTACTTTCAGTTTGGGTTTGTATACTGGCCCACTTACTTTTCCGCACATACTCTTGTACCAGATTTTTTACTTAGTGTTTACTTCTACTGCTTGTTTACTCTGTGGTGTGTGTTTACTTTACAAATACAATGCCTTCCCTTTTTACTGGAATTTATGCCTTGGTGCTAGTCGCCAGCCCCTGGCCTATGGAAGGCGGGCTTGGGGTAGTCACGGCACGGGCCCCGAGGACGGGTCGTGACATCTCTTCCTCTATTATTACCCAAAAGAATTTATTTTTTCATTTTTTAAAAAATGTATAAATACTTTATAAAATTTCAAAAATCTTGTATCTTTATCCATTTATCCCCATTATTCAAAGATGTACACATTTTTGTCTGGTTTCCATCCATGCACATTCTAATATGCAATCTGTATTAAGGAAACATCCTTAATTCATACACATTTTTTGGAGCACACAATAATAATTTTTAAGACAAAATTATTTTTTTATAATAACATATTTTTATTATGAAAACATTATTGGTTCACTTCTAGTTTTAAATAAATTATTGTTCCCTTTTCTTCTATAAAATCCCTTACTATTTTCCTTAAAACTAGACTAAGAATATTAATTAATTATGTTTCATATATACTATTTTAACGTCATTATGACATCAATTATAATGATATATACCTATATTCGTTTATTAATGTCCATGTCTTATTTAATTCCTTTATTTAATGGGAAATTTTACAATAAACTCATGTATTATGATTCTGGCATGATTATGATACCCAATTCATTCCATGGGAAATCCTAATGTTTCCATTTGAATACTTTTGTATGATTTTTTAGGTGGAAAGTATATTAATAAAATGGTAATGATGGATAAAATCAGATTGTGCTCCAATGAATTGTGTAATATTTAGTGTCATGAAACATGATTTCCAATTAATTTGTTGGTCATCCTTAACCCATTATTTATGTGCAACAATCATAGTGGTTTGCCTATACTAATTCTCATCTATGTTTTATGAGCTTCGAATCATGCACCTTAATGTTCATGGAGCCATGAGTCATCCTAAATTCAAGTTTTATGTTTTTTCTAAATTACTATTATTCCATTATTATATGATCCAGTGTACAATATTTTATGATTCATTATATTCTAAGACATTTTATAACATTATGATATGAATCCTAACCCATATGAAAATATTTATTCATATTTTTATTTCCTTTCTGGGATTTTTAGATCGTCACATTATTCATGATTTCCATAGAGTATCTGATGGGGATGTAAGGGCTCAAAGAATGTTTGGAGCACATAATTAATGATAAAAAATGAAATTATTTTTCAGTCCCATGTTTTTTGTTTTATATACCTAGTCATCCAAAGACACTAGATTTTATGATCCTTAGCATGTAATTTTGTATTTAATTATGCATAAAATCATATATCATTGTGTAATAATGACTAGGTTCACTATAGATGGTATCAGAGGTAGGTCTATTTATTTTAGAGGATTTGGATACAGAAATTTTTTTAATATCCATAGGGATATAACATAGTATAAGAAAAAAATTCTATATTTTTTTTGGTATAGAGTAAGTGGTCTGTTGAGAAAATACATCCCTTTTTGAATAATACATGTTTATGTGATTCTAGCATAGATGTACATAGTATTAACTGCTCTGACAAGGTATTTCAGGCTGACTTAGGGTAACCTGGTACATGACAACATGCCTTACTACACACCGGGTCCAACATTTCATAGGGATATTCTTTGGTGAATTCATTAGATCATTATGAACCATTATTATGAGAGAAAAAAATATCGAATAATAATATATATTAGGAAAAAGATCAAATATATAATGTATTAAAATCTATGAAATCATATGTTAGGGTATACATTTCATTTACAAGTTTATCCCTTTTTGTTTACAGTTTCTTTTTTATATTATTATTACAACAGAATCAATGCCTCTTAATTAAACATTATTTTTTATGTTAATGTTGATATATATAAGAACACATTTGATAAATAATTGTGATAGGTAATGTGCCGATTTCCCTAATGATATGCCTGATATGATGTGAATGACAACTAAAAAATTCTGACAGTAGTCACTAAAGTGGATAATGTTTTGAATAATAACATGAATCATGTAGAATTCCCACCTTCCCCAGGAATGGGAATGTTTTATTTGAATCTTAAAAGTGGAAAGGCATCTCATGATCAGTGTATCTTTTGATCCCCTCTATACTGAACAATTGACTAACTCCATTTAAAATATATTCTTTGTTCTTTAGTTCTAAAAAGTAGAGAATGTTGGGATTTCTTTCTATGTTTTTATTGTAAATATGATCAGTGGATGAAACTGATAAAAAATAAAAATCTCGTATAGGAAATTGAGTATATGGATTATGAGGAATTCAAGAAAATATTTTCCAATATATATTTTCCTTGAACCCCCTTATCAAAATGGAAGGAGTGTTCCTCAGACATAAGTAGAAGGAATATGAGTCTATCAGGGAGTATGTATAAAATATTTTAAGGCTTGAAAGATACACCTATGGAATTGTCATGAACATAGAAAAAAAAGGTGGATCTCTCCTTTAGTGGACAAATGCAGATATTATGAAAATCATTGGTGATTTAAGACATTAATAATTATGATTGAATTGTCTGTTGTGTCATAAATGTTGAAATGGAAATCAGAGACTCTTTGTAGTCTCATTGTCCAAGTTAAAAAAGTGCAAAATGGAGTCTAATATAGGTGGATTGTCAAATAAATCCAACGATGGATGGATGATCGGATATACCACATGTCAAAAATTTGGGATGAAGAATCCTGGGGATTATATTAAAGGAATTTAAAAATGCTTAAATATCACTTAATGGTTCATCCAGCTAAGAACTACCAAAGAGATAAAATAAATTCAACTAATGTGGGAGAATAAAGGAAGGTTCAGGTCAACACTTATCATGTTGTGCAATGTTTCAACTACAAGGAATATGGGAACTTTGAAACCCAATTCATTATACCCAATACTGTCTCATTCAGTCAACCACAACTGCCAAAAAAACATGGAATGACATATTCAATCACTACTATTTTGGTGGAGTTTGATAACAATGTGGGAACACATAAACTGATTATTTATTCATTAATAGTGAACATAATATTTTAGTCTTTTTTAATGCATTATTTCCTATCATACAAGTTTAGAAGAACAATTAAACCACCACCTCAAAATTTGGATATTGAGTTTCCCTTGAGAACCAAAAGTAGGGAAATTATAACATCAAAAGTATATAACTCCCCTATGGTAAATGTTTGTGGACTGAACCTCCCAGCTAAATCAATCAATTCCATTTGGTGGAGTTTGATGCTAATTTGGGAATGGATTCGGAATCATTATTCAAAGGCAACATCAAATGTCCAGAAAAAGATATCACACTTCACGTCCTACCACATGCCCCAATTCTATAAATGTGTCATGTGGATTTTATGTCTCCTTTTGAATCATTCTCTGATATATATTTATTACATCCTTATTATAAACCATATTAAGATCAAATGATCGAGATGTCATAGAGAATCCTACTCGAATACATGCACATTATATTTGACTACACTATTTTATTCCTTGAATAATTGTCTGGTCTTATGCCTGTCCAATCGGTAGAGATCCCAATGGAACCAATTCCTTGATTTCAAACTAAGCCAAAGACACCTTATCAAATGGGAACCATAGAGCTTTTAGAGCTGATGAAGTAGCTACAAGATTATTTGGACAGGGATTTTATATTCTTGAGTGCTTCACCATGGGGTGTGTCGGTACTGTTCATCAAAAACAATGATAGATCAATGTGCCTCTGCATATATTATCATTAAATTAATAATATCATGATAAATAAGAAGTATCATCTTCCTCGGATAGATGAATTCTTTAAACAATTATATACGGAAAGTTATATCTCAATGGTGGACCATTTGTCCCGTTATCACAAATTAATGTTGAGGAAGGTATTCCCAATACTACCATTCAAATAAATTTTGCACACAATGAGATCATAGTGATTCATTTTTGACTCAATAATGATCCTATAAATTTCATGGTTTTAATGAATAGAGTCATTAGATATTACCTTGATAAATTTATTTTAGTTTTTATCAATGATATTCTGATATAATCCAAGGGGATATAGGAACATGAGGAGAATTTTAATATCATTCTACTAAAGATGTTGAAAAGAGATAATATTTATTCAATGTACAATAAATATGATTTCTGAATGAATTAAGTATAATTCATGGGTTATGATATGACCAGCAATGGGATATCTGCACACCCTTCCAAGACATATGCAATCGAAGAGTTCCATAATCCAATATTTGTAACAATGATCTCTAGTTTTTATTATCATTAAGTGTATTGACAATGAAAATTGAGGTACTTTTCATGGTTTTCAAACCCAACAACTAAGATACCAAGGAAGGGAGTTATGTATTTTTAAACTCAATAATGTAAGCATCGATTTAATGAGATCATAAACTGTCTTCTCACTATTCCAGTACTCTCACTCTCGTAAAGTTTATAACTCTTTATGGTGTATAGTGATTCTTAAAAGAATGGAATTGGATGAGTTCTAATGAAAAATTATAATATAATAGCCTATACCTCAAAGTAGTTGAAGATTAATTAGAAAAAATATCTCATTCATGATATGGAGTTGGATGATAATAAATTTACATTTAAAATAATGCACTGTTATTTCTATGGGGATAAGTGTTAGAAATATACAGATCATAAGACTCTAAAACGTATATTCACACCGAAGGGGCTTAATATGCACCGTCAATGATGTCTGGAGCTCATCAAGGATTCAGAGTACTCAATCAACTACCATCCTTGTATGTAAATTTAAGAAGAATATGCGTTGAGTAAAAAGGATCATGCATATTTATCAATGATGAGAATTGAGAAGGATCTAATCTCCATAGACCTTTAAATGATAGAAATGGGAATAATTATTGAAAGAAAATTATCAATCCTTTCCCAAATTTTTTTATCATCCATACCTCATTGATAAAATAATAGAGGCTCAAGGAAATGTTGTTGAAATTCAAAAGTTGGTGGATATTATAAAAAATCGAAAATCCTAATAGTTCCAAATAGATGATGAAGGATCCATAAAATTTGGGTAATGATTATGTGTACCATCTGATCCGGAGACAAGAATTTGCTTCTATGTGACACAAATAGACCATCCTTCTCTATTTACCCAAGTAGCACAATGATGTATGTAGATCTCTAAGAAAACTATTGGTGGGATAATATGAAGAAGTATATTTCCGAATATACCTCAAAGATCATGGTATGTTAATAAGTGATGGATGAAAAGGGAAATGTATAAAGGTTTAGTGCAACTATTACCCGTAACAATATGTAAATGGGAAAATATCACTAAGGTATTTTTCACTGAACTTCTATCCATATGAAACAATTCTATATGGGTTATTATGGATAATCATACAAATACATCACACTTTATCTCAAATTTTATCAAATATATATTTGGAACAAAATGCATGGATATACATAAAAGATTTTGAAATGTTTATTTGTGTACTATAATCAATTATATTATATCGAGCTTCTAGAATCACCTCAATGTTCTAGAAAAGTATCAAACATGCTATAAGCACTGAGATGTACTTTAGTATGAACTATATTCCACAAACTGGTGTCCAGTCTCTGTGAACTATTTAGACACTGCAAGACCTATTTAGAGAATGATCTATATATTTCAAAGAATGATAGGAGAAACATCTTCCAATGGTGGAGTACTCTTATTGCAACATCTTCCACTCGAGCATCTAAATGGCTCCATATGAATACGTTTATGGGAAATGGTACACAACATTGGAAATATGGGATGGATTCGTGATCATAAGCTTCTAGGAACTAAAATGGTAGATACATTGGTTAACAAGCTGAAACATATTTAGCAACACATCCAGGAATCTCAAAATAGAAAGAAGAGTTATGCATACAACCATTGATTAGACGTTGATATCATAGTTAGAGACTTGGTATTCTTCCAAATCTATCCATGGATGAAGATCATATGATTTGGGAAGAAATGGAAGCTATGTTCCATGTACATCAGACCATTTGAGATCATTGATCATGTCAGAGTGGTTGCTTATTGACAAGAACTTCCACCTACCGTGTCCAAATTATGCAATGTATTCCATGTATCTAGATTAATGAATTAAATACTAGATATTTCACATGCAATAACTTTATTGATGGAATAGTTGGATTATGATCTATCTTATGAGGAGCATCCACTAAAGATCTTGGATCATAGTGATAAATATCTACTCAAAAGAAATACTCACCTTTTCAAATATCTTTGATAGAAACATAAGTACCAAAAGGCGACATTGAATCCTAAGGAAGAGATGAAAGAGAATTACCACCAAATTCTTTCTATATAGAATGTAAAATTATATTTCCGGGGAGAAATTTCTTAAGGGGGATGAATTTAATGCCCAAAATTTTAAACAATTAAAATTATATTCTTATAATTATGTCATAATCCCATAAAATCTCATTAAGAACACAATACAAACCTTATAAATAATGAATGAATGAAATAACAGGTATTTCAAGATGTTAAGGAAGTAATTTTGATGAAATTTTAACATGACCATTAGAATAGTAATGTGAACCAAATGAATAGTAAACTAGACAAGTGAATAATAATCTCACTCTTTAAATTATTAACCAAATTTATCCAACATATATGTGACAATATGATTTAATTGTATCATTTGATAAGTAATTGAATATTTCAAAAATTATTATTTAAGTGTTCGTATTTTTGTATGTCATAAATATTTAATTTCAATTTGATGAAATATTTAATAATTCAAAGGATAATTATTTTTCATGAAATTCATTTACAAATTAATATTTTCATTACTCTTGTTAATAGGATAATTTTTTAGACTTTACTTAATTTTTCAAATGTGTTATAATTTTAGTTATTATTTTTATGATTGTATTTTATAATAAATTATGATTTTAATTAAAATTAAAATTTATGATACATAGAAAAATATTTTCTAAAATGGAGTTAATTTTTGAATTTTACATATGCATAAAGGGTTAAATTTATTTTTGGTATTTCATTAGATACATGAATTTTTTTGGTGAATAGTGAAATAAGATGATTTACAATATTTTCTAAAACAATGAATTACTGAATCACGGATGGAATTATACTGATATAATCTCAATTGGATCAATATAAAATTATATAAATAAAATATTTATTCTCAATAAATAACAATTTATTTTCTTGATAAAATTAATAAACTAAGGTATTTAATAATGAGAATTCACACCTCTCATCCATTTTAATTACCAGCCTCACCATCTCGTCTACTGACCCCTCTAATGCCCTGATACATTTCAAAATTATTCTTATATATCCCTCGAATCCCCTACCCCACGTCTAGTATAATTTTTTCTTTACAAAATCCTAAAACCATTCCCCCATTGAGGCTCTCTAGAAGAAGAAATAAAGAGGTAAAACCCTCTTCTGTTTTCATCCAAATTCATTTCAAGTTCTTTTATTTTCTTTTCTTTTCTCACCTCCCCTCAAAAAAATGGTGTGAAAAATTTCATACCATACATATAGCCTAATTATTTTAGTTTTATGTAATAATTCATCATTATATCTATTTCTCCCCTTGATTAATACTAAAAAAGAATCAGAGTCTAATATGTGTTAATTTATAGCATTAAATGATAACGAGTTTTCAATTACTATTACCATATTCCAAGATGCTTATGAAACCATTTGTATGGTTAAAACAAATTATAATATATGTTTTGAATCGTATTTATTGTTATTGTATCATTATACAAACATAATATTATATAATAAAACAATACATGTTCATTGTGAGAAAACGCATTCAAAATAATCCAAGCATTTATCATTAATGTTTTTTCTAATGATTAATCCTCTACAGAATAAAAAATTGAAATATAAGATAAAATAACCGTATGTATGATCACTAATAACATATAACATCTATTATGGTCTTAAATTTACATTTTACATGAACACTCATACTTTTATATAAGTGAGTTGATCTGAAAAAATAAGAAAACATGCATTCATGATTATTAAAATTGAATATTATGACACATCAAATGGGCATAATAGAACCATGTAAAATTTTAATAAATCAATTAAATGTAGAAAATGTTATGGTATTACTTATTAATGAATAAAATTTTATTATTGAGAACATTATGATAATCTGTGGGACTGTTTTCCAATATAAAGTAATGGATTCTAATTGAACCTCTTATATTCGTTCGAGTTCTCTTCCTCTCTTTTTACCCAAATGAACTTATCATTTATTTTTATGTAAAAAAATTAAATAACATTTAAATGTTCCTAAATAATATATCAAGACAATTTTATCCTCTTTCAGGTAAATACACATTTTAATGTGGGTTTCTTCTCAGCACATTCTGATAAACATGCCTTTTAAAAGGAACATCCTGTATTCCTACAAATATCCAAGTGCACAAAATTATATGTTTTAAGATAAAATTATTTTTCTAAAATCATTCATTATTATTATTAAAATTTTATTTGTTAATTTATTTTATTATATAAAATATTATTCCCTATTCTACATTAAATTTTCTTAGTATTTTCCTCAAAAAAACACTAAAATATATTATTTCTAACGTTTCTTAAATAATATTTTAACAATAGTTTTATATCACTTATCATGATATATGACTATATTATATTATGAATGTCCATGTACGATTTAATTCCTTTATTTCGTGGACACTTTTATAATAAACCCATTTATTATGATTTTGACATAATTATGATACCCAGTTTTTTCCATGGGTATCCCTTATGTTTATGTTTGAATACTAATACATGATTATTTATAGGGAAAGAATATTCATGAAAATTTTATAATGGGTGTACAAAGATAGAGATTCAGTTCATTGGGTAATATTTACATTCATTATGGATTATATAAAATGGTTTTGGGGGTCAACATTGACTTGTTCTCCATATGAAATGGTCTTGGTTGTTTTCATTTTTTTCTCCTCTATGCGCAATGAGCCTTGAATCATGCACCACTTTGTGTAAAAAGCCATGAATCATTCTATTGTTATGTTTTATATTTTATCCACTTTACATTGAATCCTTGATAATAATAATCCATGTTCAATATTTTATTATTCCTTCTCTTCCATTCCTTTTTATATCAATATGTTATGCATCCTATACCATGTGTTAAGAATTGTTCTTATTTTTATTCCCATAATGGTCTTTTTAGAAAATAATTTTTTTCATATTTTCACCATGGTATCCTATATTGATATAAGGGCTCAATGTATGTTAAGACCTTTTACTATATTCTAAATAAAGATATGTTTTTTAAAAAGTGTTTTTGGTTTTATGTACCTAGTTTTCCCATGATAATAGAATTTAAAAACATTGACATGTAATTTGAGGTTTAATTTTTATTAAAATCATGAAAAATAGTTTGATAAATATAAATTCACTGTATAATTTTCATATGTACCAAATACAATAAAAAATAAATCATTTTATCACATAATATAGATTAAATAAATATATTAATTTATTTTGATGGTCCATAAAAAACAATTAAAACATAAACCATCCTCAAGAAACACATTAAAAACATAAAATAACAACCATTAAACATCTTGTTTATTCACACAAGCATACTCACCCTACTCCAAGCTAATTTCAAAACCATGAATCTAAATAAGAACCTAAAATCTAAAATATATATGTTTGAGCTTAAAACCACAATATGTCAGCACCAGTTGAGAATGAAATTTGTTTTTTAAGGTAATTCATAAATTATTGTTATGAAATATAACTAGAAAATATTATTTCAAAGCTAATCATAATAAAACAAAAAAAAATTAAATATTTTATTTTCAAAAAAAATATTATTAAATTGAAATAAATTTGTTTATACGCGTTTCCCCTAATGAGGTATCTATTAATCAAAAATACAATTTTTTAAATTAACCGTAAAAGCACATATATGAGTTCTTATTTCAAAATATATTTTCTAAACATATTTTAATATGATTTTCCAAAGGAAATAACCCAATCACACATTATTCAAGCATAAAATTCTTGCTCTAAATGTCTCACGATATACAATAAATTTAAGGATCATATGGGTTCCACAAAAACTAAAACATAATGAATGATTCAATTGACCACTATAACAAAAAACCTAATTTCCATAATCGATCATGTAAATAATGTTTCTATAGACACTACCCTAAGTCAGTAATGTTTTATGTTCCTGGCATTATCATTTATTCTCACTATAGTAAAATTCTATTATATAGTGAGTCTACATCACAATCCATAAAAATATCCCACCCAATACTCATTTAAAATGGAACACTCTTTATATAACTAGTTCCAAGAAAAAATATTGGGAAATGGATGATAGTTAACTAACTTGTGTAATATAAGAATAGATATCCCACTTAGTACACATTTTCCCAGGAGCATTTGAAAAATTGATGTGAGTGAAAACACAATATGAGATCAATACCCTTGGAATAATACATTACTCTCCCTCGCCTATATAAACATGAAAATGAGAGGCTATATATGTCCTATACATATTATGTATTAAAAGGATCATTCACCCACAATGGAGGAATGAAACATTACATGGTGATAAAAAACACACTGATGGGGTAGACTTTTCAACTAAAAAGTAAAAAAAATCAGATCCAACCATTTAATAGTAATGTTCTATTTGGGTGTTTACCATGTAACATGTATTACAATAAAAAATCCTCCTTAAATTTCATATAAACATGGATTATAAATCCTTAATGATCTGTTGAAATAAAAAAAGTCTTATTAAACATTTCAAAGTCTTCTTTTGACATGTGGTTTTTCAACATTGAAAACCCAACAATAAACAAAAGTCTATCCATTTTTTAAATACCCATTATAAAAAATCATTTATTAATTTACCATAAGGGACACCACCGAAAAATTTTATTCTATTATCATAAAATCATTAAATACCCCTATTAATATAACGTTGAGTTTTAAATCACATTTTCAAATAATTCATAATATTAAAGATGTAATTCACTCATTTTAAACTAAAAATGGAATAAAATACAACCTATATATCCGAAACAATTTAAAAAATTCTCATAATAATTTTTAAGAATCCCTGAATACTCATATATCCCCATACCCAATGAAAAATAAGAAATTAAAAGTATAATCTCGGTATTCCAAGATCAAAACCCATATAAATTTACTAAAATCATCACAAAGAGATTCCATGTAATCAAACATTCAATTAGATTCGATTAAGGATGATAAATAACAAATAAAATTAAACAATTAAACAATTTCATAGAAGAAAATAATTAGAGGAATCATAAACTAATAAGAAAGAGATCTCATTCCAAAATCCACATAAATAAACCCAAAAACATATATACAGTGCAGAATAACCTAAATCCCTTTATTATAACCATCCCAATGTCAATAAAAATATTGAATAATGACCTATGGTTCTAAGAGGTAGAGGAAACCTCTGAATAAAGTAGGATGGTGAATATAAAAATAAACTTTTATGATTTACCTGGGAACCTCTTAAAAATCACCAAATAATGACAATAAATTATATGAGTTGGAGGGTGGAGATCCTCCTACAGATCCACAATTTTTGTCAATGTATATTGGTGAAAAAGTGATGAAATAATATCAAATAAAATGGAAACATTTTGGTCAAAACACATTTTATGTGATTATGGAAGGCTACAGGGTATAACCTCACAACATTCTAAGCTATGTGTCAACCATAAGTTGTCCACTTTTTTAACTAATTCGACCACCATTGTTTCTCAATAGCTCTATTTATGTAGATAAACTGTCTGAAAACTTTCTAAAACTAAAAAAAATGGATGAAAAAAAATAAAAATGGGTTATTAAATCAATAGAATATAATTTATGGTATATTTTACATGGTGAATTTATCATATGACGAAGGTTATGAATTTTTTTAGGAGGTAGAAGAGGAAATGAACATGAAAAACAGAGTAAATATTTATAAAATTTCTTGGGAATACCTCCTTTATAAAACACATTAATCCATCTTAAGTTGGTATTTTATTCATTAGTGGACTAATATAAAATTTTTGGGTATTTTGTTGAAGTATTTGAGAATTAATAGGTTAATATAAATTTAAAAATATTATTTAAATAAGTTAAGAGAGGGTTTATCCTCTTTTATCTTTGGAGAGTGGAACTCTGGTAATATATCAATGTTTTAAAATAATATAATCTTGCATTCATTAAAATGTTTACCCAAATATATACAATATCGAATCATAAATGATATCTATTGAAATACTTTCTCCCAATAAGATTTAAGATGTTATTTTCTGACCATGTCACTTAGTTTTAGCCTCAATTAACATGTTTTACAATTTTCCATGGTTATAAATTTTTTACAGTGGTTTATATTCATTTTGACAGTAAATGAAATTAAAATAATTAATAAATTTGATAATAGTGATTAAAAATGCGATATAATCATTCATTACTTAATATTTAGAGATATTAAGTTAATTTTAAATTAAGAATGCCACAAACAACAATAAAAAATTAGTATTTTAAGTATTGTATTACACAATAAGTGAAAATATACCAAATCAGTCCAAATAATGATTCTAATGGAATAAATTGTATTAATTTTATTCAAATAAGGATAATGTTACATAAAAATTATTAAAAAGTAAGAATTGGAATTTTTAAATGGTTGAAAGTAAATGAATATTTTTGTGGAAAATTATATTGCAAAATTCAAAAATGATTAAATAGATTCAAAAACATCTTAAATATTCATCCAAATATTTATTTTATATTATGATTACTAAAATAAAGTCCATTTTGTCAAATTATATTTATAAACATTATAAATTTAATTACATAATAATACATTATAATACATGGAAAGAATTATATTTTGAATATAACAACTAATTTTTATGGTATTAATATTATAAAAATTATTAAAATGAATGTGATTCAAAAAATTATAATCATGAATGTTAAAAAGGTATGAAATTAATTTATTTTTATATTTATATGGTTTTTTATAAAGTATCTTCACTTATAGTTGAAAAATAAGAAAATATTCATCCATATAATTCTCTAAGACACACTAGAACAACTAAACCAATGACCAAGACCCATTAAACATCTAAATGATCTCTTTGAGATGTTTCAACTCCAATAATTTAAATAAGAATCCATGTTCTAAACATTATTTATTATCAAGAGAAAAAAATTAATTTTATATCAGTATTTAACAATATTTGTTATCAGGAGTCAATACATAGTACCTAAATAAAATGTTTTATAGTTGTTTATTATTGATCACTACATTCAATTTAATTTTTTTTATAAAGTGGGTGGTATCAATTGTCCCTCAGACACCCTAAGTATTTAAAATATATTTCATGTTAATAAATAAATTAATTTAATTTATCTTTATGCATGAAACCCTAAACATATATTAATAATTCATAAACATTCTATGATGAATTACATTATATGTAACATATTTTAAATATAATTTTACAAATTAGTTAAAAATTCATTTAGAATATATTATTTATTACACTAAATTTTATTCATGTGTTTTTTAACATTATTTCTATAATTTTTGAATTATTTTATAATTCATTGAGATAATGATTTATAAATTATTATTCACAGATGTAAAAAATAAATTCACTTTTTATAAACAAGATTGAAAATAAAATTAAATACTTTGAATGTAAAAGATGTTTTTTATGAAATTAAAATTCTCTTATTTGTGGAATGTGATTTTATCATAATAAATTAAATTACACACTATTAATTAAATATATTAATGATATGTTTTGAATAAATATTCAATAAAATATTTTAAAATTCATTAAATGAATTTTAGAATTCAATTAGTAGTATTATTTTAAGTAGAATAAAAAATGCGTTTTTTAAACCTGTTTTCAATGCATTCTGTACTCTTTTTTTAATTTCATTTGTATCATTTTTAGGAATATAATTTTGAAAATTATTTTCCAAATATTTAATAAACATTTCTAAACTTGATAAATATTCCAAGTTCATTTTTTCATTATGAATACCCGCCATTGTGAATCATTGTTACCATGGTAATGGTTTGTTATTATGGAAAAGCTTAAAATGATAATTATATGTAAAATATTAATATAATAAATAATGTATCACTAAAACCATTCATAATATTAATAATTGTATTTATATCAGAACACACAAATCATATATATTATTTTATTAAGCCTTCTCACTAATTTAACATGAACATTACTATCATATTTGTTTGTTTTATGTGCTTACATAAATGCCACACACATCACATATAAAAGTGAAGAACCTACATTAAATCATTAATACATGTTGATCCATATTGTTTAGTCAATACCAACCCAATATATATTATTTAAAAAAATTTACATTCCTTATAGATTATAGTCATCCCAAAGGAACAATAATTTTTGCAATATATAGTAAACTAATTTATTTTCCTATAAGATGGTTAATTTATAAATACTGACATGATTCAAGATTATTTATTATATGGCCTCTTCTGAATAATATATGACTATAATAAAATTAATAAATCATAATAATTACTATAATTAATAATTTTTTTTATATACAAAATATTTTCTATCTCGTTTCCTTGATATGAGAAAAGATAACCTAGTTCGTGCAGACAGATGGAATACCGTATCACCGAACCAGTGTAGCATATTATTCCTCAAAAACATATATAAATAATTTTTAATGTGTCTATAATGAAAAAATATTATATTTATGATGTGATTAATATTTTTTTGTTCTTAAAACTGTGAACACTATGCAAGGATCGAAAGCTTCAAACCAAAACATTCATTGAAAATAGAAAATATTAAAACCTTGATTGTTTGTTTTAATTTATATTTTTTTAAAATGGATAATTGGAAATTATAAGGGATTATTAATTTGTTATATATAAAGGAATATATTTTGTTATATATGTTGTGTAACTATAAATATACATTAATGGATCTTAAGAGCACGTATATAGACTGTTCGATCTTGAGGAAAGGGTTTGTATAACAATCATTTTTCATTTAGAGACTATCAATGATAAATTTATATTAATGGAAATTATATATTAAAGTTTATTTAAAGAATATTTATTCTATAATAATATTTTTATTTCTTGTGTTTGGAATTTTTTTTCATTCTCAAATATTTAGTACATAAAACGATCAAAAAAAATTTTTTAGAAAATTTGACCTGATTTTCACTATGAATGGTTAATTATCCCATATTGACAAAATAGGTACCTCATAGATAAGGTTTAGATGATAATTAAACCCCAATCCTACCTCTAATATTCCATTTAATTGAGATTAAATCCTAATAGGTATATCACTCATTTTGTTTCCCTTAGCTTATAGTACATGTAAACATGCACTCAACTCCAAACACCATTATATTGTAAAAATTAAAAAAAATATGAATGTAAATTAATTCATTTCATATATCTCTCATTGGAGTATAAAAATTAGTACAAATAATGTGGTAAGGGCCAAATAAAATAGACAAAAATTAGAATCGAACACAAAAATCTAACAATAACAAGGAAGCTATCAAAAAAACTTCAGGATTAATATATCATCATTCTAGAATAACTAAGCTCCGACTAAGATCCACTAACACCTAGAACTCATTGGACTCCTAGAAAAGGCCTATCTACTTCATAATATACTATTTTTGTTGGAATATCCCTTGTAGTGGTGGGTATAATCATACTTAGTATGATACCACAAATCACAATACATATTGCATCATGAGAGTAGTCTTCTCATAACCATGATCGAATTTCAATATGTATATATAGAATTATAAAAAAAATATTGCATTATTATTTTGAAGATAGAATATAAGTCTCAAGGTTAATCTATATTCGCATTCCATCCTATGATTCTACTTGGGGACCAATAGAAATACTCACTAGGGAAACCTAACTTCATGAGAATATTCATCCATAAAAGATCACATATGAGTGATCCCATTAATCAGTTCACATTATACTAAAGGAAATCCTCCAAGGGAATTTTCTCATCGGGCCACACCGTGATGAATATTCTAATTAACTGATACATCTCAATCAAGATAAAATCTCAATCATACTACACCTTATATAATGATATTAGATGTTAATACACAAATATTGGATCACTCAGAGGTCCAATGGGGTATACCTGATCAAAAATATAATAGAAAATAGAAAATCACATCATATTTTGAGGTATATTTTTCTGAAAAAATCCAAACACCCCATCTAGGTAATAGTGAATGATAAATGATCACAGTCTATCCTTAAAGAGGTAATTATTAACTCTATCTAACACTACCCCTATAGAGAGGATCACATCATATTTATAGAATTTAATGACTCATAGTACCATCATGTGGATGGAATAAGGGAATATACCCTATAAAAACATTCTTATAATGAAACAGTTAATGGGAACTCACCCAAGACCACCCCATAGGTAAAATATAAAGAATAAATGAACCATCCTTCTCACAAATAATTAAAAGGAATATACCATTGGGTAATTATTATGTCTCAAATATCTAAGAAATTTTTGTGTCTCATGGTATCATATGGAATTTTTTCTCCCAATCCATGTTGGGTTCATTAGTGTTACACTGTGTATAGAGTTTGGTCTAGCAGTAGGAGAACTTTCTGTTTTTGGCCCATGTATTATGACTAGTGCACATGGAATCAATGAACTAAAATGCACACTAGTCAGGTGTGAGTACCTTTTGATATTTATAGAGTTTCATTCACCAAACATAGTGTGTAGGAGTTCTTCCAGAACTAGTTCTCTGTCGACTTCCCCAACCCTTCTAATTTTTTATGTACCCATATTTTCATTAGACACAAACTTCATGGGGGTCACATTCTTATGATGGAATTTACTGAATATATACACTGATCAAGATGGATGTGGGTCATGAAATATGTGATTACATACTATTTATAGTGATCTTCATCATATTTTGAAATCCATTATTACCGCATAGATAGGAATAAAAAAATTTAATTCTATTGAACTACAAAACATGTTGTTAGGAATTTTCTAGAAATAGTAGGTCGTCACATGGTTCCTCAAGCATTGCATTAACAGTCATTGGGATCACATGAAAATGACCCATAATTCCGAAATCATTGTTTCCCATCCTTGAATATCCATAGTGACTCGATTCATCCGGCCCCATTCATCCAAGAATTACATCCTAATGCTCTATATTTTCAAAATTCCAAGTATGTCAGTCAGTGGTCTATGATCATAACCACAATATCACATGGCCTTTTTCGCCTTGTTTGTTTTATCTATCCCAAACATAAACCATATATGATTATATCTTATGAAAATCTAATGATTATTGAATGATCATTCATTAGGTATTTTTTGATCTACCAGCCAAAGGAATTACTGATGATAAATGTGAAAGAATTGATGGGGGAATGGCCCAAAACATAGTCATATGTAATGAAAAATGGAAAATATTTTGGTTATCTTCAATATATTAGTGTTATAATGACTATAGATGGGAAATAAAACTATATTATCAAGTAATATCGATGTCTAGTTCTAGTATAATAAAAACAACAACCATAATCATCCCTTGATCTAGGATTAATTTATTGTTAGGATAATTGATTCAAATTTGAAATATGATAGAAAAATTGTATCAATCAAAAAAAATTACCAAAAATGAGTTTTGATTGATAAATGATGTTGAACAGTTAAATATCATGGTCATTGGGATGATCGATGAACTCATTGGGAAAATTGATCATCATCCTTTGATCTGATTTAATTCATTTAAAATTTTCACATCAATAGATCACCCCAACATCATAGGTTTATGCTTATTACCCAATGGAATTCTATATTTAGGATTAAATAGATGTTTATAGTGATATAAAATTAAATAAAAAATTATTTAATTAATTTATATATATATTTAACAAAATTCTCAATGCATATAATGAAGAATCATTGCCTCGATTAAAACTCAATTTCTTATTTTACTGGAATTCTTATATTTATCACCTACCATTTTTTAAAAGAGAAAAAAAATTATTTTTGAAAAAAGTTATTGTGATATAATATGTTTTATATTTTTATTATATAAATTTTTATGATCATTCAATGGTTTCAGATCCAGAAGTGGTCTAGAAAAAGATGGATTTTAACACCCAAAGCTTCCATGGTAAACTTCTCATTGAATAATATAGTACAGTATGTTGTACGCAACTTCGAGTTCTAACTCAACACAACCAATCAAACTTGCCGTTATGAATAGTAATACCCACATTTTGAAATTTTATAAATCTTATCGTTCAAAATGGATTTCATTTTTGGATTCAGAATATCGAAATTATCTTAGGGTGAATTATTGGTATTTTTCTAAAAACATTCAATTTTTGATGAAAAGTGAAAAACACTGAGTTAGTGTTTAAAAACAATTTTTTATTTAAATAATTATTTATTTTATTTAAATTTATTTTTTCTCCAAATGGAAACATAATACCTATATAAGATAAATTTAATTCATTGGAGTCAATTTATCATAATTTTAGATATATAAAAATTTTATATATCTTTTCACCGTCTTTTACCCACCTTCTAAGAGAATTTGAAATTTCTCATAAAACATAATTTTACCACTTCTGTGATTGGAATTTCAAAAATCTAAGAGACGCGGTTAATATCAAGGTGTAAAATTTGGTTCAATAAGATAAAAATAATTTTTGGTGAATAGTAACTTTTTACTTTTATTTACCACGATTAAAAGTAAATAAGGTAATTAAGGGTAAAAATGATATTATTATTACCCGAACACATGTATTAATTCTATTGGATATGTATAGTTCGACCATACACAACATTAGGAATAAAATATGAACCTCCTAGGTCCTCTTGGATTAGATTAGTACATTTATGGTTATTTAATTCAAAGAAGAGTTAAAAGAGTTAAAATCAATGTTAAATAACTAAAACATTTTTAATATAAGGTTATACATAAGATAAATTAGACAATTAATATTAATTATAAAGATATAAATATTTCCTACATAATGGTATTTTATTTATATTTTTTAGACATTAAATAAGTTAATTTATTTATGACACAATATGATACAGTAATTACATAATTAATAAAATATGAAAATAATTTATATTATAAATATCCAAATAAATATAATTTGAGACTTTTAATGAATTACCCTAATTTATTAGATTAATATGACATATTAGGGATGGTTAGATGAATTTTTTTCAAATCAATAATGCTGTTAAGAATTTAGAAAAAAAAAATACCAAATCGTGTCAAAATTGACATAAAAGAGTTTTTGAAACAAATATTATATTATTAATTGATATGGTATTCCTAAAAATATATGTTTTGGCCAAAAGACTTATATAATTATAGTTATATCAGTAATTAACTTCTTGGGGTTATCTTGTATTTATATAGTGAGTTTATTAACCATATAATATAAAAATACAAAGAGACATGGTAAATGTCAAACTATTTAACTAAGAGTTATATCTAAAGTATAAAGTTAATATAGTGAACGAAACCTTTATAAAACCAATTGGTTGAGTGATTTTCGACCCATACCCACCATAGCCTTTAAATTATCCATTTTGGAGCTATTATAAACCGAAAATTATTTTATTATAAAATAATATTTCTAGCTTTTCCTAAGGTGCCTCTCACCCCTCTTATAAAAGGGCAATCCCCCTTCTCTCTAATTCACACCATCAATGTAACACCCCAGGTAAATAAAGAATATGACATTTTCTTATTTATCCATATTTTTGAATAAAATATTAATATGACTTTAAAGGGGACGTTATGCTCGATGGCGTACCCAACACGCAACGACGAGTTTCTTGGGAATCTTACATTGCACTCTAATAATAAAATAAAATTATTTTAAATAGTAGTTAACATGTAGCTGTTGTATTGGCGGGAATGGATAGAAATAACTAAAATATGATTATATATGTTTTTAAATGTTTTTACATTTATCCAATAAAAGATAAAGGCTTAAAATACGGAAAGAATTCAATTTTAGGCGTATATGCCCTAGTTTTCACTAAAGGTTCACTTATCGCCTTTTGATGGAGAACCGTCATTAAATATAGTTTTTTTCACTCTTATACATTCTATTGGACAAAATAAAACACTTCTTAAGAATTGGGACATCAAAATTTACTTTGTGTAAATTTTTCGTATCTTTCTGATAAAGTTCATTTTTTAATGACTAGTGTAAAATGTTGTATTTTAATTCAAAACCTCTTTTTAATCTAATTAATTTATATGATTAAATTATCTTTTTAATTGGTTTTAAATTAAAATTAGAATATATTTTTACCATTAAGTCCAATAGTGGTCGTTGGAATTAATTTCACTTTGAAATCAGACTTAAACTAGTGTCAATCTTTTGATACTTATTGTTTCATAAAAACACGCTATCTGCTCTGACAGTGGGAATTAATTATAAAATTAATTAATGTGACATATATGTTCTGAATTTTGTAAAATAGACTTTATTTTTGAATTCAGAATATCAAATATAGCTTAGGGTGAATTTTTGGTAATTTTCTGAAAAACTCCAATTTTTGATGAATAGTGAAACCACTAAGTGGTAATCAAGCAAACTGATTTTTCAGTTAAATGAAAGTTTACCACTAATGTGTATTGAATTTTGAAAATCCTACATACATGGTTGTCATTATTATGTAAAATCTGGTTCAATGGGATGAAAATAATTTTTTGGTGAATAGTAACTTTTTTTCATTAATCGCGATTAGAGGTAATTAGTGTAATTTAAGGTGAAAATGATATTATTAAAATATGAAAACACCATGACACTTGTCCTACCCCTATTGGATGATTCATGGCCGACCAAGAAAACCCATGGGTCGATTTAGGGGACCCTATGGAGCCTCTTGGGTGAGATAATGACTTTAATGCCTTTTTTTTAAATACAGGTGAAAATGACACTAACATAAATTGTTTTACTAAAACAATTTTTAGAAGGGGTTATACTAATCATATATTTGTATATAAATACTCTTTGGAAAGATAAAAAGCTTTACTACATCAGGATATTTTTGTTATAATTTTTAGACATTAAATAAATTAATTTAATTTTGACATCATGATGATGCAATGATGACCTCATTAATGAACAGTTTAAATAAAATGAAACGATAATATAAAATCTAAGGCCTACACATGTCCAAAAACTATTGGATGGGAATATTTAGAAGCCTTATCATCTTATCTTCGAAATATATCAATGTGGGACCTTAGAAATTCTAAACACGTTTGAAAATAAAATAATAGTTTCAGGATTTCTAAAAGTGCCCCTCCTCTCGTCTTATAAAAGGCCCCCACCTCTACCTCATTTAACACACTCCTCAAGACTTTGGCTTGGCCATCCCCTGCCCATTTACTCTCTACACATCCCTATCCTCATCCTAGAGGATTCCCTTTGGGCAGAATCCTTTCGAAGGAAGCCTTTAGGCTGAAATCAAAAGGAGTTACACTTTTAAAGGTAATTCATTCTCTCATGCTCATTTGTTTTATTTTGCTTCTCCAACCCCCTAAACTCTTTTTATTTACTTATTTTGTAACAACACCAGTATTTTCAATATACTAGGATGTCGTTATAAGATTTATTCGAGCTACACTCTCACAAAACTACATCAAATGGTTAAAGAACATACGGTTTCCGTGGATGGTGAAATTCTGCCTCCCAAAACGATGATTGTTCAATACTCATTTAACACCTTCAAAGGTGGACATTATGATGTCACTATTTTTATATATGATATATAATATGTTTAATATTTCCTTAAGCTTCTGTATTTTTCATTTATGGTATACCATTATTGTTTCCATTATGGGTAAACATGATATCTTCATTTTAGGAAGTGCGGACTACCGCCCCCTGAAAGTGATTTGATTCGTTAATACCATATGTGGGATGTGTAAAGGATAAAGTTAATGATATTATATATGTTATTATACTTTAATTATAAATACTCTTATATCATTATGATTCCATTCCAGAAAATACGAAATAGAAATGAAAGTAGCGTTCATGCGTACGTACAGCTTACCGTCTCCATGAACGATACATTTCATTTCTTATCTCAAAATATTATGTACTATTATAAGTACACATATATAATGGATATATATGATGTATGATAAATCTAAATGATTAATATAATTATGGAATTAAAATATACATACCTCTCATATAGTTTTAATTCCATTAATGCGACATAGAAATGGAAGTAGCGTTCATGCGTACGTACGGCTTACCGTCTCCATGAACGGTGCATTTCATTTCTTTCCTCTAAATTATTATGTGATATTATTAATACATTTATATGCTGGATATATATGATATATATGATATCAAAATCAGGAATGTCATTCTGGATATAAAGACCCTTTGACCACACGAACAACATGTAATTGTAAGAAGTCCACTTTCGACTTAAGAACCAAATATCGACAAAACAATCATTATTAACTTAATGATTACATAATGTTTATAACATGGAAATAAGTGATATAAAAGGAATAATAAGCTTGAAAAAGGTTCTTAATCAATTATAAATTAACTAAAGTTTATTATTCAGGAGATTAAAGAAAGATCGAGTCAAGTCGGACTCGAGGTAAGGGATCCTACTCCACTCTTTCTTTTTAAGTACACTCTTTTATGTCATTCCTTTTAAAGCTCATATTTCTTGTTATTGGGATGTTCTTTGATATTAATATTAATGTAATTTTTATGTTCATGTGATGAGAGACCCTATTCTCTCCCATCAATCCATTTTGGATGTTTTGAGTGGCACCGTTAGGCTGCCGAATTTTCATAAGAGATCCAACCTCTCTCTTTCTTTTGAAGTACTCTCTTTTATGTCACTTCTTTTAAGCTCCTATTTGTTATGTTGGGGGATGTTATTTCATATTCCTATTTCTATAAAGTTTAAGTTAATATTATTAGATACCCTATTTGATCTCATCAATCCATTTTTGTAAGTTTTATGTGGCGTCGTTAGGCTGCCGAGTTTTCGTACGGGATTTTTCATCTCACTTTTAGTCCCGTGAGATTTATGCTACATTTGCCACAATTTCTTTTGAGTGGTGTATGTACTGCCCATTATTTTACTCATTGTGTAATATACTTTCTTTTATGAGTATTTACATCAATGTTGTATTGTCCTTCTTTCATGAGGTGTATGTTTCGAAAGATACCCATGTCGGTAAGGGAACCTTTCACCCTCCTCTTTTAAAAAGACTTTTTTGTTGGTCTTTTAATTTACATATTGTTATGTTGGGATATGTTCTCATATATCCTTATTGATGTAAATTTTATGTCCAAGTGATGAGATACCATTTTTTTATCTCTCATCAACTCATTTTGATGTGACACTGTTAGGCTATCAAGGGAACTTCTTACCCCAATTTCGATTTCTTTGGGTTCAACATGTAGTTATTGAATATGTCATCCTTTGAATATGTGTGAATGACCTATTATTGTTTTCCACTTAATATCCAATTATATTCGGTGTATTTATATTTGTCACACATAATTTTGAGATTGATTTATCCTTAATTTAAGGATACCTTCTTTATAAGGGATTTCATCACATTTTGCATCTCTATTGAGACTTCATTGTTGTTATGCACCAATTCACTCATATATGGTGTATATACTGTCCTTTGGAATATTATATCATGAGTCAATTTATTCTCATTATATTATAAAGTTATGATTAAATTTTATTCCTCAATTATTGTATTCAAGTGTCTCTAATTTTGGTAAAACCCCTTTAACCAAAATATCACTTTAAATGTTTTAATTGTTTGTTCTTATTAATATCCCTGTTTTCAAAATGGTTTTAAGGATTTATTTATATGGATATTAATGGTTTAAAATGTTAAAATCATCAAAATGGTATGGGAAACTTTGATTCAAAAATCTCTTTATTAAATGTTTTAAATGGTTTTGAAAATGGTTTTTAATGGATTCATTATTTCAATGTCCTAAAATGTTATATTGTGATTGAAATGTGGAAATGTTATATTTCCTTTATGCATGTTTTATGTGATACATTTATGTTATGGTTCTTGGGAATTGTTATGAAAACGGGTGGTTCCGTGATAAACTAAGGGCGGGTGAGCCCGATATAGCTCTCCAATGCATTGGGTAACACGAAGGAGTGAAACGTTAAGGTTTCTCCGAAGAGATTTAGGGAATATACTATGATGGGTATTCCAAACGTAACCAAGAGGGTTACTCCCTACGTAAGAATGTTATGAATGCCTCAAGTTACCTTTTATGTCTTATGAATTCTATGATTTATTCATGAATGATGAGGTATGATAAAGTGATTATGTTTTATGGGTTAAGTATGATCTCATCCTTATGTATATATGTACCCATGTTTCATTTCCATATTTTTATATCCCTTACTGAGCTTTTTATGCTCATCCCAAGTTTTTTTGAAATGTTTTTCACAGGTCAAGGGAAAGGTACATGATATGATTATAGTGTCAAGGAAGTGTCAAGAAAGAATCCATGTTTTATTTTAAATATGTTTCCATTGATGGGAAAGAAGAATACTATCTTTATGTAACCACTTTGTTTATATTTGGAATGTAATGCAAGTTTTATGATCTAATTCTCTAAAACTCTAAACCTGAAAATAAACTCAACGTGTAATCTTGTATTAAATCAATATTAAATATGGTTTAAGGTTGGGGCCTTATAGTTGGTATCAAAGGTCGGTTTAGATAACTTTAGAGGTTAGGGTATTCTCTAAGCACAAGTGACATTACCATAATGGTTAGGATTTCAGAAACAGTCCTAGTTTTAGATAAAGTGAATGAGTAAGTATATCTTAGTGTTTATCTTCCTCGTTAGTACATGATGGTTATGTTTATATACTCACACTGACCTTTTTGGTTTTAGTAAATGGCTGGATCTAGCAGGCACCAAAGTGACAATGGGTTTGAAGGAAACTGTGGTGGTTCTCTGATTAAGAGACTGGATGAGATGAGGGGGATTCAATGAGGAATCTCATGGTTGTTCTAAACCAACTATAAAAGAGTAATGATCAACCACTTCAACCTTGGTGAGTCCTCTAATTAATCATGTACGAGATGGTCAACTCGATGTGGAAATTCAGGTAATAATTATTAAGGTAACCATTAGGGTTTATATGATCCTTACTTTTTAGGTAATTATGGGTTGCTCTATGATATGATGGAAAATGAAAGGAATGAGATAAACTTGAGGTTAAAATATGTTATGATCATTTTTTGAAGATTTTATCTCATTTTGGGGGATGTTTTAAGAATTATATAGTTTTGGAAAAAAGACAACACGCAGACCGTGTGACAACCCATCGCGTCGGACAAAGCTGCGGGAATCGAACCCACAACCAAAGTGTGACTGGTATTTATCGCCTACCACTGGACTACGTGAAGTCCCTGATTAGTTTGATTGATTCATTCTAGTTATATGATTTTATGAATTAAGAGTAAGTTGATTTTGGGTTATTTATGAAAATTATTAACCTATCATGGAGTATATGTGATTAGGTTAATTACTTTTCAATACGAGACTTTAGGAGAAACTAATGTTGTTTGGAGATAAATGTTACGATTTAACTTGCAAGACTATGTGACTAAATCCTTCAAATATTTGGGTTTCAATCTTATATTGGTTTACTTTGAAGAATTTTATGGAAAAATTGTTTATCGGATGGTCCTCATTGAACTTTGGTTTTTGTTGGACAAATTTTGGAGATTAAGCATAAATTTTCTTTTTAAAGGGTTATCCTTTTCTTGATTATCTGACCTTATACTAACATTTTTGGTTTTGGTTAAGGTCTAAAGATATGGGATGTATATAGTTCTCTTTGGTGGATTAGGTGATTCTCTAGAAGTTGATTATAGTACTCTTAATGTGAACAATTTTTCCTAAATACTCGTCTTTTGGAGAAAATATGAATTTGTGTAAAAGTTGAAAGTCAACATAATAAGTGACTATGTTTCCCTATGAATGAATTACTCAATAAAAAGTAACTTAAAACAAAAATGTTGTCTATTCACTTTTTCTACTAGGGAATCGAATACCATTTAACCCATCACAAGTTTGTGATTTTCTTTTGGTTAACTTTCTCCTAAACATGTTTTCTATCACTCTCCATCAGAACATGACCCTATGTTTTCTCCTCCATGTCCATATATTTCTACATGGAATCCTAGTATGGGTTAACTCGGGTGACCTTTTTACTTATCTTTCTTTATTTTAATGTGATTGTTTTACCGACTCTTGTTCCGATGTAGGACTTTCAAGGATGTTTCCAAGCGCAATTTTAAAATTGCGAGGACGTAATTCCCAAAAGGGGGGAAGGATGTAACACCCCAGGTAAATAAAGAATATGACATTTTCTTATTTATCCATATTTGTGAATAAAATATTAATATGACTTTAAAGGGGACGATATGCTCGATGGCGTACCCAACACGCAACAACGAGTTTCTTGGGAATCATACGTTGCACTCTAATAATAAAATAATATTATTTTAAATAGTAGTTAACATGTAGCCATTGTATTGGAAGGAATGGATAGAGATAACTAAAATATTATTATATATGTTTTTAAATGTTTTTACATTTATCCAATAAAAGATAAAGGCTTAAAATATGGAAAGAATTCAATTTTAGGCGTATATGCCCTAGTTTTCACTAAAGGTTCACTTATCGCCTTTTGATGGAGAACCGTCATTAAATATAGTTTTTTTAACTCTTATAAATTCTATTGGACCAAATAAAACTCTTCTTAAGATTTGGGACATCAAAATTTACTTTGTGTAAATTTTTGGTATCTTTCCGATAAAGTTCATTTTTTAATGAATAGTGTCAAATGTTGTATTTTAATTCAAAACCTCTTTTTAATCTAATTAATTTATATGATTAGATTATATTTTGAATTGGTTTTAAAGTGAAATTAGAATATATTTTTACCATTAAATCCAATAGTGGTCGTTGGAATTAATTTCACTTTGAAATCAGACTTAAACTAGTGTCAATCTTTTGATACTTATTGTTTCATAAAAACATGCTATTTGCTCTGACAGCGGGAATTATTTATTAAATTAATTAATGTGACTTATTTGTTCTGAATTTTGTAAAATAGACTTCATTTTTTAATTCAGAATATCAAATATAGCTTAGGGTGAATTTTTGGTAATTTTCTGAAAAACTCCAATTTTTGATGAATAGTGAAACCACTAAGTGGTAATCAAGCAAACTGATTTTTCAGTTAAATGAAAGTTTACCACTAATGTGTATTGAATTTTAAAAATCCGACATAAATGGTTGTCATTAGTATGTAAAATGTGGTTCAATGGGATGAAAATAATTTTTTGGCGAATAGTAACTTTTTTTCATTAATCGCGATTAGAGGTAATTAGTGTAATTTAAGGTAAAAATGATATTATAAATATATGAAAACACCATGAAACTTGTCCTACCCCTATTGTATGAGTCATGGCCGACCACGAAAACCCATGGGTCGATTTAGGGGACCCTATGGAGCCTCTTGGGTGAGATAATGACTTTAATGCCTTTTTTTAAATAAAGGTGAAAATGACACTAACATAAATTGTTTTAATAAAACAATTTTTAGAAGGGGTTATAATAATCATATATTTGTCTATAAATACTATTTGGAAAGATAAAAAGCTTTCCTACATCAGGATATTTTTGTTATAATTTTTAGACATTAAATAAATTAATTAAATTATGACATCATGATGATGCAACGATGACCTCATTAATGAACAGTTTAAATAAAATGAAACGAAAATATAAACTCTAAGACCTACACATGTCCAAAAACTATTGGATGGGAATATTTCTAAGACTTATCATCTTATCTTCTAAATATATAAATTTGGGACCTTATAAATTCGAAACACTTTTGAAAATAAAATAATAGTTTCATGATTTCCAAAAGTGCCCCTCCTCTCCTCTTATAAAAGGCTCCCACCTCTACCTCATTTCACACACTCCTCAAGCCTTTGGATTGGCCATCCCCTGCCCATTTACTCTCTCCACATCCCTCTCCTCATCCTAGAGGATTCCCTTTTGGCATAATCCTTTCAAAGGAAGCCTTTAGGATCAAATCAAAAGGAGTTACACTTTTAAAAAAAATTCATTCTCTCATGTTCATTTGTTTTTTTTTTGCTTCTCCAACCCCCTAAACTCTTTTTATTTACTTATTTTGTAACAAAACCAGTATCTTAAATACACTAGGATGTTGTTATAAGATTTATTCAAGCTACACTCTCACACAACTACATCAAATGGTTAAAGAACATACGGTTTCCGTGGATGGCGAAATTCTACCTCTCGAAACGATGATTGTTCCACACTCATTTAACACCTTCAATGGTGGCCATTATGATGTCACTATTTTTATATATGATATATAATGTGTTTAATATTTCCTTAAGCTTATTTATTTTTCATTTATGGTATACCATTATTGTTTCCATTATGGGTAAACACGATATCTTTATTTTAGGAAGTGCGGACTACTGCCCCTTGAAAGTGATTTGATTCGTTAATACCATATGTGGGATGTGTAAAGGATAAAGTTAATGATATTATATATGTTATTATAATGGAATTATAATATACTCTTATATAATTATGATTCCATTCCAGAAAATACGAAATAGAAATGGAAGTAGCGTTCATGCGTACGTATGGCTTACCGTCTCCATGAACGGTACATTTCATTTCTTATCTCAAAATATTATGTACTATTATAAGTACATATATATAATGGATATATATAATATATGATACATCTAAATGATTAATATAATTCTGTAATTAAAATATACATACCTCTCATATATTTTTAATTCCATTAATACGACATAGAAATGGAAGTAGCGTTCATGCGTACGTACGGCTTACCGTCTCCATGAACGGTGCATTTCATTTATTTCCTCTAAATGATTATGTGATATTATAAATACATGTATATGCTGGATATATATGATATATATGATATCCATATCAGAAATGTCATTCTGGATATAAAGATCCTTTGACCACATGAACAACATGTAATTGTAAGAAGTCCACTTTCGACATAAGAACCAAATATCGACAAAACAATCATTATTAACTTAATGATTACATAATGTTTATAACATTGAAATAAATGATATAAAAGGAATAATAAGCTTGAAAAAGGTTCTTAATCAAGTAGGAATTAACTCATGTTTATTATTCAGGAGATTAAAGAACGATCGAGTCAAGTCGGACCCGAGGTAAGGGATCCTACTCCACTCTTTCTTTTTAAGTACACTCTTTTATGTCATTCCTTTTAAAGCTCATCTTTCATGTTATTGGGATGTTCTTTGATATTAATCTTACTGTAATTTTTATTTTCATGTGATGAGAGACCCTATTCTCTCTCATCAATCTATTTTGGAAGTTTTGAGTGGCACCGTTAGGCTGCCGAATTTTCGTAAGAGATCCAACCTCTCTCTTTCATTTTAAGTACTCTCTTTTATGTCACTTTTTTTAAGATCCTCTTTGTTATGTTGGGGGATGTTATTTTATATTCCTCTTTCTATAAAGATTATGTTAATATGATTAGATACCCTATTTGATCTCATCAATTCATTTTTGTAAGTTTTATGTGGCGCCGTTAGGCTGCCGAGTTTTCCTACGGGATTTTTCATCTCACATTTATTCCCGTGAGATTTATGCTACATTTGCCACAATTTACTTTGAGTGGTGTATGTACTGCCCATTATTTTACTCATTGTGTAATATACTTTCTTTTATGAGTATTTACATCAATGTTTTGTTGTCCTTCTTTCACGAGGTGTATGTTTCGAAAGATACCCATGCCGATAAGGGAACCTTTCACCCTCCTCTTTTTAAAAGACTTCTTTTGTTGGGTCTTTTAATTTACATATTTTTATGTTGGGATATGTTCTCATATATCCTTATTGATGTAAATTTTATGTCCAAGTGATGAGATACCCTTTTTTATCTCTCATCAACTCATTTTGATGTGACGCCGTTAGGCTGTCAAGGAAACTTCTTAACCCAATTTCGATTTCTTTGGGTTCAACATGTAGTTATTGAATATTTCATCCTTTGAATATGGTGAATGACCTATTATTGTTTTAAACTTAATATTCAATTATATTAGGTGTATTTATATTTTTCACAGATAATTTTGAGATTGATTTATCCTTAATTTAATGATACCTTCTTTATAAGGGATTTCGTCACATTTTGCATCTCTATTGAGACTTCATTGTTGTTATGCACCAATTCACTCATATATGGTGTATATACTGTCCTTTGAAATATTATATCATGAATCCATTTATTCTCATGATATTATAAAGTTCTGATTAAAGGTTATTCCTCAATTATTGTATTCAAGTGTCTCTAATTTTGGTAAAACCCCTTTAACCAAAATATCACTTTAAATGTTTTAATTGTTTGTTCTTATTAATATCCATGTTTTCAAAATGGTTTTAAGGATTTATTTATATGGATATTAGTGGTTCAAAATGTTAAAAGATTCAAGGTGGTATGGGACACTTTGATGAAAAAATTTCTTTATTAAATGTTTTAAATGGTTTTGAAAATGGTTTTTTAATGGATTCATTATTTCAATGTCGTAAAATGTTATATTGTGATTGAAATGTGGAAATGTTATATTTCCTTTATGCATGTTTTATGTGATACATTTATGTTATGGTTCTTGGGCATTGTTATGAAAACGGGTGGTTCCGTGATAAACTAAGGGCGGGTGAGACCGATATAGCTCTCCAATGCATTGGGTAACGTGAAGGAGTGAAACGTTAAGGTTTCTCCGAATAGATTTAGGGAATATACTGTGATGGGTATTCCAAACATAACCAAGAGGGTTACTCCCTACGTAAGAATGTTATGAATGCCTCGAGTTACCTTTTATGTCTTATGAATTCTATGATTTATTCATGAATGATGAGGTATGTTAAAGTGCTTATGTTTTATGGGTAATGTATGATCTCATCCTTATGTATATATGTACCCATGTTTCCTTTCCATAATTTTATATCCCTTACTGAGATTTTTATGCTCATCCCAAGTTTTTTTTGAAATGTTTTTCACAGGTCAAGGGAAAGGTACATGATATGATGATAGTGTCAAGGAAGTGTCAAGAAAGAATCCATGTTTTATTTTAAATATGCTTCCATTGATGGAAAAGAATAATACTATCTTTATGTAACCACTTTGTTTATATTTGGAATGTAATGCAAGTTTTTTGATCTAATTCTCTAAAACTCTAAACCTGAAAAGATCTTCAATGTCTAATCTTGTAATAACTCAAGATTAAGTAAGGTTTAAGGCTGGGGCCTTATAATCAAATCCATTTGGATCAGCCAACCTCTGCCCAAATACCCTCTAAAATTTCATACCATTATCTTAGAGGCGTTCCTTTATTCAGAAATCCAACCTAAGGAGCCCTTTTGATGAAATAAAAAGGAGGAACCCGAAGAAGAGATAAATATCTCTCCACCTCTTTCAAGTTCCTTTCTTCTTCCACTTCCATTCTCTTTTTTGGTTCTATTCTAAAATACTAACTCCAGTATATTCTATATACTGTTATGTTATTATAAATATGGTACTACCAAATTCATTATTCTATCCATCCTTGGAATGGCATGTCACCATACTTTCGTATGTACGGCTTAGCGTCTCCACACCGTGGTGTAATTGTTATTCAAATAATTATTATTTGGATGGGTATAATAATGATGTTTAATTTAATTAAATAATAAATATACCATGATAATTATTCTGTATATATGCTATTCCATTCAATTATATATTATTTTAAAAACTAAATAATGATATTGTTGCTTGTGAGTACGTACAGATTACCGTCTTCACGAACGCGATGAGATTCATTCCCCATTGTATCCATTTAAGACTAATTTTCATTAGATGAATAAAAATAATGTTTAAAGACTTGATATAATTCTATATATGAATAAGATACATCCCATCCATAACATATATGACTCACATAACAAATAATATAAATGAAAATGAATCCGTTAACACCCGAAACAAGGATAATACTAAGATATTATTAACAAAGCAATGTTAAAAGATCATATATGATATCATATTAATGTATATGATTATTGTATAATTTAAAAACAATTATTTCACCATTATACAAGAGGATAACCAACCCTTGACCTAGGGAAACTACAAGTAAAGTTTTTATTTCACAATCTCTTCATGATCTGAGGTCGTTTATACGTAATTATCTACCAGGACCTCTTTATCATCCACATCTACGTTTCTTAAAAACGTATTTCAAAAAATTATTACTATTTTATAGAATATGGTTTAACGTCATTTATAGCATTTTTTGACTTTTTATAAGATGTTTATAATGGAATCTTTCCATTGTTTTCCAAACAAGTTCATTTTTAACCTTTTCGACTAAATTAAGGTAAGAAAGTCTTTTTTAACTTATACGGTGGGTGTGGCTATTATCCGAAGTTATAATATCGTCAAATCTTCCCTTAAAAGTTTATAATAATATTTGAAAATTTAATGTTTTAGTTTATAATTATGTGACTTTTAAATTATTTCAAAAAAAGAGATATTTCTCTCAAATAGTTTGGATTTCATATTTGTCAACATACATTGGTGGATTTTAAGCTTATTTGAACTCTATTTATTATGATAAAAAATTTCATATTGTATTGAAGGTTTTGTGATATGTTTGACTGTAGATGTGTTATTTTTATACCATTCATGGTTTATTGATAAAGTATTGACATTTCGTATGCTTGTTTTAATACAAATGTTTATGTTATGTTTAAACCTGTTCATATGAGGAATGCATTGGACTTACTAAGTGACGGATGGATCCCGCTATAGCTCCTCGATGCATCAGTATGTCTCATGAAACAAACTAGTGTCTTGGAATAAGGCCTTAGAAAAAACTTATTTGTAGTCTTGGCACAAGGCTAGGACTATGTGGTTATGATAGTCTGGCATTATGCATTCCATCATTATGAAATTGGTTATTGATATTGAATGTGATTATTCGACTAGTATAATATCCATTTGAATAATTAAGTGGCATTATTTCATTTTATTTTTCCTTCTTATACTGAATTTCATGTTTAAAAGGATTTTGTTTTAGTTATACATCGCTTTAAATTTTTAGGATTATTAATTAAAGTTTTCTGTATATTTTTATCCATACTGAGCATATGAGCTCACCCCTTTCTATGTTTTATTTTTTCCTAGGATGTGAAGAAGTATTATATGACTGACCTTTAGGGATATTCTGAGGGGATATGAGTGTGGAATATGGAGACTATGTTGTTGTAGTTTTCCATTTTATCAGGTAATGTAATACTTATTAATGTATCTACTGTTTCCAAGGCTACTAAACTAATTGGTCTTTCGAGACTTGATCTTTTGTGATCTGGAAAATGTTATACAATAATGCACCGACTCTGGGTAACTGAGGTCGGGGCATTACAGTTGGTATCAGAGGATGTTTAGTACAAACCTTGGAAGCTATATTTAGATAAACTCTGATTAGAGCACATAGACCTAATATGGAATTTGAGGATTAGAATAGAAGAACTTCCTAGAATTTTGGTATTATAGAGATTTTTTGAGTTTTCTGAGAAATACATCCCAGTATGGATTTGAGTAGGTAGAGGTGGCTCTGGCAGAGATGTACCTAGGGGTAAAACCCTTTAACACCACTTTGAGCTATACTCGAATGGGAACTAGTGCATGACTAATATCCTTGATGCACTCTTGGTTACGACACATCCCGGGGGATATGCTTAGGATAATTCTCATTTTCATTAAAAACCATTATGAAGGATTAGTTATTTTATACTTTATCAAAGAAATATTTTTATGATTATGGATTATATCTATAAACTGTACAATTTATGTTAAGTGTTTTACAGGTTTGGAATTATGTATTCCAATTCATAAACTAATCTAGTGTATGCCATTTTTTAGAAATGGTGCCTAGTGGAAGGAATGGAAACCATAACAATTCACACACCCCATGTAGGGATTTACCTCCTTCTCAAGATAGTTATAGTGGAGCTAGTTATACAATTGGTGTCGATCAACTTATCACCATACTTGGACAACACACACAGGTTATGAATAATAACCTTACCCGTATGGAACACCCCGATCCACAACATAGAGGATCAATGTTAGATCACTTCATGAGGAAACAACCACCAAAATTCACTAGGAGTAATAATCCATTGGTAGCTGAGCAATGGTTAAGTTCATTAGAGAAAATATTTCACACCTTGAGGAGTAGCGAAAGGGAAAATGTTGTCATTACAGTTTACCGGCTCACTACAGATGTTGATCAATGGTGGTCATTGTTTCAAAACACAAATTAAGATGATGAAGTATCAAATATGGAATGGAGGGAGTTTAAAGAGATTTTCATAGAAAAATACTTTCCTCATGACCATCGACAAATATGGAAAGGAAATTTCTGAGTCTGAGCCAAAATAAGGATGAGAATGTTTCAAAGTATGATGCTAACATTACAATGTTAGAGAGGCATGTTGGAGATTATATATGTAACCCAAGAAGTATGATTGATAATTTCTTTGATGGTTTAAAATTTTTTCTCTGTCGATCATTAGTCTCACAATCCTTCTAGTCATACGAAGATATTGTCTCATGTGCTATCAAGATAGATAAAGAATTCACTAAGTCTTACGACTTTACAAGAAAATCAAGAGAAGAAGAGATCTGCTGATCACTCTGGAAATGGAAATAAGGGGAAGAAGGGAAAATTTGAATATTCATCCTGTAGTAAATGTGGGAAGAAACACCCCGGTACTTGCTTGAAAGTAATGGTAGTTTGTTACAAGTGTGGTGAAAAATGCCACCAAGCTCGTGAATGCAAGGGGAAGAAATAAGCTACTGATGTTCAATGAAACAATTTCAGGGAGATGGGACATTATGCAAATGAATGTCTTAATAACTAGGGGAACTTACCTCAAAAAAGGCCAATGGATCAAGGCCAAGCTTATGTTATCACTACTACTAAGTTTGAATCTCTGAAAGACGTGGTGGCATGTAATTTAATGGTTTCCTCAAGTTCAGAAAATGCATTATTTGATTCTGGATCATCACGTTGTTTCATATCTTCCCAGTTTACTAAGAAAATTAGATATTTCCAATTTGATTTAACAAGGGATTTTTCAGTCAAAACATCCAAGGGAAGTATCATCGCAACAAAGTATTGTTAATCTGACCCCGTATGAGTATATAAATGTTCTTTATCTACTGATCTCATAGTTATACACATGATCGAATTTGATATAATCCTCGGTAAGGATTGGATTTTGTACCATAATGAAAAAAATTATTTTAAGAAGAATGAGGTTACTATTTTTGATGACGATGATGGAGAACACCTTATCATTAGAGAAGAATCATCACCACCTAATTCTTATCTAGATCCAACCCCAGTAACTCAACTAAATTCTATAATTGGGGAGGAAGAGATTGAAATAACTGGGGGTGAGGAAAGAAATGTTCAAATAGAGGATGTACCTATTTTGAAAGAATATTATGATGTGTTTCCAAAATATTTACCAGGCATCCTCCAGAAAAATAAATTGAGTTTTCCATTGATTTAATTTCTAGTTCAAGGCCCATATCAAATACCCCTTATAAAATGGCCACTGTGAGATTAGTGGAACTAAAGAAACAACTATAGAAATTGGGTAATAAGGGATTTATTCTCTCTAGTGTTTCTCCATGGGGAGCCCCTAAACATTTTGTTAAGAAGAATGATGGATCAATGAGGTTGTGCATTGACTACAGGGAGATCAATGCTATAAAAATAAAGAAAAAGTATCTCGTACCTCGCATTGATGATTTAATTGACCAACTTCATGGAGCTCAGTACTTTTCAAAAATTGAACTTAGATCTGGATACCATCAGTTGTGTGAGAAGAGGGAAGACATTCCGAAGACAGCATTTTGAACCAGGTACGTGCATTAAGAGTTTACAGTAATTCCTTTTGGGTTTACAAATGAACCCTCTGTCTTCATGGATCTAATGAATAGATTTTTCAAGAAATATCATGATGACTTTGTAGTGGTATTTATCAATGATATCTTGGTATACTCCAAAAGCTATGAAGATCATTAAAATTTCTTGCACATTATCCTGAAGACTCTTAGAAGACACGAATTATATGGGATGTTTAGTAAGTGTGAATTCTGGATTCATGAGATTTCTTTTCTTGGCCATATTGTCTCTAAGGATAGAATCTCTACTGATCCTTCTAAGACCAAGGCAATCCAAGAATTTCCAGCACCGATGAGTATAACTAAGGTATGCCTTTTTATTGGTTTAGTAGGATATTATCGACATTTTGTCTAGAATTTTTCACGGTGGGCTAACCCATTAAAAAATATCACACGAAAAGGGCTTAAATTTTTTTGGAAAAAATAGTGTGAAGAATGTTTTGAAGAACTGAAGAGAAGATTTTTCAATGTGCCTATATTGACTCTACCATCGGGGAATGATGGGTTTGTTATTTATATTTATTCTTGATAGAAAGGATTTGGTTGTGTCCTTATGCAGAATGATAGGGTTATTTCAAATGCATCACGACAGCTAAATATTCATGAGCAAAACTATCCTACTCATGATCTTGAGTTAGCAGCCTATAATCATTACTTTGAAGATATGGAGACACTATGTATATGGTGAAAAATGTGAGATTTATACTAATCACAAGAGTATGAAGTATATTTTCTCACAGAAAGAACTCAACATGAGGCAAAGGATATGGATTGAACTACTCAAGGATTATGATTTCATGATACACTAACACCCGAGGAAGGAAAATAAGGTGGAAGATTCTTTGAGTAGAAAGTATCATGGAGTTTTGAAAAAGATGAGAGTTTAAAGAGATCCTATTTTCATGGATCTAGTGAAGATAGATATGGGAATTACCCTGGAAGGTGAAACATCGATACATTCAGAAATGGTTTCCAAAACATATTTACTAGAAATAATTAAGTGTTCTCAGATCGATGATGAATAATTTCAAAAGATGATTATAGCTCTGAATGATTGGAGATTGAGTGAATCTGTGTACGAAGATGGAATTCTGAAATTTGGGAAGTGACTTTGTGTTCCCGATATACCTGATATAAAAAGGAAATTTTTGGATGATTCTCATAGTTCCAATTTCTCTATACACCCTCAGAGCACCAAAATGTATAGAGATTTGAACGAACATTTTTGGTGGGACAACATGAAGTGGGAGATTGCTGATTTTTTGTTAAGATGTATGGTTTTTGAACAAGTGAAAGCTGGAAGGCCACATCCTAGAGGAGTCATGCAACCTATTCCAATACCTGAGTGAAAATGGGATAATATTACGATGGACTTTGTCGTGGGACTTCCAAATACTCTTTGAAGGAACGGTGCAATATGGGTCATTGTTGATCGTCTTACCAAGTCAGCACATTTTCTAACTATAAGAGAAGATTTACCACTTAAACGTCTAGAAATACTATATATTAATGAATTTGTAAGACTTCATGGAGTACCCTTATCGATTGTTTCTGATCCTGATCCCTATTTTACATCAAGATTCTGGAAGCGTCTTCAGAAATACCTGGATACTGAACTTCATTTGAGCACTGCCTACCACCCCCAAACTGATGGACAATCAGAACAGACTATTCAAACCTTAGAAGAAATGTTAAGATCTTACTCACATGACTTTCAGGGTATGTTGGATCAATATTTACCTCTGGTGGAATTTTCTTATAATAATAGCTTTCATTGAAGTATTTAGATGGAACCATATGAAGCGTTATAAGGAAATAGATGTCGCACACCAACCTGTTTGGATGATGTTGGTCAAAGAAAACTCGTAGGCCCAGAACTGGTGGAGGAAAGAATGGAAAAGGTGAAGGTAATCCAAAACCACATCAAAGCAACTCAAAGTAGGAAGAAGAGCTATGCCAATAACCGAATGAAGGATTTGGAATTTCAGGTAGGAGATCATGTTTTCATTTGGGTATCTCCATGGAAGAGAGTTATACGTTTCGTTAAGAAATGTAAATTGAGTCCCAGGTACCTCAGACCTATTGAAATTCTTGAATGAATTGGGGGTGTAGCTTACCGTTTGTAAATGCCGCCAAGTCTCTTCAATGTTCACAATGTGTTCCACATATCACTGTTGAGAAAATACATGCCAGACCCAACACATGTACAAACCTATGAGGAATTAGAACTGGAACCCGATATGTCATATTGCAAAGATCCTGTCATGATTCTTGAAACAAGTGAACAGGTGCTGAGAAATAGGACGACTCGTCTGGTAAAAGTTCAATGGAGAAACCATAAGATGGAAGAGGCAATGTGGAAACCCGAGAAACTTATGATGAAGAACCACTTGAGTCTTTTTATTCGGTAATATTCTAGACATTTCAATTACAAAATTATTTGAAGGAGGGGAGAATGTAACACCCCTAGCTTCTAAGACACGCTTCTCTTTGAATAACACAGTAGTGTGTGTCGTTCGCAACATCGAGTTCTAACACACCATAACAAATCAAACTTGACATTATGAATAGTAATACTCATTTTTTAAAATTTTAAAAATTTTACCATTCAAAATGGACTTCATTTTTGGATTCAGAATATCAAATTTAGCTTAGGGTGATTTTTTTGTATTTTTCTGAAAAATTTCAATTTTTGATGAATAACGAAAAACACTGAGTTATAGTTTAAAACCGAATTATTATTTAAATAATTATTTATTTTATTTAAATTTATTTTAGGTAAAAATTGACACATAATACCTATATATGTTCTATTTAATTCATTAAAGTAAATTTATAATAATTTTAGATATATAAAAATTTTATAGAACTTTTTACTGTCTTTTACCCACCTCCTAGGAAAATTTGCAAATTCACATAAAATATAATTTTACCACTTCTGTGAGTGTAATTTCAAAAATCCAAGAGAAACGGTTAAAATCAAGGAGTAACATGAGGTCCAATATGATAAAAATAATTTTTGGTGAATAGTATTTGTTTACTTTTATTTAAAACGGTTAAAAGTAAATAGGGTAATTAAAGGTGAAAGTGATATTATTTTGACCCTAACAGATGTCCTATGTAAAGACCTGGAAATTTCAAGGGAAATTTTTTTTCTAAATTTTCTTTTGGATTTTACAAGAATGCAGTTTCTGACGGTGCCTGATTCTGAGGCCCGGTGTGCCCAGAATCTTTTTCCGAAGATTGGGCTCGGGTACGTTCAGTGAACGAATGAGCAAGTTTTTCTAACTTTTTAACCGGTGCTCGGAATCAAATTCTGAGGGCACCGATGGAATCGCAGCGCCGGTAATTGCTTAGAAATGCCTCTTCCGGAGTTGCATTTTCTCGGGTGTGGTTTTTAAATTTTTGGGCTTTAAGTTAAGAAATAAAATAATGTGGTACGACAAACATTATTTTATTTTTACATAAAGCCTCTTAACGTTGCTTAAGCTGAGTTGAAGTGGATAGGGTGGAACCCAAAATATCCTACCCTCTTGGTAGGATATTTGTGAGGTGGGGCCCGCACAAGCCCCACCATTTCTTTTCCACTAAGTAACGCACCCGCGAAAACCCCTATTAAACGAAAGTTAGCTGACGCGTTTTCTAAATTCTTAACGCCCCAATTAATTGGGCGGTTAGTTCGTTGCAATTAATTCTATGAATTAATTGTTCGTTACTTATCATTGTCTTTCAAATTCTTCAGTTGATAATAAAATAAGATGAGGACTTATTTTATTATCGGCATGTTGTTTAGACCTTGGAGAATCTCTAATGATCTTCACCCTCCTACGCGAAGAACGCGAAGAACGCGAAGAACGCGAAGAATGCGAAGAACGTGAAGAACGCGAAGAACGCCGACCTCCGACGAAGGGCGATGAAGAACGCCGGACCCCCGTAGATTGACACCGACGATTCTCCCTCCGCAACGCTTCTTCCGCGATGATCCAACCCCGCGACAATATTCGATCGACAACGAAAAGGTAGGGGATTGCGGTCCTTTTAATTCTTTGTGGATTATAACATCAACATGGATTTAATTGTTATAATTAAATCTATATGTTCTTGATCCTCGGATTTTGTCTGTGCGACGCCCAGTACCGTGCGACAGCGACGCCCTTCCGCGATGCGACGATCCTTTTCTTCTGCGACGATCAATTCCGCGACGAACTCGCGTCCGACGACGATGTTGAGGTAGGGGTTGTTTTGAAAATGATAATACTCCATGTTTGTTTCCCTTCAAGGCATGAACACGGACCAACTAATTAACAAGTTGGTTCGTGGATTATTATTATGGTTCGGGGTTTATCAAATTGATGGAAAATATTATGGTGTTGTTTCAAACTGCTAATGCGGTGGGTGCGGACCAACAAACAAGTCCGAACCACCTCGTTCTTTCTCGTTCTTAGTGTGCGGAATGGCGGACGATGACAAACAGGGCCGCAAGGGCGATTTGAGGGCCTTGTAGTGAAGGTCGGGTCCCGGGAGGACCACTGGCGAAGACCGCACATAAAACGGACCACCGGAGCGCGTCCGGTGGTCCACGGAATCCCACACCGGCGGCCGGCAGCGGCTTCAGCCGCGGCGGCGAGGCAGTTCGGCAGCCGCGCGGAACCGGGAGGCGGGACGCGGCCGGCATGCCGCGTCCGGGTGCTGCGGAACGGCCCCCGCGCGGGGGCCGTGGTTCCTTCGCTCGGCCGCTCACCCGGGCCGAGCCGAGCCGAGCCGACCCGCCGGGCCGGGTCGCACCCAGGCCGGGCCGGGCCGCTCTGTCCGGGCCGGGTCGCACCAAACCGGGTCAAACCCAGACCCGGTTCGGGCCGACCCAGGGGGGGTCGGTCCGGGCCCAGACCCCCCGTTTTCGGACCCTCTTTGTTCTTTTGCCCATATCTTGGGCTAAAAAAATCCGATCGATGCACCGTCAGTTGCGTAGCGATCCTTGGAACGAGGCGGTCGTTTCGGTGTATCGCACTCAAGGTTTCGGTATACTTTGGGTTCGGCCGGGTTGGTTCGGATACGAATCCAACCGGGCCCTCGGAGCGGAAACACTTATATATCGAGCTCCGGACGTCCGATTGACGTGCCGTCGACTTTGATTGATTCCACTAAGTGAGACGGATCTTTCGGCTTACTCCGCTCGAGGTTTGGATGTCGTCGTAGTGCGGTCGGGTTGGTTCGCTCACGAAATCCAACCGGGACCCTGGAACGAAAAAGCCAATAACTCACAGACCGGGCGTCCGATTGACGCGCCGTCTCTCTCGTTCATTTCCTCTTGTTGAGATGGAACTTTTGGCATACTTCGCCCGAGTTTTGGTCGCAGTTGGAGTATGGCCGGGATGGATTGTACCCGAAATCCAACTGGGCCCCTAGAACGGAAAAGCTGATATCTTTCAGATCGGACGTCCGGTTGACGAACCGTCAGCGGCGTTGGTGATCTTGTTGAGAAGCGGTCCCTATGAGTATACCATATGAGAGTTCGGTGTCCAGTTAAGATATGGCCGGGTTGGTTCGCTCGCAAAACCAACCAGGCCCCTAGGATGAAAAGGCTAACAACTCACAGACCGGGCGTCCGATTGACGTGTTGTCTGTTGCGTTGAGACCCCTATGACGTGGCAGTTCTTTGAGATACTTCTTCTTTGGACTTTTAGATACTTGGAGTATCGGCCTGTAGCTCGTGGAGAGGACCCTCCTGGTGACGAGCGTGTGGAGTACGGAGACCGTGTAGCTGGCTGAGACCCTACGACTGCTTGACTGATCGACTCTGTGTGTTTCGGATAGCCCAGTGGGGAGCGCTTGGTTGTAGAAACAGACCCACGGCGGAGGAGTGCTTGGTTGTAGAAGCAGACCCGCGGTACTCAACAGAAGGAGTACCTCTGGAGGCTATGTGGGGGAGCGCTTGGTTGTAGCGGCAGACCCACGGTGGAGAAGCGCTTGGTTGTAGTGGAAGACCTGTGGTACTCAACAGAAGGAGTAACTCTTGAGGCTGTGAGGGGGAGCGCTTGGTTGTAGTGGCAGACCCACGACGGAGGATCGCTTGGTTGTAGCGGCAGACCCGCGGTACTCAATAGAAGGAGTACCTCTGGAGGCTATGAGGGGGAGGGCTTGGTTGTAGCGGCAGACCCACGACGGGGGAGCGCTTGGTTGTAGCGGCAGACCCGCGGTACTCAACAGAAGAAGTACCTCTTGAGGCTATGAGGGGGAATGATTGGTTGTAGCAGCAGACCCATGGTGGGAAGCGCTTGGTTGTAGAAGCAGACCCACAGTACACGACAGGAGGACTACCTCATCAGTCTTAGGTTAGTGAGAAGTACCTCGGAGTCGTGACAGGACCACTGTACAATCCAGAGGCGGGGCTCTTCAGCAGTTACAGTTTCGATGATGAAAATCCTGGTTTGAGCTGAGACTTTTGATCTTTTTGTTTACCTCATGATTGAGATGGGTCACTTGATAACTTAGGTATATGTATGGGAATACGCCTGAGTAGTGGTTATCCGTTAATTTCATGATCTTGGTGTTTTCCTCACGATTGAGATGAGTTACTTGATAACTTAGGTATATGCATGGCGTATACCTAAGTAGAGGGTATCTGTTTAGATCTTCCTTGTGGTTATCCTTTTTGGTTTTTAGTGAGACCTTGAGGGTCTCGGGGTCCCTACTGAGTATCATTATACTCACCTCTTCACGGGCTATGCCCGCACCTCGTTGTGTTGGTTACAGACGACGGGCAGTGCTGACGGAGGCCGAATGTTCGAGGATTGGACAGCACACTGAGGTGGACTACACGACAATTCCGTATCTGGAGGTGGACTTCACGGCGAGACGACACTCGGAGGAGGTTGACAGGTGAGATCATTGTGGAGGCTATCTGTACCTACCCTTCAGGTAGGATCCGTGGTAGACGATCCAGGAGCTACGCCATCTGTACCTACCCTTCAGGTAGGATCCGAGGAGGACGACCCAGGATCCGCTTCCGTTCTTCCAGTTGTTGTCTTTTTCTATTGTACTTTGTTCCGTTGTAGTTGTACATTCATTTGGGTTTGTATTCTGGCCCATTTACCTTCCATCACTTCTCTTTGTACTTAGTGTTCTACTTCTACTTGTACTCTGTGGTGTTTTGTTTACATTTATAAAGGAAATGCCTTCCCAGTTATCGGGATTTTCGCCTTTGGTGCTAGTCGCTAGCCCCTGGCCTATGGAAGGCGGGCTTGGGGTATTCACGGCACGGGCCCCGAGGACGGGTCGTGACAAATTGGTATCAGAGGAGTCGGTTCTACCGCAGAACTTATAACACTGATATTTTCTTTCTGTGAAGCAATATTGTTAAGGGTACCAAGTGTGGTCTTCAGTTCAGGGAGTCCAGTGTTGGTGCGGGAGGCCGACGTATCCATACACCAGGACCCTGACAACTGAATTCTGACTTTCTGCACGAAAACACTGATTTCATGTGTGTTTCCAGAAGTTTTATTTAAATATCAGCTCAAACTAGGTCAGCTCACCAGGTATAATTGTTTGACCGTGTCACGTTGTTTCTTTCATGAAACCTTTTCTCAGACGACCAGCTAGAGCCCAGAGGGATGTGCGTACTGATAGCCTGTCGAGCGATGAGGCTTTGGTACAGGGCCCTCTTGTAGTTGAGGCACCAGTAGAGGCACCAGCGGTACTACCATACGTTGGGCCACCGATGCCACCAGCCCCAGCAGCAGGCGATGCACGCCACTTGAGTGCGCTTCATGAGTTCCAGCTTCAGAGGCCACCCAGGTTCCGGGGAGAGACAGACCCGCAGGCCGCTGAGGATTGGTTGGAGGCTGTGTTGAGATTCTTTAGGCTAGTGGGGACACCGGCAGACTTCATGGTGATTTTTGCTGCCAGCCTTCTTCAGGCAGCAACAGGCAGGTGGTGGAGCCACTTGTTCCAGTTTTGCGACGGGATGACCTTCACATGGGAAGACTTCGAGACCTTCTTCAGGGTGGAGTTTGTGCCAGTAGCTCTACACCCCGATCGTGTACAGGAGCATCTGCCTTTTCCGCATGGTTTTCGATCAGTAGCCGAGTCATCTGTGGGCAGTAGACAGATGATGCAGAGGTTCAAGAGGACCAGAGCCAGCCGTATGAGGAGAAGGAAATGTTATGAATGCGGCGGGAAGGGTCACCTGGCACGTGACTTTCCGACTCCTCGTACAGTTGATCTGCAGGCTTTAGAGGAGCCACCGAGGCAGAAGCAGCGGCGGGTGCTTGAGAAACAGCCGAGCAGTAGACAAGGAAGTAGAGCTTTGGGAGAAGGTGGATAGGAGAGGAACTATTGGATATGTCCTTTGTACTTCTAGTTCCATGTTGCTATTGTATTCATGTCTTTGTACTACGAGATGCAATAATAAAAATACACTTATATTGGGATGTTCTCTTTCCTATCCTTTTTGTTTGGTTGATACTGAGTGGTCCTGGTTAAGACTGTTGACTTGACCCTCACTTTCGAGATTTCTACTGGAGGAGACCCAGTGGCCTCACACTGATTCCGACAGTGTGACTCGACCCTTGGAGGCGAGAGTGACAGTTCGATATCTTGGTAGTTACGTCGAGGCCTTACGACGTCATCCATGGCATGAATGCATCATTCATGTCAGGATTGACTGTATTAGGCAACAAATGTGGTTCATCCAGGGGATGAGACCAGATTTCTCTTATCGGCAAAGAAGAAATCATAGCATCTCTTGTGAGACTAAAGAAGGTCCAGGTCATCCAAGAGCAGATGAAGACTGCACAGTGCAGTATGAAACAGGAAACTGGCACCAATATTGGAGAATCGGGCATGTTAAATGTTTAAAGAAGAGGAAGAATAAAGGAGAGATGAGTCTGCGGAGTAGCAGACGTGGAGGCAGAGCTAGGATAGCAGCATGAGGTGGTGTATATCCTATCATTCTACAACCACCCGCCTTAGTTATCCCCGCCGGGCTTAGGGAGCTGGAGGACAGAGGAAGAGTGCGGCTACTTACGGTCAAGGAGTGTGACCCAATGGCTCTAGAAATGATTCAAGGGACACTCTGTGTCCACTAGTAGCTGCTGTAGTAACGGACGTCGATATGAATTATTCCTTGCTTTCACAAATCTTGTTCCAGACCTAGAGTTTCCGGTAAACCGTGGACTTGACCCTCACGTCTGGAGATACCTTGGGAGGAGACTCGATAATCAGACTTACGCCGATAGTGTGTTCAGACCCTCGAGGCAAGAGTTTTGGTTGAACTCTCTTGGTAGCAGCGTCGAGGCCTTACGACGTTGGTATGAGTATGGATTGGATCCATAGTTCATACACGGATTGACTGTATTAGGAAAAAAGGATGTGGTTTAACTACGACTTCGGGATGGGTTTTCCTTGGTCGACGAAAAGGAAACCCCAGGCAGCACAGAATAAACTCTTGCATAGGAGGGTGCGGCCGATCATTCTTGAGTCGGTAAACCTTACCCTCGTGGTGGTAGTCATTTTGAGTTCCAATTTTTTTAACAGGAATTGGAGACCTCTAGAGTTCGAGGATGACGATCATGTCCTTTACAGTTCTCACCTCGACGAGGTTTATAGAGATGTGGCCAAGGAGGCAAGTTATCTCAAAGGTTCAACGGACCTTTCTAGGTCCTCAGGTGGGTAGGCGGGGTGGTTTACCTCTTGACCCATCCACCGCAGTTGCACCAGGTGCACGACGACTTCCACGTATCTCAACTGAGGAGATAAGTGCTCGACCCTTCGCATATCATCGACTATGAGGAACTGGACGATGGCGATGGGGTGTCTTTCACGGAAGTTCCAGTGGGGATCGAGTATCGATAGGAGCGGATCCTATGAGGGCGATCGATTCATCAGGATCACATTCTCTGGCAGTACGGGAACCTCCGGGTGAGCACATGGGAGCAGAAGGCTCAGATGCGTTCTTTGTACCACTTTTGTGACCCTTGTTTGTGTTAATTCTTTACGAGGATGTAAAGCCCTGAGGTGGGAGTAATGTAAAGACCCAAAAATTTCAAGGGAAATTTTTTTTCAAATTTTTTTTTGGGATTTTACAAGAACACAGTTTCTGACGGCGCTTGATTCTGAGGCCCGGTGTGCCCAGAAACAGTTTTCGAAGTTTGGGCTTGGGTACGTTCAGTGAACGAACGAGCGAGTTTTTGTAACTTTTGAACCAGCGCCAAGAATCAAATTCTTAGGGCACCGATGGAATCGCAGCACTGGTAATTGCTTAGAAACGCCTCTTCCGGAGTTGCGTTTGCTCGGGTGTGGTTTTTAAATTTTTGGGCTTTAAGTTAAGAAATAAAATAATGTGGTACGACAAACATTATTTTATTTTTACTTAAAGCTGCTTAAAGCTGCTTAAGCTGAGTTGAAGCGGATAGGGTGGAACCCAAAATATCCTACCCTCTTGTTAGGATATTTGTGAGGTGGGGCCCGCACGAGCCCCACCGTTTCTTTTCCACTAAGTAACACACCCGTGAAAACCCCTATTAAACAAAAGTCAAATGACGCGTTTTCTAAATTCTTAATGCCACTATTAATTGGGTGGTTAGTTCATTGCAATTAATTTTATGAATTAATTGATCGTTACATATCTTTGTTTTTCAAATTCTTCAGTTGATAATAAAATAAGATGAGGACTTATTTTAATATCGGCTTGTTGTGTTAGACCTTTGGAGAATCTCTAAAGATCTTCACCCTCCTACGCGAGGAACGCGAAGAATGCGAAAAACGCGAAGAACGCTGGCCTCCGATGAAGGGCGACAAAGAACGTCGGACCCTCGTAGATTGACGCCGATGATTCTCCCTCCGCAACGCTTCTTCTGCGACGACCCAACCCTGCGACAATCTTCGATCAACAACGACAAGGTAGGGGATTGCGGTCATTTTAATTCTTTGTGGATTATAACATCAACATGGAATTAATTGTTATAATTAAATATGTATATTCTTGATCCCCGGAGTTTGTCTGCGCGACGCCGAGTACCGCGCGACAGCGACGCCCTTCCGCGACGTGACGATCCTTTTCTTCAGCGATGGTCAATTCCGCGACGAACTCGCGTCTGACGACGACGTTGAGGTAGGGGTTGTTTTGAAAATGATAATACTCCATTGATGTTTCCCTTCAAGGCATGAACGCAGACCAACTAATTAACAAGTTGATCCGTGGATTATTATTGCAGTTCAGGGTTTATCAAATTGATGGAAAATATTATGGTGTTGTTTCAAACCGCTAACGCGGTGGGTGCGGACCAACAATCAAGTCTGAACCACCGCATTCTTTCTCGTTCTTAGTGTGTGGAACGGCAGATGATGACAAATGGGGCCGCAATGGCGATTTGAGGGCCTTACAGTGACGGTCGGGTCCCGGGAGGACCACTAGCGAAGACCGCATGTAAAACGGACAACCGGAGTGCGTCCGATGGTCCGCGGAATCCCACACCGGCGCGCCACACCCGGCGGCGGCGGCGCCAGGCGCGCCGCCGGCAAAACCCGCCATGGCTTAAGCCGCGACGGTGAGGTGGTTCCGCGGACGCACGGAACCGAGAGGCGGGACGCGGCCGGCATGCCGTGTCCGGGTGCTGCGGAGCGGCCCCCGCGCGGGGGCCGCTGTTCCTTCGCTCGGCCCCTCGGCCGGCCCGAGCCGAGCTGAGGCGACCCGCCGGGCCGGGTCGCACCAAACCGGGTTGCACCCAGACCCGGGTCGGGTCGACCCGGTTCGGGCCGCCCCATGGGGGGTCAGGCCTGGTCGGTCCGGGCCCAGACCCCCCGTTTTTGGACCCTCTTTGGTCTTTTGCCCATATCATGGGCAACAGACCTCCGATCGACGCACCGTCAGTTGAGTAGCAATCCTTTGAACGAGACGGTCGTTTCGGTATATCGCACTCAAGGTTTCAAAATACTTTGGGTTCGCCCGGGTTGGTTCGGATACGAAACCAACCGGGCCTTCGGAGCGGAAATGCTTATATCTCGAGCTCCGGACGTTCGATTGAGGTGCCGTCGACTTTGATGGATTCCTCTAAGTGAGACGGATCTTTTGGCTTACTCCGCTCGAGGTTTGGATGTCGTCGGTGTGCGGTCGGGTTGGTTCCCTCACGAAATCCAACCGGGCCCCCGGAACGAAAAAGCCAATAACACACAGGCCGGGCGTCCGATTGACGCGCCGTCTCTCTCGTTGATTTCCACTTGTTGAGACGGAAAATTTGGCATACTTCGCCTGAGTTTTGGACGTAGTTGGAGTATGGCCGGGTTGGATTGTACCCGAAATCCAACCAGGCCCCTGGGACGGAAAAGCTAATATCTTTCAGACCAGACGTCCGGTTGACGAACCGTCAGCGGTTTTGGTGATCTTGTTGAGAAGCGGTCCATATTAGTATACCCTACGAGAGTTCAGGGTATAGTTGAGATATGGCCGGGTTGGTTCGCTCACGAATCCAACCGGGCCCCTGGGACGAAGAGGCTAATAACTCACAGACCGGGTGTCTGATTGACGCGCCGTCTGTCGCGTTGAGACCCCTATGACGACACCATCCTTTGAGATACTTCTTCGTGGGACTTTGAGATACTTGGAGTATCTACATGTAGCTCATGGATCGGACACTCCTGGAGACGAGCGTGCAGAGTACGGAGACCGTGTAGCCAGCTGAGACCCTACGACTGCTTGACTGATCGACTCGGTGTGTTTCGGATAGCCCAGTGGGGAGCGCTTCATTGTAGTGGCAGACCCACAGCGGAGGAGCACTTGGTTGTAGCGGCAGACCCGCGGTACTCAACAGAAGGAGTACCTCTGAAAACTATGAGGGGGAGCGCTTGGATGTAGCGGCAGACCCACGGTGGAGGAGCGCTTGGTTGTAGCGGCAGACCCGCGGTACTCAACAGAAGGAGTACCTCTTGAGGCTATGAGCGGGAGCGCTTGGTTGTAGCGGCAGAACCACGGCGGAGGAGCGCTTGGTTGTAGCGGCAGACCCAAGGCGGAGGAGCGCTTGGTTGTAGCGGCAGACCCGCGGTACTCAACAGAAGGAGTACCTCTTAAGGCTATGAGGGGGAGAGCTTGGTTGTAGCGGAAGAACCATGGTGGGAAGCGCTTGGTTGTAGCAGGAGACCCACAATACTTGATAGTAGGAGTACCTTAGCAGTCTTAGGTTAGTGAGCAGTACCTCGGAGTCGTGACTGGACCAATGTACACTCCAGAGGCGGGGCTCTTCAGCAGTTATGGTTTCGATGATGAAAATCCTGGTTTGAGCTGATACTTTTGATCTTAGTGTTTACCTCATGATTGAGATGGGTCACTTGATAACTTAGGTATATGTATGGGCATATGCCTGGGGTAGTGGTTATCTATTAATTTCATGATTTTGGGGTTTTCCTCATGATTGAGATGAGTTACATGATAACTTAGGTATATTCATGGCATATACCTAAGTAGAGGTTATCTATTGAGATCTTCTTTGTGGTTATCCTTGTTGGTTTTTAGTGAGACCTTGACGGTATCGGGGTCCCTACCGTGTATCTTTAAACTCACCTCTGCACGGGCTATGCCCGCACCTCATTGTGTTGGTTGCAGATGACGGGTAGTGCTGACGGAGGCCGAATGTTCGAGGATTTGACAGTACCCGGAGGTGGACTACACGACGATTCAGTATCCGGAGGTGGACTTCATGGCGAGACGACACTCAGAGGAGGATGACGGGCGAGAGCATTGTGGAGGCCTTCTGTACCTACCCTTCAGGTAGGATCCATGGTAGACGATCCAGGAGCTACTCCATCTGTACCTACCCTTCAGGTAGGATTCGAGGAGGACGACCCATGAGCCGCTTCTGTTCTTCCAGTTTTTGTCTTTTTCTGTTGTACTTTGTTTAGTTGTAGTTGTACTTTCATTTGGGTTTGTCTTTTGGCCAATTTACCTTCCATCACTTCTCTTTGTAATTATTGTTTTACTTTCTCTGGTACTTTGTGGTGTTTTGTTTACATTTATAAAGGCAATTCCTTCCCAGTTATCGGGATTTTTGCCTTTGGTGCTAGTCGCCAGCACCTGGCCTATGGAAGGCGGGCTTGGGGTAGACACGGCACGGGCCCCGAGGACGGGTCGTGACATCCTAATTCTATTGGATATGTATAGTTCGACCAAAAATAACCTGATGAATAAAATATGATCCTCTTTAGTCCACTTGGATTAGATTAGGACATTTATTATTATTTAATTCAAAGAAGAGTTAAAAGAGTCAAAATCAAAGTTAAATAACTAAACCATTTTTTAAATATAGTTATATATAATATGAATTTTACTATAAATATTCATTAGAAATATAAAAAGATTTACAACATAATTGTATATTATTTATATTTTTTGGAAATTAATTAATTTATTTTATTTATGACACAATATTATGGATTAATTACCTAATTAATGAAATATTAATATAATTGATATTATAAATATACAAATAAATGTAATTTGACTCTTTTTATGAATTACACTAATTTTCTAGGTTAATATGACATATATGGTTTTGTTAGATGATTTTTTGTTGAAGTAATAATGCTTTTATGAATTTAGAGAAACAAAATACCAAATAATGTAAAAATTTACATAAAAGAGTTTTTAAAACAAATATTACATTATTAATTGATATTCTATTCCTAAAAATATAAGGTTCAGCCAAAAGACTTATATAATTATAGTTTTATCATCAATGAAACACTTGGGGTTCTCTAGGAAGTATATATTATGTTTATTAACCATATAATATAAAAATACAAAGAGACACGGTAAATGTCAAACTATTTTACTAAGAGTTAAACCTAAAAAATAAATTTAATATAGAAACCTAAACCAGTCTAAAACCTATTGGTTTAGTGTTTTTCGACGCATCCCCACCTTAGACTTTAAATAATCTATTTTGGAGCCATTAGAAACCTAAATATATTTTATTATAAAATAATATTTCTAGATTTTCCTAAGGTTCCCTCACCCCACTTATAAAAGGGAACTCCCTCTTCTCCCTAATTCACACCTTCAAAGCCATTTTGCTCATCCAAAATCTACCCAAATACCCTCTCGACTATTCTCCCTTAATCTTAGAGTCATTCCATTTGTCATAATTCCATTCAATGGAGCCCTTTTTTTGAAATCAAAAGGAAGAACCCGATGAAAAGGTAAATATCTCACCACCTCTTTCAAGTTCCTTTCTTCTTCCACTTCTTTTACCTTTGTTGTTTCTATTATAAAATAATAACTCAAGTATCTTATATATACTGTGACGTTATTATAAATATGGTACAACCAAATTCATTATTCTATCCATCCTTTTAATTACATGTCACCATACGTGCGTACGTACGGCTTACCGTCTCCATGTCGTGGTGAAATTGTTATTCAATATATTATTATTTGGATGGGTATAATAATGATCTATAATTGATGTAAATAATAAATATAACAAGATAATGATTCTGTATATATGATATACCATCCAATTATATATTATTTTAATAACAAAATAATGATATTGTCCCTCGTTCATACGTACAGATTACCGTCTCCACAAACACGATGAGATTCATTTCCCATCGAATCCATTTCACATTTATTTTCATTAGACGTATAAAAATAAGGTTTAAAGACTTGATATCATTCTGTATATGAATAAGATACATCCCATCCATAAAAAATGTGACTCACGTATCAAAGAATATAAATCAAAACTAATCTGTTAACACCCGAAACAATGATATTACAAAGATATTATTAGCAAAGAAATGCTAAAAGATCATATATGATATCATATTAATGTATATGATTCGTTTATAATTTAAAAACAATTATTTCACCATTATACAGGAGCTTGACCTACCCTCGACCAAGGAAAAGTACAACATAAGGGTTTATTTCACAATCACTTCATTATCTGAGGTTGTTTATACGTAATTTTCTACTGGGACCTCTTTATCATCCACATCCATGTTTCATAAAAAATGTATTTCAAAACATTATTAAAATTTTATAGAATATGGGTTAAATTAATTTATACCCTTTTTGGACTTTTTATAAGATGTTTATAAAGGAATATTTCTCTCATTTTCCAAACAAGATCCTTTTCAACCTTTTCGACAAAATTAAGAAAAGAATGTATTTTTTAACTTATACGACAGGTGCGGCTATTTTCCGCAGTTATAAAATCAATGAAGCATCACATACAAGATTATAAGAATATTTTCAAAGCAAATGTTTTATTTTATAATTATGTGAAATTTAAATGATATCAATAAAAGAGATATTTCACTCAAATAGTTTTGATTTAATCTATATAATCATCCATTGATGGATTTTAAGCTTATATGAAGTTGATATATTATGATAAAAAACATCCATATTGTATTAAAGGTTTTGTGATATGTTTGACTGTGGATGTGTTATTCTTATACCATTCATGGTTTATGGATAACGTATTGACATTTATTATGCTAGTTTTAATACGAATGTTTATGTTATGTTTAAACCTGTTCATATAAGGAATGCATTGGACTTAGTAAGTGATGGGTGGAGCCTGCTATAGCTCCTCGATGCATCAGTAGGTCTCATGAGAAAAAATAGTGTCTTGGAACAAGGACATGAAAAAATCATATTTTTAGTCTTGTCACAAGGCCATGACTATGTGGTTATGATAGTCTGGCATTATGCATTCTGTCATTATGAAAGTGGTGATTGATATTTCATGTCATTATTCGACTAGTAGAATATCCATGTGAATTACTAAATGGAATTATTTAATTTTATTTTTTCCATGTTATGCTGAATTTCAAGTTTAAAAGGCTTTTGTTTTAGTTATACATTATCTTAAATGTTTATGCTTACTAATGAAGGATTCCTCTATATTTTTATCCTTATTGAGCATCTGAGCTCACCACTTTCTATGTTTTATTTTTTTCCCAGGATCTGAAAAAGTATTTTATGACTGACCTGCATGGATAGTCTAAGGGTATATGAGTGTGGACTATGGAGACTATGTTTTTTTTTAGTTTTCCATTTTATCATATAATGTAAGACTTATGAATGTATCTAGTGTTTCCAAGGCTATGAAACTATTTGGTCTTTTTAGACTTGATATTTTGTGATCATGCCAATGTTATGTAATAACACACTGACTCTGGATAACTGGTGTTGGAGTGTTACATGGATCTTCATCAATTGTCCCTAATAGGGTGTATTTCTTACGAAAGAGGTTTACAACCCTTGTCTTAATCTATTCTAAATGATAGGATGTCTCATTGCTGGAACAATGTCAAATAGAGGATCATCCTAATTGAAAAATTAAATTTTCACATCATCATGGAATGAATTGAAGAAATCATTATAGTCTGGAGGATGGGAAATAGAAACATCATTTGTGTCATTCAGCCTCTCTCCAAATGGGAGGAAAACGTCAATCAATTTAATCATAAGTAAACAAATTCCTAGGTATGGGAAATGATTCATTGATTTGTATGGTTGTACTAGAACCTGAAAATTCTCATTGACCATGTGACCATCTTTGGAGATCCTCTAAAAATGGATCAGAGGACGTTCAATTTTGATCTTTGTCAATATGTTAGAATTATTATTGATATTATCATGGAATCTACAACAATGTACCATGTATCCCCCATCTTGAATGATCATATGTTTGAGGTAAGGATTGAAATTGAATGACTCCCACCATATTATGATCATTGAAAAATGGTGGGGCATGTAATTAACAATTTCATGGTGGTTGAAAAGATGGTTGTGCCAGCCCCAGGCACTACGATGTGGAATGAAGTCCCAAGAGGAAAGAAAGAATGGTAAGAAGGAAATAGGAAAAATAGGATTAACCATCAAAAGTATGTGAAATGGGGGAATGATTCTAGTAAAACTATGTAATGGGGGGGGGGTTTTTTTAGAATAGTAAAAATAATGGATACCTTTAAATATGAACAGAAAGCCTATGGAATCTATGTTTCTTGCATCCAACACACAAGATTATGCTAACAATAATTATGTTGATGAGTTGATAGACCTCTCTTATGAAATAAAAGATGTGGTTGAAGGTCCTCAATTTGAGGAATTTTTTCTGGAAATCATTCCCCATGATATTAATACAACCTTTTAAAAGCTAGATTGCACTGATGGTCAGGATCAGGGGACTGTGGACTAGTAGGAGCTTTCCATGGATCATAGGCTAAATACCCTAAACACAGATCTATTCATCCCCAGCCCAATTATGCAAGAATAGAATTTGAATTAAAATTGTTTTTTGAAGGTACAAAATATTCCTGGTCCCACTAAAGAAGAAGCTCTCACTTCTCACATGGTTATGATTTTTAATGAACCTACAGAGGAATGGGCGGGATAATTTGGTGATTCATCATTCCCATAATTTAATAATAAAAATAGATGAGTAGACAGAAAAAAGAAAGTGGAACATTCTAAAAAGGGTTCCAACGTCCCTAAATCAAGTCCAAAATGAGGATAATTTTCTAGAACAGTCAGGGCATAGCCAACCCTAGCACCGAAGGCTCCCTAAGGCTAATAGTAGACAAGTAAAAGCCTTATATCAGTGGAGTTTCTGAAGAAAAAATTAATTCTACTTTTAGAGGACAAATTTAAGATCTACAGTGGGTACAATCATCTGGGGGAATTATAGCCATAATCTATTCATGATGAGATCTAGCTCTTTTTCCACAATACTATGGAGAATCCTAAAATCTTCAAACATGACAATCAATACAATAATTTTTTTCAAAGGATAACTAGAAAATATATTGTATAATTATTTATTCTTTCAACAATTACATTATATTGTGATAAATTTGGAATCATGTTTAGAACAATGAAAGCTCTTTTAGGGAGTCTTGGTTTCTCATTAGGGACATTAATGCATTTTTTCATGATGAAGAAAAACTGGTATTCATGAAAATCACTATCTCTATCAAAGAGTATAATTCATTCATTGAGATTTCAAGTCTTTCTAAAGTGAAACTTATTGGATCCATGTTGACCTAGTATAGAATAAATTTGGGTGGGGTTAGAGCGGGTGTATTGATCATGATTTTTTCAACGATGACTCAATGTGTAATTGGACATCTATTTCATATATCACTCAAGAAAATAATAACTCTGAAAATCATCATATAGTTGTGAGTTTTCTCGGGGATGAATATAATGTTCCCATACTCTTTATGTTCAAAAATGATTTGATTGATCTCTTGGAGCACAACAGAGTTGTGCAAGACACCTGGAGCATGAAAAACTGTTAGGAAAATCCACTCCCCTTCATTTCCAAATTCAATAAGCCCATGGTATCAATAAAGGATTTGTGGAGGAACAGTTTTATCCAACATGATGGGGAAATTGATGGTTTGGAAACATCATTTCACTTGTTTCAAGAAGATCTTAGATGTCATAGCATCTCTAGAGGAATTGATAAGGAGGATGAGACAACATCAAAACTTCAAGAGCAAGTAAAACTCAAATTTTTTTTGCTTAAGTACACCTTCCTGAAACAATGGCTAAATGAGTGTTACTAGAACACCATGTCATTTATTACTATTAATAAGTCAAGGAGGGTTAATGAATATATATCTCTATTGAAGGATGGTTATAATATTGTGAATTATTATAATTCTATCACCACACACATTTTCTCATATTAAAAAACTCTCTTTTATGGACCACCCAAGAATGTAGACATCAAGGAGGGCATTATCCCTAAGATTCTCACGGATGAGGACAACCTGATCCTATCCATCACTTCTCTTTAGCCTAAAATCAAAGAAGATTTCTTTAGTCTGAAAAAGGGTAGCTCACCGGGCCCAAACTGGTTCACTAACAAATTTTTCAGCATTTTGGGATGTCATTCATCTAGATGTCTATCAGATAGTCAAACATTTATTCAAGGGTGGATCCTTATCTTCAGGTTTTAATGCACATTTCATTATCCTCATTCCAATGGTTTAGAATGGTACTGAAATCCACCATTTCAAACTCATTACTCTTGTCATCACAATCTACATAATATTCACCAAAATTATGTAAACAGAATTTATCAAACCACACATAAGCAGATATCATAGAACCAATTCAGATTTTTTCGTGTTGAATCGTAAGGGATTGAATGATCTCTACATCTTAGTGTGTGAACCTTCTCCAGAAATCAATATAGGGAGAAAAATATCTCTCAAACTCGACATAAAAAATTCATTTGATAATATGGCTTGAGGTTTTATTTTTATAGTCCTTACTTGTTTTGGCTTTAGTGGACAGAATGTTTTATAAATTAAAAATCATCATGGGTCAGCTCGTATCTCCATATTGATCAATGGATCCCCGAAAGGAAATTTAAAATTCTCTCCATGGGTGAAGCATGGAGACCCTCTCTTGGCCATCTCTTTTTCCATCTCTGAAGATTATTTTAGTCGGGTCCTCCTCCACATAGTGGACACTAGTGAAATAAAGACCATCAAGGTAGATCAAGGTACCCATGAAACATATCATATTTTATTCACCAATGACATCATCATTTTTTCTTAGGGTGAAAGAGGGATCATATCCATTTTTAAAGTTTCTTAGGAAAATAAGTTTATTTGGGAAATTCATTCATATAATTTGGAAAAAATTATTCATCCTCTAGGAAAATCATCATGATCAGTGACATAGGGGAAAGGCTGGGATCTCTTCCTTTTTCTTATATTGGAGTTCCCATGTTTTTTTGAAGACTACATGCCTCCCACTTCACCCAAATTCTAAGCCATATTAGAAGAACCATGAATTCTTATAAAGAAAAATCACTATTAATGTCAAGAATATTATACCCTGTCAAGCATTTCCTCATTTCTAAAATTATCTACATCTTCATGGTCTACTCCTGGCCTTCCTGGATCATTATGTTTATAAACTGCTTATTGAAGAATTTAATTTGGAGTGGAATCATTTTGGAGAGAAAGATCATCACTATCTCTTGGAAGCAATGTTGCACCCCAATTCCATTGGAGGTCTTGGGATCAAGAATATGACCCTTTTCCCTAAATATTTACAAGAAGAATTCTCCTATAAATTTATCTGCACTAAATATAAAGCTCTTGTATTATTGGGTTCCTGGCTTGTTGATAAGATCAAAGCATGAAACACCTTCCACATAGAATAATTGAATTCTCCTGGACTCAATGTGATTTTTCACATGATATTAATGAACTAACATTGGCTGGTCAAAGTTAAATCCTCATTAATACTCTGTATTGATAACATGGGTGGAGGTCCAATCATTAAAATCATTAACACAATGGATAATGCTACTGACTATTGCCTCTCCATTAGGAATCATTTGGCTAGAACTAACTCTCTATTCTATTATGTTCATATGATTAATGTAAGATATAACTTTCTCAAGGTAATATGAAATGTTAATATGGGAGGCTTATTTGAATGGTTAGATCACATCAAAAGGGTTCTATATGATGAAATTCTAATGTATTCAGAAGTGGATTGAGAGCTTCTCCAAGAACTGGATCCTGCCATCCTGGTTCACTATTATTTGGAGAATCTCCTTTAGAAAAATCCCCATGAATACTAATATTTAGAAAGCTGTAATTTCATTTTGATAATGGTGTATTCCTTTCTACCAACACTGAGTGGAAATAGATCACCTCTTTATTTGATATAAAACTTCATCCTCCCTTTGGAATTCCATATTCGAAATCATTGAGGTTCGGACTCCACAAGCAGGTACCATCACTGAACTTCTTATTTCAATCCTTAGTATTTAGAAGTTTATGAAGGTTTCCATACACCTCAGGGGGGGGCTTGTGCTAAACTGTTCCACTCAATCTGGAATGGCCACAACAAGGCCCATCATGATGGCACTTGTTTCAACATTAATGATACACACATTACAATCATTTTGTAGTTCAACATACCAACTCACTGCACTCAGAATTATATAGAAACCCATTGACTGGTTTCTCGGTGTTCTTGTAGTTTAAGGTGTTTGGGTATTTTTCCCCTCATCAAAAAATGCATGAATTCCTCTGGACGCCACCCCTTTAATTCTAGATAATGTGCAACACTGATGGGGTATGAAAAGAGAATCCATGGCTATTTGAGTATGGATTTGTCTTCAATTATTCTACTAGGGTTGTCAAGGATTTTCATTGTGGATCATGTGTAAATGAAACATCACTAGATTATGAGATGATGTGTCTGATGAATGCAATATGTGTTTCACAACAAAGGGTTATGGAAAACATATGGTTCGAAGAAGACTCTATATCTATTGTTCATGTTGTTCACAATTGGCATGTTCAACTCTCTTGGAGGTTAACATAAAAATGGGATTACTTTATGTGTCACCATTCCTCAATTAACTAAATTATTACACATGTCTTCCATGAATCCGATACACTTGTGGATGTACTAAAATCAATAGAGTTCATGAAGAGGCCAGAATCTCCTCCAACACAATTTCGAGTGATTTTCTACATCTCATTCATAATAAAAATAAGTTAGGTTCCTGCATTTTGTGCAATGACCCCCTATTTTATAAATGGAAATTCTCTTCTTATAAATATGTTATAATATCACATGAAAACACAACATAATGAACTAATATGTGCAAAGTGAACTTTCAACATAATTTTGTCTCTTGTGTGTTTGGATGTTTGAAAATCTCAAATACATTGTTGTGATCAGTAAGTTATATGTACTCCAATAAGAAAAACATAACTTTTGGTGAATAGTAACCTACCATTATGAATAGTAACATACACTTATGAATATTGATATACCCTAATTAATATTAACCATACCTATGATAATATAGAAATATTATTCAATTTGAATTTACGATATACCTATACTTTAGAATAAGCAAATGAATGTTTTAAAAGTGGTTTGATAATAATTTATGATTTTATTTAAATATTAAAATAATCATATTTAGAAAACAATTTTTCAAAAATGGATTTAATTTTTGATTATACGTATCAAAAAATGGTTTGGGTGAATTTTTGTGATTTTTTTGAAATACATGAATTTTGGATAAATAGTAAAATACGATAATTTATGATAAATTATAAATAATGGATTTATTTAGCCATTGACGATGATCTTCGGATGTATGCCCAATTGGATTGAAGATACATGTGTCTATTACTATTCTTGGTCATGGAATACTTACTATTCTTTGTATTGTGAATAAATAATAAATTAATGATTATAATATTATGAAATCCCTCCACTCCTCCACTATACCCCCACTCCCTCCCTCTTCTCTTCACTACTCTCAAGCCTTTTTCCAAGATAATATTAAGACCAAATATCTCCCCAAGCTCCTCCCCCACGTCCAAAATCCCCTAGGCTCTTCATAATATCAAAACCCCTCCCCTTATGAGGTTCTCAATGGAGGAATTCTCAAGAGGTAAATTCCACATTCCAATTCCATCATTTCTTTTATGTTGTTTTCTTTTTTGTTTCATTCCTCACCTACCTTCACCCAAATAGTATGATAACTCAAGTTACTGGTATTTTTTATGCTAATGTTATATTTCATTATCATCTTTCCTTTCCCGACCTTTTAATTGAATGAATTGAAAGCCCCATTTGAGATGTGCTAATTTAGCACATTCAAGGACAATAGTTTATCAATTTATATTATTATCATAATTTATGGTCATGAAATAATTTGTGTTATAGTTGAACTAGTTTATTATATAATTAATATATCCTATTTTTTCTCTATAATCCTTTTGTAAAAATTGTATTTATTTATAAAGAAATAAATGTTCTTTGTAATCAGTCCCAGTGATTAACAAAAACGGTTGTCACTATGGTTTTTTATAATAATTAGACTTCACTCTAAGTAACCAAATTAAATTCTAAACCATGTAATATCATGGATGTTCACTAATATCATATAAATTCAATTATGTGCTACTACTTTCATCTTACTTGTTTATCGAGAAATGAATTTAAGTGAACTGGTCATTTAAACCAAGTAAACAAATGAGCCCGAACAGTGAAATTGAACCTCATAACCAATCAAAATTGTTATAAATGAACATAAAATTATTATACTAAAATGATTAAAAATTTAATATGTTCTGGAATTATAAATTGACAAACCCAATTTGTGTATTCGGGTCTCTAAAAACAAGTGGAGAACAACAACGGATTTATGTTAAGAGATCCTCTCCATTTCTCTCTTAAATCACGATTTCCTTCTATGCTATTACGTTTTATGTGTTATCCCAAATTATGGGGATATGTTTTTTTACCTTCCTCATACTGAACTCATTTTTTATAAGTGATGATAATCCCATTATCTCTCTCATCATGTCCTCTTAAGTACACCTGACACCATGTCGATAAACCGTAATGAAATCCACATGAACCTCCTTTTTTCTTTCGGGTTTCCATATCATTATTTTTATCAAAATGGAATTATCAAAAATGTTTATGTACATATTATAAATCATGTTTAGTTTTAAAAAATTCATTTATGAAAACCCTTTCATCACAGTCTTTCAGGTATATAAATATTTTTAAAATATTGTCTCTTTAGAACTTTCTGATAAGGAATCTTGTTTTAAGGGAACATCCCCAATTTTTACCCAATTTCAAGTGCACTATATCCTCTTTTTTAAGCCATCATTGCCTTTATACAATCATTATTTTTATTATCAAATCCTTCTTGGTTCATTTCTGGTTTTATATAAGAGATTTTCCTCCTTTATATTTTAAAAGCACTATATTATTTTCCATAAAACTGCAGTAAAATGTCTTAATGCTAATGTTTCTCAAATTCATTTCTTATATTTTTCCAATTATGTTTGAAATATATTACCATTTTGTATTCCTATGTTACCTTATGAACATAAATTTATATTATAATCCCTTTCTTTCATGGACACTTTCAGGATAGCTCAATGGTTATGCTTTATGTCATGTTTATGTTACCCAATTCATTCTTTGGGTACCCTTATGTTTATGTATGTTTGATTATGTATGATTATTAATGTGGCAATAATAATCATGAAAATGTTGACATGGGTGTGCCTAGAGATCACTCCAATGCATTGTGTAATGTTTAGTCTCATGAGATGCGATATGAAACAGGATTTGATGTTATCCTTGACTCGTACTCAAATGGGAATCGAGATTGGCGGTTAGACATGACCTGTACTAAAATGGGAAATGGGATTGGAGGTTTTCCATGACCCATATTAAAGAAATGTTTTATGATTCTACCACATTTATATGATTCCAGGTTTATATGATCACATGCTTATATGATACGATTTTATATGGTCCATGCTTTGGATATCATTCTGTCATGTCTCCTAACTCATGTTCTTAAGATGTATCCTTTTGTTCATTCCCTTACTGGGATTTTTTGTTCATCCCTTTGTTCATTTGTTCCCCAGGTTGTTGTGTAGATTTAATGGCTATAATGAATTTCTGATCTATTAATGATGATTAAATAAAGAAATGTGTTTTAGCCCCATGTTATTTGTTTTATGAACCTAGTCTTCCAAGAAACTAGACTAAATGATCCTTGGCTTGTACTCTGATTTTTAATTATGCATAAAATCATGTAATGTTATATGTAAAGGGATTGGGTGGCTATAGTTGGTATCATAGCATGGTCTTGTAATTTTTGGAGATTAGGAATAGAGAACCTTAGTGAGAACATTAATATGGAGACTATGTATATGAAAACATTCCCAAATTTTGTTTAGTAATGAGTATGTAATTTATCAAGAGGATACATCCATGTCTATATACGAGCAGGTAGAGGCGTATCTGGCACATATGTACCTAGGAGTGAAAACACCGACAAGTAGTTTCGGGCTTGACTTGGGGAATCCTGGTACACGACAACAGGCCTTGTTGGACTCTTGGTTACAAAACTCTAGGGTGATATGCTTTGGTAGAATCACAATCTTAGTATCAACCGTTATTAAGGGACAAAAAATACAATTTGAATATAAGATAAAAAATATATCAAGGATATCATTGATATAAACCTATGGAATCACAAGTGAAGATATACTTTTACATTATATGTTTATCCTTTTATGTTCAATTTTTCCTTTTTATGCACAATATATAATTATTCAAGACCTCTAATTATACATTTTTTTCCTAGTTAATGGAAGGAAATATATAACATGTTCCAGCAACCAATGTGATAGGAAATGTGAATATTTCCCTATTGATTTGCCTAATATGACAAGAGTGGGTGCTCAAAACATTATGACCATACTTTCTCAACTGGCTCGAGTTATGAATAATAACTTGAATCATGTGGAACATCCTCCTCCACCAAGTAAAGAGCAAGAAACTGTAGAATCCATCATGCCGAAAAGGCCACCCATATTTATTGGATATTAGGATTCCCTCCTCGTAGAACAATGAATTAACTCCATTGAAAATATATTATTTGTCTTCCAGTGCTCAAAAAAATATATGGTTGTACTGGCAGGATATATTTTTTATGGGGAAGTATATTAGTGGTGGAAACTTATCAAAAATTCAATTTCCCAAAAAAAAATTCGATTCCAGGTATTTGGAGGAATTCAAGAGAATTTTTTTCAGCAAATATTTTCCTTGAACCCTCTGTCTCAAGATGGAAAGAGAATTCCTTAGACTCAAGCAGATGGAAAATGATTCTATCGGGGCATATGAAGTAAACATTACATTTCTGGCAAGGTATACCTTTGGGTATGTCAGAAACACTAAAAGAAAGCTTGATTTCTTATTTAGCAGACTAAAACTAAGTCTATGAAAATCATTGGCGATTCGAGACTTTGACAGTTATGATGAGATTATTTGTTGTTCCCTCAAGGTTGAAATGGAGATTAGAGACACTTAGTGGTCTCATAGGGCCAGTGACAAAAGGCGGAAAATGGAGAAAAATAGGGGTGGTTCATCAAAAAAATCCCATGATGGAGATAATTCTGACGTTCCGAGCTGTAAATGTTGTGGGAAGAATCATCCTGGAAACTATCTGAAGGGAACCAAGAATTTATTTAAATTTGAAAAGTTTGTTCACCTAGCCATGAAATACTGAATGGATATAAAAAATCATACTATTATTTAAGAAGAAAGGAAGGTTCAGAACAAAACTCAATCTACAGTTTAGTGTTACAACCTCAAGGAGCATGGGAATTATGCGAACAATTTCCCTAAGCTGGGGGTTGTCAGAGTCAATCAACAACAACCTATAATAAAATAAGGTCTTAAGATATCACTACTGCTGAGGTGGATACAGAAAATAATGTGGTGATAGGTATGCTTGTTATTCATTAATGAATAGTGGGTGTACTATTTGATCATGGTTCTATGCATTATTTCATATCATGCATGTTTAGTTGAACTATTCAAATTCCACCTTAATATTTAGAGGAAAAGTTATCTATGAGAATAGAGAATGGGAAAATTATTACGTCCATGGTTTATAACTCCTCCTCGATTAATGTTTGTGGACTGTTCCTCCTAGAAAACCACATCATACTTCCTTTAGTGGAGTTTGACACAATCTTGGGCATGGATTGGATATCTTTATAAACATACAATGTCAACTGTTGGGAAAGGGTGATCAATATTCACATCCAAAAGCATCATCTGATTGTATACAAGTGTAAGGAAGATGATGAATCTCTTTTAAAATTGTCATCTCTTGTGTGGATATTACTGCCTTGTGATAAAACATTTCTTGCTCAAATGATTGATACAAAGGAGATAATCTTTCTTGAAGACATGACCGTCGTGAGGGATTACACTGATGTATTACCTAAAGAGTTTTCAGGTCTTACTCCTGACAGAGAGGATGATTTCTCAATTGAACTTATCCCGGGATATCTTCTTACCTCAAAGACACCTTAAAGAATGGCCATCTTTGATCTAAAATAGCAGAAGAAGCATTTATAGAAAAATATAGAGAAGGATTTTATATGCCTGAGTGCTTCACCATGGGGTGCGCCAGTATTCTTCATCAAGAAGAATGACAGATCAACGTGCCTCTGTAATTATTATCGTGAGATTAATAAAATCAAAATAAATAAAAAGTAACCCATTCCATGTATAGATTACTTGTTTAATCGACTTCATGGGGAGCGTTTTTCTCTAAGGTGGACCTTCAGTCGGGATATCACCAATTAAATTTGAGGAAGGAAGATATTCCTAATACTTCCTTTGGAACAAGGTATGGAAATTATGAGTACATGGTGATTCCATTCAGACATACTAATGCTCCATTAATTTTCATGGATTTAATGAATAGAATATTTAGATATCACATAGAAAATTTTTGGTAGTATTTATTAGTGATGTTATGATATACTCAAAGAGAAAGGAGTAACATGAGGATCATTTCAATACAGTTTTAAAGACTTTGTGATTGGATAAGTTGTATACAAAGTATAGTAAATGTGAGTTATGGATGGAGGAAGTATCATTCTAGGGGCTTGCGATCACCAGCAGAGGTATATCTGTAGACCCTTCTGTCACGACCCGCCCTCGGGGTCCGTGCCGTGACTACCCCAAGCCCGCCTTCCATAGGCCAGGGGCTGGCGACTAGCACCAAGGCGAAAATCCCAGAAAAAGGGAAGGCATTGCCTTTGTAAGGTAAACAAACACCACAGAGTAAGCAAGCGGAAGTAAAACACTAAGTACAAAAAGAAGAGCTGAAAAGTAAAAAGGGGCCGGAAATACAAGCCCAACTGTAAAGTACAACTCAAAAAGGGAAATCAGCAACTGAAAAGTAAAGCTGCTACGCTGAGATGTCCACTGGAAATCCCACCTGAAGGGTGGGTACAGATAGCTCCTCTGCTCCTCGGGTCCCGCCATCCGCTCCGAGTATGTCCCGCCCAGTGGTCCACCTCCGGGTACCGCCTCGTCGTATAGTCCACCTCCAGGTACCGTCCAGTCTTCGAACCTTCGGCTTCTGTCAGCACTGTCCGTCGTCTGCAACCAACACAACGAGGTGCGGGCATAGCCCGTGCAGGGGTGAGTATAACGATACTCAGTAGGGACCCCGAGACCCTCAAGGTCTCACTAAAACCAACAAGGATAAACACAAGAAGATCTCAACAGATAAACACTACTTAGGTATATGCCCATACATATACCTAAGTTATCAAGTAACCCATCTCAATCATGAGGAAACACAAGAATTGAGAAAACGACGGATAACCACTACCCGGGTATATGCCCATACATATACCAAAGTTAGCAAGTGACCCATCTCAATAATGAAGTAAACACAAGGCCAAAAGTCTCAGCTCAAACCAGGATTTTCATTATCGAAACCGTAACTGCTGAAGAGCTCCGTCTCTGGAGTGTGCAGTGGTCCTGTCACGACTTCGAGGTACTGCTCACTAACCTAAGACTGCTGAAGTACTCCTCCTGTCGAGTACCACGGGTCAGCCACCCAGACACAGTAGTGCTTCCCGCCGAGGTATGTCACCCAAACTCAGTAGTGCACACCCCCTAGTAGCCTGCTGAGGTACTCTCCGGACGAGTACCGCGGGTCTGCACTGTCACACAGGTAGTGCTCCGTCCGCCATGGGTCTGCACCTCAGAAAGTAGTGCTCCGTCCACTGGGCTAGTCGACTCACTCCAAGTCGATTCGGTCAAGCAGTCGTCAGGTCTCAGCCAGCTACACGGTCTCCGTACATCGCATGCTCGTCACTGGGAGGGTCCGCTCCACGAGCTACAGGTTGATACTCCAAGTATCTCAAAGTCCCACGAAGAAGTGACTCAAAAGTCCGTTTCGTCACAGGGGTCTCAACGCAACAGACGGCACGTCGATCGGACGCCCGGTCTGTGAGTTATTAGCCTTTTCGTCCCAGGGGCCCGGTTGGTTTCGTGAGCGAAACCAATCCCGGCCGTATCTCAACTGTACCCCGAACTCTCATAGGGTATATTCAAAGGGACCGTTACTCAACGTAACTACCAACGCCGCTGACGGCTCGTCAAGCGGACGTCCTGTCTGAAAGATATCAGCTTTCCCGTTCCAGGGGCCCGGTTGGATTTCGGGTACAATCCATCCCGGCCATACTCCGACTGCATCCAAAACTTGGGCGGAGTATGTCAAAAGTTCCGTCTCATCAAGAGGAAGTCAACGAAACAGACGGCGCGTCAATCGGACGCCCGGTCTGTGAGTTATTGGCTTTTTCGTCTCCGGGGCCCGGTTGGTTTTTAAGGCAAAACCAACCCGACCGTACTCCACCTGCGTCCAAACCTCGGGCGGAGTATGCCAAAAGTTCCGTCTCATCAAGAGGAAGTCAACGAAACAGACGGCGCGTCAATCAAACGCCCAGTCTGTGAGTTATTGGCTTTTTCGTCTCCGGGGCCCGGTTGGTTTTTAAGGCAAAACCAACCCGACCGTACTCCACCTGCGTCCAAACCTCGGGCGGAGTATGCCAAAAGATCCGTCTCATTAAGAGGAACGCAACGCGACTGACGGGGCGTCAATCGGACGTTCGTGGCTCAAGATATGAGCGTTTCCGCTCCGAAGGCCCGGTTGGTTTTGTGATCGAACCAACCCGGCCAAACTCAAAGTAATCCGAAACCTTGAGTGCGATATACCGAAACGACCGTCTCGATCCAAGGATCGCGTTGCCGCAGACGGTTCGTCATTCGGAGGTCCGAGGCTCAAGTTATGGGCCAAAAACCAAATCTGGTACGAAACGGGGGGGGTCCGGGTCCGGGCCGACCCGGCCCGACCCCCCCCTGGGGCGGCGGCGGCGGACGGGGGCGGCGCGGCGGCCGGCGGCGGCGGCGGCGGCGGGCCGCGGCGGCGCGGCGGCGGCGGCGGGCCGCGGCGGCGGCGCCTGGCGCCGCACGTGGGTGGCACGCGGGGGCTAAGCCCCCGCTTCTTGGGTGTCGGCGCGGCATATAGCCGCGCCCCTTTGATTGAAACCGCCCCCCACGTGGGGGCCGGTTTATTTAAGAGAACCAGGGGGGCCGACTGCCCCCCCTCCTTCAAGAACCGCCCCCCTCTTTAAGAGGGGGGTTTTTATGGGATGGCTGGGGGATTAATTCCCCCGGTTTTTAAGACATCCGGCCGGCCAGCTGGCCGGCCGGTTTTCTCAAACGGGACCGGAATTTCCGGTCCCCTTCTTCGGCTTCTGACGCCGGCGGCCCGGCCGCCGGTCTTCACATCCCGCCGCGGCCCGGATCCGGCCGCGGTCTCCTCGTCCCGCCGCGGCCCGGAACCGGCCGCGGTGTTCGTCGTCCGGCGCGGTGCGACGGCACCGCGCCCCTTTCGCCGCACTTTAAGTTCTTTCAACGCGGCGCGACGGCGTCGCGTTCTTGATGTTTCTTCCATGGTGTGCGCGCGACGGCGTTGCGTAAAATAAAAGAACAATCATCCGCGTGGTGCGACGGCACCACGCCACTTGCTTCCATCCGCAAAAATAAACCAGAACGATGGAGGGGGGTTCGGCCGTGTTCGTGCGGTCCGGCCCCCCTCGCGTTAACAACAACACTTATATAAAATATTCACAAGCCTCACGTAGACATGCAATCCACGAGCAAGAAATGGGATAAATTAACAATATTCAACAACCCCTGCCTCGGGTATAAGTTCGAGGATTTGACTATGTCCGCGGAAGACGACGTCGTGGAGGTCGGGAGACGCGGTCGTCGTTCGTCAAATTCAACGACGAAGAGGCGCGTCCGAAGAGGCACGTCGTTGGCGAATCCTTGTACGCCGACGAAGGTTGTCCGAGGAAGGTGCGGTGTTCTCTCTCGTTGACACCGAAGACGAAGAAGAGCGGAGCGGCATTCTTCGTCGGAACTTCAGCGTTCTACGTCAAGTCTCGAGGAAAGTCAAATAAAAAGGAAACAACGAACTCAAGAACCCTTACCTTGATAGTCGCACGTTGACGGAGTCGTGGAATATCGGTGTCGATTCCTTTGACGTCGGAGGAAGAGTTGTTGTCGAAGGCGTTCGTCGCGGAAAACCGTCGCGGAAGAGATGACACGGAAGAAGTACGTCGCGTCGCGGATACGGCGTCGCGGATGGATCGTGTTCTTCGGCGGAGAAGTTCTTCGTTGAAGAATGACGTTCTTCGCGTTCTTCGTTGAGTTTGAAGAAGAAGAAGAGGCTCTCCAAAAGCTCTCAAGGAGACAAATCAAATAACCCAAAATAAAATAAGACATCTTCTTATTTTATTATTACAATACACATTAGAATTTCAAAAGTTTGAAATTCAAAAAGGTTAAACTCCCATAATTAATTAAGTAACTCAAGTTGACAACATTAAATGAAAAGAGTTTAAGGGGAGGTTTTGAGAGAATTTGAGGAGTTGGGGTTCGTGTGGACCCCACATCACTTAATCCTCCCAAGGGAGGTTAAGTAGATGTGGGTCCCACTCCCAACTCCCTTTGGTAGGACTTAACTAGATAAAAATAAAATTTGTTCCTCACAAATTTTATTTAACTTAAACTAAAAACCCAAAAACTAACTTTCAACCCGCAACAAACGCAACTCCCGAAAAGGTCTCTTTAAGCGAATATCGGCGCTGCAAGTTCATCGGTGCCCTCGGATTTCAATTCCGAGCACCGGATCAAAAGTTAGGAATTCCCGCTTGTTCGTTCACTGAACGTACCCGAGCCAAACTTCAGAAATTAATTCCGGGCACTCCGGGCCTCGGAATCAGGTGCCGTCAGAAACCGCGTTCTTGTAAAATTCTAAAGAAAATTAAGAAAAAATTTCCCTTGAATTTTACGGGTCTTTACATTACTCCCACCTCAGGGCTTTACGTCCCCGTAAAGATACAACAAAAACTAGGGAAACAAAAGAGGGTACTGAGCACGCATCTGAGCCTCCCGCTCCCATGTGCTCTCCTGGAGATTCCCGTGCCGCCATCTGTTGCGCACAAGAGGAATCGATCGCCCAAGTAGGACCCACTCCTATCGATCCTCTATCTCCACCGGGACCTCCGTAAAAGTCGCCCCAACGTCAACGTCAAGCTCCCCATGATCAATGATGTGCGTCGGGTCGTGCACGTATCTCCTCAGCTGGGATACGTGGAAGACGTCGTGCACCCGGTGCAACTGAGGTGGTAGAGCCAGGCGATAAGCCACCTCACCATCCCTGCTGAGGACCTGGAAGGGTCCGATGAAGCGCGGAGATAACTTGTCGCCTCGGCCAAATCTCCGAATACCACGTCGAGGTGAGACCCGCAAGAAGACATGGTCACCATCCTCGAACTCTAGTGGCCTCCGCCTCCTGTCAGCGTATGACTTCTTCCGGCTCTGTGTTGTCCTCATCCGCTCCTGGATGACATGGACCTCCTCCGACGTGGCCCGGACCATCTCTGGTCCCACAAGAGCTGCAAGATTTCTTCTTTGCCGATAAGAGAAACCTGGTCTCATCCCCTGGATGAACCACATTCTTTGCCTAAAACAGTCAATCCTAACATGGATGATACTAATCCATACCAAGGATGACGTCGTAAGGCCTCGACGCTACTACTAAGAGATCCAACCGTTACTCTCGCCTCCAAGGGTTGAGTCACACTGTCGGCATCAGTGTGTGGTAACTGGTCTCCTCCAGTAGATGTCTCACAAGTGAGGGTCAAGTCAACAGTCAACTGGAACCTCTTAGTAACATCACAAAAGAGGACAGGAAAGAAAAAATCACAAAGGTATGCGTCTTTTATTAATGCAGCTCATAATACAAGACGCTACACAAAAGCAACGTCAACATGGAACTAGAAGTACAAAAGACGTATCCACTAGTTCCTCCCTTGTCCACCTGCTCCCAGAGCTCCAGCATTTGTCGCTGCCTCAACCTCGGTGGCTCCTCAAAAGCCTATGGATCAACTGTACGAGGAGTCGGACAGTCACGTGCCAGGTGCCCCTTTCCACCGCACGAGTAACACAGTCTGCTTCTGGCACGCCTGGCTCTGACCCCACCCCGGGTGCCCCGCACCACCGGTCCTAAAACCCGAGATCGCCCAACTGCTGGTCTGGTCCTCCTGGACCTCTGCATCATCTGTCTACTGCCCACAGATGACTCGGCTTCTGATCGAAAAACACGTGGCAAAGGCAGAATCTCCTGTACACGCTCGGGGTGTAGAGATACTGGCACAAACTCCACCCTGAAGAAGGTCTCGAAGTCTTCCCATGCGAAGTTCATCTCATCGCAAAACTGAAACAAGTGGCTCCACCACCTACCTGCTGCTTCCTGAAGGAGGCTGGTAGCAAAGATCACCATGAAGTCTGCCGGCGTCCCCACTAGCCTGAAGACTCTCACCACAGCCTCCAGCCAAACCTCAGCCGCCTGCGGGTCCGTCTCTCCCCGGAACCTGGGTGGCCTCTGGCGCTGGAACTCGTGCAGCGCGCTCAAGCGTCGTGCATCGCCTACTGCTGGGGCTGGTGGCATCGGTGGCCCAACGTATGGTAGTACCGCTGGTGCCTCCGCTGGTGCCTCAACTGCAAGAGGGCCCTGTACCGAAGCCTCGTCGCTCGACAGACTGTCAGCACGCTCAATTCTCGGAACCCTAGCTGGCTGCCGTCGTGGGGCCATCCTGAAAGAAACAACGTAACACGATCAAACGATTATACCTGGTGAGCTGACCTGGTTTGAGCTGTTTTAAGTGGAAAAACCTTTGAAACACACACGCAATCAGTGTTTTCGTGCACAAAGTCGGAAATCAGTTGTCAGGGTCCTGGTGTATGGATACGTCGGCCGCCCGTACCAACACTGGACTCCCTGAACTGAAAACCACACTCGGTACCCTTAACAATATTGCTTCACAGAAAGAAAGATCAGAGTTATAAGTTCTGCGGTAGAACCGAACTCCTCTGATACCAATTTGTCACGACCCACCCTCGGGGTCCGTGCCGTGACTACCCCAAGCCCGCCTTCCATAGGCCAGGGGCTGGCCACTAGCACCAAGGCGAAAATCCCAGAAAAAGGGAAGGCATTACCTTTGTAAGGTAAACAAACACCACATAGTAAGCAAGCGGAAGTAAAACACTAAGTACAAAAAGAAGAGCTGAAAAGTAAAAAGGGGCCGGAAATACAAGCCCAACTGTAAAGTACAACTCAAAAAGGGAAAACAGCGACTGAAAAGTAAAGCTGCTACGCTGAGATGTCCACTGGAAATCCCACCTGAAGGGTGGGTACAGATAGCTCCTCTGCTCCTCGGGTCCCGCCATCCGCTCCGAGTATGTCCCGCCCAGTGGTCCACCTCCGGGTACCGCCTCGTCGTATAGTCCACCTCCAGGTACCGTCCAGTCTTCAAACCTTCGGCTTCTGTCAGCACTGTCCGTCGTCTGCAACCAACACAACGAGGTGCGGGCATAGCCCGTGCAGGGGTGAGTATAACGATACTCAGTAGGGACCCCGAGACCCTCAAGGTCTCACTAAAACCAAAAAGGATAAACACAAGAAGATCTCAACAGATAAACACTACTTAGGTATATGCCCATACATATACCTAAGTTATCAAGTAACCCATCTCAATCATGAGAAAACACAAGAATTGTGAAAACGACGGATAACCACTACCCGAGTATATGCCCATACATATACCAAAGTTAGCAAGTGACCCATCTCAATCATGAAGTAAACACAAGGCCAAAAGTCTCAGCTCAAACCAGGATTTTCATTATCGAAACCGTAACTGCTGAAGAGCTCCGTCTCTGGAGTGTGCAGTGGTCCTGTCACGACTCCGAGGTACTGCTCACTAACCTAAGACTGCTGAAGTACTCCTCCTGTCGAGTACCACGGGTCAGCCACCCAGACACAGTAGTGCTTCCCGCCGAGGTATGTCACCCAAACTCAGTAGTGCACACCCCCTAGTAGCCTGCTGAGGTACTCTCCGGACGAGTACCGCGGGTCTGCACTGTCACACAGGTAGTGCTCCGTCCGCCATGGGTCTGCACCTCAGAAAGTAGTGCTCCGTCCACTGGGCTAGTCGACTCACTCCAAGTCGAGTCGGTCAAGCAGTCGTCAGGTCTCAGCCAGCTACACGGTCTCCGTACATCGCATGCTCGTCACTGGGAGGGTCCGCTCCACGAGCTACAGGTCGATACTCCAAGTATCTCAAAGTCCCACGAAGAAGTGACTCAAAAGTCCGTTTCGTCACAGGGGTCTCAACACAACAGACGGCACGTCGATCGGACGCCCGGTCTGTGAGTTATTAGCCTTTTCGTCCCAGGGGCCCGGTTGGTTTCGTGAGCGAAACCAATCCCGGCCGTATCTCAAATGTACCCCGAACTCTCATAGGGTATATTCAAAGGGACCGTTACTCAACGTAACTACCAACGCCGCTGACGGCTCGTCAAGCGGACGTCCTGTCTGAAAGATATCAGCTTTCCCGTTCCAGGGGCCCGGTTGGATTTCAGGTACAATCCAACCCGGCCATACTCCGACTGCATCCAAAACTCGGGCGGAGTATGTCAAAAGTTCCGTCTCATCAAGAGGAAGTCAACGAAACAGACGGCGCGTCAATCGGACGCCCGGTCTGTGAGCTATTGGCTTTTTCGTCTCCGGGGCCCGGTTGGTTTTTAAGGCAAAACCAACCCGACCGTACTCCACCTGCGTCCAAACCTCGGGCGGAGTATGCCAAAAGTTCCGTCTCATCAAGAGGAAGTCAACGAAACAGACGGCGCGTCAATCGGACGCCCGGTCTGTGAGTTATTGGCTTTTTCGTCTCCGGGGCCCGGTTGGTTTTTAAGGCAAAACCAACCCGACCGTACTCCACCTACGTCCAAACCTCGGGCGGAGTATGCCAAAAGATCCGTCTCATTAAGAGGAACGCAACGCAACTGACGGCGCGTCAATCGGACGTTCGTGGCTCAAGATATGAGCGTTTCCGCTCCGAAGGCCCGGTTGGTTTTGTGATCGAACCAACCCGACCGAACTCAAAGTAATCCGAAACCTTGAGTGCGATATACCGAAACGACCGTCTCGATCCAAGGATCGCGTTTCCGCAGACGGTTCGTCATTCGGAGGTCCGAGACTCAAGTTATGGGCCAAAAACCAAATCTGGTATGAAACGGGGGGGTCCGGGTCCGGGCCGACCCGGCCCCACCCCCCCCTGGGGCGGCGCGGCGGCGGCGGCGGGCCGCGGCGGCGGCGCCTGGCTCCGCACGTGGGTGGCACGCGGGGGCTAAGCCCCCGCTTCTTGGGTGTCGGCGCGGCATATAGCCGCGCCCCTTTGATTGAAACCGCCCCCCACGTGGGGCCCGGTTTATTTAAGAGAACCAGGGGGGCCGGCTGCCCCCCCTCCTTCAAGAACCCCCCCCCCCCTCTTTAAGAGGGGGGTTTTTATGGGATGGCCGGGGGATTAATTCCCCCGGTTTTTAAGACATCTGGCCGGCCAGCTGGCCGGCCGGTTTTCTCAAACGGGACCGGAATTTCCGGTCCCCTTCTTCGGCTTCCGACGCCGGCGGCCCGGCCGCCGGTCTTCACATCCCGCCGCGGCCCGGATCCGGCCGCGGTCTCCTCGTCCCGCCGCGGCCCGGAACCGGCCGCGGTGTTCGTCGTCCGGCGCGGTGCGACGGCACCGCGCCCCTTTCGCCGCACTTTAAGTTCTCTCAACGCGGCGCGACGGCGTCGCGTTCTTGATGTTTCTTCCATGGTGTGCGCGCGACGGCGTTGCGTAAAATAAACGAACAATCATCCGCGTGCTGCGACGGCACCACGCCACTTGCTTCCATTCGCAAAAATAAACAAGAACGATGGAGGGGGGTTCGGCCGTGTTCGTGCGGTCCGGCCCCCCTCGCGTTAACAACAACACTTATATAAAATATTCACAAGCCTCACGTAGACATGCAATCCACGAGCAAGAAATGGGATAAATTAACAATATTCAACAACCCCTACCTCAGGTATAAGTTCGAGGATTTGACTATGTCCGCGGAAGACGACGTCGCGGAGGTCGGGCGACGCGGTCGTCGTTCGTCATATTCAACGACGAAGAGGCGCGTCCGAAGAGGCACGTCGTTGGCGAATCCTTGTACGCCGACGAAGGTTGTCCGAGGATGGTGCGGTGTTCTCTCTCGTTGACACCGAAGACGAAGAAGAGCGGAGCGGCGTTCTTCGTCGGAACTTGAGCGTTCTACGTCAAGTCTCGAGGAAAGTAAAATAAAAAGGAAACAACGAACTCAAGAACCCTTACCTTGATAGTCGCACGTTGACGGAGTCGTGGAATATCGGTGTCGATTCCTTTGACGTCGGAGGAAGAGTCGTTGTCGAAGGCGTTCGTCGTGGAAAACCGTCGCGGAAGAGATGACGCGGAAGTAGTACGTCGCGTCGCGGATACGGCGTCGCGGATGGATCGTGTTCTTCGGCGGAGAAGTTCTTCGTTGAAGAACGACGTTCTTCGCGTTCTTCGTTGAGTTTGAAGAAGAAGAAGAGGCTCTCCAAAAGCTCTCAAGGAGACAAAACAAACAACCCAAAATAAAATAAGACATCTTCTTATTTTATTATTACAATACACATTAGAATTTCAAAAGTTTGAAATTCAAAAAGGTTAAACTCCCATAATTAATTAAGTAACTCAAGTTGACAACATTAAATGAAAAGAGTTTAAGGGGAGGTTTTGAGAGAATTTGAGGAGTTGGGGTTCGTGTGGACCCCACCTCACTTAATCCGCCCAAGGGAGGTTAAGTGGATGTGGGTCCCACTCCCAACTCCCTTTGGTAGGACTTAACTAGATAAAAATAAAATTTGTTCCTCACAAATTTTATTTAACTTAAACTAAAAACCCAAAAACTAACTTTCAACCCGCAACAAACGCAACTCTCGAAAAGGTCTCTTTAAGCGAATATCGGCGCTGCGAGTTCATCGGTGCCCTCGGATTTCAATTCCGAGCACCGGATCAAAAGTTAGGAATTCCCGCTTGTTCGTTCACTGAACGTACCCGAGCCAAACTTCGGAAATTAATTCCGGGCACTCCGGGCCTCGGAATCAGGTGCCGTCAGAAACCGCGTTCTTGTAAAATTCTAAAGAAAATTAAGAAAAAATTTCTCTTGAATTTTACGGGTCTTTACACCTTCCAAGATGGAGGCAACTGAAGAGTGGCCGATGCCAACTTCTGTAACGGTGATCCGCATCATTTTGAGACTAGCCTGATATTATCAATGATTTTTGATGAACCATTCACGATTTTTGAACACAATGACCTAGCTAACACCGTAGGGATTAATGTTTTTCTAGAATCAGGAATGTGAATATTTGTTCAAGGAATTGAAAAAGAGGCTTATCACCACACAAGTACTCACACTCCCTACAAATAGAGAACACTTTTCATTGTATAGTGATGCTTCTATGAAGTGATTAGGTTGTGTGATAATCCAAAAAATATAAAGTGATAGCCTATTCCTCAAGGCAGCTAAAAACTCAAGATCAAAACTATCATACGCTTGATCTGGAGTTTGCAGTGGTGATCTTTGCATTGAAAATCTAGTGGAATTATCTATATGGGGAGAAGATGGAGATATATACTTCCCAAAAGAGTCTTAAATATATATCTACACAGAAAGAGATTAATATGAACCAGCGAATATGGATAGAGCTCATCGTGCATTATAACTTCCCAATCAACTACTATCCCACTAAAGCAAACAAGTTGGAGGATACTCTAATTAAAAAAGGATCATGCATCTTTATCAATTATTAGAATTGAAAAGGATCTGATCTTCATATATTTGCAAAGGATAAAAATGGGAATCATTAAAGCAGGAACATCAACAATCCTTTCTCAAATGATTGCTCAGCCATTACACTTTGAGAAAATAAAGGATGCTCAAAGAATAGATGTAGAAATTCAAAAAAAGGAGGAAGCTACCAGGAAAGGGAAATCCTCCAATTTTGAAATTGATGAAGAATGAGTTGAATTATTTGGGACACGATTATGTGTACCATCTGATCTTGAGATAAAGAAGGAGATATTGAATGATTCACATAGCTCAACATTCTTTATCCACCTTAGGAGCACAAAGATGTATTGATATCACCAAAAAAAATTGGTGGGACAATATGAAAAGGGAGATTTCTGAATACACATCAAAGTTCCTAGTACGTCAACAACTGAAGGCTAAGAAGCAATAGTTTAAGGGGATTATGAAACCACTAACCATACCTGTATGAAAGTGGGAGAACATTACCACAAACATCGTCACTGGACTTCTATAGACATCTAGAGGAAATAATGCAATATGAGTTGTCATAGATCATCTTATAAATATATCTCCCTTTATTGCAGTTCAAGTGGACTTCTCATTGGTTAAACTTGTATATATTTAAATCAAATAATAGGTAAGGATGCATTGAGTACCACTATATATTGTATCCAATCATGATCTGAGATTCACCTCAATGTTCTGGAAAAGTATCCAACATGCTCTAAGAACTGAACTGAACTACATTACGTCTTATCATCATCAAACCGATGCCCTATCTGAACGAACTATTTGGACACTAGATGACATGTTGAGAGCATGTTCTATGGAATTCAAATTAGTATGAGACAAACATCTTCAACTATTTTTATTCTCCTACAACAACAGTTTCCACCCGAACATCCAAATGGGACCACATGAATCCCTTTATTGGAAAATGTGCAGAACAACGACGTGTTGGGATGATGTCGGGGAGCGTAAGCTTCTAGGGCCTTAAATGGTCAAAGAAATGGTTGATAAGGTGAAATCCATTCATCAGCATATCAAGGCATCCCAATGTCGATATAAAATATGTGTACATAACTATCAATGAGACCTTGAGTTCAATGTTCGAGACCTAGTTTTTCTATGCATATCTCCATGGAAGATGGTCACGAGGTTTGGGAAGAAAGGGAATTTAAGTCCCAGGTACGTCGCCCCCATCGAGATCCTTGATCGATTCTGAGTTGTGGCCTATCGACTATAACTTCCACCTACTGTGTTGAAAGTACATGATGTTTTCCAGGTATCTCTCTTAATGAAGTACATACCAGACCCTTCACATATTCTCTCTTCCGAGGTGGTACAGTCAGAGGATGATATTTCTAATGACGAGCAGCCAGTGTAGATCTTGGATTGTAGAGATAATGTTCTATAAAAAAAGACACTAATCTATTCAGGGTACTATGGTGAAACCATATGTACGAAGAGGAAACATTGGAACTGGAAGAAGAAATGAAGTAAAATTACCCACACCTATTTTTGTCTTAGAATGTAAAACAGAATTTCGAGGGAGAAATTTCATAAGGGGAAGAGTGTAATGACACAATGTTTTATTAATAGAAATTACCCGTTCATAAATATGTTATAAAATAAAATTAAAACACAACATAATAAACTACTAATTTCTATATGACATTTAAATTGTATTTTTTCACTTCTGTGTTAGGAATTTTGAAAATCTGACATACACGGCTGCATTCAGTAATTTATTTGTAGACCGATGTGAAAAAAAATTCATTTTTGGGTAATAATAACCTACCCATATGAATAGTAACATACCCTTATTAATAGTGATATACCCTAATGAATAGAATCCTTGCCCATGATAAAATATAAATAATATTAATGTTTTATGTACAACATACCTATATTTTAGAATACGTAAATGAATGTCTTAAAACTATTTTTTGATAATAAATTATGGTTTAAATTAAATATTTAAATAATAATATTTAGAAAATTATTTATTAAAAATTGATTTCATTTCTGGATTCTACCTGTCAAAAAATGGTTAGGGTGAATTTTTGAGATTTTTCTGAAATACTTGAATTTTTTAAGAATAGTAAAATACGATGATTTAAGATAAATGCTAAATAATTGATTTATTGAGTCATTGATGATAATATACTTATTTATGCACAATTATTTTTAATTCACATTCATTTATTACTATTCATGTTCATGTAATACTTGCTATTACATGTATTGTGAAAAATAATAAATTAATTTTTATAATATAATGGAATCCCTCCTCTCCACCACTATAACCACCACCCCCCACTACCTATTCTCTTCAATACTCTCAAGCCTTGTGCCTTTCCAATATTCTTCCCAAATATCTCCCTAAGCTCCACCCCATGTCTAAAATACCATATCCTATTCAAAATACCAAAACCTCCCCCCTTGAGTGGTTCTCAAAGGAGGAAGTATCAAGAGGTCAATTCCTCTTCCAATTCCTTCATTCCTTTTAAGTTCTTTTCTTTTTGTTATTTCCTCACCTCCCATTAACCAAATAGTTTGATAACTCCTATAACATACATATAATGTAATTTTTTTATGCAAATTGTATATTTCATGTTCTTTTATCCTTTACCAACCTTTTATTTGAAATAAATGAAAGCATCGTTTCAGATGTGCTAATTTAGCACATTCAAGGAGAACAGTTTATAAATTTCTGTTATTATCATTAACTCGGGAAATGAAACCATTTGTGTTATGGTTGAACCAGATTATTATATAGGTAATATATCCTATTTTTTTTTATAATCCTTTTCTAAAAATGTTATTATGTTATAAAGAAAATCATGTTCTTTGTAATCAAACCCACCAATTAATAAAACGGTAGTCACTACAGTTTTCTATAATAATTCAACTTCACTCTACATAACCAAATTAAATTTAAAACCATGTATTATCTTGGATGTTAACTAATAGAATATTCCTTAAACTCTTTACAAATACTTTCATCTTACATGTTTATCCAAACTTGAATATAAGCAAACCGATTGTTAAAACCATGTAAATAAACAAGCTCGAACAATGAAATTAAACCCCATAACCAATAAAAATGGTAATAAATGAAATTAAAATGATTATACTAAACCAATTAAATATTTAATAGGTTATGGAATTATTAATTAATAAGCCTAATATGTTTATTCAGGACTTTAATAACAAGTGGAGTACCACAACGGATTTAGGGTAAGGGATCCTCTCTATTTCACTCTTAAATCAAGATTATCCTCTATGTTATGCCTTTTTATGTGTAAACCCAAATGATGGTGTATTTTTTTGCACCTCACCCATACTGAAATAATGAATTTTAATTGATTATAAATTCATTATCTCTCTTATCAAGCCCTCTTAAATACACCTGACACCTTACTGATAAACCGTAATGAATTCCACCCAAACCTACATTGTCCTTTCGGGATTCCATATATTTCAATTTATCATAATAAAATTATCTTGTCTATTTATGAACATAATATAAATAATATTTATTTTTAATAAATTCATTTATGATTACCCTTTCATCACTCTCTTTCGGGGATATATATGTTTTTAAATGATTCCCTCCTTAGAATTTTCAGATAAGCAAACCTATTTTAAGGGATCTTCCAGAATTTTTACCAAATTTCAAGTGCGTTATATCCTCTATTTTAATCCATCACTAACTTTATATAATCACTCTTTTTATTATGAAAAACTTCTTGGTTAAACACTATTTTTATATAATATATCTTCATCTTTTCTATTTTAAAAGCTCTATAGTGTTTTCCCCAAAACCGCACAAAAATGTTTTAATGCTAATGATTCTCAAATACATTTCTTATATGTTTTCAATTTTGTTAGATATCATGTATAGTGTTAAATGCCTATCTTACCTTATGAACATTTTTTATTGTTCTAATCCCTTTCCTTCATGGAAAATTTCATGATATGCTTAGTGGTTATGCTTTGTGTCATGATTATGGTACCAAATTCTTTCCATGGGTACCCATTTGTTTATGTATGGTTGATTATGTATGATTATTTATGAGGCAAGAATATTAATGAAAATGTTGAGATGGGTGCACCTATGTAGAGCTCTTATTAATTGGGTAATGTTAAGTCTCATGAGATGCGATGTGAAACAGGATTGGAAACTAGCCTTGATCCGTACACAAATGGGAAACAAGATTGGCAGTTAGACTCGATCTATACTAAAATGGGAAATGGGATTAGTGGTTATCCTAGAATTGTACTAAAGACATGTTTTATGATTCTTCCACATTTATGTAATTCCATGTTTATATGATCCCATGATTATATGGTATAATTTTATACATTCAATGCTTTGTATATCATTATGTCATGTCTCCTAACTCATGTGCTTAAGACGCATCCTTATGTTCATTCAATTACTAGGCTTTTCTACTCATCCCATTGTTCATGTGTTCCCCAGGGTACCCTGTATAGATTCAAGGGCACGAATGATGTTTTAATATCTTTTTGAATATTAAAAAATGAAATGTTTTTTAGCCCCGTGTTTTATGTGTTATGTTTTATGAACCTAGTCTAGCAAGACTCTAGACTTAACGATCCTTGGATGGTACTACGATGTATAATTATTCTTAAAATCATGTAATGTAATATGTAAAAGGATTGGGTACCTATATTTAGACTCTTGTAGCTTTATTTTATTTTATTCAAGGGCTTTAATCTCATTATTCTCAAAAAATTTGAATAATTACATTCTCCCATCCATCATGTATTTTAATCATGAAAAGATAAAACCTAAAAAGACTAGAGGTTACTACTCAAACATATGGTTCTACCAGTCCAACGATCTCCCATAGAGGTTCTCATAATTCCAAAAAACATAGACCTAAGTGAAAAACTTCTCATTAAGTGTCTTCTCACATCTATGACCAAATACTACTAGGAACATTTAAAGGGTTAGACCATACTATGTTTATAGCTCATCGTGTTCAATGTCATGTAGGGTGATATGCTCATACATGTAGAGCCATAACCCATGGAATAAATTTTATTCCTAGTTTAACAGCATTAATAGGTTTAATTAGCATGACACCTTATAATTGCAACATTGTATCATGGAATGATCTTAACAACATTAGAGATTGATTCATGTATGGACTATAACTCCAAAAACCTCAATGAAGCAAGAAAACTGAGAACAAATGATCCAATAATTGACTTTCAAGGGTATTTTTTGTTAGTCCACAATGTATTATGAAAATATTAATGATGTCCTCATCCACCCCTAGAAAAAATTAACCCCCTCTTCTTTTACTAACACCAACTAAAGGCCCATATGTGTTGTTTATCACAAGATCTGACTAGTACAATAGTGGTCTACATGGTTTCACAAAAATTATAAAAAATTATTATACACAAATTGTAATTTTGTAATTGTTTAGATATGAAAAATACATAAATATTAGTTGATCCTATATCATATGAACCTATAATAACATGAAAATATGAAACTTGTTCTCCAAAGACATAAAATTCTACACTTACCATACTATTTTCTAATGGATGAAACACTATGTTCCCCTGAAAATGTATCCCAAATCCACCTATATATTCTTCATAATCATGACGTGAAGATAGCATTATTATTTATATTGATCATCGAGAGATCTCCATGAAGCTGGATCACCACATGTGTTCCCAAACATCACAAACTCTCCACTTTAATTTTCTATCTGAATGTTATCTTGTTTCCCCACTCAAGGAGTTGGTTGATGACCACTCAGATTGGTTCCTAACCATATACTGATTTTGGATGCCCAAATATAAAACCATAGATATAACATCCCATTTCCACATCATTCTTGGAAAGAAAAACTTCGCCTATTGTTAGTTGATAAAGCATGATTTAATTTCACCATTACATTAAAACATCCCTTAACACCTAAACTGGCCTAATGGATCCTCATACATCATCATGTCTCTTGGATTCAATAATTGTCAAAATCATGCCACCTCCACATAATTTTTTTTTGAAGAAGAACACATGTCATAGACCATCCTTGGACATTGATTATGTCCCCCCTGCCTTTATTAAATCAATCATAAACATGCCCAGTAGATACTATGTCATAAAATAAATCACGATTGATATCCCTATCTTGTTCGACCCTGTTGAAGTGATGTTGTATAATCCTGTGACTGGAGTTATTCTACACAATCATCTTCATTAAGATTCAACTGAAAAGTAGTAAATTTCACTATTACCTCAGATAATAATAATGAAGGGAAAATTACAATATAAATTTATTACAATAGATATTCCCATGGGAGTATCCCAAGATTAAACACCCTCAATCATTAGTGTGTGAACTACCACTACCTTATCTGAGAAGAAAAATCCCACTAAGTGGATCTATTGAATCTAAATCTACATTTTGAGACCTCCCAATTCAACTGGTACATTAATATCATGTACATAGCTATGCTCATCTATCATGAATGATCCACCTTTTATTATGAGTACACTTATATGTCTTTGATGTAGTATACCACTTACTAATCCTTGAATGGTTAACGTATCTAATTAATGAGTCTAAAAACACTATGGGGAAATTCAGCATGTTGAATGGTATCCCCATGATCTCAAACAAACCATAGATTCTTTAGATATACAACCTGTATATATACTCCCATTATTACAAATAATGGGGACAATGCATCCCATGGTCAAACAATGTGATTATCTGTTCATGTAAATATTAGATAATGAAGTAAATGAATCTATTGTGTTGATACCACATCCTCAGTGACCATATTCTTGAGATTTTTATCAATCAAAAGCTGAAAGCTCACTCTCTACATCTGATAGAAAAATAATGGGATTCCTATAAAACACAACATGAATATGAAAGCCATTCCTATATATATTTTTCCATGCACACCTTATCCTCTCATGACTATAGGGGTTCATATGATATGAAAGTATATATATCGGTCCCTCCCAAGTGAAATTATACGTATATGAGAACCCAACTATGGGGAGGTAAACATGGAACATCATTGGGAAAGATTGCCTTATACTCCTCTATCACAATAAGAATATATAATTTCAAATCATCATCCACTCTAAGGGTCATACTAGAAAACTAAAAAGATATTATCTATATACATCCTCATGCTAGTTAATTCTTATCTAGATGGGTATCTTATAACCAATGAAGAAAATATATATATCATGAATTCTGAAACATATAAACCATCAATAATAAAATATAACAAAATTTGTATAGAATTAAAATTTTATATACTAAGAAAACATCAAAGGGTCCCATCGTCACTATGGAATGATTCCAGACAAAGATCTCTCTCCTCCAAAAGTCATGGAACACTATCAGAAGAAATGTGTGAACAAAAAATATTCCCTATTGGATCATCCAATCACAAGGGTTGAGGTAAAAGGATCTAATAGAATCTCTATGTCTCAAAAAGAGATTTTGTTCAAGGAAATTTGGAATATGATGGTGTACTATAATGGTAGTTGTAGAATTGTAGTCACATTTCATATATTGATCCACATTCAAACCCAATGGTGATAAGCTTATATGGAATAATTTTATACTATACCTTCCCCAACTATTCCCAAAAACATAGGCCCTCTCGAACACTATTCCTCATCAATGAGACTACAAGATTAAAATTTTGAGGAATGTAACCACCACACATCAACAATATTGACATCGGGTGAAATTGATAAACCATAGAGTTATTAATCACTTATCAAGAATTCATCTTTGTAGGGGAAGTTTCCATCTTCTATGTCTTCCTTAATACAAATAAAGAAACACTAAAATTGTTTTCTACCAAATTCCCCACATCTCTCTTGAGATGTATTGGTACCATGACCACCCTTGAGTGTAACCATGACCAAGTAATAAACTCACACTCTAGGATCATTCTAGTACAATACCACCTGATAATGGTGGTAGGATCAATATGGATCATAGGTGATCTCAATATACTCAACATGAAAAATGAAAAAAAAATCATGAGAATCTTCTTCCTATATTACTAACACTAAAATCTTCCCCACATTCTTGATGAAATCCTCCAAAACAACCTTATGTGGTTTAGCATTCTGTTGAATTGGTGGAGACATGAATCACAATCTACCCATAAGAATTTCTTCTAACACAGGTCCACAAATTAATACCTCATCACAAAGAGAATCATAATCATGATACCTCAATGGAATCATTTCTATCTATCATCGAGGAATTCAGTGATAAAAACACGAACCATGAGCAGAAGATAATATATAGGGAGCGGACTCAAGATGGACAAGAAAAAAACAAAATCATATATAATGCATATACCAATGTTTTCTATATAACTAGTGCATACATTTTTTTGGATTCAATAGATAGGAAATTAGAGTCTTGGCCAATGGATATGGAGGTAATTTCACCATCACTATGTTCAATGGAATAAAAGAAGAACTCAAGAAAATTTATCAGTGTTACCCTAGTTCTCAAACCAAAGCCCACATCTAGATACTCACCAAACATTAGTCCTCAGATGACCTCCTCTATTACCATTGTATCAAGACCTGACCCACTTGGGAACACCTAACTGATAGTAATCATATAATTTCACAACAATTCATCCTCTAATATGCCTAGGTATAGATATTAGAACATATTAGTCATATCATACACATGGGAGTTGAAAACATAATGTAAATATACGCAAGTACACATCTACGTATACCAGTATTCTGTATAAAGGTAAAAACTCATATTTATTGATCCCATATTATCATTACTTGTATATTAGTCAATTATTTTCAATGGTTAACATTATTGATCAATAAAATTGGAATATTTTATTCATATTAATATTATGGAGAAGCCCAAAGTTAATAAATCTTCATTTTAGTCCTCCATTCATGATATTTAACGTTACATATGCAGAAGAAATTAACATTCATATGTGATTCTTGGATATTTGTTATGGATACATTAAATGACATTGGTTATCATTTTTTCAAAATTATCCAAGTATATATAAAAATCAGTGAACTAATCCCCTAGGTAAATAAATGTATAAATAGTGATATATTGTAAAAAAAATATTAATGTGGGTTTAATATTTTGATGATCTTTGTAATATATATTCTTGAAAGAATAAATGAAGAGAATTCGTGTAATTTCATTCATTATGTCATTATCGCATGATAACCATGCCATATATGGCATGATGTATAAAAAAATTCTAATGTTCAGGTTGGTCATTATATGACGTGAAAAATATTGTTTTTTATCCAAAGGGTTACTTGAATTATTTCATGTAGTTTCATAAATTATAAGAAGAAGTTATTTCCAAGAAATTTGATGAATAAATTATAGTATATACATTTTTGTTGCTAAATAATTAATTTGTGGTATTTATTAAAAAATTTGGCCAACCACACTTGGAATCCAAAACAACCTAAAACAGGGCACATTTGGGATCCATAGTACAACCACACCCTAAAAGGGTAGCTACGCCACATGGAATGGAGTTACAGGAGCATAAGGGTTGTGTATGATCCCTCTGGATATCTTGCGTGTAACTTCCATAGTGTCGATGATAGAATCCAAGAAGAGTTTGTGCAAGGGGTTCTTAGGGAAGAATCACACATGTAGGTGCACAATGTAGTAGTGCATATCCAGATTCGATATCTCAAACGAGAATTTTCCATGAATTATCTTATATTGATTAATTTTTAAGCCTGGGATATTAGATGTAGGACTAAATTGTGATCCATACTATTCAACTATGTCTAAATATATATACATATCTTTGTTCGTATGATTGGTATACTCTTGGTTGTTCAATTCCCACACCGATTATTTTGAAATATGTCTTGCATATTTTCAATTGATGTAATCATTTTTTGAGCCCCACTACAAGAAGTTGTTAGTATATTCAATGGATATGTTTTCCATACTCCGATCAATGAAGGAAAAGGTAACCATTATAATTATAAGGTCAAAATTATGAGACAATCAAAATAAAAAATATCATGTAGTGTCATTTTATTGATAAATATAAAGCTGTTATAGTCAAATATAAAATTCTATTAAAGAAAGAAATTGGATCAGATGATCAATATAGATAACTTTGAGCTTTCAAGGTATAGTTTTAATGTGTATATCTAATTATTCATGTCATAAAATAATTAAAATTATGAAGGTTTACCATAAAGTAAAATTCCATTATATCTGGAATATATTAAATATGTATATGATGAATTTATAGTAAATATCATTGGATATTAAATAGTTCATCGACAGGGATTGAAAATATGATCATATTTGGTGCAAAAAAAAATTATCCTATCCTATAAAATGATACACCATGATCCTATTTTTAGTGTTTTTATTTATATTTTCTACAATGTTATATCATTTTCAAAATAGATCCTCTCTATTATTTATATTAGGTAAAGGGGAAAGAATAAATGTGGGAATTAAATTATTCCTTAATAAGTGGAGTCATGTAAATTATTCTACATTTGTTTAGAAGATGTCCCTATAAACATGTGACTGGGGTAACACACCCACATCATTATTCATGAAGGAAACTGGTTCATTCAGCCAATGCATTATATGATAAATATAACTATTCTTTAAAAATAAATTTTTAGCATAAATTCCATTCGGACTATGTGAATTAGTTGTTTGTGAAAATAAGAATATTAAATGAAGGCATGGTGTAGTTTTTTCCAAAATATATTACATGAATTCATGTCCATGATATGATATACATGTTTATGTTTTATGAAAATGTATCATTGTTGAAAAGAGAAATAAGAATAAAATGAACAATGTGTGTGCATTTCTGTGTGTGTAGGAATAAAAAAGGAGATAGTAAACAGTGAATGAATGTTTTCGGGCATGTTTTTATTCATATGTTAATGAATATAAATAAAACAGTTGATATATATTAGAGATTTCCCCAAAATAAATTTTTTTCCCTAAACAACAATAAAATTGATAAATTTTCATAAGAATAATGTGACAAGAAACATGCATTGTATTAATGAAGTATATATGATATTTTTGTGTTACTGATTCATTAAAAATACATTATTATTTATTCAAGGTCATTATTACTTGAAATAATACTAAACCATTGAAGAAATTTTGATGAACCAATATTTATATCATAAATAATAATAACAGGGAACAAATACATTAACAATTTTTTATATATATTATCTACAAAATAGAATTTGAACATAGTGTATTGTTAGATATTTTAGAGTGACAATTAAGAAATAGAGAGCGTCCAATTACTATTTTTCTATTTTTTCCATAATAATTGTCATAATGCTACCATGATCTAATCATAATTGTTTAAATAATATCAATGATGTATGTAATTATACAATGAAAAAGATGATGTTCCATTACATTCATTTCATTGAATACGAATGGAAGAAGAAGAGAAGAAGAGTTTGTGACCAAATTGATATAATTAAATCTTATTTTGGGTTAAATAATAATTATTTGATTATTAATCCACACCATATTCATATCAGTGTTCCCGATATAAGAAGAATAAAGTAAAACTTTTCATTTTCTTCCGAGAATATGTAAGAGGTTTTCTTTACCACCTATATTGATGGTAACTATGTGAATAATATGGAAGTGAATAACTAAAAATAGTACTGACATAAAAAAATAGTCTCAGTAGGTGGAATTAGTTCTTGGTGTTATAAATTACCTTACCAATATGGTGGAGACTATATTCAGAAGTTGTATAATGTTCCTACTAGGGGAAATGAAACATGCACTCTCTATTGACTATAGTGCATTACAAGTGAAAGGGTTAATACTATTTTCTATTACCATACCTAAATAATTTTTTTCTATTTATAATTGTGGTTAGGATAATTTTAATACATTTATAAGTACTATCAACTCATATTGATTTTTGAACCATGTAAAAATGTCTTGAGACATCTTTTACCAATTCCATATTCTTTAATCTGGTAAGGAATGGAGACTAAGATTATCGATACCTTAAAATGTGAAATTGTTAAATGGATAAAAAGATTAATTGGATTAAATAGTCCACTGCACTAATTACATATTATAATTTTTTGGAATATCTCAACCTAGCTCTTTAATATGGAATCATATGGAAAGTTCATATTTTTTTGAATCAATATAGTTAAGTTATTCACTTTTTAAGAATTTGGTATCGTTCCAGTTTTAACAATGGAATTAATTTTTTGATACTATTATGTTATTTATGAAATGATTTCTATTTCATCCAAGACCATGATAAACATGAAAGGATTTAAATAATTGTTTATAAAAAATTTTCTATCATCTAAAGAGGTATAATTATATATTATTTCATGCCTTGGAAACAATGAACACATATCAGGCTTGGAAAAAATGTTCTGGTGGCACAATTTTCCACTTAGAAGATTTAAATTCTCTCTACCTCAAGTAAATAGGGGGTGAGTATTTTTTCATTTCAAAATTATCCTGAAGAAGATCTTAGGACTATTGGTGATGATGATCAATCTAGAAAATCTTGATAGATACCCATTTTTTGGATTAAGATATATACTAAAAGGTACTCTGGAATAAATATTCTCCCTTTTGTATATTCATATTTTTTATTAAGGAAAATATTACCCCTTGGCATGGTGAAGACGATGATTTGTATAAATGATCAAAATAAAAAATTAAATAATTTTTATATCTCTCAATATCAGTTTGAACCATTCAAAAAAACTGATGTGATACATAAGTTCCTCAAATTTACATGAATATATTGATGAGAATGAGGGAGTAAAAAAACTCTAGAATGATATAACCATGCACATTTAGGGAACATAAAAACTAGTGTTTTTGTTATGGGATAACATTTTGATGAACAACTTAAGAAGATCAAGAATCTTGACTCAATGATTTAGAAATTGTTTTATTTGAATGAATATGGATTTTGAAGAAAAGATGATACTACTTATATTTCAAAAAATCACCCTCAATACGAAATTTATAAAATTGGATGATTATATGGATTATCATAAGAAAGTGACCAATTGAGTCTTAAAAAAACAAAAAAATGGTTCATACATCTACTCAATCACAACTGGAGGATTCTAGAGTAGAATGTCCTTTAATAAGTGATAGGATGATATTGAAATCATTTCATGATCTATTCCACGAAGAATATATGAAATCAGTACCTTCAATACCAATGTGTATTAATGATTCTGAACCTTTTATCATGAGAAACTCATTTGAAAAAATCTTATTAAGTATGGATGGAAAAAGGGGTTATTAAACCTACCACAATGACTGGGGTGGATATTGAAATTGTTTTTAATGTATTTCCCCACAATGCATGAAAAATCAATAAGAATACTCAACAAACATAAATAGAATATTTAATGAGAACAATATTTTTGTAAAATTTTGATGCTACAACACATTTGGTCATTTTGCATCATATTTTTGAAAAATCCCTCAAAATGTAAAAGAAGAAAAGATTCCCATTTCAAGGGGGATCAATCCCTAATTTAATATAAAACATCTATATATCTAGAAGAGTCAGTATACTCCAAATAAATTTGAAAATTTTATAACATCAGTTATTTTTGAAATTTTTGTAGTCACATCTTTGGTACAGGATCATCTCAACAAATATATAATGTTGATTAGAAAATAAGACCATAGATCATCATTATGAACAAACAATATTCATTATAATGAAATCAGAATAAATTTGTGAACCGAAATTCAACCAGGGATATTTAATGTATATAATATGATTGGACTATGGATTGTAAATACAAGAAGATCAATAAAATTATACCATCCTAATGAAAAACTGATTAATGGAATGGAACTTAGAAGAACCCATGTGGAACATCCAAACATGCTTCCATAGATTACAATGATATGTTAGTTATTTTGATACAATATGTGCAATGGATGAGTAAACATGATGATGAAAATAGTAAGGGTTGGGAGTAAGGAAAATAAAATATTCCACACAATGTACAAAATGTGCATGAGGGTTCTCCATGAATAGTAAACTCTTATATTAAATATGTTCAGTGTAGGAGATTAAAGAATGATTGTAACATTGCAAGTGGCTATTTAATCATTCTAACAGAACCATGAGTAGTCCATAAGTGTATAATTAATGTATCAACTATATATACTGGTAATTAAGAATCATCTCCACACAAATAGTGTGAGGATGTGAAGAGATTTATGATACCACAATAAAAAATAGAAAATATTTTCATATGTGAAAGCATGAAAACTACTTAAAATAGAGAGAAGTGGTTATGTATAACATCTCAACCTTGCTGTTCAAATTAATATATCAAAGAGGATCCAGTGTATTGCCTTAATATTTTCGTGTTGTATTTATGATTATAATGTAGAGAATGAAAGGTGAAGTTTGTTGTCAAGGGGAGAACCTGAGAATTGGTGAGTGATTCCAATTATAGATATAAAAGATGAAGAAGTAACCATCCTTAAAAGATAAATTAACTAATAATAAAATAAAAAAATGATTAACGCTCTTCCATGTCAAAGATGAAGACCTTTATTCCCTATTATAGATATCTTGGATAAATAATAATTCATCATAGAATGATCTTATTTATTATCTGATGAACAAGTGTTATTGAATACCATCCAAGGTGAAGTTGTGAATGTTATCTATTCAAGATACTGAAAATCTAAACCAAAATCTACTTTATTACACATTTAATAATTTCATGAAATAAATTCTTTTTTGGGATACATCATTATGATGATGATGATGGTGACGTGTTTCCCATTAGGGGTGGAGAAATGATGAATATTCAAGAAGGAAAATTTTAATTTATGTCAAATTTGATTACTTTATAAATTTCATGAATACCATGTCAGTGGAAAAGGTATGATTCTATGAATTTTGCATACAAAGTTACTATAAATAATGGTCATTTTATAATTGTAAGTAATTTAGTTAATCAGTGACATAAGAAAAATATTTGTTCCCCAAGGTCACTTATCCATCCTATTTCACATGATTGTTTTTTTGATCAAATTGTTTATGTGAATTTAGGCGATTCATATTGATTTTTATTAAAAATATTCATATCATTGTTATTAGTTCCATACTATAATGAGCACAATTAATACTTTATGATAAATATATAAGTTATTATTTCATAAGTATGAACAGTAGTTTACAAGTTACAACTTTGTTGTCTAAATAAAATCCCCTTGTTTTGTACTCAAATTATTGATCAAGTATAAGTAGAGATAAATGATGGATGGAACATTGGTTTAAGTATGGACCAATAGCCTTTTTTCTAAGAATATTGTGTTTGATTCGAATATGTGGGAGAGAAAGTGAAATGAATGTTGAAATGTATAGGGAATAGATAAGATAATGGTTAGACATATTAAACCATTCATTTGGAAGTAACTATGAATGTATTTACTACAAATACTAAGGATGAGATTTAATCTCCCACTTTATTTATGAGTTTTTTTTAATGATTGTGCATGGATGAAAATGGTGATCAATGAAATAGAAATATTTCATTGATGCCAATATGATGGTGTTGTATGAAGGTAATGAAGCATGTATGAATTCCCCAATTCATTATATTTTGAGAAACATATGTTGAGGTTGTTATGTTTCATAATTTATTCTTGGATAATTTTAATATATTCAACCAATGTCATTGGTTGTAATGTTTTAATAACAATCCTAGTAAGTTGGATGATTGGTGAAATCATCCACACATAATATACATGTATCAATGGTGATATATTATTTTAAAAAATGAAGAAAGTTTTTTAATATTAAGAAGCTACTTGATGTTTATATTCAAAAAATAATATAGGAATGGAAATGGATGAATTACAAGTAATATATAATTATTATATGATAAACATTAATGATATTACTTGGAGAATTCTCTGATTTTGATTTTAATGATGTTTCTTAAATAAGATTCAAAAAATTATTTGGCATGGAAGAGACCCATGAAATATTATTATCATATCCTAAAGTGTTATTTGACGGAATTCATGAAAATTATTGATGAATAATAAGTATAATATGTTTATATAAAATTTAAATAGTTAATTATGTTATTCACATAGTTTCTAATTAGTAATTATTTAGGTGTATTATTAAAAAATATGACCAAGAATAGATGGAAGTCGAGCCAACCTAAATTAGAGCATATGTGCGACTGATAGGTCAACCAACCTTAGGAGGTTAACTTAGCCACCTAGAATGGAGGGAAAAGAGCATGAGGGTTGTGTATGATCCCTATAGTGGGATCATGTGTAATGGCCACAGTGATCATGGAAGAATCGATATAGTGGATGAACCCGAGGGCTCCAGGTCAAGGCCCATGTGTGTCTGAATAGTGTATCAGTACAGATCCCCAACTGATAGCTTGAAATATAATCACTCATGACTTAGCTAATAATTTGGATGTGAGAACCCATGTATATTTGATTTCGGACAAAGAAGTCATCAGTACTGTTCACCCGCATTAAAATTTACAGACTTACTGCATCCCTAAACTTGGTGTGATCTAAGCTATCAAAATTATGCATATATTGTTTTTGAATATGACACATAACTTTTCAATGTATTAATTATATTCCTCGTCCTTCAAATTGGTATTTCTAATGGTTTCACTGCTGATGTAGGTTAGACCACCATCATTCATAGAATTGGTCTTCATGATCATTTGGAGGTCGAAATGAAGTGATAATAACGACCAATAATAATGAGCATCATCATTTTCATGATAAATATGAAGATGAATCCAATGAACCTGAAATGAATTTTAAAATACCATCTGAGGAGTCTATCACCCTTTATAACATCAGAATTTTGATGCATTATTTTCATGCATATATGAGCACATGCATGCGATTCAATCACCATATGATATAATGAGGATCGTTAACTAAAAATACCATGATATGTGGTGTATCATAAGTCTATGTTCTATAAGTTCAATGATTATATTTAGGTCTAACTTATTTTTCATTGACATGGATTGAAATAATTATAATGTTATTTAAAATATGTGTGACCATAACCAATTAAAGGAGACACATCGAGCATATTTTAGGTGCTTCAAATTTTTGTTTTCAACTATGATATATAATTTCCAAAATATGGAATCTCAATTATTTATGTTATTTTAGTGGAGATAAGAACCATGAAAATTCATGTAGTCAACAATATGAGGAGTTATTTGTGTATTTAATCATTCATGAAGGAATCAACCCCAAAAACATGAGACTTCTGTTTACCACTATCATTGTTTTTCATTATTAAAAATTCTTCCACAAGCCAATGTATGAGTTGAGAAATCATATCTGATTCCCAAGGAAACATAAAGTGTAAATTCCATTTGGCTTGCGTGAAGGAGGTGGTTGGTAAATGAGTAATACAACATAAAATAAGGGGTAGTGCATTCATGAATAATGAAATTTCAATCATGTGCCAGATTTGATATACCTGAGACTATTTTGTGAAAAGTTGTGTGAATATACATAGAAAAAAGAAAGAAATAAAATGTGTGTGTACATTTATATGTGTGCATGAATAATAAATGTGGATATTAAGTAGTGAAAGCATGTTTGAATGAATGTTTTCATGAATGGTTTAAAAATGATATACACATTAGTGGATCTGCATTAATGATTCTAGAAACAGATTGAATGTTATCAAAGAAACAATAAATATTGATAAATATTGTTGGGTATGTTGTGACATGAATGATTGAGTATATTATTTATGAATATATGATATTGTAGGATTAGTAATTAAAGAAGATAAAAGTCTTTATTTTTACAGGGGAATTCTTTCATGAATTAATAATTAATATTTCATTCTATTCAGTTGAATAATTTTTTTTTCATGTTGAGGAATAATGGGTAACTAATACATTAACCATTTTTGATAGTCTATCAATGACAAATAATTTTACAATACTACATTTTTAAATATTATTATGTGTTGAGGAAGAAGAACAGAGTGGTCAATCATTATTACTTTATTCATGACATGTTAATTTTTATAAATCATTATTGAGATGATCTTAATTTTTATAATATTCAAAAAAATGTTTTTGATTCAATATAGATGAAAAAAAAATTTAGTGTAGTATTTCTCACACTAAAGAAGAATGCTATAATCAGATAAGAAAATATGGAGACCAAATTGATATAACCCAATAATCATTTGTGTCAATGAAGGGGTTTTTATTGTCATTACACAACATAATAATATTTGTGTGAGTAATATATGAAGAATAATTTTCATATTTTATTTATATGCTGGGAAAAAGTTTGGGGTGTTGCTTTCTAGGTTTTGTTGATGTAACTATGTGAAGAAGTAGGCAGTAGAAGAAATAAGAAGAACTGTGACATCCCATATTACTATCAATTAGTGAAAGGAATTCTTAGTGATAAAAAGAATCTGATCAACAAGGTGGATAATTTCTTTAGAGGAAATACAAATATCCAGAATAGATAATTAAAACATGAACTATCATTTGAATATAGTGAATTGAAAATATATGAGTTTTAGATAATTTTTTTAACCATTATTATAGGGTTATATTCTATGCATGTTTTGGTCTGGATTATTTATGAATAATTATAAGGACTAGATACCCATATTGAGTGTTAAACCATGTAAAAATATCATTAGTTATCATTTAAATCTTTTATATTGTTACATGTGATAGGTAAAATAAAATAAGCGAATCGAGATCCGAACATGCCAAATGTTAATGGCATAAAAGTATTAATTGGATAAAAAAGTCCAAAAACTTATTCACCCCCATACCTTTCATGTTAGTCATATCCTAAATTGTTCCTTTCAATATTGAGTATTATATCAAAACAAATAACCAAAATTAGGGTATAATATGTACTACATTAAATATAAGAAACTTTAAAATACAAGCCCAAAATACATATCACCTAACTACTAAAACAAGAGGGGAAACTACTGAAAATAAACTCCAAGATCCATATGATGTCGATCTATTATTACTATGATCGAACTAATATATACCTACTTATGGTCAATATAGGACTTCAAAAAAAATTATATCGTATGTATAAGAAGTGACATGTGTGGGAAATGTTGATGTAGGAGTGAGTATAAAAAAACATGGAAGGACAACCCAAAATAAAAAAAATCATATATAAATAGATAATTAATCTCATCAAAATGATTTTATTTCAATCACAATATGAGAAATATTAATTACATTAAAAATGATAATATTATCATGATAGACACTAAATTAGAAGTTGTGGTCATGATCTCACCACCGTCCTAGTATTCTATTAGAGGGAAATGGTAACACACTCTTGAAAAAAATCAATCCACAAGCCATACCATCTATAATGGGAAAATATGAGAGGTATAACTAATATGGTTATATATTTCTAATGTATATCATATGAGATAACATTATCAAAATTACATTCCATGAAGAAGAATTTGAGAAAATAAGATTGTTCATCTAAGTTAGACATATGATTGGACAACATGTTATCCAATGAAAATAGATTTTCATACATAGAGGGGGAACCATACCAATTAATAACATGTTATATATAAACCTAAATGGAATAAACCACTATTCATGGGATCATAAATACTTTCATTGTGGAAATAAATATTCCAAATACTCCACCTAGGGATTTAGAGATTTATTGTGGATCCCAATCTGGAATCACTGGGGGATTCTTTTACCCTATCTAAAATTAACCCTCTAGATGGGACAAAAACCAATTACAAGGAAAATATTCCTAATAGTACCTTAATGTTTATGGAATAAGGTAATTTACCAAATATCAATAGGTCAATACAAAACTAATTTAAGGGAACTCACCCAATATCACACTTGTGTTAAAGTAAGAAGAATAATTTCTCTAACCATCACATTATAGATTACCGTGTATGTCTTATCAAGTACATGATCTGTCTCACTAGGCCTGGTATAACCAATGTCTCCTATTCTCTCATGAAATGTTTTCACCAAATACACAGTGTTTATACTCAGTGTACATGGCATGAAGAGGATGATTTGTAACTTAGTGCCCTATTTAGATTACCTAATGTTCTATAGCCTATGCTCATGTACTCTGGGTTTACCTGTGTAAACTAACCATATATGAGAACTTTATAATGTAATAGGAGTGTAAAAAAACCCATGTGGAATATAGGGGTCTATCCTACACTTTTATTGTGTTTTATAATCATGCATGTGTACATTATGAACTCCATGACAAGTTCCCTCACACACACTGTTGTGGGGTCACATGAAAAATGTAGTGTGTATGCCCTGTAAACGCCAATTTAACATCCAGTTTGTAAACAAAATGTGATCTGACACTCATGAAATATATCTATGTATGTATTTATGGGTGTGTACTCCCTACACATGTTGATTCTTCCGAATGAGGTTCACACAACGTGTTATTTAATATCATTATCTATTATATGTAACATAGTGTATAAACCATAGCCACAACATATATGAAACTACAGAACTCTTTTTCCTCTAAACTACATAGTGTTTAGTTTGTAAATATCTTGAAACCACTCATCTTCAAGTAGTTATGATCTCACATCCTTTTTTACTGATGGGACCTTAGGAAAATGTACTGCCAAAACTAGATGTAGGTTGAATGATAATTGAAAACCACGATGGGAAGATTTCACCCACCCCAATCCTTCATGAATCAACAATTGTCACTATATATCACCAAAAAACCTAACCATCATATTGTGAGTCTCCAATATGAACCATGATTGTCTCTGGTTTTCTATGTACCCCATTTGTTCATTCAATCTGAAACATGAAACCTTAGTGATGATCAATTCCAACAAAGAATAACAATGTAATGATCATTCACCCTGTATATGTTGAACCTCCACAAAAATAATTTTTAATGACAAATGTGTGAATAATGACGGGAAATTGATGAAAATAAAAAAAATTAATGAACATCGTCTAAAAGCTTGGTTGTCCTCAATCTATTTCTTAGATAATGAACATAACAACCCTGGTCTTTATTAGACACTTAAACATGATTTATTACAAAAACATAAAAAAAAACTCTTGGAATAGATAGGAATATTTTATTGGGATATTAGGAACTTTACATAACAACATAGATCATAAAGCACAACATCTTTATTGAAAAAATATATTACATGAACACAACATTCCATTGTACATAGCATTTCATGGGATAACCTGAGGACACACATAAGAAAAGGGTGAGCTATAAATCCCATTAAGGGAGTAAAGAAGTCATAACATAAATAACACAATATATTTTATGAAATAGTTATATTAATGGATCATAAGAGAAACATGAACATAAAGTCATGATATAAAATTATTATCATAAATGAAAATGTGGAAAAAACATTTTACTTGATATTAGCATGATCCAAGGCTCATTGCACATAGATCATGAGTAAACCCTCATTGAAATTGAATTATAATGATTAAAGCATCATTGAAAATAACATTTCATGATACAAATCATTACCCAACGCATTGAAGCTCTATATGGGCACACCCTTCTTAATCATTTCATTTCATGAAAAAATCATCCACATAGATCATACAACAATGATTAATTAAATGAAATAATTAATTCCAATAATAAGGTATGTGTATGAACTAAATTTAAGTCCACAATCAATAAGTACATGTGAATAAAGGTGAATACCCTTGATAGGGAAATTGATATGGTATTCACTTACACGATTATTTTGGCATGGGAAATTTTGGTGGAACTTTGACTGCAGAATTTTGTCAAATAGAAATCATAAATTTTTTTGATGAGAGATAAAGTGGTATATCATCATTTATAAATGAAATTTACGTTATTTGGGTAATGTAAAATAATATATCAACACGTTTAAAGGAATATATATTCAAGATATAAAATAATTTCATGGAATTAAATGAGGAGAGAGAAATTATTTATGGTATTTTTCCATAGTAAAAAGTTCACATAAGAGGCATTAATGATTGAGAAAGGGGTATCTCATCATTAGAAAATATAGACAGAAGTATGGAATCATTATAAATTTTAACCCTTAGTTTTTAATTCAAACTAAAAGGGTATAACAATATAAAAAACATGAAAAAAAATGAGAAAGGAAGAAATCCCTTATATGGAATTGTGAACACAAATGCCTATGAGAGGCTTTAGAGAAGATTATATGGAGAATGTGGTGACTTGGGAGGATTATAGAAAGAGGAGGAAAGATTTTAGTTGAGAGAAAAATGTTTTTAGTGTAGAGGAATGGGAAATTGATGGGATTTATATAGGAAAGGATAGGTAAATATTAATTATTTAGGTTTTGGACACTACACAATAAACTCATCAAAACAACAAACCACCCCCTTATTTTTTCCCATGTTTTTATCAAAGTGTAGTGGAAATTATTATTTTATATTTAAAATTGATAATAATTTTAATATATTATTATTTTTATATTTATGTGAGTCACACTGTCAAGGAAATCATTTCAATATGTTAAAATGTATTATGTGCCTACAAGGCTCTACTAATGCTTATCAAAATTAATTAAAAAATAAATAAAATAACATTATTTTAAAGTTAAAAAATATATAGTAAGAATAATCCGTTTATATTATTTTATTACATCACTATTGGGTCATTTGGATTTCATAAAACAAATTATATATTTAAACGGTATTTAATTTTTACCCAAAAATTGGACTGTCTCATAAAATTATGAAAAATTCACCATTGGATAATTTTGACATCCTGATTTCAAAAATAATATTAATTTTATCTATATAATTTTCCATATATGTGAATTTTCAATTGTTAAATAAAAACCATCATTTATCGAAAATTCACGGGTTTTGAAAAAAATAGCATTGAAACCATAAAAAATTTAAATAATAGTCATAACAATTATAAAATCCTTTATATTTAATAACAAATAATTAAATAATAATATTTTATTAAAACATTATTTAAATTAAAAATAAATTAATTCACCAAAATAGATTTCTTAATTGAATTTAATTATTAACTAAATATATTAATTATGGTTTAAAAACCATTTGACAAGTAACAATAATAAAATGAATGTATATTAATTATAAAAATAATGCACATAATCATAGTGCTATGGTGCCATTACATACCCCCTTATAACACCCATAGATGTCCTAAGGGTATGGTGTGTGATGGGGATAGACCCTTGGGGTGGATCGAATAACATCGCTCGGGTGATAATCTCAATTAAATTCCACTTCTCTCATTGGTGATTTTGTTCAAGATTAACATGTTGATGCTCGACATGGGATTATTCCAGAGTGAAACCCAGTGAATCTTCCTCCATTCCAAGATTTGATAAATATGCTTTGTATGGAGAAATTCTATTAGATGAGGCCATCACTTCCTTTTTATGAGTTAATTGTTTTTGTTAAATCACTATATTTAGACAAATCATGTTATCATTGTTCAATAGAAATATTTTCAATGGAAGTAATTCATAATGGTATTTCAAAATCCAAAAACATGAAACCAAGGATGTTTATAGGTTTTATATAACCATTTTACATAATCATACATTTAATTAGCTCAATAGGATTTTTAATTAATAAATATTTGGGTTGTTAGAATCTTACCCTTTAAGAAATTTTGCACTCAAAATTTCATATTCCCACATTAAAACAGATGAGGGTAACTCTACATAATCTCTTCCTCTAATTCCCACATTTCATCTTCAAACATGTGGTTTCGACACAACACATTGATGAGGGGAATTGTAATTTTTTTATAACATTTCCCTACTATCTAAGATCTTCACCGACTTTTCTTCATATGAGAGTTCATTATCCTATGGTACCACACCTGGATTGAGTACATGTGATAGCGAGGTATGTACTTTATCAAAAGTGGTACATGGAATACACCATGTACTTGAGACAAGTTTGGTGGGAGTGACAGTTGATAGGAAACTACTCTAATACAATCAAGGATAGGAAAAGGGTTGATGTACCTTGGACTAATAATTCCCTTTTTACCAAATCTCATAACCATATTCCACAGTGATATATAGATAAATACCATGTATCCAACATCAAACACTAGGTGTCGTTGAAAATTATGGTCATAGTTCTTTTTTCAACTCTGATCATCGTTAATGTGTTGTTGGATGGTCTTAACCTTCTCTAACATTTTTTCGACTATTTCTAGACCAATGATTTTTCTATCCCCAACACTATCCCAACATGACAGTGTTTTGAACCTCATCCCATCAATGGATTCATAAAGATCCATATGGTTGCATGAGTGGAAACTGTTATTATAATAGAACACAACCAAAAGAAGATATTGATCCCATCCTCCCTTGAGGTCCATTGGGAATTCTATAAACATGAACCAAAGTGTTTGGATTTTTTTATCAGATTGGCCATCATTTTGATGATGATAAGCCGTATAGAAGTTCAAATCTGCATTCAGAGCATGTTTGCGACTCTTCCAGAACATAGAGGTGAATCTTGGATCTCGATCGGATACAATTGATAGTGGTACTCCATACAGTCTTACCACTTCTTTTTTGTATATAATTTCAAGTTGATCTAATGAGAAATACTCTCAAATTGTAATGAAGTGTGTAGTTTTTGTAAGATGATCCACAACAACCCAGATAGCATTGTTTCTTTTGGATGTCATTGGATGTCTGGGGACAAAGTCCATGGTGATGTTATCCCATTTCCAGGTTGGTTTTGGTAATGGTTGCATCATCCCCTTAGATGTATGCCTCTCAGAATTTATTTAATAAAATACCAGGAAATTTGATGTATAATACACAATATCCTTCTTCCTGTTATCCCAACAAAAATTCTCTTGTAGATCTAAATATATCTATGTGTTTCATTGGTTAATGGAGAAATTTTAACAATGTGCATCATCCAAAAGATTATTCATTGACTCGGGATTTGATGGACCACTTAGTATGGACCAGAATCTCACAATTACTTCTTCATTAACACTGAACTCCATGGATTTTCCTTTTTTGATAGATTACATATTCTTCTGAATTCTCACATCATCATTTAGATAATCTATCATCGTTTCCAAAATAGATAGTTGAGAAACCATTTTTGAAAGGATTGATGATGTTCCATTCTTTATGATTCTCATTTTTATCTTCATCAAATCTATTAATAATAGATCTATTTTAATTATCATCATTGATATAATCACTGGGTCATTTATACATAGAGAATCCACCACCTTGTTCATGTTCCCATGGTGGTAATCAATTGAGCAGTAACAGTATTTGATCAGCCCCTACCATCTTCATTGGTGAATATTCAAATCTTTCTGTGTGAATATATAATCAATGATTTTTTTATCCATGTATATTTCCAACTTCTCCCCAAATAGGAAATGTTGCCATATTTTTAAATTGATGATTATTGTAGACAAATCAAGATCATGTTTTGGATAGTTTTTCTTATGAACATTCAATATCATTGAAGTATAAGTAATGACATTGTCATTTTTCATCAACACACAACCCAATCCCTTCTTTGAATCATCACTAAACACCCTGAAAAGTTCTCCACTAATTGGTAGTTAGAAAATGGGCTCAATAATAAGACTCATTTTCAAGTCCTTAAAGATCTCTTTGCATTCATAACTCCAAGAAAACATTACTCCATTTAGATTTATCTTGGTAATTGGGTTTGAAAATTGTGAGAAATTTCTTCAATATCAGTGATAATATCTAGAAATCCTCAGAAATCTATAGATATATGTCCTTGATTTTGGTCTTTACCTTCACTCAATTGTATCATTCTTAGAGGGATCCATAGTTATCTCATTTATGGTGATAATATTACCCAATAATGATACCTCCTTCAACCATAACTCACACATTATAAACTTTTCATAGATCTTCTCCTATTGCTAGGTCTCTAGTATAGTGCTTATATTATCCTCATTCGTCTCCTTGGCGTAAGATTATATTAGAATATCATCCATAAATACCACAGAAATTTTTTCGAGGTAATCTCTAAAGACAATTCATCATATCCATAACGATTGATGGAGAATTAGAGAGTCCAAAAGGCATTAATGTTAATTCATAGTCCATATACCTTGTATGAAAAGTTGTCTTGGGGTTATCCTCCTTCTTTACACTTACATTGTAATATCCCAACACCAGATTCACCATAGATATGTATTGTGCTCCACATAGAAGTTTGAAAAATAATTCAGTTTTAGATAGAGGATACTAGTTCATTATCATGATTTTGTTGATGTCACTTTAATCACTAAAAAGGCACATTGACCCATCCATCTTCTTGATGAAGGGGACTGGTTCACCCCATGGTAATGCACATGGGAGTATAAACCCTTTATCATGATTCTCCTTTATTTATTTATTCATCCCCTCTACCTCAACAACAGCAATTCTATATGGAGTCTTAGATATTGGAAATGCCCCATGTATATGATCAACAGATAATTCCACATATTTTTTTGGACTAAGACTATGAAATTCCTTGGAAAATAATTCATAGAATTCCTTCAAAAGAAGAATGTATTAAAGTATGTTTTCTTCCTTAGACCTAATCATCTGTTCAATATATGTTTTCTCATAGGGAATTAATATCAATTTTTTATATGATTGTTCAAAAGAAGATTTATCCTCCTCTTTTCACTTGTATAGAATTAGGGGTCAATTCTCCATATGGAGAGTGATATCCCTCTCATGAAAATTTATGTTGTCTCTATATAGGGAAATCTAATCCATACAATGAATTGAACCATATTCAACTAGAGGGAGTATGATGAGGTTCGTTAGGAAGTTCAATAAAAAAAGTATGATTGAGGAAGAGTTATATTTATGCAATGCAATGATTTCCCCATTTTCCATTCTCACTGACACCATTACTACCATGGTTTGTGATGGTTTTTGGAATTGTTATACTAAACTATCAAGATATAAAATAAGGCATAAACAAGAATAAAAAATTACATTCACTATTCTTGAATGAGTTACTAGCATACATGTCGTCACTTTTTTTTGGCGATTGACGGAAGTGGTAGTGATGTAAAAATATTTCCCTTGATTCCATGGAGGTTGTTGATTGCATTTGAAATCAATTGGATTAAGGGAACTAGTTTTCAATTTTCAATTGTTATTTGTAGTTGAATAAATGAACAATTCAATGAGCTTATCATGGAGTTTTCCTATCCTATGTCGTTGTAGCTGTTATTTCTTGTCGGTGGTTAATGGATGGGTCCCCTTATCTTCCACACCTGAAGCAATTCCTCATCCCATTCTGTGAATTTTTGGGGTGCTTATTCCACACCATTGGGAAGTTTGGTGCTTGAATTTCATTTCATCACTAGAATTAATGATTGAACCACCCAAATTAATGTCTACCTTATGCTTCATATAACTATGAAACCCATGAGATACTCTGATCTCCATTATGACATTGAGGGAACATCAGAGAATTTCCTCATATCTATCAAAGTCACAGATCAGTCTGGCTTTTCATAGGCTAGGTTTTATCTCACCAATGAAGCAATCAACCATGAATTCAGGGGTAATGAAAATGCCAAAGACATATCGTTCAATCCTTGTTATTTTTTCCTTGAATGCTCTGATGTATTCGTCATCATTTTTCATGAGCGAAAAGAAGTCCCTTTCTATCTTAAGTAACATGATGTGCGAATCCAAACATCTCACAGAGACAGAAGGTTGCAGATCTAGAACATAAGATGGATATACTCATGCACTCTGGTAAATAAATGTTGGAGGCCGTTCTAACAATTAAGGCGATGAAGGAAGATGTGGATCAAATGATGGGAAGATTACTCCAAGTGGATACTACTAGAGAGCAATGTGAGTGGATTGACAAGCAAGATCGCATATTGGTTAGAGGCTTCAACATGGGTAAGATTAGTAAAGATGAGTACATGCAAGCTTGGGACTATCTAGAGTCTGATTATGAAGATATCTTAAAGGATGATCCAGATAGCCAGGTAAATTCTTATCCTTAGAAATTGTTTAGGGAATGTGATTCCAACTGTCTTAGACTTTTATTTACTAGGTCAGTTGTCTCTTTTGCTACTTGATATGTTTAAAATGTGAGGGTTTTCACTTTCCCCTTAAAAGTGTTTGAAAATAAAAAAGTTAATTTTGAGGAGGAAGTAATAGGATGTGGGGAAAATTTTTGTCATATTTTTTTCCATAAATCCTTCAATTCCAATTCCTCGATCGCTTCCTCAGTCATCATATTTTTTATCAATGTCCACCATTAATCCACTTCAACCTATTTTTGATAAGTATCCAGAAGAAAAGTATCTTGCTCAAAACATTTAAGGATGAAGAATACCTTTTCAATGGAGTTGGTCACTTGTTCGGTGATGAGGGGATCATATGATCAATTAAAATAAAGAGGCATTTGTCTCATAAGGATCTCTATTATGACTTTTTTCTCTCTCTGGGGTGGTTGAATTTTTTAATTGACCCATGTTTATTTTCAAAACATTAGTTAACTCCGAGAGTATCATGACAAGGTCAGTGATTTCTACTCCCATAATATTGGTAATTCCATTAGAGTAGTCATCACATTGATCTATGCATCAGTTGTTAGCTTGATTCCACCTATTACCAGACACTGGCAGGGATAAAAGGAAATTTAGGGGTAACACATAAAATAGAATCAATGAAAATAAGGTACAACATATAAATTAAATTTATGAACTTAACTTATGAATTTATAGGCATCAATTTATGTTATCCATGATCTACTTTCTAAAAAATATTCTTACGGGAATTGTTTTATCCCCATAATTATGGTTCATACTAATATTGTGAATTTACAAAATAATATCCCCCAGGATTTTCATAAATAAGAGCGGATCAAGGCTCGTTGTCATGCACCTCTTCCTTTTCGATTCTTTCTCAATGCGGTGTTTTATGGTTTTAGCCATAGATACATCGATACTAGGGAAACCTCTATTTGTTTGTAACTAGATAAGGTTGTATTTTATTTATAAACATATTATTATTTACTCACCAAATATTATGTATGTTTTTATTATACATAGTATTATCCCTAAGGCATTCTCTAGGGTTTTCTAATCTTAATCCCGTAAATAACTAAACATGTCTTAGGATACAAACTATAACAACCCTGCTCTTTATTACACACTTAAACATGATTTATTAAATGAAAATTATTTTAATACACTTCTGATGATATAATGGTCTAGTGTCTGGGGGAATTAAGAACATTACATAACAAATTAGAACATAAAACACAACATCTTTATTGAAAACATATTTTACATAACCACAACATTCATTCATACTTAGCAATTAATGGGATAAGCTGAGGAAATGCATAAGAAAAGGGTGAGATATAAATCCTACTAAGGGTGTAAAAAAGGTATAACCTGAAGAATACAATACATGTTAGGAAATAGGCATATCAATTGAGCGTAAGAGAAACATGAACACAAAGGCGTGATATATCATGATTATCATAACATGGAAATATGGAAAAACATTTAACATGATATTATCTTGATAGAAGGTTCATTGAACAAGTAGAATGTGTAAACCCACAATGTACATAAATTAACATGAGTAAACCCTCACTGCACATGATGTATCCTGATACTAATCTTAACCCAATGCATTGGAGAGCTGTCAGGGTGCACCCATCTTAATCTTTTCATTTATGCATATGTGTGACACATCGATCTTACAACATGGATTCATTAAATGTCTTAATTGATTACAAGAATAAGAGATTTGGAATACATTAAATTTAATTATTCAATCAACGTGTACATGTGCATAATGTTGAATAGCTTTGATAGAGAAATGGATCTGTATTCACTTACATGATGATTTTGTCATGGTAAATTTTTGTGTAACTTTGACAGCATAACAATGTAAAATATTAATCATAAAATGGGTTGATGAGAGAGAAAGGGCTATCTAATAATTTATATATGAAATGTATTATGAGGGGTCCATGGAACATAATATCCCAACACATGTAATGGAATGTAGATTCATAATATAAATGAATTTATTTAATGTAAATGAGGTGAGAGTAATTCCATACAGAATTTCGGCATGGTAACGAGAGTACAGGGTAAGAAGTAATGAGAGAGATAGAGGCCTCTCATCATTCAAACATAAGGAGGGTAGTATGGAGTAGGTGAGAAATCATACCAAAATATTTTTAATTGTAATTAAGAGTGTATAACAACATAAAGAAAATTGGTAAAAAAAATGAGAAAGGAAGAAATCCCTTACATGGGAGTGTGATCCCAAAGGCTTGAGAGAGGCTTGAGAGTGTCTTTTAGGGTGTTTGGGGTGCCATGGGAGGATTCTATAGTGAAAAGGATATTTTTTCGTAGATCCCAATATGTTTTGAGTGAAAAGGAATGGGTGATAGAGTGGGTTTATATAGGAAAGGAGAGTGGACACTTTATTTTTTGGGTTTGGACACTAGACATTAATCTAATAAAAAACACATACCATTTCAAGGTTCTTCCCATGGTTTTTTAAAAGGTGGAGATGAAAATTTTATTTTATAATTCAAATGGACGAATTAATAAAAATATTATGCTTGAATATGTAGAGATGAGTCACACTATCCAAGACAAAATTTTAAAATGTTAAAATGTTTTATAAGACTTGGAGGGTCCAATAATGCATTGTAAAATTAATAAAAATCATATAAAATAGAATAATTTTTAAAATAAAACATATATTGGCCGAATATCATTTTTTTAGTATTTTATTACATCCTTATTCTTTCATTATGATTTCATAAAACACATTATATATGTAAAAGTTATTTCATTTTTACCCTATAATTTGACAGTATCAAAAAATTAAGAAAAATTAACTATTGGATAATTTCGACATCCTGATTAAAAAAATAATATTAATATTATCAGAATAATTTTCTAAATATGTGAATTTTCACTTTTAAAGTAAAATCCATCATTTATAAAAAATTCATGGGTTTTGAAAAAAACACCTTTCAACCCTTATTAAAAATTACAATTGTATTCATAAAAATTATAAAATGAATTATATTTAATAAAAATAGATTTAGTAATAATATTTTATGAAAATATTATTTAATTCAAAAATCCATTAATCCTACAAAATATATTTCTCAATTGAATTTAAATATTAACAAAAAATATTATTTGTGCTTCAATAACCATTTACACACTAAAAATAATAAAATGAATGTACATTTTTTATAAAAAAATAATTAACCTAATAATATTTCTAGGGTCTTGATACATAACCCCTTATAAAACCTACATATGACCTAATACTATTGTGTGAAATGTTTATAGACTCTTGTGGTGGCTCAGATAACATCGCCCAGGTGGTAATATCTATTTGCTTCCAATTCCACCATGGGTGATCCATTTCCTGATTAACATGTTGAAGCACTTCTTGGGCATGGTCTGGAGTGAATCCCATAGAATATACCTTCTTTCTGAGCTTCAAAAAATGGGCTTCAGATGGATAAATTATACTATATGATACCATCACTTCCTTGGACAGGGTAAATTACATTTTTTAAGACCATAATTTATACTAATCATATCATCACTATTAAACAGATATATTATCAACTGTAAAATTCTTAATGGTTTTTTAAAATCCAAAAAAATAAAACCATGTAATCTCATATGTTTTATATAACCATTTTACATAATATGACATTTAATGAAATAAACTGGAATTTTCATTAATAAAATTATGGGTCATTATAATCTTCCCACCTTATGAAATTTTACACTTGAAATCTTTGTTTCCAAAACGAAAACATATGACGGTAACTATTATTCCACACTTCATTGACTCCCATGTAGCTTCATCAAACATGTGGTTTCTTCAAAACACCCTGACTAGGGGAATTTTTCTTATTCATTAAACGTTTTCCATACGATCTAAGATCATCACCTTATTCTAATCATTGGAGAAGTCATTATCAAATGGTACCACCTCTAGATTGAGTTCATGCGATGGATTATGTATGTAATTCATCAACATTTATACATGGAAAACATCATGAACATGAGATAGGTTTGGTGGGACTGTTAATCATTAGGCCACTACTCCAATCCGATCAAGGATCTCAAAACGGCTGATATACCTTGGAATAATCATTCCCTTCTCCTGAATCACTTAACCCACTTACATGTGAATTTGGATGGCCTTAAACCACTCCATCATTTCTTCATCGTTTTTTGACCTAGGAGTATTCATTCCCCAACTCCATCCCAACATGTTCATGTTCTTCACCTCTTCCCATAAAGGCCCTCGTAAAGAGCCATTTGGATGCTTGTGTGGAAACTATTATTGTATGAGAACTCAAGAAGAGGAATACATTGATCTGATCCTCATTTAAGCCAATTGATAATGATATCATCATTTCCTCAAGTGTATGTCTTGTCTACTCATATTGGCCATCAGTTTGAGGATGATAATCCGTGCTGATGTTCAGCTCAGTATTCAGATCATGTTGGAGACTCTTCTTGAACGTAGAGGTGAATCTTGGATCTCGACCAGATACAATTGATAGTGGTACTCAATGCAACACTACCACTTCCATGATGTATATTAGTGCTAGTTGATCTATTGAGAAATCATTTTGTGTTGTAATTAAGTATAAAGCCTTTGTAAGATGATCCAAAACAACCTAGATAACATTATATCCTTCAGATGTCTTCGGGATTCCAATGAAAAAGTCCATCGTGATGTTCTCCCATTTCCATGTTGGTATGGTTAATGGTTAAATCATCACTTGTAGTCTTTTTCCTCTCATCCTTCACTTTATGAAATACCAAGAACAGTTATTTATTCATAGAAATCCCCTTCTTCATTTTATCCTTCCAATAATACTCATATAAGTCTCAATATATCATTGTGTTTTCTATGTGAGTGGAGAAATTCAAACTATGTGCATTATGAAAATATATTTTGTTTATCTCTATATTTGATGGAACGCATAGTCTTGAACATAATCTAACAATTACTTATTTATTAACATTGAACTCTGGGGAGTTCCATTTTTTGATAGTTTCCACTTCCTTCTGAATTCCCACATCATCCTTTTGATCATGATTTAACCTTTCCAAAAGAGACGATTAAGAAATACTTTTTGAATGGATTGATGATGTTCCATTCATTATGATATTCATTTCCATTATCATAAAATATAAGAATATTTAATCATTTTAAATTCCCTTCAATGATATAATTTTTGGTCCCTTTATTCATAGATAATATTCCACCTTTTTCTCATTCCCTGGGTGGTAATGGATTGAGAAATCATTGTATTTGATCAGCTCTAACCATATTTTTTTATTCTTTTTCAGATTTCTTTGTTTGAATATATACTTGAGGATTTTGTGATCTATATATATTTCACACTTCTCCCCAAAGAGGTAATGTCAAAAAATATTTAAAGAAAATATTACGGAAGCCTACTCCATATCATGTACCTGACAGTTTTTCTCATAAACATTCAATTTCCTTATAACATATGCAATGAATTTGATATTTTCCATAAACACACAACCTAGGCCCTTCTTCGAGGCATCACTAAATACCGAAAAAAATTATCCATTTGTGGGTAGAGAGAGCACGGACATAGCGATAAGACTCCTTTTCAACTCTTCAATGGTACCATTACATTCATCACTCCAATAAAAATTGACTCCCTTCAGAGTTATTTTTATGAGAGGTTTTTATAATAATGAGAATTTTCTAAAAAATCTGTGATAATATCCAGTTATTCTGAGTAAGATATAGATATCCTTCATAGATGTTGTACTTGGCCATAACTCAATTGTAGCTATCATGGAGGGATCCACAGATATTCCATTTCATGGGATGATATAACCCATGAATGAGACCTCCTTCAAGCATAACTCACACTTTCAATACTATTCATAGAGCTTCTCTTTTCTTAAGATCTCTAGTTCATTACATAGATGCTCCTCATGCTCCTCCTTCGTTTTAGAGTATATTAGAATATCGTCTATAAAGAATAACTCATATTTTTCGATGTAATATCTAAAGACACTATTCATCATGTCTATGATTATTGATGGAGCATTAGTGGTTCCAAAAGTCATTAATATGAATTCATAGTTCCCATACAATGTACAAAGATTTGCCTTGAGGATATCCTCCTTATTAACCTTTACATGGTATATCCCAACCTTAGATCCATCATGGAGAAGTATTGTACTCCACATAGATAATTGATCAAGTCATCAATTCGGGGAAGAGGATACTTTTTCTTTATCATGATTTTGTTGAGGTAACGATAATAAATGAAAAGGAACATTGACCCATATTTCTTCTTAATGAAGCGGAATAGTACACCACATGGTAAAGAACATGGGTGTATGAAACCATTATCTAGATTCCTCTATAGTTTATTATTTTTCTCCTCATGCTTCACAGGAGTCATTCTATATGGAGTCATGATACTATAAATTCCCTCGGTATAAGATCCATTTATAATTTTTTATCTGTTTTAAGAGGAAGACCTGACAATTCCTCAGAAAACACTTCAGCAAATTCTCTCACAATAATCATTTCTTCAAGGATATTATCTTCCATAGACTCAATAATATGAGAAAGATACACATGCTAATATGGCAGTAATATCCATTCTTGAGTTGATAGTGCTAAAGAAGATTCATCCTCCTCCTTGCACTTGTACAAAATAAGGGGTCGATTCTCCATATGGCGAGTGATTTCCCTCTCATAAAAATTTATGTTGGATCTATATAGGGAATTAAAATCCATTACATGAATTGCATTAAATTCCAAAAAGATAGTATGAATAGTTTTGTAGAAAGTTCAATCAACAAATTATGACAGGGGAAGAGTTATATTCATGGGATGAAATGATTTTTTTCATTATTCATTAACACTAAAATCGTTACTTCTATGATTTTTGGTGGTGTTGGGATTGTTTTACTAAATATTTGAGATTTAAATGTATGAATATATCCAAAATCAAAAATAATGTTCAATATTATAGAATGAATAATAGGCATACCTATCCCCACTTCGTTTTCAGGGTTAATATCGGTTGTAGTGATGGAAAATCCCAACCATGTTTCCTTAGAGGTTGTTGGTAGCCTCTAAAAACCCTAGGCATAGGGCACCAGTTTGAAAAGTGCCATGTATCTTTGCAGTTGAAGCAATGAAAAATGCGTTGAGGGTCAAATAGAGCATTCCACTCCTCTGTTGGAGTAGCAGGTTTTTTTATTCGATAGTTAATGGATAAGTTCCATTCTCTTCCACATCTAAATAATTTCCTCATCCCCTTCAATAAATTTCTGGGGTGATTCATTCTACACCGCTAGTAGGTGGGGTGATAGAAATTCTTTACACCATTGGATTTCTCCATCAAACTGCCAGAATTAAATTCCACCTTATGCGTCTTATTCCCATGATACCCCTTAAATTAACCGATCTCTATTTAGACATTGAGGTCATATCAGACAATTTCATTATAGCTATTGAAGTCACATATTTCTAGGGATTTTCATAGGCTAGGTTTTTTCCCAAAAAAAGAAGTGGTCATCCTTGAATTCGGTGGTAGTGACAAAGCCAGTGGTGTATCCTGAAATACATGTGAAGTCTTCCTCATACACTCAAATGGATTTGTCATCTTTTTTCATGAGGGAAAGGAAGTCCCTTTCCATCTTAATTTGGAGAGCGCATGGAAAATATTTATGAGAAAACATTTTCCTGAAATCATTCCATTCCAATTCCTCAATCACTTTTTCATGCTTCATATTTTCTATCATTTTCCATAATTGATCAGTTTCACCCTCCATATGACAAAAAGTAATAAAAACCTTCTCTTGTTCGGAACATTAAAGGATGGAATGATCTTATCAATGGATTTGATCCATTTTTCACCAATTTAATGATCAAATAAAGCATTAAAACTAGGGTTCTTTGTCTCATGAAGCTCTAGATTGTGTATTATTCATTCTTAGGGGCCGTAAACTTTCCTCAGGACACATGTTTCTATTCTAAACGTGAGTTAAATGAGAGAATATCATGAACAAGTTTCTGGTTCCCGCTACCATCAGATTAGGCATCTCATTAGAACAGTCATCACATTGATCTTCGCATAGTTTGTTATCCTGAGTCCTCCTATTACAATCCATTGGCTGCAATAAACGGAAATTTAGGGTTAGCACATAAAGGGGATTCCAATGACAAAAAGGGATAACTTATAAACTACATTTACTTCCTTAACGTATCAATTTATAGGCTTCAATATTTTTTATCCACGATCTACTTATGAAAATATATTTTTAGGGGAATTTTCTCCCCTTAATAATGGTTTATAATAATCATACAATATTAATAAAGCATATACCTTGGGAGTTTCACAACAAAGAGTATAGAAAGGCCCTTTTTTCATGCACTCATTCTCATTAGTGTCTAACTAAAAGAGGTGTTTTTTGGTGTTACCATTACATACATCTATGCCAGAGCCACCTCTACTTGTTTGTATCCAAACGTGGGGGTATTTTTTTTGAAAAACCACTTACTCTATACTCACAAAAATTTTGGGATGTTTTTATTATAATTATTATTATCCCTATGGTTTTCACTATGGTTTTATAATATTAATCCACAAAAAACTAAACAAGTAATCTAATGCAAACTATAACAACCATGTACATTATTACACAGTTAACATGATATATTACATAAAACATCACTTAATAAAACTCTACGAATTGTCAGTTCTAGGGTATTGGGAAATTATGAACACCATATAAAAACATAAAATGTGAAACAAATTTTTTTATTGAAAACTACATTAACATGACCACTATATTCTTTCGTACATTGCATTTTATGGGATAACCTGTGGAAATGTATAAGAAAAGGGTGAGATATAAAGACTATTTAGGGAGTAAAGAAGGAATAAAATAATGAATAAAATACATGGTAGTCAATGGGAATATCAATGGAGTGTATGAGAAACATGAACAAAAAGGCATGATATAACATGATTATCATAACATTGAATTGTGGAAAGAACACTTTACATGATATGAGCATGAGCCGAGGCTCATTGCACATGGAGAATGAGTAAACCCTCATTGAACTAGAATTAGTATGAGTATTCCTTTATTGTATTAGATGTATAATGTTACTAATCTTTATTCAATGCATTGGAGTGCTATCTATTGGAGTTGGTGGCCTATAACCAACAAAATTGTACTTTATTCATTAAATAAACTTCTTATCGAATCTTTATTGTTCTTCTGCATGACAATGTATGTTATAATGTCCCAAGGATAGTTTTTGCATTAAAGGGTCATAACGGATCCCTATTATGATGAGAAAACGGAAGTTCCATAACACGGTTCTTGAAAATAGGTTCTAAGGTCGGATGGTGTTATTTGAGGGACAAAAATAATACAGGCCATTAGGGGTGAGGACTCATAAAACATTGAGGCACCTTCTCATGGTGTGCGCCATTGTTCATATCTAGGAGGATACTATGAGAACAAGACCCGCCAGTAGGAAATCCACATTTCATAGTTTCATTGGATGTTCCTATCCACGAACGAGTGTATTGGTCCTTAGACATTATGATTATTATTAATGGGTATTACGACTCATGCACTTGGATGTATTGAAAAAAACTGTGACGACACACTATTCGCAGCGAGGTAGGATACATTGGGTGCATCACAAGTAATACTTCATTGATAGATAATGCGAGAAAGGATTTTTCTCTTCTTTCCACAACAGAAGTATATATCTCAGGCGCTTTGATTGAATTGATATAGCCTAAATAAATCCATAGCCATGTTAATGTATGGGTGGGATCAGTTCTGAAAAGTAAAAGAAAGAATAATCGAGCACATGGGTTGATGTAACTAGAATGCAACCTTCTTGATTAGAGATACTGAGGAAAATGGATTATATTACATGGTAAACATTCGCAGGAGGTGACACATCATTGCAGCGTTAACTTCTTTCTATATGGCTGAATTGGTGGGTTTCTAGACGCTATCCTTGTACTTTATGAAGACTCCGCCTAATTCCACTGATAAAGGGGCCTAGAGGGTCTCACACTAAGTGTGTCCGTGTATCTTAGTTAAATATTAATTTAATAAGTTAAATAAAGATTATTCCTGACTATGGTTTAATAGTTATTTAAGGATGCCTGATTGAATTTATTTCGACACTAGTTATTCGAGAGAATATAATGTGGGTGAAATAATATGTTTGTTAGCGAATAATGCAGTTACATTTATTTAAGAAATAAATATCCATTACTCATGGTATAATAAATGTGGTGGAGGAAATAAAGGAAAATGGAAAATAAAAGTACATGACGTGTAGTTTTGTCGAAAACAAGTACAAGCTGTGTATTAATGATTACACTTCATGTAGTTTTCCTGTCATGATTTTGAGGATATAATATTGTTTTCATAAATGATATTAATTATAATCAGTGTGAGATCATGTAATGGAATTAATAATTCAACATGGGGTTTCAATGAGAGTTAATGAAATAAATAAAACGTGTAACGTGTTTATTTGTTGTCATAACTCTGTAAACCTCAAACCTGATTATAAATATCCTCACAACCCAAACACTTTTCCCCAATCATTGTGCACAACAATTCGGGAGAATTATTTCAAGGCCAGAAGAACTACTTCCTCCAAGAATGCTCTCAAGACCAAGAGAGATCATCCTCCATCGGATCAAGGCGATCGTAGACGGACATCGCAAGTGAAGGTTCTTCCACGCTATCACCCGGAGATCCCTTTATCAACGTATAGAGATACGTGGCACACGTGTGGATCATTGCTAGAAGAATCATACACTTGGATTGTATGACGCAACGACGGATCACATGATCGTGACCAGAGACATCAAAGAAGAAAGAATTCCACCAAGGTAATTCTCGTGAATTAATTAAATTAATTATAACCAACATATGATGATCCTCTCTCTATGGTTCTGGGATTCCCTCTCTTTTTTCATTCTTTCATTATATTCCAAAGATCTGGCATTTTATATTGTGACAGATATCGGTTTGAACGTTTTTTATGATAAAATTAAAGTTGGGAAAACCCACCAATGCGCTTCCACTGCTCCCAGAACCTATAAGTGGTATCATAGACGTCATATTGTTGATTATAATTATTTTGTTATTTTGTTGCTATTTTATGCATTTAATAATTTATTTGTTTCAATTCAAGTTTAATCATTCTAGAAATATCAATATTGAAATCTGTTCCTCCTCCCTCTTTTCTTCTTCACCTCATAGAAACGATTTTTTTATTTTAATTTTGATTAAAATAAAATAGAGGAACTCATCTGGAGGAGCCAAAAGTTTCTGGTCGTACAACACCAGAATACACGGCGTGTATTCGGAAGGACACATCATGTAGTCTAGGTTCAATGCATTGACAAATCCACCAAATCAGGTCATGTATTGGAGTATACCTAATTCATTTATGACACCATCTATTGACGATGAACATGTGGCACACGGTTTCCGGATTACACGTCGTGTGGTCCAACTGAACATAGTGTGTAGTCCCTTCAGGTTCGGGTTGGACCTTGTACCTCGTACATGGATTTCCAGGCTGGAAACCCTGAAACATGGATACTACACGGCGTGTGTCCCACTGAACATGTCGTGTACTCCAAAAAATTTCTGAAGCACATTTACACACCATATCCCCGGGCGTGTACTTCAGATGGACGGTGAAGAAAAATACACACCGTGTAGTCAGAACTACACGTCATGTAGTCACCCAAATTATGAAAATTTATTAAAATTTATTATTATAATATAAAAAACCCATGAGATGTGTACCATGGTGCAGGAGTAAAGCTGAGGCACAACACGTGATATGTGTTTTATATATATCTGTTTAATTTAACATCTTCGTAATGAATGGGAATTCACTAGGTTTCCTCCTAGGTACAAGCTATGAACAAAGATAATTTTAAATTAATTTTTTTGTTTAAAATTATGATGGATGATAATCTCATGGAAATTCAGAAAAAGGTTTAAGATAAAATTATTGATTAATTATTGATCATTAATTGGTTTGAGCATGATTTATCTTAAACAAAAATGATTAAAGAATTGAATGCTAGTTTTATTTAATCATAAATATCATTGCATGTATGGATGATCATGAGCTAGACCGAGACCTTTGTATGTGAATGGTTTCTTTTAATTTATTTATTAAAAATAATTTTGTTTTCCTACGAGCCTTATCCTCTTTAATTTGTAGGGCCTGCGCGCCCAAGGATTCTTTTATGTAAAACCCCTTTTTACCCCTCACCTGCATTTGAGATAAATGCATATGTAATAGATGGAGCTCCCAAGCTAGTGGAGGCGGCTTAAGTCAGAAGCAAAGGTGAAACCAATCCAAGAAGATACAAAGGTGGACAGGTGGAAAGCTATAAACACGAAGCCACAAGTTTCAAGGTGTTTATCATTTAGGTCTTTGGTTAGTTTATCAACTGCTAGATAAACTAACCAATAGAACAAGTTCATGATCATACCATTTATTGTATTTCCATTGGTTTCATGGTTTATTTATTGTGGGTGTGTTGTCACGATCACACAATTAATGAATTTAACAAGCATGCAAGATAGAACTAAAATAAAATAGGATTATACGTAAATAGTATCTTGACATGGTTAATAACTTAAGTATATCCCACTTAATATTAATAAGCATGTAATCAAAGATAATAAAATTTGAATTTACATATAAGGATAATATACCTCAAAGGAAATATTAAGACAGTATAGCCATCCATAATCTTGGTTAAAATCGAACCATAATTCAAAGTGCTTGACCAACCCTAGTTGGGGTGCTTTCAATTATCGAGGAATTCAAATTCAAGGTTTTGGGTTGACTTGACTTGGTTCACATCAAGGGTTGACTTCCACAGTAGGACATGGTGTGACCAAGAGGCAAAGGTTGATGAAATCCAAAATAAAAGGATTTTAGGATTGGAGAGTTCACTCAGCATATCAAGGAGCTGGGAGTTAATGCAGTTGGCATTTAGAATTCCTACCTAAACCCCTTCATGTTGATTGAGAAACCCTAGTTGGGGTAATGCGAAGGGAAATATGGATCCTTGCCACTAGAATATTCAGGAAACATAATATTTTGAAGTCAATGGTGAGGGCTATTGGATTTTGATAAAATAGTGGGAGACTAATAAGAATTAATTTATTTATTTGTCTTAGTTTTGTAATAAAGTACAGAAACTTTGGTCATCTTAATTTGTAGAAACGGCAAGAAAATTACTTCAAAAATATCATTACACACCATACTCAAGAAGGAAAATCTTCTCACCAGCACCAATTTCTAAGAGTGGCATAGGCGTTTATGCGTCATCCTTCGGCATGAAATGAAATTGTATGCGCTGGAAGATCCTATTCCAGTTGCGCATGGAAAGGAGGCCAGTTCTGAGGAACTATCTCTCTACATGAAACACATGGATGATGCCACATATGTCCAGTGTTTCACGCTATCGTCCATGTCTAATGAGCTCATGAAGAAACATGAAAACATGGACGCATATAGCATGATGTCTCGCCTTAAGGATCTCTACCAAGTGAAGGAGAGACAGGAGAGGTATGAGATCAATAATTCTTTGTTTACAACTAAGCTTGGAGAGTCTGCGCTAGCCAGGCCCCATGTAGTCAATCTTATTGGATACATTGAACCCCTGGACATATTAGGGATTAAATTCCTAGATGATTTTAATACAGATCTCATCCTATCACCACTGCCCAAGACCTTCTCTAGATTTATTGTAAACTAAAACATGAGAAACAATGAGAAGATTCTTTCAGAGCTTCTTTCCTTGACTATCCAGGTAGACAAGGACATGGGGCATGGCAAACCCGCAGTCCTTATGGTGAATAAGAAAATGAAGGACAAGGAAAAGTGGCCAAAGGCTTATAAACGGTCTGAAGCCCCCGAGTGTCGTCTTTCCAAGAAGGCGAAGATCCAGAGGTAGGGCATGGAACGGGAGGCGGTGTGTTTTTCATGTGGCAACCAAGGCCACTGGAAGAGGAACTGCACCCAGAATCGTGGGGATTCTAAAGGTGCATTCATTATTGAGTGAAATCTTTCTATTTCTACACATTGGGTATTAGATACAGCTTGTGGGGCTCACATCTGTATTCAAATTCAAGAACCAAGTAGATTTAGAAAGATCACCAAAGGATATGTGGATCTTCGAGCTTCCAATGGCGCAAGGCTGGCTGCATTGGCTATTAGCGATTACCACCTCTCATTGCTGACTAGGATGATTTGGGTTTTACGTAACTGTTATTATGTGCCTAGTGATGCCAAGAACATAATTTATGTATCTTGTTTGGATATGGATGGATTTATTTTCAAGTTTGGAAAAAAGGGTTGTATCTTTTATAAGAACTACGTATGTTATGGTATGGAACATTTAAATAATGGTTTGTATGTATTAAATTACAAAAACCAATTTTTGGCAATAGATAACGAAACCAACTCACGTGACTCACACATCACCCATTTGTGGCATCACCATCTCGGTCATGTAAATGAGAAGCGCATGACAAAGCTCTGCCAAGATGGCTATTTAGACTCTACTGAGCTAAAACCACTTGATATCTGTCACACTTGTTTTCAAGGAAACATTACTAAGACGCATTTCGGTGGACATGATGAAAGGTCCAAAGAGCTTCTATGATTGGTGCACATTGACGTTTGAAGACCATTTCTAGTAGAAGATATAGGTGGATATTCATACTTCATTACTTTTACTGATGATTTGAGTAGATATGGCTATGTCTACTTAATGAGGTATAAGTCAGAGTCCTTATAAAAATTTAAGGAATTCAAGAATGATGTAAAGAATCAGCTTGCTAAGAAGATAAAGAAACTTTTATCGGATCGAGGGGAGAATATTAGAACCAAGAGTTCATCGAACTTCTACAGGAGTCTGGGATTCTATCTCAGCTCATTCCTCCTTATAAACCACAGTGGAATGGTGTTAGTGAAAGAAAGAATTGCACCTTGTTGGACATGGTGAGGTTGGTGATGAGTCATGAGGATCTTCAATTATCCTTTTGGGGATATGCATTACAAACTACGGCATACACATTATACCGAGTACCAACTAAGGCGGAAAATGGAATTCCCTCCGAGTTATGGAATGGAAAGAAATCCATTTTGTCACACACACATGTATGAGGATGTGAGGCAATTGTTAAGGCATTCTTGGGAAACAAACTAGAACCCCGTGGCATGAAGTGTATCTTTATAGGTTATCCCAAGGAAACTAAAGGATATTACCTATATAACCCTCAAGACCAGAAAGTGACTGTCACCAGACAAGTCATCTTTCTTGAGAGGGAGCACATCCTCAAAAGGATAGTGGGAGAAAAATTGACTTCGACGAAGATGATTCTCAAGATACACAGGATTTGGTACAGGGAAAAGTTCCATAGGTCTCAGTGGAAGAGGTTCTATAAACACAAGTACTACATAGGAGCTCAAGAGAGGTATGGGAACCAGAGAGAATTGGTATCCTAGTCATCGAGGATGGTGAATCATTATTGTTGGAAAATTATGAACCTCCCTCCTATATGGAAGTAGTAAAAAGCTCAGAATCTACAAGACGGCTAGAAGCTATGAATTCTGATATCGATTCCATGTATCAGAAGGTGGTTTGGGTTCAAGTTGATGAGCCAGTTTATGTAAATCATGATGGATGTAAATGGGTATTCAAGAGAAAGATGGACTTGGAAGGTCAAGTTAGCACCTATAAAGCAAGGCTAGTGGCTAAAGGATTCAGACAGCATCAAGTAATTGACTATGATGAAACCTTCTCTCCAGTTTCCATGTTTAAATCCATAAGAATCATACTTTCCATAGCAGCTTACCATGACTACGAGACATGGAAAATGGATGTCAAAATAGCATTCCTTAATGGGAACCTTCAGGAAGATGTCTATATGACACAACCAAAAGGGTTTGTGACACCAGGTGAAGCCAAACGGGTTTCCAGGTTTCAAAAATCTAATTATGGATTAAAGAAAGCATCCAAGTCATGGAACATTCGATTTGATGAAGCCATAGAAGAATTTGGTTTCATTAAGAATGAATGTGAGCCCTATGTTTATAAGATGTCTAATGGGAATGTGGTCATTATCCTAGTTGTATATTTTGATGACATATTGCTTATTGGAAATGACATACCAGCATTACAGTCAGTTAAGGACTGGTTGAATAAGTGTCTCTCCATGAAGGACTTGGGTGAAGCAGCCTACATTCTAGGGATAAGGATCATTCATGATAGATCCAAGAGGCTACTTGGGCTAAGTCAGGGTACATACATTGACCAGATTCTAAAGATATTTACTATGGAACAATCCAAGAGGGGATTGGTTCCTATGTCACATGTCCTACATATTTCTAAGAAAAGGTGTCCTTAGACACGATATGAGAAAGATATAATGAGTAAGATCCCATAAAATTCAGTTATAGGATCCATTATGTATGCCATGTTATGTACCAGGACTGATGTTTCCTATGCACTGAGCCTGGTAGGTAGATATCAAGCAGATCCAGGAGAAAAGCATTGGACTGCTGTTAAGACTATCATTAAGTATCTAAGAAGAACTAATGATATGTTCTTGGTGTATAGAGGAGACAAGGATCTTGTCATCAGAGGGTATGATGATGCTGGTTTTCAGACAGATCAGAACAATCTGAAGTCACAATCTGGATATGTTTTCTATCTCAATGGAGGATCTGTGAGCTGGAAGAGTTCAATGTAACCAGTTTTCTCTGATTCTATAGTGGAGTCTGAATATATATAGGCTTCTGATGTAGCCAAGGAAGCCATTTGGATTCAGAACATTGTCCAGGAGCATATTGTGGTGCCTAGCAGTAATGACCCTAACACTTTGTATTGTGATAATATTGCAGTAGTGGCTCTTTCAAAATAACCAAGTTCACATCAACGGACGAAGAACATACTCCAGAAGTATCACCTATTGAAGGATTTCTATCATAGGGGTGATGTTGCAGTGAGTAGAGTGTCCACGGAAGTGAACATGGAAGACCCCATGACTAAAGGCCTATCTCAGTAGTGGCATGAAAATCATGTGAGAGCTAGCGGGTTAAAGGTTGTTAGTAGTTGGATCAAGTCCAAGTGGGAGTCTGTTGGAGTTGGTGGGATAGAACCAAATAATTTGTAATTTATTCATTAAATAAACATCTTATCACATCTTGATTTTTATTCTATGTGACAATGCATGTTATAATGTCCCAAGGATAGTTGTTTCATTAAAGTGTCATAGAGGATCCCTGATATGATGTGAACCTAGAAGTGCCATAACACAGTCCTTGAAAATATGTTCTATGGCCGGATGATTTTATTTGAAGGACACAAATAATATAGGCCATAATGGGTGAGGAATCATAAATTTTTGAGGCACCTTCTCATGGTGTGCGCCCATGGTAATATCCCAGAGGATATTATGAGAACGAGACCCGCCAGTATGAAATCCAAATTTGATAGTGTCATTGGATGTTTCTATCCACGGATGTGTGTATTGGTCCTTAGACTTTAAGATTATTATTAATGGGTTTTACAACTTGCAAACTTAGATGTATTCACAAAAAATGTGACGACACACTGTTCGCAGTGAGGTAGGATACGTTAGGTGCATCACGAGTAATAATTCATTGATAGATAATGTGATAAAGGATTGGTACCTTCCATTCCACAATGTAATTAGATATCTCAGGCCCTTTGATGGAATTGATATAGCCTAAATAAATCCATGTCCATGGTAAGGTATGGGCAGGGTCTATTCTGGAAAGTCAAAGAAAGAATAATCGAGCAAATGGGTTGATGGCACTAGCATGCAACCCGCTTGATTAGAGATAACGAGAAAAATAGATTATATTACACGATATACGTTCGTAGGAGGTGACATGTCATTGCGATGTTAACTTATTTCTCTATGGGTACCTTGGCGTATTGCTAGACGCTAACCATGGACTTTAGCCAGACTCCAACTAATGCTATTGAGAAAGGGTCCTAGAGGTTCACACACTAAGTGTGTCTATGTATCTCAGTAAAATATTAATTTGACAAGTTAAATATAGATTATTCTAGACTGTGGTTTAATAATTATTTTAGGATTCCTTATTTTATTTATTTCGACACTAGTTATTAGAGAGAATATAATGTGGGGAAATAATATGTTTATTAGAGATTAATTCAGTTACATTTATTTATGAAATAAATTTCCATTACTCAATGTCTAAAAAATGTGGTTGAGGAAATAAAGGAAAATGGAAAATAAAATTACACGCTGTGTATATTAAATATACACGCCGTGTAGTTTTGTGGGAAACGAGTACACATCATGTATTAATGATTACACACCATGTAGTTTTCCTGTCAGGATTTTGAGGATATAATATTGTTTTATTAAATGATATTAATTATAATCAGCGTGTGCGCATGCCAATGAATTAATAAATTGACATGGGGTTTCAATATGAGTTAATGAAATAAATAAAACGCCCAACACATTTATTTATTATCATAACTCTGTAAACGTCAAACCACATTATAAATATCCTCACAACCAGAACACTTTTCTACAAGGGAATAATTGTGCACAAAAATTCTGGAAAATTCTTTCAAGCCCGAAATAACTCCTTCCTCCAAGAACGCTCTCAAGACCGAGAGACCAATGCGATCGAAGGTGGACATCACAAGCAAAGGTTCTTCTGTGATAGCACTCAGAGATACATTTGGCGATGTCTGGAGATACGTGGCACACATGTGGATCACCGCTAGAGGAATCCTACACATGAATTCTACGACGCAGTGACAGATCACAGGATTGTGACCAGAGACATCAACGAAGAAACAATTCCACCAATGTAATTCTTGTGAATTAATTATAAATAACATATGATGATCTTATCTCTATGGTTCCGGGATTCCCACTTTTGTTTTTTGTTCCTCGTTCTATTCTTAATATTTGGCATTTTACATCGTGACGGATCTCGGTTTGAATGTTGTTTAACCTTTAAATTAAAGTTGGGCCAACCCACCAATGTACTTCCGCTGCACTCGGAACCCACAAGTGGTATAATAGGGGTCATATCATTGATTATAATTATTTAAATTTTTCATTGATGTTTTACACATTTAATAATTTAGTTGTTTCCATTCATGTTTAATCATTACGGAAATATGAATCTCGAGATCTGTTCCTCCTCCCTCATTTCGATTTCACTTCACAGAAAATAATTTCTCTTTTAAATTTGAATAAAATAAAATAGAGGAACTCATCTGGAGGAGCCAAACGTTTCTGGCCATACAACACCAGAATACACGGCGTGTATTTTGAAGTACATGTTGTGTAGTCTAGGTTCAATGCATTGACTGATCCGTTAAATCAGGTCATGTATTGGAGTATACCTATGTCATTTATGACACCGTGTGCTGACAAGGAACAAGTGGCACATGGTTTCTGGATTACACATCATGTGGTCCAACTAAACATAGCGTGCCGTCCCTTCGGGTTTGGGTTGGACCGTGTACCCCGTACACGGCTTGAGCAGCTGGAAACCATGTAACATGGAAACTACACGGATTGTGTCCCACAGAACATGCCGTGTACTCCGAAAATTACCGAAGTACATGAACACGCCCTGTCCCTGGGCGTGTAGTTCGGATGGACGATGAAGAAAAGTACATGTCGTGTAGTCGGAACTACACGCTGTGTACTCACCGAAATTACACATATTTATTAAAATTTATTATTACCTTATAGAAACCCTTGATATGTGTACCATAGTGCAATTTTAAAGCTGAGTCACAACACGTGATATGTGTTTTTATATATATGTGTTTAATTTAACATCTACGTAATGAACTAGAATTCACAAGGTTGCCTCCAAGGTACAAGTTACGTACAAGGATAATTTTAAAGGAATTTATTTGTTTAAAATTATGATGGATGATAATCTGAAGGAAGTTCAAAAAAGGGTTTAGGATAAAAAGGATTTATTAATTAAAGATAATTAATTGATTAGAGCGTGATTTATCCTAAACAATAATGATTAAACAATTGAATGCAAGTTTTATTTATGCGTAAATATCGTTGCATGTATGGATGATCATGATCTAGATAGTGACCTTTTTATGTGAATGGTTTCTTTTAATTAATTTTTTTAAATTAAATTTGTTAGCATGCGAGCCATCTCTTCATTAATATGTAGGGAATTTGCGCCCATGGATGCTTTTATGTAAAACCCCCTTTTTACCCCTCACCTGCATGGGAGATAAAGGAATATGTAATGGATGTAGATCAATGCTAGTGGATGTAGCTCAAGTCACGATCCAAGGTGAAACCAATCCAAGGATATTCAAAAGTGGACATGTGGGAAGCTGTAAACACGAACCTGAAAGGTTCAAGGTGTTTCTTCGCTAGGTCGTGGGTCAGTTTATCAACCGCTAGATAAACTAACCAATAGAAAAGTTCATGATCATACCATTTATCTTATTTCTATCAGTTTCATGTTTTATTTATTGTTGGAGTGTTCTCATGATCACACAATTAATGAATTAAACAAACATGCAAGATGGAACTAAAATAAAAATCGGTTTATGCGTAAATATTATCTTAGACATGGTTAATCACTTAAGTATATCCCACTAAATATTAACAAGAATGTAATCAAGGATAATAAAATGTCAAATTAAGTGTACGGATAAAATCCCTCAAAAGAAATATTAAGTCGGTATATCCTTCCATAATATTGGTTAGAATCGAACCATAGTTCAAAGTGCTTGACCAACCCTAGTTGGGGTGCTTTCAATTATCGGGGAATTATAATTCAAGGTTTTGGGTTTTCATGACTTAGTTCGCATCATGGGTTGACTGCCACAGTAGGACTTGGTGTTACCAAGAGGCAAAGCGTGAGAAAATCCAAAATAAAAGGATTTCAGGATTGGGGATTCCACTCAGCTGATCAAGGTGCTGAGAGTTAATGCAGTTGGAATTTTGGAATGCCTACCTAAAACCCTTCAGGTTTCTTTACCAACCCTAGATGGGGTATTGTGAAGGGAAATATGGATCCATTCCACTAGAATATTCAGGAAACAAAATATTCTGAGGTCAATAGTGAGGGATAATGGATTTTGATAAAATAGTGGGAGACTAATAAGTATTAATTAATTAATTTTTCTCATTTTTGTAATAATGTACTAAACCATTGCTCATCTTAATTTGTAGAAACGGCAAGAAAATGACTTAAAAATATCTTTGGGAACCATAATCGAGAAGAAAACCCTTCTCACTAGCACGAATTTTCATGAGTGGCAGAGGCGTTTACGCGTCATCCTTCACCACAAAAGGAAATTGTATGTGCTGGAAGAGCCTATTCCAGTTGCGCCTAAAAAAGAGTCAAGTGATGAGGAATTATCTCTATATATGAAACACATGGATGATTCCATAGATGTCTACTGTTACATGCTATCAGCCATGTCCAATGAGCTCTTGAAGCAATATTTAAACATGGACGGCTATAGCATGATGTATCACCTTAAGGATCTCTACTAAGAGAAGGAGAGATAGGAGAGGTATGAGATCTCCAATTGATTTGTTTACAACTACGCTTGGAGACCCTGTACCATCTGGGCCTCATGTAGTCATGTTTATTGGCTACGTTGAATGCCTGGAAATCTTAGGGATTAAATTCCTGGATGATTTGCGTAAAGTTATCATCCTATCATCACTGCCCAAGATATTATCTAGCTTTATTATCAACTACAACATTATAAACAATGAGAAGAGTCTATCATAACTTCTGACCTTGATTATCCGGGTAGATAAGGACATGGGTCATGAAAAACCCACAGTCCTTATGGTGAATAGAAAAATTAAGGACATGCCAAAGGGGCCAACGACTTATAAATGGTCTGAAGCCCCTGAGAACCGTCCCTCCAAGAAGGGTAAGATTCAAAGGCAGGGAATGGAACGGGAGGTGGTGTGTTTTGAAAGTGTCAAGCAAGGCCGCTAGAAGAGGAACTGCACCCAGAAGTGTGGGGATGCTAAAGGTGTGTTTGTTATCGAGTGTAATCTTTTTATTTCTACACATTGGGTATTAGATACAGCCAGTGGGGATCACATCTGTATTCAAATTTAGGAACCAAGTAGATTTAGAAAGATCGCCAGAGGAGAGGTGGATCTTCGAGCTTCTAATGGCGCAAGGCTGGCTGCGTTGTCTATTTGTGATTACCACCTCTCATTGCCAACTGCGATGATTTTGGTTTTACGTAATTGTTATTATGTGCCTAGTGTTACCAAGAACATAATTTCGGTATCTGTTTGGATATGGATGGATTTATTTTCATGTTTGGAAATAAGGGTTGCCTCTTTTTTATGAACAACATATCTTATGGTATGGCACATTTAAATAATGGTTGGTATGTATTAAATTATGAAAACCATGTGTTGGAAATTGATAACGAAACAAACTCACATGACTCATACATCACCCATATGTGGTATCACAGTCTCTAACATGTAAACGAGAAGTGATTCACAAAGCTCGATCAAGATGGCTATTTAGACTCAACTGTGCTAAAACCACTTGATAGATTTCATGCTTGATTACAAGGAAAAATTACCAAGACGCCTTTTGGTGGTCATGGTGAAAGGGCCACAGATCTTCTAGGATTGGTGCACACAGATGTTTGTGGACCATTACCAGTAGAATCTAGAGGTGGATATTCCTACTACAATAATTTTATTGATGATTTGATTAGATATGGATATGTCTACTTAATGAGGAATAAGTCAGAGTCCTTATAAAAATTTAAGGAATTCAAGAAGGAAGTGGAGAATAAGCTTAGTAAGAAGATAAAGAAACTATGATCGGATCGAGGTGGGGAATATCTGAACCAAGAGTTCATCGATCTTCTATGGGAGTCTGAGATTCTATCTCAGCTCACTCCTCCTTATACACCACAGTGGAACGGTGTTATTGAAAGGAGTAACTACACCCTGTTGGACATAGTGAGGTCGATTATGAGCCATGTGGATCTTCTATTATCCTTTTAGGGATATGCATTACAAACTGCAGCATACACATTAAACCGAGTACCAACTAAGGTGGAAAATGGAATTCCCTCCGAGATATGGAATGGATAGAAACCCATTTTGTCGCACACACGTGTATGGGGATGCAAGGAATTTGTTAAGGCTTCATCAGGCAACAAACTAGCACCCTGGGGCACGAGGTGTATCTTTATAGGATATACCAAGGAAACAAAAGGATATTACCTATATAACCCTTTATACAAGAAAGATATTGTCACTAGACAACCCGTATTTCTTGAGAGGGAGCACATCCTCAAGAAGGATAGTGGGAGCATGATTTACTTCGATGAAGCTGATGCTCAAGATACATATGAGTTGGTACAGGAAAAAGTTCCATAGGTCCCCGTGGAAGAGGTTCTAGAAACACAAGTACTGCGTCGGAGCTCAAGAGAGGTAAGGGAACCAGAGAGATTTGGTTTCATAGTCACTGAGGATGGTGAATAATTATTGTTAGACAATTATGAACCTCTCTCCAACAAGGAAGCAGTAGAAATATCAGAAGATGCATGATGGCTTGAAGATATGTATTCTAAGATGGATTCCATGTATCATAAACAGGTATGGGTTCTAGTTGATGAGCCAGTTGATGTAAATCTGTTGGATGCAAATGGGTATTCAAGAGAAATCCGGACATTGATGGTCAAGTTAGCACTAATAAAGCAAGGCTAGTGGATAAAGGGTTCAAACAGCGTCAAGGAATTGACAATGATTAAACCTTCTCATCAGTTTCCATATTTAAATCCATAAGAACCATACTTTCCATAGCTGCTTACCATGACTACGAGGTTTGGTAGATTGATGTCAAAACAGCATTTTGTAACGGGAACCTTTATGAAGATGTCTATATGACACAACCAAATGGGTTTGTGACACCAGTTAAAGCCAAATTGGTTTGCAAGTTGTAGATATCCATTTATGGATTAATGAAAGAATCCATGTCATGGAACAATCGATTTGATGAAGCCATAAAAGAATTTTGGTTCATTAAGATCGAATGTGAGCCATGTTTTAATAAACGGTTTAATGGGAATGTGATCGTTATCCTAGTACTATATTTTGATGACATATTTCTTATTGGAAACGATGTACCAGTATTACAGTCAGTTAAGGACTGGTTGAACAAGTGTTTCTCCATGAAGGACTTGGGTGAAGAAGCATACATTATAGGGATCAGGATCATTGTGATAGATCCAAGAGGCGGCTTAGACTAAGTCAGAGTACATACATTGACTAGATACTAAAAATATTTAGTATGGAACAATCCAAGATGAGATTGGTTCCAGTGTCACATGGCCTACATCTTTCTAAGAAAATGTGTCCCTAGACCCAACAAGAGAATGATATAATGAGTAATATCCCATATGCTTCGGCTATAGGATCCATCATGTATGTCATGTTATGTACTAGGCATGATGTTGCCTATGCACTGAGCATGGTAGGCAGATATCAAGTAGATCCAGGAGAACAGAACTGGGCTACTGTTAAGACTATCCTTATGTATCTGAGAAGAACTAAGGATATGTTCTTGGTGTATGGAGGAGACGAGGAGATTGTCATCAGAGGGTATGCAGATGCTGGTTTTCAGATAGATCAGAATGATATGAAGTCGCAATCTGAATATGTTTTCTGTCTCAATGGAGGAGCTGTGAGCTAGAAGAGTTCAAAGCAGCCAGTTGTCGCTGATTCTACAGGAGAGTCCGAATATATAGCGGCTTTTGATGTATCCAAGGAATCTGTTTGGATTCAGAACTTTTTCCAGGAGCTTGATGTGGTTCCGAGCAGTAAAGATCCTTTCACGTTGTATTGTGATAATATTGCAGTGGTGGCTTCTGCAAAAGAACCATGGTCACATCAGCGGAAAAAGCACATACTCCATAAGTATCACCTCTTGAGGGATTTCTATCAAAGGGATAAATTTTCAGTGAGCAGAGTGTCCGAGATAGAGAACGTGGAGGACCCCATGACTAAAGGCCTATCTTAGCAGAATCATGAATATCATATGACAGCTAGCAGTTTTAAGGTTTTTAGCAGTTGGCTCTAGTTCAATTAGGAGTTTGTTGGAGTTGATGGCCTAGAACCAACTACTTTGTACTTTATGAATTAATAAAAGCCGTACCACATCTTGATTGTTCTTCTGTGTGACAATTCATGTGATAATGTCTTAAGGATAGATGTTGGACTAAAGGTTCATAGCGGATCTCTTCTATGATGAGAACCCGGAAGTGCCATAACACTGTTCTTGTATATATGTTCTATGGATGGATGATATTATTTGAGGGACACAAATAATACATGCCATTAGGAGTGAGGACTCATAAAACATTGAGGCACCATCTCATGGTTTGCATCCTTGGTAATATCTAGGAGGATATTATGAGAACGAGACCCGCCAGTGGGAAATCCACATTTCATATTTTCATTGGATGTTTCGATTTGTGGATGTGTGTATTGGTCCTTAGACTTTTAGATTATTATTAATGGTTATTAAAACTCACACACATAGATGTATTGACGAAAACTATGACAACACACTATTTGTAGTGAGGTAGGATACGTTCGGTGCATCACGAGTAATAATTCATTGATAGATAATGAGAGAAAAAAATTTCCCATTCAGTTCCACAACAGAAGTAGATATCTCAGGCCCCTTGATGGAATTTATATAGTCTAAATAAATCCATGTCCATGGTAAGGTATGGGCTGGTTCAATTCCGGAAATTCAAAGAAAGAATAATCGAGCACATGGGTTGATGGCAGTAGCATGAAACCCGCTTGATTAGAGATATCGAGCGAAATGGATTATATTACATGGTAAAAGTTCGTAGGAGGTGACACGTCATTCTGTCATTAACTTCTTTCTTCACGGGTTCCTTGGCGTGTTTCTAGATTCTAACCTTGGACTTTAGGTAGACTCCACCTAATGCCACTGAGAAAGGGGCCTAGAGGGTCACACACTAAGTGTGTCCATGTATCTCAGTTAAATATTAATTTAAAAAGTTAAATAAATAATATTCTTGGATGTGGTTTAATAATTATTTAAGGATGAATGATTGCATTTTTTTCGACACTAGTTATTCGAGAGAATATATTGTGGGCGAAATAATATTTTTATTGATGAAAGAATATCCCTTGGGAGTGTCACAACCAAGAGGGTAGAAATCCCCATTGTCATGAACTCGTTCTCATTAGTGTCTAGATAAAAGAGGTGTTTTTTGGTTTTACCATTACATGCATCTATTCCAGAGCCCACCTCTACTTGTTTGTATCCAAACGTGGAAGTTTTTTTTTTTTGAAAAACCACATACTCTATACTCACAAAAACTTTGGGATGTTTTTACTATAATTAGTCTTATCCATGAGGTTTTAAAAAAGGTTTTATAATATTATTCCAAAAATAACTAAACCGGTAATCTAATACCAACTATAACAACCATGCCCATTCTTACACAGTTAACATGATTTATTACATAAAACATCACTTAATACAACTCTATGAATCGAAAGTTCTAGTGTATTGGGAAATTATGAACACTACATAAAAACATAAAATGAAAAACACAACATTTTTATTGAAAACTACTTTAACATGACCGCAATATTCTTTCGTACATTGCATTTCATGTGATAACCTGAGGACATGTATAAGAAAAGGGTGAGATATAAAGCATATTAAGGGAGTAAAAAAGGAATAAAATAATGAATACAATACATGATAGGAAATAGGAATATCAATGGAGCGTAAGATAAACAAGAACATAATAACATGATATAACATGATTATCATAACATTGAATTGTGGAAAAAACACTTAACATGATATTAGCATGAGCCAAGGCTCATTGAACATGAAGCATGAGTAAATAGTCATTGAACTAGAATTAGTATGATTAAGCCTTTATTGTACTAGATGTATCACGTCACTAATCTTTAACCAATGCATTAGAGTTCAATCAGGGCATACCATTCTTAATCATATCATTTCATGCATAAGTGTTCCACATAGATCATACCCCATTGATTCGTTAAATTTCATAATTTATTACATGAATAAGAAACACATAATAAATAAATTCAATTCATAAATTAATGATTAAATGTTCATAAATGTGAATAACCTTTATAGATAAATGGGTATGGTATTCACTTACACGATAATTTTTGAATGGGAAATTTGGGTGTAACTTTGGAAGCATATTGATGTAAAATAGAAATCATCCAATGGGTTTTTGAGAGATAAAGGGGTATATAAAAATTTATACATGAAATGGATAGTAATGGGGTCATGGAACAAAATATCCCAACACGTTTAATGGAATTTAGATTCATAATATAAAATAATTTCATGAATATAAATGAGGAGAGAGAATTTCCTTACGGAATTTTGGAATGTTAATGGGTGTATATGAGAGGCATTAATGGGAGAGAAATATGTATGTCATCATTAAAACTTAAGGAGGGATGTATGGAGGATTTTCAAAATCATTCGCCGAAATTATTAATAGAATTTAATGGGTATACCAACATAAAAAAACATGGAAAATTTGAGAAAGGATGAAATCCCTTACTTGGAAACGTGATATTAATGGCTTGGGAGAGGCTTGAGAGAAGATTCTAGGTAACTTGTGGCAGCATGGTAGGATTATAGATATAGGAGTTTAGAGTTTGTTCATGCTTTAATGGTTTTTAGTGAAGATTAATGTTATATTGAGTGGGTCTATATATGAAAGGATAGGGAGTTATTTATTTTTTAGATTTTGGAAACTACACATTAAAATAATCAAAACCAAAAAACCATCCCATGGTTTTTTCCAATGTTTTTTTCACTATGGAGTGGAAAACATTATTTCATATGTCCTATGGACGAACATATTAAAATATTTGGATTTCTTATATGGATTTGAGTCACACTCTTAATAAAATAAATTTAAAATGGTAAAAGGTTTTATAAGTCTTGGAGGGTCCACTAATGAATTGTAAAATTATGAAGTTGAGGACATGGTGTTGGTTGTGGAATGTGTTTTTATATTTATAAAGAAACTGATAATCTAGGTGGTAGTTTTATCCACTATCCTTTTTCAGGTGACCATAGGGAGGTGGTGGAGTTTTATATTCTAGACACTCTAGGATGCATTCATTTCTTGGTTGGGCATTCATAGATTCTTTATGGTGGATTTAATAACAGTTACACTATGCTCTATGCGTATTTAGGTGTTATTTCACCTGTAGTAGGGCAGACTGACTGTGGCCCAGTACTCTGAATGTTTTATTGAACTCTCCCACTACTCCACTGACATGGTAAATGACCCATTTTTCCTTGCCTGAACCTTTCAGTTGGGACTCCGAAGGGAGATTAGTGTTTCAATGATTTCTCTCAGCATCCTGACACATGCTTGAGTACTATAGAGAGTTGTACTGGTGGAGATCATCCTAGATGAGTAGGCACTGATGGTGAGAGCCACCATCAGACGATAGGTGGCTGGGTCATTAGCCACAGTTAGTAGGCAGACGTCGTAGAGGTCAAAACAGGCTAGGCCATCTGGAGGATGACCCTAGGACACAGGGTTGAAGGTGCAGAGCTCGCGAGGCAGATGAAGTCATCTTAGGCATATAGTTTTTTACATTGTGGTGTACATGGGATCATGTCTCATTATTGTCTGAATCCACACAAGGATTATGAGTAGGATTTAAAGGGACTGTCAAGACAATAATAGAGGCTCATGCGAGGAGGTTTTTTGTGTGGAAGATGTGGTAGGGGAGCAGGTCGAGCAGTAGAAGGTGGGAAACATTATGAGGTAATACCACCACCACTGCCAAAATTCCCACCAATTTCACTTGGGGAAGGGAGATGGGTCCAGCTACATCAGATAGAGGCATATGACCAAATCACTCCACATATGATTAGAGGTATGATCTATATCTACTCAACCTTATCTGTAGTTATCATAAACACAGGTTCTAGTAAATCATTCCTTCCCACAGACCATGTTCAAGGCCTAGAGAATTCGGTGGAGTTGTTGGTTCGATCTTTTTGATAAGAGACTCCTACAGGAGAAGATTCTATGATTACGAACTAGTGTCAGTAGGGTTATACTACTCTAGGAGGTGAGAGTTTCATCTAGGATCTCCTAGTAGTAGTAGCAGGGCCTTATGATGCCATCATGGGAATGTAATGGTTATCCACAGTCCATGCTCAGATCGACTGTTTCATGAACAAATTTTGATGTGTCCATGAAGATAGGACCATGATTTCCTTCCCAGTCGAGAAGGGAACCATTTCAGCACAGGATGAGAATTCACATCAGAGGGTTTGGCCGATCACTCACTATTTGGATAGCCTTATCCCCAGTATAATGGGAAAGGGTATTTCGAGAATTCATGTAGTGGTGGATGAGTATGAAGATGTCATTCCAGAATATTTCCTAGGACTACTTCCTCACAGAGAGGTAGACATCTTCATTTAATTATACCCAGGTATGGAATCGATATCTACACTTACATATCAGATGGATCTGATAGAGCATTTGGAACAGAGGGTACTATTTTAGGACATGCATAAAAAGGGGTTTGTAAGACCAAATATGTCTCCATGGGAAAACCTAGTGATTTTTTCCAAGAAGGAAGATGTTAGTTTGATGTTGTGCATGGAATTTTGGTGCATGAACTATGAAACTATGAAGAATAAGGATCCACAACTAATAATTGATGACCAATTCGACGAGGTGAAGGGAGGGAGGTGGTTCTTGAACCTAGAACTCAGAGTAGGATATCATCAGCTTCAAGTATAGGATAAGAACATACCAAGGACTGGTTAATATGCCTGTATGACCACAATGATTTTTTGTTGATTCCCTTCAGTATATCCAATTCCCCAGTACTGTTCATGAGACACATTAACCAGATATTCCATCTTTAACTCAATCGTTTTGTTTGAATTTTCATTGATGAAATTTTTGTGTTATCAACATCAGTGGAAGAGCATGTTACACACTTGGGGATAGTTATAGATTCACTATGAGAGAACCAGCATTATGGTAATATATCTAATATCCAGATCTAGATTCAGGAGGTCCACATTCTAGTACACGTCATCTTAGAGGCTAGAGTTGCAGTGGATCCTGAAATGATAGAGGAAATTCTCACATGGGAGCCCCTTATGAGAATAATTGAGGTATGAAACTTCTTGGGTTTGTCTTGTTACTATCAGAGGATCGTATCGACTTTTCTAATGTTGTGGAATTGTTTTCAGTATTGACAAGGAAGGGAAAATCATTTGTATGGATGTAAATATTGCATTAGAGTCTCCAGGAGCTATGGAAAAGAGTGATGAGTGCCCATGTATTGAGACTACTAGAAGAGGGTGTTCAGTGTTTAGTCTATTTTGATGCATCGGGGAAAAGACTGGGTTGTTCCCTGATTTAAGAGAAATTAGTGATCACTTATGGACCGTGGAAGATGAGGATGCAGTTGTAGAACAATGGGCTCATGACCTAGAGTTAGAATCAGTGGGCTTTTCCTTGAATATGTGGCGATACTAATTCATGGGTCAATGGTTTACTATCTACTCTAACCACAAGAGCCTTAGGTATATCTTCTCACAGAAGTACCTGAATGTGATATAATGTAAATGGATTGACTTCCTCCAAGACTATGTCTTTGAGATAGAATATACACCTAGGAATGGGAACTTGGTGGTAGATGAACTAAATAAGAAGTCTGGTGTTTAGTTAATTAAGTGAGGTGATGGAGCAGGTTTAATCAATACCAATATCCTTCGTGGATAGTTATATAGAAGATTACCTCTTGTCAATGAGTATCACTCCCCCAATCATACAGTGAGTTTGGGAGTAACAACTTGTGGATGTTGACTGCGAGGCCCGAAATGATAAAATATACTCCTGACATTCTTCTAATGGATATTTGGTAGTTGGGGAGGATGTCATCTTTTGCAGAGGATGCACTATAGTACTAGTGATGTTGTAGGAGGAGGCATTGAGTAAGTTACATACTTCCTATTTGGAGGTACATCCTAGAGTGGAGAAGATGTACAAGGACCTCTGACATCAGTACTATTGTCTGGGGAAGAAGAAATTAGTGGCCAAGTTCATTTCTTGATGCCTCACTTGTTAGCAGGTAAAGGACAAGAATCAGTTTCTAGCAGTATTGGCCCATCCACTCGAGGTACCATAGTGTAAATGGTATGGTATCTCGATGGACTTTGTTATGAGGTTACCACAAACATCCAGGGGCTGTGATTCTATATGGGTGGTCATTGATTGAAGAACCTTTTCAGCTCACTTCCTACACATCAGTGAGTAGGGACTGGTAGAGGCCTTGGGGTGCCTCTATGTCCAGGAGATAAGGAATCTCCATGGGTTTCCTTCGATGATTATCTCAGAACATGATGCAACTTACATATCATTTATGGAAGTGGTTTCAGGAGGCATTTGGGACTCAGCTGTGTTTGAGCACAACTTTTCATCACAAAAATGATGGTCAGATAGAGTGAACCATACCGGCTTTGGAGAAAATGATTTATTCTTGAGTCGGGGCTTTTTGTCATAGGTGGTAGGACAACCTTCCACTAATAGAGTGTGTATACAAATATATCTATCACTCCACCATTGGCATATAACTGTTTGAGGCCTTATATGAGCAGACTTGTAGATCACCCCTATGATGGATAGACACATGGGAGTCAGCCCTCATGGGTCTAATGTTTGTAGGAGATACCATCGAGAAGGTGATGATATTCCAAGATTGGATGAGGACTACAAAGATTATTTAGAAGTCTCATGTCGACAGAAGATGAAGAGACTTGGAGTTTTATGATGGTGATCATGTATTTCTATAGGTCTTACCCCGACGAGGATTACAGTGATTTGGCCAGGGTGACAAGCTATCTCTGAGGTTTATCATAAATTTTCAAATCCTAAAGAGATTTGGAGAGGTGGCATACCACCTAAATCATCCCCCATATATTCACTGTGTGAATATTGTTTTCCACGTGTTGCGGTTTAGGAGGTAAGTGCATGATGCATTGCACATCATTGACTAGGGTGATCTGGACTTTGACGATGGGGAGACATTTGTGGAGTTTCCACTAGTGATAGAGGATCGAAAAAAGAATGTCTTGTGTGGTCATTTGATTCCTCTGGTTCGAATTCGGTGGTATCACATGAATATTTTAGAGACCACATGGAAGCAGGAGGCTAATATACATGCTCTTTACCCCAATTACTTTGATTAGTTTTGTTTTTTATTTTGGGGATATAAGGACCTAATGTGGGGAGATGTATTATCCTGGAAATTATGTGATTTTTGTAAATTATATAAAATTATTCTAAGTCCACATGATCGGACAGAACATGATTCTGAAACCCAGAGATCCGGGAATGAAATTTGGATTTTTTTTAATATACGTTTAGTAAACATGTGAGCATTATTTTCTAACTTTTGAACCGGTCCTCTGATCAGAAATTTGAGGGAACCGTTGAACTCAAAATGCCAATATTTTCCATTAAATGACTTCCCATTAGCCATTAAGGGCCAAGAATAAAAGATATTTTTCAGACTGTTTGAATGTAAAAAATTTAAAAGTATTATTTTATTTCTTTTCTCTCCATTGAGTGACAAATGGTGACACTGTGGTGCAACAATGAGGAGGTGAGAGGGTGCCCTAATGGAGGGTCAATAATGGCTCATTTTGTAAAACCAATGATGTTACCATAATGTCTCATTAATTGAGGGCCATTAAATGCATCTCATTTAATAATCATAATTAATAGGCACATTGTCTCTAATCGTTTTATTTATTAAGATAATCCAAAATGTTGGAGTTTGAGAATTAACTAATGAGGGTAAATCACTAACAAACCTCTAGTGGTCTCCCCCGTAAATGAAGAAAGACAAACGCCAATGATACTTCATCGTCTTCGATGTGCCTTGATGAACAGAGCCAGCGGCAACATCAACTTCTTGAAACCTCTTGGACGAACACATCGACATCAAACGTTTACAACGTAAGGGTTATTGGATTTTAATGTTTCCCCATTTTTATGTCAAACAATAAAGACAAATTATCAGATTAAATGGTTAATCTATGGATAGTGAATTCTTATGTAAGGGTTACTTTTTATGGTTTTTCTCTTTCCAGGATTAGAATATCACTCGTGGTGTTTGAATTAAAATCCCTAAACCTCCTCATAATTTCAAACTCAAATGCAGAGGGTGTGAGCCAACCCAAACAAGGCCCAGAACCTCCTTCATTGTTTTTTATTGTGTGTTCTTCATGGATGATTTATCAAGATGAAAAAAGTGAGTTTGAGGACATTTAATTGAAGGTGACAGCCTAATGATTTCGTAGATGCAACAGGTTTGAAAAACAGACCACCGGAGCGACTATGGTGGCCCGCGGCATCAGACGCAGGAGGTGCGCCCATCGGTATGCTTCGGCGATAGGAATCCATAGCTATACATCCACGTTGGAGAGGTTATGTTTCACAATTCGGTGCTATGTGGAGGACCGGATGACCTGGGCTGCTCGGGTGAGCTAGCATGTGTGGTTCGCCGACTGCGTGTAGGAGGCTGGGTCGGCTAGCTTGGCCGGCCGCGTAGCGCCACCAGGGTCTCTTGATCGCTGGGGCGAACTAGCCATCAGCCTAGAACCATCATACTAGGCTAGTCCTACGAGCTAAATGGGTTAGGTATGCTAGACCCATGATGGACCCATGGATCAGGTCAGACCGGACTTGGTCACGACCATCCCCGTTTAACTAAAAAGATCATTACTTGTAAACTGTGTGCCTGATTGATGTGATGTCTTGGATAGAGGGCCATTGCGTAGATGAAGTAATTTTTTGAAACTCAACTTCAGTTTGGGCAGAAGTTGGAGTACAACCGAGTTGGATCAGACCAAAATCCACCTATGCCATTTTTACAAAAACCCATATAACATACATACATGTCATTTTTTTGACATGTCATCTATTGAGTTGAGAAAATAATGACAAGGAGGTCCATTGGGGTTACTATATTTTGGGATTCATGGAGTTTCATGTATTAATAATGGATTGAGGAGTGGATCCTCCCATAAATCTAGAGTACTATGTGTCATAATCTAGTGGAAAGCTATGAGTTAAAAAACAAATAGTGATACAATGTGTGTCCACACATAGAGATCCTATGAGAGTCAGCACGTAGTAATCCTATGTGGGTCAGCATCTTGAAATCTTATGTGGGTATGCATTTAGAAATCGTGTGTGGGTCAGCACATAGTGACTCTATGTGTGTCATCTCCTAGGGATCCTATATGGGTCAGCACCTAACGATACTCTATGGGTCAGAACCTTGAAATAAAGTGTGGATCAGCACTTAGAAACCCTATGTGAATCAATAGTACAACCTCTAGAAATAATATTTTGATATAGCATTATAAATAATCATCTTTACTTATTTACATAAGTTATACCTAGTGTGAGCTGGGTCTTTTGCTTGGTTCTATGTTTTTGGGATCTTTATTGGTGTTATTACATTTGTGGTATTTTCATTATAGTGTTTTCCATCATGGATTACTGAGGGACCTTTGGGGGTCTTAGGGTCCCTACTGAGTATTGTAATACTCACCCCTACATTGGTTTCTCCCACACCTGTTGTGTCTCTTGCAGAAAATGGATAAATTTTACTAGGAATTTTGGGAGCTAGGACTAAACTGTACTCAGAGGTGGATCGATAGGTGTGGTGTGCTGTAGTGTCATCTGATAGATAGATATACCAACCCTTCATATAGGATCCTTACCAGACGACCTCCAAAAAATTTTATTCTTTTTCGGTACTTTCTTTTCTTTTGGGATCGTATTCTGGCCCCTTTACATTCAATTTACACAAATTACTATTATTGGTGGTACTTTTTGGTGGTTTTATGACATTCATTCCTTTATGGTTCACTTTTGGAAGTTAACCCTATATGAGTGTGTACATGTATAAAAGAAATTTCTTCCGTTTTGGGATATTCCTTTCTTGTGCTAGTCACTACCCCTAGCCTATTGAAGTCAAGCTTGGGGTAGTCATGGCACTGGCCCTAGGGAAGGGTCATGATATATAATATTTTCTCAAAATCAGACACCTTTAAACACCCTTCTATAAATATCACTAATTAAACTTATATTTGTAAACAAGAAAAGTTAATTATAATGAAATGGATAATATTTATTGCTCAAGAAGGGAATACTTATAAACATTTCATCAAGGGTCTGATATTAAGAATATGGGTAAACTGTTGAATTATTATATCATAAATACACTGATTAAGATCATAAAAATATGATTTGATTGACATCGTACTAAACGGGGTGAACTATATGTTAAAAAATATTTTAAAAGAATTAAAATAATAAATATACTAATCCTCTAACTATATAAAGATAGTCTTATCCCTCACTTCGATGATCATAATCACAAAATCATATTGATACATAATACAAAAAAATCTGTGTCACAGAATTAGTGTCACAATAAATCCAATTAATCATTATACGAATCACAATCATAGTAATTATGATAATAAGAAATATAATATATTAAGTTTAATACACTTATAAACATTACTATTAATATGTAAAATAGAGAAAAATACTTTTAAACAGCAATAAAAAAACATTAACAAAGAAATAATGACTTAAAATAATTAAATAAATAATATGTTTTATCTTTAACAGTAATCTTCTCACTAACCAAAACTAGATTAATTAATTGTTTTTAACTACGATGATTTCTTTCTTTTATATCAAGAAAATCCCTGAATACGAAGATCAGAATTTCTATCTTTGTTTCCCTGGATTCCCTTGATAGAAATTTCATATTTTCACAACCAACTAAGCCCTAGTAGACCTTGATCTGATCGATTAGATTCGCTATATTCTTATACTTTTTCCCCTGATCATATTTTGTAACTAGAAATTGAATCAATTAGAAAAATTCTTATGGAGTCATCCTTACATGGTTTCCTTAAGTACACCATAACTCTGAAACAATTACAAAGAGTTAGAACCATAAATTCATGATTCGTAATCTTTATAGCTCTTTTACAAATGAGAAATTTAAAAATGAATCATTAGTAACCAACCTATTAGAATGACTTGGTATTTATGGGTATCATCCCAGTGGTTATATTATTCTCCCAATAGTGATGTTTATTTTTGTTTGTTGCGAAGGCCTGGTCACTTTCCACTTGATAACACATAATTATCTACAATAAAAGAATGCCCAAAATCTTATTTTTTACACCATTATAGTGTAAAAAGTATTCTTCACATTGGAATTATGATTTTTGTGTTTTGAATATAAAGAGTTGTTAGTTTGATTGAATTCCTTGCTAATTTTATAACAATTTTAATCATGAGGATCAGTCTAATGATAATGAGAACTAACATCTGTCTTATGTTGATTATTATTTTTGAACACAATAAAATAAAAAAAATATCATGTTTCCTGGAAAAGATGAGTCTAACTTTTATGATACTAATACTCATTATGATAATAATAATGAAAATGAATTGATTGTAATCATAATAATTTAATAATTATTCTATATATGGTAAAATTTAATTTAAAAAACAAATTCTAAAAACATTTTATATAAGAAAGATACAAATTATGTATTAAAGAAGGATTTTGTAATTTACCAAACCAAAAAGATGGAAAATTAACAAATAGAATTTCTAACACAATAAAATCCCCTTTTTTGAATGGACAACCCATAACATAGAAATTAAAAAATAATATTGAAAAACATACAATCCATGTTAATTTAAGTACATTATATTCCAAGTTAACTAATAAAACCTGATATCCTCCTAAATTTATCACCATTCTCAATATGATGGAATGTATGATGTTATATATAATTAATTCCCCTTTATATGATTACATTTCCTTAGGCTCTTATTCTCACACTTAATGTTATGGCCCTATTATATCTAGTATTAATTTCATAAAAAAATTTCTCCCCCATTCATTTAAATATCACCTTTTGGGATCACTTCCCCTTTGTAAATACATTCTCCCTAAAATATAAAACTTCTCATCGAAACAATATTTGAAAACTAAATTAATACTTATTACCCTTCGTAATTTTCAAAAAAAGTGGTATAGTCATGATTTTTTTAAAATTGTGTTAAGGGAAATAAAATATAGAATGATTAGATGAGGTGACTATTTATCCATAAGAAATATGAATGATCATTCAACCAATCAGAATTGGAAATAATTCAAATAAAATTATGATTTGGATGAAAAAATTAATTCATTCATAACAAAATGATACATATGAAATTCCAAAAAAAGTTCAACTATAATATAAAAGGGAAATTTTAATATTTCATCAGAAAGTATTTCATAATTGTATACATTTTTATGAACTAATTTTTATCTTCCTACTACATTTCTATTCTTTCCTCTTATACCCAAACCATTTCAGCATTAATTCAATGTTTCATATAAATACTTTTTTTCATTCACCATAATTTCTTCTACATGAAATTGGGTCTGGAAAACTCCATCTAAAAGTATCAAATCTTCCAATTCTGTGTTTTTATTTCATGATTAAGATCATCATGAGGTCCCTTAAAACATACCAAATACATTACACTCTTTTTATTTGTTTTTAAACTTATATTAGAAATTAGTGGACTCATTTATAAACTACTTTAAATCCTAAATATTATCATCATAAAAATAGATATCAACATTGGTCTATTGAGTTAATGATATAACCATATTTCATGTGTTTTTATGAGATTGATAATTTTCTTTCAAAATCATCAAATCTACCTCATTCAAAATGAAAAAATTTGTTCTCATCGTTAATTATTTTTATTTTTATCATCAATTTCATGAATCACATCTCATGTAGCATCATGTCTTAGGGAAAATTGAATTATACCATTGAGTCTCTAAAATGATAGAATAATGTTATCAAATCATTCAACATTTATTACATTCAATGAATCTGTTTCATCTTACTGAATTTCTAGGAGTTTAGAAATACTGGCTCTGATTTCATCCTCATTTCTTTTCCCTTTATCAACATTCTTATAATCCTTTTCATGAAATTCCTTATTTTCAGAAAATTATATATTATCCCTATTATCGATGTCATAATTATCTCCCACTATCATTCAATTTTGTGTTTTAAATTATTTTTTGGATTATGGTTGGGATTTTTCCTCTAATGAATGTTACTTTTTTGAACATTGAAATTTTTCTTTTTGATTGGATTTGGAAGGAAAATATGATGATAGTTCCTATTATGATATCAATGATAACTTATTGGATTGAGTTTACTTCTCATCATATTATTCATATTTTTCCACATTATAATCCTCCTCATATTCTTAATCCCCATTACAATTTTCTTAATTTTCATTATAATTCACCTATTCTTCAAAAAAAAATCTTCATATGGTTCATTTTGTTCTCCTTCCCTTTGTTCTCTTTCATTACCCATTTTATCAATTCCTACAACCTCTTAATTATTTTATTTATCAAACACCCCTAGATATGTTCCTCTCTTATTGGGTCTACTTTTATAGTTGTTACTAATTCCAATTGTTTTTATAATCCTAAAAGAACCAATTCTTCATCAAGAACATTACTCTTTCTTTCATTAACAACCAGAGGAACTACGATATGAACACCATTTGATTCATGAAAGTATAATTAGATATATATATATGTGGTTGATAAATTATTTTGGTGGGATTTACTAGAATCACATTACTTGAGATCTTCTCAAATCCTTTAAAAAACATATTACTAAATATTATTTAGATTATCCTTCTTCTAAATTTTAATTTCTTCTTCTTGAAATGTATGAGGAACATGAATATTTAAGGCCTTATCCTTAGGAAGATCAATTATGAAAATAAACTCTCTTGGTTTCCTTATAAATTTCTTTATTATCCATTCATCTCAATCTTTCTCTTGGATGTTCGATTGTTTATTTCTTTCTTATTTGGGGAATAATTATCAATAAATTTATTTTTCTACTCACCCGTCTAATATTTTATAGATGTTTCTTCTTCTGATGCATCCCTTACATGTTTTTGAAGAAGGACTTTTTATTTAACAATAAAAATAATTCACATTATCTTCATTGTATAATCAAAGATATATGAAATATTAATTTTATTCTACCGGATTAATTCAAACTATTGAAATAATTAATTCATTAACACAATAATATTCATAAAAAATCCAGAAACATCATAATATTAGGCATGATGGATGGTATATTCTTATATCTCATTGTTTGAAACAAAAATACCATAAGACTTATATTCCTCATGTTCACTAAATAATCTAATATAAATACATCTGAAACATTAAGTGTATATCTATCTACATTCATTAGAATAAAAAACCCTTGAATCCATAGGGTGATAACTTGATTTTTTAGTGTTAGATAGATAACATTATAAATAATTTTTTAATAGTAAAACAACAAATCTTCATATTTCATTCAATTAATGGTACCAAGATCATCAGGATTTCTGTCTGATGAAGTAAAAATAAACCCCTTGTGAGGGTATTCTAATCATACTCGTATGTTTTTTTATGAGAACCTTTATCTCATTTTATTCTAGACAAATGATAATTTTTCAATACATTATTCATTGAATAAATTCACAGAGGAAAAAATATTTTAATGAGAAAAGGGTAGAAGATATCATAATATTATACTATATTCTCTAAAAAATATATTCACATCCATGAAACATAAAAATATTACATTGAGAAGAAATATATTTTTCAAAAACGAAAATTTCTAGAAAACATTGTCATGAAATAAACTATTCATTGTAATAGTCATCTGAAGCCATCTATTGAAATCAATATTAATTTTATTGTATAATTAGTAAAATATTATTTGGACTGGGATACAGAAGTTTATCAATATCCTAAGGTGAAAATATACAGCTAACTGATATGGGAAATATGGGGGTTCACTCCTTCATATTGGTATTAATGTGATGTTTGATCATCCAAAATGTATCCCACTATTGATAATCAACATATTCTAGTCTTATTATTGGGAAACATTTTAAGAAATATTGAATGTATTATCGAACACTTCATGTTTTAAAATATTTATCATATTGGGGTTGAATAAAAATAAGGAAATGTTAATAAAAGTTTTTAAGGATAAATATTATAAAATAAATAGTGACGGCAAAAATAAAACAACTAACATAATTATATAGTGTTGAAACTAAAAAACATAACATTTATAATGACTAAATTCGTCACTATGAATGAATTTTTCTTAGTTTTTAGTAAATATGATCATTTAGATTTTAGAACATTAAAAAAAATTCAAAAAAATTATAAATATATTAATATCTATGTAAAACTAATTATTATTTTTCAAATAAAACTAATTGTAATAGTTGTAAAAGAAAAGCATATTACAATATTTTTTAAATATAAAACATATTATTAAAAATTGAGTCTACTAAAATTTATTAAATTTTCTATGATCAAAACCCATTTAAGGATTCTCAATATTATAATTTTATATGTAGTTATATGTCTAAAAACCCCATTATGATAATGATTTTAAGGAAACTAAAATATTAAAAAAAATCAAACCTATGAACTCTCCTTATGAAAAGGTATAAAGTAATTGAGGAGATGGGAAAACATGAAATAGATACAAAATATCATTTTACATTGATCATTACCAGATTTTGTTTAATGTATTAAAATATATCAAAAGTAATAGGTTTTTTAAAATATCAACAAGATGATGTTGCATTCTAATAAATTGTAAAATGATATCTCATTTATGTGTGTGATACCAAAGGAAATTGAATCTTATATTTATGTGTTTATAAAGTGAGATTTTTTTTGGTTTTTTACTTAGTTAAATGGAACTTATGTTTCATGGAATATTTTAGTTTGTTTAAAACTCATTACATATTTAGTGAGTTTGTGTTCCACCCACAATACGTGAGCACAACAACTTCCTGCTATTACATATTTTGTTTCAAAAATGTAAAGTTATTTATAGTGTTATTTCTTACAAGTCCATGAATCTAATGATTCGACTACAAAATGAAATTTTTTTGATGAACTATTTTTATCCATTCTAAAACCAAAAAATTCATCATATGAAAAAAAATTCAAAATATTTTCCAGAATAATAGAGAAGACCTAAATCCATACATCCTTTAAGATAACAAAGAAATCATTTTTCAGCTTCTAGATGGTATTCCCATTGATTTACTTTTTAAAATTAAAATAAACATACATAAAATATTAAATATGTATTACTATATGTTAAGGATAGTAAATATCTTATCATACCAATATAAGTCTTTTAATTAACTAGTTTCTTAGACTCATCATGATATAGAGTATTATAAGTGTCTAAAGGATTGCTAATACTTTAATTATTATTTAATAAAATCATTTATTGAAGATATATAATATATATTTATATTATTATCTCTTCCTTCTACTTTTTTTTGATATTTGAAAACCAAGGAAAAATGTTAACTCACCCATCATACTCATCTCCAAATCATATTTCATAAGTTCCACAATAGAATATTTTAATAAATTTTTTGTCCATACAAATATATTTTTATCAAAATATATACCAAAAATCATTATATTTATGTTAACAGTTATAAAAATATTTTGATTCACACCTCCCTTAATAAAAAAAATTATAACCAAAATCTTTTTAAACATTTATACAAAGATATAGGGTCATATTTAGGTCAATCAGGTATTTGGACAGTTTATAAATGCGATTGTGATGTTTCTTCTTTTCAAAACCCTGGGGTTCCCAACATAAAATTCATCCATAACATATAAATTATTAAAATCACACTTCACATACATTTTGAAAAAGTATAAAATTATTGAATTATGTAATTTCAAGTTGAATACGAATTGACACATTTCTAGATATTTTCATATTGGATTATTAATTATCTATTCATTATTGTTCATTATAACCCTTAAACAAAAATATTTATTTATTTATATAAATTATTCTATTTTCATTACATTTGTTTCTAAAAACAGTTTTTACTCCAATTATATATATCTCTTTTGTGCATTGAACTAAAGTCTATAATGTTTTCCTTTCAAATTCATGATCACATCTTGCAATGACTTATTACAATCTTCATCAGTTAAATCCTAATTATGATTCTTATGAACAATTTTTGATAAGAAATATATATGTTCAATTTTATTTCTCAATGGAATATCTGGTCCTAACGGGTTGATCTGCACCACCAATGATACCATCTCTAGGATGATTCCTTCGAGACAAATTATTTCTTATGTTTTAAATATTATTTTCTTCAATATAAGGTAAAAAACAACATGGGGAATAAAATAAAATAATATATCTTTCAAAATATCCTTGGGTGTATAGGATTATAAAAAAGGACGATATTCTATTTTAGAAATAAAAACATAATATTTTGTTTACGGTGATTGAAAACAAAAGGGTATGTTTCTTAAAACATAATAAATCTAGTTTTTTTAATATTATAATAATTTCTTTTAAAAACTCTATTGGCCATAGATTTAGTGGAATAAACTTAAAATATGAATTATAAATATCATTAGAAATATCTTATATCTCATTTTTCAATATGATAATGCATAAATTCGCCTTATAATTTTTTTAAAAAAATTACAATTTTATTTTCCTAAATGTTTTACAAAGTGAGATACTTAATCACAAAAATGTAATGTATTGTTTTCACTATATATGAATAATTCTTCATATTACGATAATTTTTTTTACTGATTATAATATTTTTCAATTATGTATGTGTTTTTAAGATTCTCATATGTTTGTACATTTTTAAAGAGTCATTTTTTACCTGAGGTACTTTAGTAAAAAACATAATTTCCCCTATCCAAAACATTAATTCTCATTAATATATTCAAAATATTAACCCCCACTAGAACTCCATGTGATAGAATCTTTAAGAACATTATTTCATTGGTATTTTTAATAATGTTATGTATATATTTCATAATTTCAATAATTATTGTTTTTAATTTTAATATTTTCACAATCTAGAAAGGTATCATCAGATTCCATCCATTCATAAAATGTTATATCATCTTTATTTTTACTTATTTCATTACATACATTACTTTACCTATATTAATAACCAATCTTACCTAAAATTTTGTTCATCATTATGGTAATAGATTCCAATTAAATATCCAAATTTTCATATACACTTTAATAAAATTGAAAAAATACTATTCTTCATTCATGGGGACATAACAATTTTATCAGGTGATTGATATTTATAAGGATTGATAGTGGAATCGAAATAAACACCTCTATTTTTCATTTTTATTCTTCCCAACATCTATTATGATTCTACATTAATACTATGTAAGAGTTCCAATATGGTCATCTAAGGTATGGATACTCACCTTTTCTGTTTCATAAAAAATAAACGCCTTGCATTTCACCTCATTAAGACTGATATTTATTATCATCCCTATAGGTATTTCCTCATCAAAACCATTATCACCAATATCTTGTAAACTAGTGCTAATTTTAAGGAATCTCTTGTTCATCTTGGAAACAAATCTCAAGGAAGAAAATGAAAATATTTATAGTCATCTCTTAACATAGATCTCATAGTTTTAACAACCTTTGATTTTTCAAAATATTCTACTTCATGATTTTTTCAAATACAATTAGCTTCCTCAAATGTTGAAATATCAAAATATATACTTCTAATAGTGCATCATAACGACGTTTTTCATACTATTTATTTGAGATGATACTCATTTTTCTCTTGATTCATAAATGTATTAACATCGTAATTTGGAATCATATAGTTTCTTATCATCATTCCAAAATTTTCTAATCCTCATTTAATAAGAAATATCTTCATTTTATCCACCAAGTATTCATTGTAAGCACCATTAAAATTAGTTGGTCGGTATGGATTAAGGTTATCTCTTTAATCAATATTCATTATTTCTATCTCTAAAATAAAAATATATATTATATTCCATAAAACATGGTACTATAATAAATGTTTTAAAAATATTCTACGGGAAAATAAAGTCAACAACTAGAAATAGTAAGGAAATTAATAAATTTGAAAAGTATAATTGTTGTGGAATTATACTCTGATTCCAATTATTGTATCAGTATATCAAAATTAAATTGATTGGGATCATAAGAATGTGATTTTATGGATATCATTCAAGTCGGGGCAGGTTAAGGGTAAAAAAAATAGTTTGAATTAATTAAACAAAGAAATACACTATGCCTATTACTGTTTGTAATCAGATATTTATCTTAGCCTGATGATCATATTCACAAAACAATATTCAGACACAATATGACTAAATAAAACTAACTAAATTAGTGTCACTACATATAAGATTAATCTGAGTATGATTAAAAATCCTAGTAATTAATGTAATACAAAATAATATATGGTATAATGAATATGATGATCCACATTACTATTAATATGAAAAGTAGATAATAAACATTTAAACAACAAGAAACAGTTATAACAATGTGTGAATTACTTCTCTATATTAATAGATATTCTCTTATATCCATAAGAGTATTGTAGTAATTAACCATGATTGTAGGTATCCATTTTTTATATATACAAGAATGTTTGACTTCCATAATAAAAGAAATACATTGATATGATGATAGGAATATCTATCATCATATCTATATAATCCATCAATAAAAGGATCAAAATTACCCATCCAACCTATCCCTGATATTCCTCAATATGATGGACCAAATTTTATCTTTCTCTAAACCTAGAAGCCCTTAATTGTAATTATAGATTGGATATAGAAAAAATTTACAAAAAAATATTAAGGATACAATCATAAAAGGATTCCTTATGAAACAAAAAACACTAAAATAATTACAGAGATTACGACTAAGAATTTCATTATTGGTAATCTTCATATATCTCGTGCAAATGAGAAATTAAAAAATAAATCATCATTATCCAAAATCTTCGAATGTCTTGGTTTTTATTTTCATCTTCCCAGTTATTATATTACTATCCCAATAGTCATATTTATTTGACTTTTTCCCATGGACATTTACACATGGAACATTAAAGAACATAAAGATCTCAAATAACAAAATTTCTAACATCATATTATTTTACACCATTATTGTGTAAAATGTATACCTTACAATGGAATTAATTTAGTTATTAAAAATATATTCAATTTTCAGTATAATAGACATCGTTACTATAATTACTATGAAATTATTGAAAAAGTATTTTTTGATGATTTTCAGAACTAGCATCCATTGGAAAATTTAGATTTTTTTTAGTACTAAATACAATACCAATATTATGACATCTTTCATGATAAAGGTGAGTCTAGTTTTTTTGTACTAATACTCGTTTGGATAATCATAATGAGGTATGTATTTTTTATTCTCTCAATACATTAGAAATTATTCTATGTATTCTAAAATCTATTTTTTTTAAAATAACATTATAAAATTCATGTGACATATTTATGTTAGTAATTTTGTATTTAAATAACACATTGTGATTTCCAATAAAAATTAAAGGGAAAATTAAGATACATAATTTATCACTCAAAAGAAACATGGATAGTTGGGAAATTTTTTAGAAACAATTGCACCACAATATGGGTCATCCCTAAACCAGGATTAAAGGCTATGTGATTTCATATTCATTAAATCATATTCTAGGGAAAATGTTTAAAGAATTATTATATAATAAACATTATTCATGGTGGATAATCACACCCATATATAAATATGGAATTTCATATAATAACTTGTTTTTGGACAAACATAAACTAATAATAATTATAAAATATTAAAAAATCAAAATTCCAACATTTCATGTTATGAAAAATATGAACTCGATTCATGATTTGTAAAAACCAAAATCCCACTATTCGTATAGTATAAAAACCAAATTCTCACACATTATATTATGAATAATAAACATTTCAACAGTTATGTTTTAAACAAAAAAATTGATCTTATTTAATATTATAATATCATGATATATATATCCTTATCCAGTTCATTGGAGAGAGAAAAATAGTACCCCACTTTTCATCATCGATATAAATGTTTCCTATTTATTAATAAATCATAAAATTTCTTAATTAACCCATGTGATAATAAATTTTTTCTTAATCCTTTCAAAATCAAAATAAAATATGAACTTATGAAATGACAGGATAACAAATCTCTAATTTTATTAAATAAATTGTATCATAAAAACATATAAATGGGGATAAAAAACACTACATGATTGATAAACCATGGAGGTTAAATATAAGTTGTAACCAACAAATCATAATTTTTTTAATATATTATTATTAAATATGGAGTGTAAATTACATTGACAACACATTTTGAGATGTAAAATATAATAATTAATAAAATTACTATAAAATATTCAATATAAGAGAAACTTATGTTGGGAAAAGTGTTTCATTTTTTACAAAATATATGTCAATTTGTTCTTGTAATATTATTATATGATGTTTTTATGGTTACAAGGGATATGTGGATTAATAAAATTATGTTTTATGTCATCGAAGAATACAAATCTTTTTAAAATTTTGATGATTGTTGAACTAATGCCATATGTTTTAGAAATTTACTAAGGAGGGAAAATGTTAAAACAAGTTTCATTGCCATATTCAGGTGATGATGTAAAGATAATGAAAAAAATTATTTTATCCTGATTTTTATAAGAGGAATTTAGTAGAACTCTATGTGAAATGAAATTACATTATACATGAAATATATATGAAGTGGATGATGATTTGAAGACGAATTTTTAGGAAGTATTGTCTTATAAAATCAACACATATAATATTCTAAGTGCTGTTTTTTGTGGACATTTTAAAAAATAATGACTAGAAAAAAATATATTTATGGCCAACCTAAATCGAGGAATTATGGGACTATAGGCCCATGACATTCATAGGAGCTAGAAAGATACATTTTTATGGTATATGGATGATTGTGCCTATGTATAAGATTTTAGGGTAATGCTTGGGTGATAATGAAAGTAACAGAGCCTCCAGTGGACTGGTAGAGGTGTGTCATGAAATGTGTGGTGATTGTGGGCATCTTTCAGGTGTTGATACCCTACTGATGACTCAAGAATTGATCGACCTATATTTTAAATTATTAAATCATGTAGTCATGGTAGAAAACAACTTGGGACAAATATAAGGGTGATATTATTCCTTCTTTTATATAATTACCGATAAAACCCCCAACAGATTATCATAGCCATCTAAGCCATATGATTTCACTAATCCATCATCTCCTACCTCATGTGATGCAACACTTTTCCATTATTGCAGATTTTATTCCTAACAAACACAGATATAATAGGATGTTTCCATGGATATTAAGAAGATGAAATTTCAATATATAGAATCTATGAGCCTCCATGTGGGAAATCATTATATTGAATTATTGTGGATAACCAAAAAAATATGACACATCTAAATGAAAACATAGATGCATAATTAAATTATTTCATATGATATTAATGGGATCTTTTGAGATTTAATAGGGGGAGAAACATGTGATCATCAATGCTAGGACATTAGTTGTTATATTGTATGAAAATGTGCCATAAGTTTTTATATCTGTTTTAGAAAAATGAAATGACTCTTTTAATAAAAAATAAGACATGTAATATAATAATAATCAATGAAACAAAAAAATTATTGATGTTCCTTAAAAATAGATATAAGGTCGTATAACTCACCTATAAAAGAAGAGATTCCAAGATGAAGAGTTTTGCAATAATTTTTGAGAAACAACTCATCTTTCCATATAAAAACATAAGACCATGAAAATAATTTAGGATAATAATGTGATGATCCCTCTCGTGATATTATTTTTGAATGAGTAAATGAGATCTTTTGAGAACTTTTCCAATATTTAACACGCTTAGATTGCTTCATGAAGAATTTGTTCCATCAATTTATATGGATTTTAATTTCACCCTTATTCATATTCCTCCTTGTATGAAAGATATTTATGTCATTTTATACAACTACAAATGTTCTATATGACATTTATATTACCACTCTCGTATGAATGATTTTTATGAAAATTCACCCGTGAATCTATTCTTTTTTTAACAAAGATACAAGTCTATGCATTCTTACATGAAGAACGAACAAAATACTCATGGGAGAAGAACATTCATATACAACCATTCAGTTTTGTGTGACGTATATGGTTCATTCGTGAATATTAGAATACCCATGCATATGTGATTTTATATTCACATGGGAATAACAGATGACATCGAACCCTACCATATAACATAATTTAATAATTAAATATATAACATGTTCTAGTTTTTAATAAAGACAAGATCTGCAGTGTTATGAACTAATTGAGGTAATAAATTGATTATAATTATACATGTTCTATCATTCAAAAAAATAGAAACTATTTTTTTTCCTTACTTACACCCATTAAATAGGATTGGGAATTTATCAAAAAAAAGAACAAATTTATCATGTATAGTACCACTAAGAAAACTATTTAGATATTTCTGATCAAAATAATTTATGCAGGACCAGAAAAATTCAATGGTACATGAACTAGTTCATGATAATGTATTATTAAACATGATCATGGAAGAAGATATATATATCATCTGACATTGGTTCGGCCTTGAAAAAAGGTAGAAGAATCTTTGTTTCCATTGAATGTATGATAAGCCTCTCAGTTGGAGGTGGGAGTAGTGTATGTATTTTATTTGGGAATAGAATTAGAATGTGTCTATTGGTATGATACAGGTAATAAAAAGTCACTTTTATGATTTAGGAGTAGGCCAATTTGGGTTCATTTACAATTAAGGGTTTTGTTATAATAAAAATTGTGTGTAGATTAGGGAGTACATATGGAGTGATATTTTATTTAAGATTGTAATTTATAGAAATATTACATTGGAGAGTCAATGTTTTTTTGTTTATCTGTAATGGAAATGAGTAGTCCATTCATCAAAATAATGAAAATATTATGTTATACTGTCTCTATTGCTGGAACTTCATAAGTGGCTATATTTAGATATATCAAAATGTTTATTGAGAACAATAATATGTTCAAGAGGTTGAATAAAATATAAAAAATAATTTATAAAATTACTCTACCACTGATTCACCCCTCCCTCTTAGTGAAACCTAATCTGACCAGGGGCTCTACATGATGTATCATATATATGTTCCCTATATATATCCAATGTAGAATTTATGATGTTGAAATATCTATAAATTTCTGAGATACATCAGATGGATATTTATTCTACTGAACATAAATATGATATATCAATGTAAGCTGGAGAAGAATCATACAGTGAATAGAGATACTCCTCAACAATAAAGTGATATTAATAGTATAATACACAATAGTTTTCATGATTATAATTCTTCTAATTAATCCTAATCTAGGTAATATGATGACTTATCATGTAGTTATCATCACTTTTTATCCAAATATAATTTAAAGAATATATTTAAATATTTGGTAAAACATTTAACTGGAGGACTCAAGAGTCTTTGGGAAAAAAAATTACTTCTAAAGAGGAATATAATGATATGTAAGAATAATTAAATAAAGGGATTTCATAATTAATACTCTGTTAAAACATGGTAATTAATAGGATCAATCAATTTATATGATATATAAAATATATCATGTTGTTATAGAAAATTTTCAACAAAATATTTCTAAGACATATTTCATTTATATTGTGTTTGTTGATTTATTCCATGAATTTGATAAATATTTCAGTGTTTATTTGGATGTGAAAGCTTCCAAACTAATTTATAATTCATAAAGGTAAAATAATATTGATTTTTCAATTATCAAGATTATACATCCAGAAAAATTAGGGAAGATGAAGTATAATTTGTATGAAAATATGATATTAATTTTTTAAGATAGTAAATCCCACACCAGGAATTTTTAATAGATATATGAGATATTATATTATCAAAAAATCACTAAAAGATATAAATCCATAATTTCTAGAAGAATAGATATTTCCACACATGTTTTCATTATTTATCATGTCTCTAAAAGAAAGTGGGTTCATAACCCATTCAGTTGGAACCATCTTTTAAGAAGATGATATAAAATAACATGTAAACTATCTACTATACTTATATATATATTTGATTTGTGGGGGAATAATTACGTTAAACACAATAATAACACACAAATATGCTGTAAAGGTACCTTATAGCCCCTTAAGAGATATACCATGCATCTAACCTTACTTATTTAGTACATAGAATGATAACCCAGTCGGAATGAAGCTCATTACATATTCCCAAGGCTGAAAAACTATCCTAAGAGCCCAATATATCATCATGAATGCATCATATTTCTTAGGTCACTAGGACTACATCATTCTAGTGTCACCACCTTCCATCTTCATGCGTCATGTGTGTCTCACCATCTACTTGGGGAAATTCTATCCCACCCAGATTGGAACTCTGGTCTGATATAGGATTACGAGGAATTCATACCACTCTGGTAACCCCCAAATTAATTTCTACAAATATTTTTTTGAGTTCTAGTATAGTATTCAATGAAAATATTATAAAATATGGATTTTGATAAATTTTTATAAATCAACCACAAAAATATAAAAAATAAAGTAAGGCGTACATTTAGTTAATGAAAAGATAATGAATATTCCATACCTACACCAGACATGTGAAATACATTTAAAATTAAAAGTGAAAAGTCATCCATGGGATGTAAAAAACATATTTATGAATAATAATGTTATAACCTCTAATATATAAATTGGATAATGAAATTTGTTAATAAAATCAATACCCCTTTAGAAAAAAGGCTCCAGATGATTAAGTAGAGCAAAAATATGTCTCCATATAGAATATATCTCACGGTTGAAGCCTCATGTTTAGTGTTTTCATCTAGTTATATGAATGGTTTTGGAAAAAATTTGAATATTTCTCAGATGAAAAATCCTTTATAAGAAACATTCACGAATCAGTTGGAATTCTGGGTGAATATATAGGAACACGTTATTAGAGGATGTATTTTTATCCATAATGTAATCCAAGAAGCCACAAACAAATAGATATGATGGATTAAAAGACTTATTTAAATATATAATCATAAGGAGCATACATTGATGAAATTCATGATAGTACTACTAAGAGATATTCTTTATCTTGTATAAGGGAATATCCCTCAATATACAAATATTTTCATGTCATTTGATGACTTGACAAATATAGTTAATTCAAAGAAATAGTTCCAAGTATTTTGGAAACATAAATTGAAATTGGATAGGTTTATAAATATAATTATAAGTATTTGGCAACAGAAACTGATGGGGAAAAATATTTTCCATATATTTTTAAAATTTGTTTTGCTGATTTTATGAAAAAATAACGGACCAAGTTGAGAGTAAGTTCTCATCCTAAATGTTACTCATGAAGACTAACAATATTCCTACATATTTAAAATTATTTTATAATTTCTAGGATAAAATACTTTCAATTACAGTATATATTTCAGGCTGTAACATATTTCAATCATGAGGTGATTTTACTTCTATGATTTTGGTGATTTCTGTAAAATTGCGGAGATGAGTGAATCCCTTATGTTTCGAAAACATTTAGGTATTCCATTTACACATTCATCCCGCATTTTTAATTATATTAATCATATCAATTATAGGGGAGTTATTATTTTATAACAATATGATACTATTGGGGAGATAAATATTTGCCTCCTAAGAATTTTTATGTTTTTCTATCTTTATATTAGATATTAAATTTTACTGATCAATATAATTGCATACATTCACTAAAAATTAGAATTTTTAATTTCAATGAATGACTTCTCATGAATGTTAATTTATGGATATAGTAGTGATCCTTGGCTATATCCATTTTATTTTCACTATAGGTTGAGCCCATATATATATATATATATATTATTTATGACTGGGTCCTTTCTAGAGTAACAAATTTCATATTATCCCTCTCTCTTAATTGATTAAGAAACAATCATTTAATGGATGATGCAATGATTCTCGGAAAATAAAATTAAGGATTACTACTATGAAGTTAGATAGAATCCCATAAAATTTATAATTTCTAAAATTTCAGGATCATTGAAATAATAGGCAATTTTTATTAAATATTCTATCGAGTGGACATTGTTGAAACATGTGGCCATCCCTTATTTTGTTGAAGAAATGTAGACCATGAAAAATATTACATTTTATTTTTATTATATGTTTATTGAAATATAATTCCATCTAAAATGTATTAACATTTTATATAAAATCATAATTGGGGTGGAAGAGGATTTGGAGATTAATGTTTAGGATGAATTGCTTGATCAATTATATACTTATAATATTCAACGATTTTTTTGGTGGCTCTATTAAAAATAATGTCTAACCACCCATGGAAACCACGGTCTGCCTCAATGGAGTCATTGTGGGACCAAAGAATGACCAAAAAAAGGATATCTATCTTAAAATAGTCTGTAAGGTTTATGGGTGAGTGGGACTATGTATAGGCCTATATTCTCATCCTCAGGTGAGATTGCTTGAACAATGTTGTTAATGGGATAATGTGCATGTTTCATAGCCCTTGAGGTAAGTGTTTTCATGGTGCATTTGTTAATCTCCCACTCCCAGTTCACCTGGTGAGCATGAAGTATCATAAAATATTCATGATAAAATACATGGTATAATCTATTGTGGGTCGGAATATAAAATTGGTACTCTTACTCATTTTAAATCGATACCGATAAAACACTCATAGCAAGATCAATGTCATTCAAGTCAACTAATTTCCATGATCCATCATTGTCTACCTCCAGTGATAACAAATGATTCCATTATACAATAGTTAAATACAGACCACCATTGATATATTTAGTGAATTATATGGGTATTATAAAGCCAGAATTTTTGGATAATGGGGGTTTAATCCCCCATTAATATAATCTTCAACATCCATGGATGATGTTTTTAGAATATGTTGACATAAAAGAATGAAAATTCAGTTGGAGAAGGTTTTTATAGATTCTAATATTCATGGAATATTTCAAGATTCCAAATATCGAGAAACAAGTGATATTGTTTTAATGAACCTAAGGACATCACACATTGATGATTATACGATATTTTTTGGAATTATTTTTGTGAAACTGTGAACAAATTAGGTAAGTTAAAAGAATCATTGACATGAAATTATGTAAACATATTTTGTGTTTATCTTGATATCACATATAATGGTGGTAATTTGGTAGAACTAAAATACAAAATAATATATTCTAATTCAAGGATTATTAGTGTGATTTTTGAGAAAAATATTGTTTTTCCACGAAAAAATAGATCATCGCATAAATTATTCTACTTAATAAAAATATAATCCTTTTTTTGATACTATTATGTGAGGGAGAAGTGAATTTCCCATTGGAATTTGATATATTTTTAAAAAAAATCATTTTTTCATGAAAAACATATTTAATGAATCCATTTTTAATTTTATGATACCATTACATGTATTCCTCTTCATATGTGTGTATAATGAGTCAAGTTTCAATAGTGATAACATTCAATTTGAGAAGTCCACATACACTCTAATGTGATGGACATTCATGAAGAAGACACTCTATCATCCATTTTGGTTTGTGTGAAGAGACGAGGTTATGCCTGCATGAATTCTAACCTAAATTTAGAATCATATTACCACTGAAGAAAAATTTTAATGTACACCCATTTAGGATTCCATAAAAGAGAATGTGTATGCATGCGTATGATTATCCATATCAACAATTGATTTCATATCTACTTGAGAATAAATATTTACATATAACACTAAATAAAAACATAACATAATATATCAATATATAATATTAACTACTGTTTCAAGGAGATAAAATCATGAGTGTTGAATAATCTAGAGTAGAAACAATTTCATAGAATTTTGAATGAACAATATTGAAAAAAAATATTGAACAATTTTGGTGTGTCCCATAAACATATTAAGTGAGTTCAAGACTTAATCTAATGGAGTTATAATAGTATATAAATATCTTTAAAGAATAAATGGATTAGGTAATTATTATTGGAATCTTTTGGGCATTACTAATAAACAAAAATGGTATATGAATAGATACATATGGAAATAAGATTTAGCGATTAAATATTCGAAGATCAAGAGATCACCCTAAAGTGTATCACTCTTGATTAAAATTTGTGGTATTTCCTTTGGAGACAAATGTAAGAGAATATTATCTACAAGGGTCAATAATAGTGGATGCCTTTCGGATGCTACTTGATGCAGAATGAGTTCATTAGATCGAACTGGAGCTGGATAAGTCTGTTGTGGAATTTAGGAGAATTCCATTGTAGATTCTAGTTACACTATGGATTGAATATAAAATGACCCTACAATATTGATTTATTATTATATATGGTATGATTAAATATTGATCATTTTAATTTATAAAATTATTAGTGGACAATCCATGTTGGTTGGTGTAACCAACATGGCATATAATAGGCCATACAACCAAACTATGTAAATATTGTTTTATACACTCTGTCTTTCTATATACTACATCAATTACACACAAGGTGTGATTTGGATATACAATATTATGATTCATGAACATTAAAAATATCAATAATAAAAATTTAAAAGAAATATTAATTCAATAAATTTATTATACCACTGATTTACCTACCACCACCGCTTAGAGGCCCTTAATTATACTTGGGCCTCTATAACCTAAGAATTCATAATATTTCAAAAATTATAATTGAAAATAAATTGATACCATTTGAATTTTCAAATATTATTTCATATAAATAACATAATAAATAAATAGTTTTTTCTACAAGGGAATTTTTAAAATACCTTGATAACTTTTTCTTTTAACAAGAATCAGTAATATTGGAATCATTAAAATGAAATAAAATTTTATGAAAGGGAAATTGTAACTAATTTGAAATTGTTTAACATTATAAATAATCCAAACTAATTAAGCCTAAAATAATATATAAAACATATAAAATTAAAAAATATATTTTATTTTAAAATAATTAATTTTTAAATGATATAAAAACATTTCCTATATTTTCAAACAGCCCTGTTAAAAACCCACATTTCTTATATGATTTTAAAAAAATTCATTCTAAAATGTGGTAATGAGAAAATACATTTTACCATTGATATTTTAAGTAAAAAATTTGATATATGGTATAAAATAATATTGCAGACAAATTCTACCAATAGATCATCACATTTTATAAATCTCAATTTTTGGAAGGATATTGTAAATAAATCCTTTTCGATTCTGTAACACATATTTTATAACTATAAATAGATAATAGCCATTAAATTGAAAATTTAAAACCATTAATGATTATTAAATCCATGATATAATATATCATACAAAAATTATACCCACCATGTAAATAAAATTTTCTTTTTAATATAATCAATTTCTCAATAAAGGAAATTGTGAAGAAAATCCCTTAGCATATTATTTTCTCATTTGATGACACATAATGTTCTTATATAACTAACATAAATATTATAATATATATTTTTATAAAATTACTCAAAAATATTACAATAAGGACCCAGCCTTAAACATTACCTAATCTTGAATTAAATGAATAATTCACATTGAGGAGTTTTTTAGGTTTTGAGTTTTTGAGAATTATACCATAACTATTACATTATGTCTCAAAAATTACAAATTAGACACTTCTAATCAGTTTCTAATTTTTTTACAAAATAAAATATCTTAAAAATAAACATGTATACTTCCTTGTTTTAGACAACATGACTTTTCCTTGATCGCATCCTTGACACAATTCATCTTTAAGTCATATTGAAAACATTTCAAAAACATACGATGAGCATAAAAATCTCTGTAAGGGTTATAAGATGAGGAAGGAACACATTATCCCATCAATAAAAACAAATCAATGTAACCAATACTTTTCAATCATAACATACCTTACGAAATCATATGATTTATGAATAACACACAGAAATGATAAATCGTATTGGTAACTTATTGAATTCATATCATACATATATTGTAGCTATCACAGCTACATAGGAAGTCATATTTGGAATACCCATCATAGTATATTCACTATATCTCTTAGGAGAAACATTAATTTTTACATTCGTCAAGTTACTCAACGCATTGGAGATCTATCTTGGGCTCACCGGCCATATGTTTATCATTGAACAACCCATATATGTAAATAATGTCGACGAACCATAATGAATTCATAACACATAAAACAAGCATAATGGAAAGATAAAATTTCCACATTTCTGTCACAATATATTATTTCAAGATATTAACATAATCGATTCTTTATCAAACCATTTTCAAAAAAAATTTATAATATTTAATAATGTGATTTTTGAATCAAAGTGTCCCATACCACTTTGAAAATTTTAATGGAATTAAAATTTGAAAACTTTAATTTCTATATAAATAATTCCTAAAAACCATTTTTAAAACATGTACATTAATGAGAAATATTTAGAAGAATAAATCTTTAAATCAATATTTTAGTTAAGGAGTTATTAACCAAATGATAGTGGATTGAATGCAAATAATTGAGGAATAACATTTCATAAAAACATTATAATATAATTATAACAATGGTATTCATGATATAATATGACAATGGATTGTATATACACCATATAAATGTGAATTGGTTCATAACAATAATGATGTCTCAAGGGAATGAAAATTGAGATGAAATCCCTTATAATGATTGTATCCATAGATTAAGGATAAATCAATTACATAATTAAGTGTAAAAAATACGAATACACCCAATATAAGTTGATATTAAGTATAAAATAATAATATTTAATTCAAACATATTCATATTATGACATAATCACAAGTATAAGTTTAACACAAAGAATTGAAGTTGGGATAAGAAGTTCTCTTACAGAAATTCAACAGCCTAACATCGTTACTTTAAAAATTAGAAAAATGAGTTGATGAGAGAGAAAAGGATATATAATCACTTGGAAATAAAATTTAAAAAAAATAAGGATATATAAGAAAATATCCCAAAATAAGATAATTTCAATTAAAAGACTTAACAAAGAAGAAGGCTTTGACTAAAGAGTGCTGTGAAAGGATCCATTACAAATTTGGTAACATACGAAAGATACACCCCATGATGGAATGATCATAAAATAAAGATTTAAATACCCATAAATTAAATTATATTACACAAATAATTCAATCATGGGAAGTACATTCTCCACACAAAAGGAAATAGTTTCATATATAACAGGAATCTCACAAAAATAAATGTGACATGAAAACATATTACCAGATTGTAATCAATCTATTCATATGAACAAAAGTTAATAACCACCAAATGAATCATTGAATACCATGAATATAAATATAATCAGGACAATATATATCAAATGGCATTACACAATACACCAAATTCAATAAATAAGTGGTTAACAAATGAAATATCGTGGAATTAAAAGTGAGATAAGAAATCCCTTACCACGTGTTCGACTTGACTTGTTTGTTCCTTATTCATCTGGAATAATAAAAATCAGTTAATTTATACTTGATTAAGAAACATTTATAAAGTTTATTATTCCTTTTATATCACTTATTACAATGTTATAAAGATTATGTAATCATTAATGTTAATAATGGTCGTGTTGTCGATTTTTGGTATTTGAGTAAAAAATGAACGCCTTATAATTACAAGTTGTCCTGGTTGTCAAGAGTCCATTATCTCCAGAATTATATTCATGATTAATATATAACTTATATCAATTATATAATGTATATATATATATTTATAACAATACATAACATTTGGATATAAGAAATTAAATGCACCGTTCATGGAGACAGTAAGTCGTACATACGCATGAACGCTACTTTCATTTCTATTTCATATTTTAATTGAATTAAAACCTAATGATACATAGTTATATTATAATTAAATTATAATATCATGTATTATTTAAATAACTCTATCCTTTATACTTCTCACATATGGTATGAATGATTCATATCACTTTGAGGGGGCGGTAGTCTGAACTTCTTCAAATGAAATTATCGCGTTTACTCATAATGGAAACCATAAAGGTATGCTATAAATTAAATATAATGATTCCTTAAAAAACATAACCATAATATATATCATATATAAATATATTTCTATAAAAATGGCCACCAAAATAGGTTGTAGGAGATAATTGAACAATCCTCATTTCTTGGGGCGTTTGTTTGTCATCCAAGAAAACAGTATGATCTTTACCCATTAGATGGAGGTGTTTGTAATTGTAGTTAGAATATTCCTAATAAAAACATCATATAATATTTAGTATAATGGTTTAATTATAAAAGAAAAGAATAAAAAGATTTTAGGAATTAGAGAAGTAAAATAAAATAAAAGAACATAAGAGAAAATGTTACCTTAAAATCATGTAACTCCCTTTGGTTTGAACCAAAGGAATTTCTTGAAGTGCCTTTTACCTAAGGTAAGGCTTTTACATGTAATAAAGGGATGTAGGGAGATTAATTGGGTAGAGTTTGGATGAGCCAAGGGGCTTGAGAAGTCATGGAAATGGGTTTGAAGTGAAGGCTTTTTTTAAAGGGGAGGAGGGGCTCTTTAAGAATGTGTGAAAATATTATTTTATTATATAATGATTTTTGGTTTCTAACGGTCAAAAACACATTAAGGTAAAAGATAATATGACTTGTGGTCGAAATAAAATCACCCAATAATAATTGGACTGGTTTTGGATATTATTGTAATCTTTATAATCATATTTATTTAAATCATTTTTAATGAGGTAAACAATTAATTATTATTATGTCATAAATAATATAATTTATTTGATTTCTGAAAATTATAAAAAAATACCATGATGTAGGGAATATTTTATATTAAAAATAATATTTATTTTCATATAGATAACTTATATAACCCCATTTAAAAATTTATTTACTAAAAATAAATTTGTTTATGTCATTTTTTCCTTTACTTTAAGTTAATTAAAATAAAGTGTCATTATCACTCTGAAGTGGCTCCATGGGGTCCCAAAATAGACCCAAGGATTTCTATGGTCTTACATGAATCCTCCAATAAGGTTATGACAAGAGTTAAGGTAATTTTTTATTATTATGTTATTATTTTTACCTTGAATTAACCAATTTACCTATAACCGCGGTAAATAAAAGACAAAATTAACTATTCCCCAAAAATTATTTTCATCTTATTGAACCACATATTACTTACTATTAACCAACATGTATGTAGGATTTTCTAAATTCAATTCACATAGGAGGTACAATTTCATTTAAATGAAAAAGTCAGTTTTTAAGAACTACATAGAAGATTCACTATTCATCAAAAAGTGATGTTTTTCAAAAAAATACCAAATAACCAGCCTAAAAAAAATTTGATATTCCAAATTCAAATTTTTTTTCTATTTTACCAAATTCAAAACATATAATTTGGATTAATTAATTTAAAATTAATTCCTCTTTCCAAAATAAAGAGCATGTTTTTTTGAAATAATGACTATCAAAAGATTCACACTTGTTTGCGCCAAATTTCAAATAGAAATTTCTTCCAATGAACATAATTGAATTAAATGGTAAAAATATAATCTAATTAAACTTTAAAACTATTTAAAAATATAATATAACCTTAAAAAAAATTTATATTAAAATTCAATTATGAAATTAAAATAAAGTATTTTTCACTATTCATTAAAAAATGAATTTTATCAGAAAAATTACAAATATTTACCCAAAATAAATTTTGATGTCCTGATTCTAAAAAACTTATTATGTCAAATAGAATATATAAAATTGTCTAAAACTATATTTAATGAGGGTTCTCCATCAAAAGGCAGCAAATCGACCTTTTAATGAATATTAGAGTATTTATGCTTTAAATTAGATTCATTCAAATTTTATGCCTCTATATTTTATTGGATAAATTTAAAAAAATTAACTAACCTATATAATAATATTTTAGTTAGTTCCTTTCATAACTAACATTGCAATTTTTAGGCGTTAACTACCATTTAAAATAACAATATATTATTATTTTTTAGTATAACTCAATATAGTGAGCAACGTAAGATTTGAATGAAACCTGTTGTTGCGTATCGGTTATGACATCGAAAATAGAATCCCTTTAAAATAAAATTAATATTCAATTCAAAAATATTAATAAATATGAGAACTTTATATTCTTTATTAACCTACGATGTTACATCCATCCCCCTTTTAAGAATTGTGGCCACTAAATGTTAATATTGGGCATGGAAACATCATTGAAAGTCCCAGATGGGAAAAGAGTAAATAAAAATACCACTTTAAAAGAAAGAAAGATAAAAACAAAGGTCAACCAAGATAAACCATACTTGTATTCAATCAATACATGGATTTATAGGAGAAACTAAGTGTCATGTTCTGATGTAGAGTGATAGAAAACATGATTAGAAGAAAGTTAACAACAAGAAAACCACACATTTGTGATGGGTTAAACAGTCATTGGTTTCCCAATAGGAAAATTAAACAGACAACTTTTTTTTATTTTCCTTTTAATAATGTTTCGTATTTTATTTATGAGATTGAATGAGAACAAAATAAAACATACTTATATGACATGTATACTTTCATCATTTACAAAATTTCTACAACAAACTCATATTTTCTCAAAACTATGAGTATTCAAGATGACTTGGTCACATAAAAAGTTCTAGAATCAACTTATAGAGTGTCACATAATCTAAAAAATAAAAACTATATATTTCCCTTGTCTTCAGACATCAAAAAAACCAAAATTGGTTATTACAAGATCATATAATCCCCAAAAGGATAATCATTAAAAAATACTACTCTTAATATTCAAAATTAAAAAAATAGTACCCAATGTTCAACAAAGACTATTCAATATAATATTGTACTTAAAATCCTTCAAGGTAATCCAATATATTATTGAACACCAAAATTCCAAAGGATTTGATCACATAATCTTCTACAAAAATAATAACAATTATCTCCAAAAACATCATCTACTCATAATGTCTCATACTAAAGTGTAATTAACCTAATAACATATTCTCTATGCTAGGATAATCATTTCCATAAATAAACCGAATCACCTTATGTCTAGAATAAAAACATATATTCCTCCAAAATAATATTTCAACCATTACTCCATAAATTTTATCTCTTACCTCAAATTATCATCCCATTAAATAATAACCTATATTTCCTCAAAACCAAATGATTGTATGAACCCCTAATATTATCCTTTATTTCCACACAAGAAAAGATAACTATTTCATGAATGACATTTTCACATATCAAAATTCATAGTTACACATACTAGAAAAAGTCTTCCTGTGTAATCCAATCATTAATAGATCATTAATACATTTAAGCATTTCATCATCCTATGTGGTACCATAACTCTTGAATCCCTTACATGAAAACTTTTTACTCATTCAACATTATTCATGATCCATTAACCATTATTTAACAACTTATTCAGAAATAATTCTTTCCTACAGACAAAATCTTGAATAATATCAAAAGATTCAATAACATGAAAACATATGATAAGAAATAATTCATACATTTCATTGGCCATTGTCAATTTCCTCATCTTCAATTGGAATGTAATTAGGAATTGGTAAACATATATTTGTATGATCATATTGATCCTATTCCCAATCCATCTTCATTGGACATATATTTTCATAATGACCATGGGAACCACATTTAAAACATTCAATGTATCATTTGGAATAAAATTCTTTCCCATACCTAGATTCATCTGGAAGCTTCCTTTTCCCATGATAGGTTCTTGGATTATGACGTTCATTTCCACATATATATAATCTTTCTATCCCTTTGATGCATTTTCCTAGGAGTTTATTTCCACTTCCTTGAAACAGAAGTTTTTTTTAACATACTTACCTTTACGATTATAACCTTAACTTCCATAGGGATTTGTTTCTTGTATATATGAGGCCTTATAAAAATCACTATGGTTAGGGTGGTTAATCATGACTCAAAATAGTTGGTTGATAATAACCAAAAGAGGTCTAATTGTAGCTCCCATTTCATTCTGTTTCTCAATCAGATAATCATCAAAATTTTCATCACATCTACTGCTACATTGGTGCCTTCTAGACCCATCCATTTAGTAAATCCAAAAATGGTCAGTGGGAGTATATCAGAAAAATAATCATATAATATCTTATGAGGAGGGTAAATACTAAGATATAATTATTCATGTTATCTTAAACTTATTCACATAATCTAATATAACTATGAATCTTTCTAAAATACTAACCATTATGGTAGGTTCGCTTACTCTTAAAGAACACCCTAACCTCTAATGTTATATAAACTGACCTTCGATACCAACTATAAGGACCCAAACATAAACATTACATAATATTGAATTAAATGAATAATTCTCATTTATGATCTTTTTCTGTTTAGTGTATTTGTGAATTAAGCCATCACTATTACATTAAATTTCAAAAATCACAATGTAGACACTTCTACCCAGTTTCCAATTTTTTCAAAAAATAAAAACTCATAAAAAACATGTCTTCTTCCATGTTTTAAACATCATGACATTTTCTTGATCCTATCCTCAACACAATTCATCATTAAGTGCTGTTGAAAACATTTCAAAAACTTGCGATGAGCATAAAATGATCAGCAAGGGTTATAAAAGGAGGAATGAAAACATTAGCCATCAATAAGTACCACTAAATGAAACTAATACTTTTAAATCATAACATACCTTACGAAATCATAAAGTTTTATAAATAATAAAAATAAATAATAAATGTAACTTATGGTGTTCATAACACACTTACATTGTAGTTATTACAGCTATATAGGAAGTCACATTTGGAATACCCATCACAGTTTATTCCCAAAATATCTTAGTATGAACATTAACGTTTACCTCCATAACGTTACCCAATGCACTGGAGAGCTATATCAGGCTCACCCACCTATAGTTTGTCAAGTAACCACCCATATACGTAAAAGAATATCAAGAAACAATTACATAGTCATAACACAAAAAACAAGCATAAAGTAAAGATGACATTTCCAATTTTGCTATCACAATATATTATTTCAATATATTTAGATAATAAATTCTTTATCAAAACATTTTCAAAAACCATTTAAAACATTTAATAATGAGATTATTGAATCAAAGTGTAACATACCACATTATAAATTTTAAAGGAATTAACATTTAAAAACTTTAATTTCCATATAAATAAATCCTCAAACCCATTTTTAAAACATGGAAATTAATGAGAAATATGTAGATAATAAATCTTAAAAACAATATTTTAGTTAAGGAGTTCATAACCCAATGAGAGATTCTGAAATAAAAATAATTGTGGAATCGCATTTCATAAAAACATTATAATATCATGATAATAAAGGTATTCATGATATAATATTCCAAAGGATATTGTATACACCATATAAAAGTGAATTGGTTTATAACAAAATTGATGTCTCAGTGGAATTGAAATTGAGATGAAATCCCCTATAATGACTCTATCCTTAGACTAAAGACCAATAAATATCAAAATTATGTGAGAAAAATATGAATACATCCAATATAAGTGGATATTAATGTAAAATTGTCATATTAAATTCACACATATTCCTTGTAAAACATAATCAAGAAGTATAAGTTTACCCAAATAAATTGAAACTGGGATAAGACGTTCGCTTACAGAAATTCGACAGCCTAACATCATCACTTTAAAAAATCAAAAAATGAGTTTATGATAGAGAAGAGGATATATCATCACTTGGAAATAAAATTTACAAGAAAATAATGATATATAAGAACATATCCCAACATAAAATAATATAAATTAAAAGACTTAACAAAGAATAAGTCTTTAACTAAAGAGTATGGTGAAGGGTTCCCTTACCAATTTTGTAACTTAGGAAACATACACCTCTTGAAGGAAGGATCATACAATGAAAATTTAAATACTCATAAATTAAATTATATAACACAATGAATTTAATAAGGGGAATTAAATTCACCACACTAAAGTAAATAGTAGAAAATATAGCATGAATCTCACATAAATAAAAGTGAGATGAAAACCACTTACCACATTTTAATCAATCGAGTCATATGAACAAAAGCTAATAACCACCAAATTAATCACATAATATAATGAATATAAATAGAAACATGATAATATATATCAAATGGAAGTACACAATACACCAAATGAAATAAATAAGTGGTGAACAAAGGTAATCTCACGGAATTAAAAGTGAGATAAGAAATCCCTTACCTCATGTGTGACTTAACTTGTTTCTTCCTTCTTATTCCTTAATAATAAACTTATGTTAATTTATACATAATTTAGACACATTTTTCAAGTTTATTATTCTTTTTATAGAAGTTATAACCATGTTATAAACATTATGTAATCATTTATGTTAATAATGTTTGTTATGTAGATTTTTGGTACTTGAGTCAAAAATGAACACCTTATAATAACAATTTGTCCTTGTGGTCAAGTTTACTTTATCCCCAAAATGATAATCATGGTTTAGATATCATATATATCATATATATATAAATTATATATATATATAATATTACATTACATTTGGAGATATGAAATGAAATTCACCGTCCATGGAGATGGTAAGTCGTACGTACACATGAACGCTATATTCATTTCTATTTCGTATTTTAATTCTATTAAAAGATAATGATAGATAGTTATATTGTTATTACAGTATAATATCATTTATAATTTCAATAACTCCATCCTTTATAAAAACCACATATTGTATGAATGATTCATATCACATTGAGGGGGCGGTAGTCCGCACTTCCTCAAATGAAATTATCCCATTTACTCATAATGGAAACCATAAATGTATTCTATAAATTAGAAATAAAGATTCATAAAATAAACATATAAATAAGATATATCATATAAAAATATATTTCTATAATAATGGACACCATAAGAGGCGGTAGGAGATAATTGAACAATCCTCATTTCGTGAGGTGTTAGTTTTCCATCCACAGAAACAGAATGTTCTTTACCCATTAAATGGAGATGTGTGTAAGTGTAGTTTGAATCCTCCACATAAAAATATCCTTGTATATTTAGGATACATTTTTTTTATAATAATAATGGAATAAAATTTTTTTTGGGGTTGGATAAGTAAAATAAAATTAAATAACTTAAGAGAAAATGTTATCTTAAAATAGGGTAACTCCCTTTGTTTTGAACCAACGAAATTTCTTGAAGTGCCATATGCCAATGGTAAGGATTAAATGAAAAATAGAGTGATGTATGGAGAATAATTGGGAAGATTTTGGACTAGACAAGATGCACGAGATGTGTGAGGAATGGGTTAGAAGTGAGGGATTTTTATAAGGGTGGGGAGGGGCTCTTTATGAAAGTGTGAAAATATTATTTTATTATATAATGTTTTTCGGTTTCTAAACGTCCAAAACTCTTTAAGGTCAAATATAAGATTACTCATCATAGAAAAAGAATCACCCAATAAGAATTTTACAGGTTTTGGATATTATTTTAATCTTTATAATCTTATTTATTTAAAACATTTTTTAATGAGGCAAACATTGCATTATTATTGTGTCATAAATAATTTAATTTATTTAATGTCTAAAAATTATAAAAAAAATTCCATGATTTAGGAAATATTTTTATCTTTTCAAATAATATTTATATTCCAAAATATAACTTATATAACCTTATGTAAATATTTATTTACTAAAAGTTATTTGTTTATGACATTTTTTTTACTTTAAGTTAATTAAAATAATGTGTCATTATCACATTTAAGTGGCTCCATGGGATCTGAGAATAGACCCAAGTATGAACATGGTCGGCCATTAATCATCCAATAAGGTTAGGAAAAGTGTTAAGGTAAGTATTTATTATTATACACTTTTTTTACCTTGAATTACCCTATTTACCTTTAACCACAGTAAATAAAAGTCAAAAGTTACAATTCATCAAAAATTATTTTCATCTTATTGAACCACATTTTACATACAATTAACAACCATGTATTTCATATTTTTGAAATTCAATTCATATAAGCTCTAAAATTTCATTTAAATGAAAAAGTCAGTTTTTAACTACTACTTAGTTGTTTCACTATTCCTCAAAAATTGATGTTTTCCTGAAAAATACCAAAAATTCAACCAAAGATATATTTGATATTACAAATAAAAAAATGATGTCTATTTTAAAAAATTAAAAATATATAATTTGGATTAATTATTTTAAAATTAATTCTCGTTGTCAAAACAAAAGTATGTTTTTTAAGAAATAATAACTAACAAAAGTTTGACACTTTTTAATCCTCAATTTCAAATGGAAATTTCTTCCAATGACCAGAATTAGATTAAATGGTAATAATATAATCTAATTACACTTTAAAAAAATTTAAAAAGATAATATAACCTTATATATAAGTTATATTAAAATGAAATTTGGAATTTAAAATACATTATTTTTCCTTATTCATTAAAGATGAAATTTTCTAGAAAAATACCAAAAATTAACCCAAAGTAAATTTTGATGTCCTGATTCTAAAGAAGAATTTTATTTGGTCAAATATAATACATAAATGTGACCAAAAATATATTTAATGAGAGTTCTCCATCAAAATGCATTAAATCGACTTTTTAATGAATATTAGAGTATTTTTGCATTAAATTATATTGATTCAAATTTTATGCCTCTATCATTTATTGGATAAATGTAAAAAACATTTAACAATACTGTATAATCATATTGTAGTTACTTCCATTCATTCCATCCATTACAACAGCTAGGCATTAAATACCATTTAAAATAACAATGTATTATTATTATTTTAGTATAACTTAATGTAGTGTGCAATGTAAGATTTCAAAGAAACCCTTTGTTGTGTATCAGGTACGACATCAAACATAGCATCCCCTTTAAAGTAAAATTAATATTTAATTAAAAAATATTAATAAATATGAAAATGTTATATTCTTTATTTACCTGGGATGTTACAATTACCCTTTGATAATCCAATTTATAATTTGATTCTTTTGAGTGCGTTAATTTGGTATACCCTAATATGAAGATTAAGAATTCATAATTGGAACTGTTTGGTGAATGTTTAGTAATCTTGATATCATTACCCATAATATGATAATAATTTCATTATTTTTATATCATTTATGGTTGTGAAATATATAAATTACATTCATTTAAAACATTTTTATTTCATTTTATATGTGTTTTGGTTACATTTTATGAAATCAAAACTAATAATGACTTTTTTCTATAGTTTTCATTAGAGTTACATTAATAATAAAGTAAATGAATATTATAATATTTCAAAAAACATATAAAAATAATTCCTCTCTTCATATATTTTAATATCATTAGTTTTAATGTTTTCACAATAATCGAAAGTCCGATTTCAAATAATTGTTCAAAATGGAGGTCAAATCGGCCCAAACATGAACATGTTTTAATTCAATCTATGAGTTTAGTTAAGTTGTGGATTCCTTATACCGTATAACATTATTAAATTAGAATAAATAAATTAGTTTTATTTTTTGGGAAAATAAATTATATTTTATGTAATTTTAATAATTAATAAAAGACACAAAATAAAAAAAATCTTTATGGAGGCGGTAGTACTTGCACACACCTGATTGAAATTACATTGTTATTCTCTATTTATTGAATTTAATAAATAATCATTGTTCAAATAATATAGAAATACATCATTATATATATGAAACAAATTTTATCATATTATTATGGTGGTAATATATTTGCGAGAGATATATTAAGATAAAAATTTTCAGAAATGTATAGTTCTTACATTTAAGACATGCTTTTAACTTGGATGTTCCTTTGAAATTGATTATATTGGTCTCACTATGAGTTACCAACGGAATTTTTTTTTGAAGAGGTTCAAGGATGAGAAAATATTCATATTTTCAATAACTTATTTTAAGGATGAGTATGTATTTTAAATGGTGTAACTAGTCCCCTTTTATAAGAAAAAAACATTTCACTTTTCAAAACACCATTTATATCTTAAAAATTCCATGAAAACTATTCATAGGTAAATGGATAAAAATATTATAAAAATATATTTTTGGGTATCCCATTTTTCTAAATTCCCAACCATGTGTTTCCTCAAATATTTTAATCATATTATAGGGTTTTCAACACTATGATTATACATTTAACTCTTTTACTAAATAACTAAAAATATAGTAATAAAATTCTGACTAACATCCATATGTTAGATCCCCAATTCGGTTGGTTATGTGACTTCTTGAAAACCTCTAAATATCCCATAGGTTTTTTACTAGTAGTGAGATTAAAAATATACTATGGGGAGACTATTCCTACTTTATAAAAGTAGCAGAATAGCCGAAATCAATAAACAATAGTAGAATGTTAATATAATTAATCCTTGATCAAATAATAATCCTGAAGATTAACATGATAATATAAGTTGATAACATCGATAAATGATAATTAACTAATGTAATAGATATGTCACGACATATAGGTGTGATGTATCAAATGAAAACCAAAGATAATGACACATTAAAAACTCCTCGATCAGGTGATGAAAACATGTATGGTTTCTTTAACCATGTTCCAACTCAAATCCAAAATCACCCATCTAACATTGTACCATTTCCATTATCATTTCCTGTAATCATTAATTCAATTCGGGTGTGGATCAAGAATCCCGATTTTAGTGTGTGTAAAAAACACTAGATCTCCACCAATAGCTTCTAAAGGGATATTATGTTTTGAAAAATGTATGTGGTTTTATAAACATTAAATAATATATAATAAGGAAATAATTTTAACATTTCATTTTCCATAATTATCCAGTAATAAGTATGGGTTCATGAAGATAACTGAACCAACTAATACATTCTTTATCTTGTGTTGCATTCAGTACCATCCACCAAAGGGATGTAACATTTCCTTCTATTATGGGTTTCATTAATAATTTAATTATTATTCCAAAATACTCTAATGGGTGCATAGATTAGTTTTGTGGTACCCCATGTTTATTTATAGTAGTAATCCCTAGTTAAAAACTCTCTTAGCACAAGAAATCTATATAGATCATTGGGGCCTTAAGAGATAGTCAGGAAACCCATGGGAATTTTGATAAATAGTCCCTTTATTCTATCCTAATCACAATATCACATCTCATGGATTCATATTCACACCCCATTTATCATCCATTAAAAAAATAATAAATCAACATTTCAATTTTATTGGCACACCCCATGTGTTTCCATTAAGTCCAATGTGTAAATATTCATTTCCTCCAACGTAATCTATGAAGGGTTTCACATTTACATGGGAAATCAATTAATTAATTCAATTTAGAATGAAAGTTTCCAACATGAAAATTGGAAAAATTAGAAATAAATATAAGAAAAAAATTAGTACTATGGGAATTGAAAATTAGACCACCTAACTCATGGCTGTTGATGAGTGTTCACCAAACCAAAATCTCCAATATAATGTGGAATAATAAAAATCACAAATGGTGTTGAATATATATGACCAATACGTTTGACCGTGATCAAAATGAATATGATCCATTAAAACCATTATATTAAGCATCTAAATTATTTTAAAAATAATCCATCTTTGTAAATAAATTGATGTGAGAGAAGAAAAACCAAAAAAATAACCACAAGCTGAAGTGGACTTGATTATTCTATTGAATCCCCGATTTTTTATGAATGGGGTTTCAGAATACTTCAAATCATCTTTGGGATATCCCAAAATGATGTAAAAATGCTTACATTGATCTTGAAAGATTTTTGGAAAAAACTAGTGGTTTGAAAATTTAATTTAAATTTGGGGGGGTTTAAAAATTGTGTGCATGCATTCCTTGGAAGAGAAACTAGTTTTCCAAATTGTTTTCCTTATCCCAGACACCCAACACTTTATGTGAATGGATTCTCCTATGTGGTTCATGGGTTGAAAACATGTTCCCCCACCTACGAATACCATATATTTGGGGGGTACATTGTTTGGGATGGGAAGCCACATGTTTTATCCAAACTGTGCTCCATCACATATTGAACCAAAAACCGGTGGATGGTTTCTTGGATAAAACCCCACAATATTACGTATTTGTGTGCCAATCACGCATAGCCTCTATGGCTTCCAATGTTCTCATTGTTCACCCTAACCCGCCCCAAAAGAAAACCAACCACAATATAACCAAAAAAGGCTTAAAAGAGTTCCTAAAACTAAGCACAAGGAAGATCTATAATGTCTGTATATTACATTATCCCCATATTATAGAACCTAATTCCCATTCCATGCATTGAAGAATATATATTCCTCTGATGTGAATAGGTCGGGCCACTATGTTTTCATATTTACATCCCCTTCCAATGTTTCCTCATAAACATGTCTTCGTTTTAGCAATACCCAATCTATAATCACTATATTCCCCTATAACATGTTCTCCCCATGATCCATTACACAAATCAGATTATTATCAAAGGACGCATCAACTTCATGATCCACATCATAATCATCGATTATATGAGAAGGGTTAAAGCGATACTGTTGATGTTGTGACCCATGGAAAACATAATTCATCATAACATACCTATATGTAAGATCTAATTGATATTCTACCATTATGATCATGTCCACATCCTCAATAGGTTCAAAAAACATGGTTTCCCACTTTACCTACATTTTAACCCTAGGTCGACCAAATAATGGTAACACACAAAGGATTATAAAATCAACAATGGTAAATTGTAGTTGTTAATGATATAGATTATAATACGAAATATACCTACATTGAGCCATATTCATATGTTTTGGTATTAATTAGAATATATATGATGCCTCCTCTATGAGACTCGGTCCCAATAATTTTGACTCACCCACCTCTATCCTATATAGAGGTGACCTACATATCCTACTATAAATAGCCACATATAGTTTCACTTGAATATTTCCCTGATGATTATTATTATATGTGGGCCTAAAAAGCACTATGTACTTCTCCCAAGACCCTCTAATGTCTAGGATGAATACACCTAGAATACCATCATTAACTAAATTGTACTTTCTGACTACCCATCTATTTTAGAGGGAAAATTCATATATAGAAATATTTAGGTACCCGATGAATTCTATAATCCCATCCAAAAACATGATGTAATGTGAAAATATTGATCTGAAAGAATACATTATGGTACCCCATGTAAATGTACTATCTTCCAGACAATCGTATCAAAAAATTGAACCATTGTGAAAATATCATATATAGGATAGAAGTTGGCTAATTTTGTCAATCATTATAAAATAACCCAAATTATTTAGTGGAATCCTCTGAAGTCGCAACATGTAACCTATGGTAATTTCAACCCACTTCAGTTCTGGAATGCTCAGTGGCTATATTAATGTACTAGGTTGTTGATGCTCCAAATTTTCTTGTTGAAAGGTGTAGCATCGTGACAAGAGCCCTATAATCACCCTTTTCAGGCCCATCCACCAATACTATCGATGTATGTCACTATAAATTTTATTCAATTGAGGATGTAGAACCCACTTCAAGGAATGAGTCTCATTCTTTAACCCTTTTTTCATACTCTTTGGCACAACAACATGGTTATAGATGTATATTATCTCATTGTTATCTACATTTTAATCAGAAGAAAACTCCCCTCCTTTATGGATTTTTGTTAAGAAAAAAATCAGGATCCTCATACATAATCTATTTGATATAGGTAAAATTTTTGGACTCCATTGATAATGATATGTGGTTCATTGATGTTGGGGTTTTGTCGTGATGAGGTTGTCTCACGAGGAGGTTGCAAGCTAAGTTATCAAAATGTCACTTTGTTAATTTGTTTCTGTTTTCACATGAAATTGAAAATTGGGTATTTTATTAGAGACTCAAGAATATAAAATAAATAGAAACTAAATAGATATAAAATTTGTGAATGAGATAGAAAATTGATATGGATTAAAATTGGTTTTAAACCAGAATCAAAATAGTGGTCATGGACAAGCTTTAACCTCCCGGACACTCCCCTCCTCCTTGTTTAAAAATAATCTCCCAAATGAATCCCTAAATTCCTACCCAAATACCTTTGTATAAACACCTTATTTTTCATGGATATCATATTAAAACCTCAATGTGATTTTTCCCTCCTCTCGAAGTGATCCAATTACTTGAAGACCTCCAAATAATAAAACCTAATCAAAATCACTATGCTCAACGGGAAGACCTCACTAAAGAAATTTAAATAGGGAAATTGACTATTTTTCTTCATATATTGGGAAACTATACAAAACAAAAAAGTTGGAAATATATTAAAGAAACAAAACAACTGTTGTCATTCAAGAAATATAAGTTCAAGATATATGCAATAGAGATTACACATGAAAATCAAAACTCAGAAGGGAGTGTCTTTCGGTTGTCGCTATCTGCAACCACATGGTGCTTAGCCTCACATCACTTGAGTAGGCCACATCATCTCAATTCTAGAAAGAGTGATCACCATCTTCATCGAGGCTTCTACAAAGCCAACCCCCTTGAAATGAAAGAAGAGATGGGAAGCTAAGGGGAGGAGGGATGGAAATTCTTCTATCCAGATTATGTCCTTCCAAAGTTGGCTTCTGTTTGGAATCCCTCCTTGCCGAATCAACCTCTCTAACCTTATAAAGAGTTATTTGAAATTATTTCTTCTATCTCACTTAAAAATTTCAACCACTTTAGATACGTTATGTAAAATAAATTAATTAATGACTCAATGGATCTTTCTCTTCCCGAGGAGACTCTTCATCTCCCACATAAGTGTTTCGACCACATAGTTCCATAATGATCGACTATGACCTTGAAACTCATCATGAATCTGCACCATGGAATATTATTTCACTCCCATTTGGAATTAATGTCTTTTGAAGACTGTCGATAAAGACATTCTTCATTTATTGAGGTGGCCTCCACACATCCAAACAAAAAAACGTTTCCCAAATAATGATTTATTTGGGCCCTTAGATGGACGATTTAGAAAATGGTCCAATTGAAAAATGTAAAGGAAATATTACAGGGGTTCCTAAAAAGGAATCATTCGAATTGGATCAATATGTAAAATGATACGCCCAAAACATCAAACTAATGAAAAAATGTTAAAAATCCAGAATTAGGGCATTTTCACAATTTATCTTAAAATACAAAAAAATCCAAAAATTATGCGATTTAACATGTAATGACACATTGGTGGGGATTAAATAATTAAAATTTAGGTAAAATATATTGAAAATATCATCTCTATCAATTCCACCACACTTAGAACTTGGTCTTCTGGACAAGTGATCATCAAAACTAAATCAATGCATATTCAAAACACAAACCAGTGAGGTTCTCCAATCAACCACCAAGAATCAAATGATATCATGCCTCATAAAAAAATGATTCAAGTTTGAAATTCAGTTCATCCAATCCATTTCTACTCCTAATCTCCTCTCATTCACACAACACAATTACCTCACAAAAATTTTCTCTCAACACAAGTATTGATCTTCCACAAAGCATCTCTCATCAAAACATGCAAGAATCATCAAAGGCCTGAAAAATTTATAAATCTCCACCCAATGTCACCTATGAAAAACTTGATCATCAAGAGGGATTTTCAAGTTTGTTTAGTGGCTAAAGGTAGGAGGGTTTCAAATGTCCAAAATTCTGTGGCTGAATAAATAGAGTTTGGATGATTTTTGAAGCAAAAAATGCATGAATCTAATCTCGACTCATGTGTGGAATCCTCCTTACTCTCCTCCAATGAAATTCAGATTTGAGCGTCTATGATAATATCTCTTACACCTCATTCCATAAATATTTTACCAGTTAAAGTGACATTTCTCTTCTTCTTTTTTTTCAAAAGCACCATATTGAGCACATTTTTCTTCCATTGAGAGCTCCAGACAGGCAGAACTCTCTTCTATTGAGAGCTCCAGATAGGCATAGCTCCTAGAAAAAAAAATTCAGTAGAAAAAACATATCTTCAGAGTTTCGATAACCACCCAAAGCAACACCAGATGAAGTATCACACCACAAGTCATCTCCCCCACACTTAAGTTCAACTAGATCATGCATCTGTACATCCAGAGGAGGTTGGAAAGGGAAAATGGATTGTAATGAGGCTATCTAGAAGGCATTTCATGGCTACTAAGGGATTAAGAAGGATAAAATGATCGAGGTGGACCAGAATAAAAAGGATAATCATGAAAAAGGGGGTTTTCAATCACAAACAAATTGCCTCAATCATTTCAATCACAATCAACTCATGCCTCAATTTTGGATAGAAATTGATCATGTTATGGTTCAGTCAAACATGGATTAGTTCACTCAAGAAAAACGGTGAATGTGAACAAGATGAAAAATGGGTTTAGAATACTCATAGGTATGTTATTTTAAATATTAGATAACATTCATGGCATGGAATTCAAAATTTAATGGTTATTTCAAAAAATTTGAACTTGAAACAGTGTCTTCTTCAGCATTCATTTATAACCAGATTCAAGGGATCAATTGGTTTACTCATTGATAGGGTTTTCAAAAGTTAAAAAGATCATCATATAAGCTCAAATATTTTTTTTTCAAAATTTTAAATAAAACACACAAAATTTGAAAACACAAAAAAAAATTCCAATTCTACAAAGGATAATCCTCCCCCAACACTTATTTTGTAAAATGTCCTCATTGTGAATAGATTATAGGAGAAATGAAAATAAAAAAGATAAAACATGACAAAAATAAGTGGGAAGGAAAGACATGTCCTGGTTTTTAATTAATAGTAGTAGTATTGATCTAGCCTCCTAAAAGATGCAGCAGGGAAACCTCCATGAAAAATAAACAAAAACAGAGAATAAATTTTTTTAATTTTTTTGGAATGAAAGTAAAGAAAAATAAAATAAATAAAGATAAGGGAATAGATCCTTGGTAAGAACCCCCATGTGGGTGATAGGATTTCATTGATCGTAGTCTGGTAGTTCTATCTAGTCAACCCCAATCTGAAGGAGGGTGATGTTTTTTCTTCCTAAACCACCAAAATTAAATCACTACAATATTCTTCATCTCAAAAATCTTGTAGAAGCTCCAAAAAATATATTTCTTTATCTTCCCCTCCATTACTTTTATGTTTTGATGATATAGTGAAAGCAGCAACAAAATGTAAAATAATCCTCCTAGGAAATTATCCTCACAAAAGGCCTCCACTGGTTGTTGAAATGGGAAAAACATCATTTCCTTAATTTCATCCTTGAAATACTCATCATCTGAAAGATAAGTCCACTCAAAATAAATATGAACTAAATTGGCATAAGAAGAAGCATGTAGAAAATTATTATCAAAATTATCAGGAATGTAAGGATCGAAATTTGAGACATCTCCTTATTGATTCTTAGGTTCCAGCTCTTTCTGTGAGTCAAAAATAGTGGAATTGAAAGTGGGAGGCAGCTATGGTTCTTCCATATGCTCTTCAAAAAAGAATGTATCAAGTTTCTCTTCATTTTTATGCAAAGAGTCATAAAATTTTTCCAAATTATCAATTTCAAAAATAGTATTTTCAAATGAAATTTCATTTTCAATAAATTAATCCCAATTGTTTTGAAAAGAGCATTGATTTCCAAAAGACACATCTGTTGGTGACTCACAAAAAATTTCTTCCTTAAAATGTAAAAAAAGATGATTTAAAATCAGTTTTTGACACATCAAAACCAGGTTCATCAACATCAAAAATTGGTGGGATGTCATTTTCCTTTTCTTGAGTATCTTCTTGATCTTTCAGTTATTTCAATTCTTTTAATTCATTTGAATGAATTACCATTTTTCTGATTACTTCTGGAATATTCTGTTAAATCACCAAATTATTTTGTTGCATTTCAAGAGTATCTAGTCGAAATTTTAAAAAATATTCATGACCAGTCTCCTCATATTGTAGATAATCAACCCAAACATAGAAGTAGTCACTATGAAAATCAATTATTTGGGTTTTTTTAAACACAAAATTAGTGGTTAAAAGCCTAGAAAATGTAAAAACAAATCAGAAAAAACATAGGCAACCACCCCAACAACGATGCTAAATTGATGCTGGGGTTTTTTTCCGGAAACTCCAGTAAATAATTTCCCCTTAAAATGTTGCACAGTGGTGGACACAGGGTTGTTTCACGGGGAGGTTGCAGGCTAAGTTATCAAACATTCACTTTGTTAATTTATTTTTGTATTCACACAAAATGGAAAATCGGATATTTTATTAATGACTCAATAACATAAAATAAATAAAAAATAAATAGAAAAAAATTTTAATGTGCTAGAAAATTGATAAGAAATAAAATATTTTTTAAAACAGACTCAAAACAGTGGTTACGGACAAGTTTTAACCTCCCGGACACTCCCCTCTTCCTTGTTTAAAAATTATCTCCCTAATGAATCACTCAATGCCTACCCAGATACCTTTGGATAAACACATTAATTTGCATTGATACCATATTAAAACCTTAAAATTATTGTATCCCCTCCTATAGAAGTGATCCAATTACTTGAAGGCCTCCAAATAATTAAAACTAATCGAAATCACTATGCTCAACAGAAAGACCTCACCGAAGAAATTTAAATAGGGAAAATCGACTATTTTACTTCATAGATTTGGAAAGAATACAAATCAAACAAGTTGAAAATGTATTAAAAAAATAAAATAACTGTTGTCGTTCAAGAAATATAAGTTCAACAGATATGCAATAGAGATTACACATAAAGATCAAAACACAGAAGGGAGTGTCTGTCGGTTGTCATCGTCCGCAACCACTTGGTGCATAGCCTCACATCACTTTGGCAGACCACATCATATCAATTCTAGCAAGATTTCTCACCATCTTCATCTAGGCTTCTACAAAACCAACCCCACTTGAAATGAAATAAGAGATGGGAAGCTAAGGGGAGAAGGGCTGGAAATTCTTCTGTCTAGATTCTGTCAATCCAAAGTTGTATTCTGTTTGGAATCCCTCCCTAATGAATAAACCTCTCCACCCTTCTAAAGGGTTATTCAATATTATATCCTCTGTCTCTCCACAAAATTTCAACCACATTGGATACTTGATATAAAAGTTATTAACTAATTACTCAATGGATCTTCCTCTGCCCGAGGAGACTCTTCAACTCCCACATAAGTGTTTCACTCACATAGTTCAATAATGATCAACTTTGACCTTGAAACTCATCATGCATGTACGCCTTCTAGTATTCTTGCACACCCATTTGTAATTAATGACTTTGGGCTCCACACATCCGAACATAAAAACTTTTCCTAAAGAATGATTTATTGAGGCCCTTAGATGGACGATTTAGAACTTAGTCTAGTTGACAAATGTGAAGACAATATGCCAGGGGTTCCAAAGAAATATGAATCATTAGATTTGGATCAATATGTAAAAATATATGTTTGAAACATCAAACTAGTGAATAAATGTTAAAAATCCAGAATTAGGGCATTTTCACAGTTTAGCTCAAAATACAAAAAAATCCAAAAATTATGAAATTTAAAATGTAATGAAACATTGGTGAGGATTAAATCATTGAAATGTAGATAAAATATATTTAAAATATCATATATATCATTAATCTATTCATCGATCTTAGGAACCATAGTATACATCACAACCTGAAATGTTATCTTCTTTCACATTGATTTATATTCTTGAAAATCATTAGATGATTTTTTTACTTCACAATGAAAAAAATTATTTTTTCCCTTTATGGATTTATATTATTTCTCAATGTTAATGTAAAAAATATACACCACCAAAATCTACAATAAAATCCTGACCTTTTATGGAGTCACCTTTTGTGTGTTTTTGATAATTTTTGAGGATTTTGAGAACCATTATTTTAGAGTAGTTCATTGGTTGAGTTTTAGTGAATTTTTATGTAAAAAATAGACATTGCACTATGGATAGTTTTCTAACTATTTGATAAACTCTACTAATAAATCATTCCAAATGAGAAAACATGGATAAAGAGGTCTACACGGTTTGTGGAAGGTTTGACAAATAGTGAGGCTAAACCATTCAAACTATGAATACCTGGATAGAGAGTTCTACATGGTTGATGTAAAATTTTCCCTAAGTATGTTCCCTTGACAAAGAAACCATGTGTGTGGGATTATTTATCTGAAACTGTATTTTAAAACCACCCAACCCCCAAGACTCCCATATTTCAACCTTGTATCGGGCTTTAAAATGTATAGACAATATTATAGACTTCCAGAGGGATTATAAGGTGATTCAAACTTCGTTCTTTGATTTCAAAATCCCAAATTAAATACACTCTCTCTTCCTGATAAGTGGATTTCATATCGTTGCTTCTCCAATTCATTCCTCAATATTTTCCTGATCATTTTATAGAATATCTCCCCCATTTCCGTGATCTAATCCTATTAGTTGAGTTATATTTCTAGTTTTATGGATCTATATCTAGATTTTCATGATCTTGATTTCTTTGATGTTAATTTTGGTTTAGGGATTCAGATATATAGCTTGATTGATGATATTGTGCTTCTATAATTATGGGAATTTCATGTTCGGATAACATTTATCAATAAACTGAGGTAAGTTGTCTAAATGGGACTCCCATAGTCTTGGATTTGATATGTGAATGTGATTTTATCGATTTTCAATCTTCCATTAATATTTGATATCCTAAATTTGATTAATTAGGAATGTGGAATTCACTTGTGATGGATTTTGTGATTAATTTGTAATTGAATCATGGAAAAAATGAAGGTGGTTTATAAAAAAGATATTTATTTTAGATATTGTTAATGGGTTGATATATTATAATTGTAATATTGAAATGATTGGGTTAAGATACTCAATTAGGGGATATTAAATAGGAAATGGTTTTTGGTTATGTAAGATAATTAATTGTGATAATTAGTTATGTTCCATGATATTGATCAAAGCTAATTAATTTTGAGAATTAATTATGCTAACATGATATTCGATAGGGACAATTAATTGTGAATAATGAATTGTGGAATGATAATTTGGTTGATTGATTAATTAATTCATAAATTAATTAATCGGTTATGTGCTTAGTTAATCATTGAGTTAACTAATGGCCATTGAAAAGTTTAATAAATTGTTTGATTAGTAATGAAATGATGTGGTTAATTATTATGATTTAGTGAATGATTATATGGATAAGGTTTTGGGGTTCTAGTCACGGTGACCTATATAAATTGAGATATGTGGTGAAAGACATGACATTCTAGAATTATTAGAATTTGCGATTTGGACACGGCGTTCCTCCCCAATAGATATTGAATCTTTAGATTTTAGGTTTTTAGGCATGAAGACCTACACCGAATGAGATATGGATTGTTAGGCATAGGGACCTACATAGAATGATATTTTGGTTCCTTTATATGATGTTCAACACCAAATTAATGATAATAATGAATGGTGATTCAATTGGAAAACATGAATTAAAACTTTTCCTAATGTGGTGATTAAATATAAAATGAAAGTATGATAACTGTTTAATTATGAATTGTATTTATTACATCATAAAACACCATACAATATCATTTGACTGGACTTATTTTAGACACTATTGGTAGAGGCCTACTGAGTTGTTCTCTCCCCCTATTTGGGCTACCTTATCGGCACCCATGTAGACATTGTTGTTCTATGATAGGATCAGGGTAAGGCCTTGGGATTAGATATTGTTTGGGATTAGATCTTGGGAGAGGGAACCATACATGGTTAAGGTCTGGCATGGGATTTGTCGATTCTTTAATTTTTGATTCATTTTATATACATGAGATTCTCATTATCGTAGAATGTTTTAACTTTCAGTTGAGTATTGTATTTTCTTGTTTTGAATATCATAAGACATGGTATTGTTCTAGTTATTTAGATACTTCAATACATGCTTATTTTTTTCATCAGTTGTAATTTTTTCTAATAAAAGAGGGTATAGTCTCTGCATGACTGACTTACCAATCCATAACTACTAGTATTCACCCTCTAGCGTACGAGGAGGGACAGTTGAGCGCATATAGATAGCTGACTAAGGGAACTGTTTGGTGCAACCTAGGCCAGGGCATCATAAAGTTATATCCAAGGAGTTTTCATCTCTTTCTTCTTATTTTGTCTTAATGTTTTTGGAGCGGTAGACAGGAAACTAAGAATAGTCTAGTCTTGGTAATGAGCTCATGCATGGGAGTTACAGGCAGATGTATGGGGGAAAATCAAAGTTCTGAGGGTGGGATTGTTATGATTGTTGATTGTTGTTATTTATGGATTTTATTTCACCTTGGGTGATTCAATTGTAGTGTGATATTTGTTTTTAATTTTGTTGAAATTTTGATTTGTGTCCTAAAGCGGAATGATACTTGAGTCTACATTAATCATTCAAGAAACTCATTGTTGTAGTGACATGCATCATTCTAGGATCTCATGGGAAATGAGTCATGTGTATGTTGGTCACCTTGAACACTCTTCCTTATTTTGATATTGAAATAGTTGTGCAAAATGAGAATAAATGTGTGTATAATGATAACCTTGATGGTTAAAATGAGTTTGATTATTTAATTAGTTTTTTAATTAATTAGTTTAATATAATGTGATTAATTGATGTAGAAATTAATTACTGTGTATGTATATACCCCTTTTAACCAAGGCCTAGGAGTAGGTTTGTTTTAGGGTAGTGATAAGGCCTCATTGTTAACTGTGTAGCGAGAAAAGGGGGAAAGGACTTGTTGAAACTTATTGTCATAGTTTTTACTATTATGTAAATGCTATAAGGTTGCATTATGAGACATAAGATGCAAGTTTGGATTTGAAGAGATATTCCTCAATGACACTCGTTGAGGGTGTGACCGAGGGGTATGACCAAGAACAAACATCCAGACATGGAACATGAAGTACCATTGGTGCATGTTGAAGATGAAGGAGAACAGTTCCAAGAGAACTTTTCTCGTTTTATAAAATTTATGGACGGAGGCCAGGGGTGGGTTCTGAAAAGCATGTTGAAGTTAACATGAGAGTTTTAGCACCAGAACCCTCTAACTTTTACTAGAGAGGGTGTACCTGGGGGAGATGAATTCTGGATTGATTCTATGGATATGATATTTGACAATTTATAGACGTTGGATGGGAGGAAGGTCAATCTAGCAACTAATAAGCTACGAGGATCACCAAAGTTCTAGTGGGACATTAAGTTAAGATCTGGACAGACATATGATATGTTATGGAAGGAATTTCTAGATAATTTATTAGAGAACTTTTATCCAGAGATGCTGATACAGGGGACAGCTTCATAGTTTTGGCATCTACCCTAGGAAGGAATTTCTATAATGGATTATGCTGGACATTTCACAGATTTACAACATTTTACTATAGTTTTGGAAGTAAATAAAAATTCTTCCTCAATATGATTTCAGGATTTACTTAGGTGTGAAATTAAGTACTAGGTAAATATCTTTATGTTGATGAAATTCTCATAAATTTTTAATTATACTGTCATTTCATAGGGAAACATGAAGGATGCTTCCAGTACTTGACAAGTATGTGTCACTAGACTATCAAAAGATCTAATATCTGAGGGTAGGGGAAATCGTCATGAGAACATTAGTCTTGCCAGTGGAAATCTGTGTTGATACTTATTACGAATAGTTGTGCCAGATCTTACTCATGTGCTTTTCCACCAATGCGGTAGGCAGGGACATTATCATACACATTGTCCTCAATCACTAGTGGAGTTCTGGGTTTGTGGAAATATGTGTAACCTACAAAAGATCTTCATGATGAAGCAGCAAGCTGGTGCTAAGGGAGAAACTGCTCGGAGCCATTGTGTGGGTAGGGGGTCTTCTACACCATATAGGTTTGCAAGATGGAACTCTACAAGAAGAGGTGGTAGAGTTAGTGGATGTGGCTCTTCAGGTTATGATTTCCCTTATCATTAGAGTTCTGTTACTCAAGGGAGTAATATGACACCATAGAGTAGAGGGGCATGGCTGTTACACGCAGTGCATCCTACACATTTGGAGAGTGAGGCCGGTCCATTTATAGTGAGATGTACTAATCTAGTTGATTCTACTTCATCTACTACCATGTTTTATAATAGGGCCTCTCATTCCTTTATATCTACAAATATTGTCAATGGTTTAAGCCTGGAGGTTGATTTCGTTTGTGAGGTGATGAATATCGATAAACAATTGGGATCACGGTATAGGGATATCTATTTTATGAATGTAGTGTTTGATAGATACCAGAGAGTATCATTTTCTTTGGGATATCTATGTCCTTGATATAACAATATTCAACCTGATTATGGGTATGGGATGGCTAGTCACATACTAAGCCCACATAAATTGTTACCACAGGAGGATGAATTTTTATCTTATAAGTATGACCATTATGTTCATCATGGAGAATGGTATATCCATATAGGATGAGCTAGGCCAGTTACTCAAAAACTGGGAGAGATTATAGACCAAGTTTCTAGTCTGTTGCTGGATAATTGGAGTAGTATGCTAGATGTCCTTCCACTTGTAGTGGAACTATTTCAAGATTTCTTTCTTAAAGGAATTTCATGGTTTCCTCCTAAGAGGGATATGGAATTCACTATAAAGATCATGTTGGGGAGAATATGGTATCTATTCCACCTTACAAAATGGCACTAACTATGATTTAGGAGCTCAAAACACAGTTGGAGGAGTTGGAGAATAAGGGTTTATCTGTCCATGTACGTCACCATGTGGATCGCCTATTTTTTTTTTTTGCAAATAAGGTCGGTGGTAGTTTAAACTTCTGTGTCGACAACCGAATTTGGAAAAAAAATTCCATGAATAACCGATATTCTCTTATGAATTTAAATAGTCTATATTACTAGTTAAAGGGGGCTTGTGTGTTTTCAATGATCGATCTGAGATCAAGATATCATCAGGTTATATTTGGGATGTTTGTTATACCAGGAACATCTTTTAGAGATACGTATGGCCCTTTTAAGTTTTTTAAAATTCTGTTTGGGTTGAAAATTCTCTAGTTGAGTTTATTTCAATGGTGAACATGATCTTTCAACTATACATTGATTAGTTTATGGTGGTGTTTGTGGATTAAATCATGGTTTACTCTATGACTCATGAAGATCATGCCCAAAAACATCACATCGCCCTAGGTACACTTAGAGAGAATATTCAATATTCCAATATATATAAATGTCAGTTTGGATTAAAATTGTACAATTTTTAGGGAATATATTCTTAGAAGAAGGTGTGGAAGTGGACCCCGAAAAAGTGAAAGCAATGATTTTTTGGGAGAATCCCAAGAATTGTTTTGATATCCAGATATTTTTGGGATTAGATGGTTATTATAAGAGGTGTATCATGGTCTTTTCCCAATTCTCAGCACCACATTCAAGTTTGACAATGAAAGTGATAAATCTTGGTTGGAAAAAATCCTGCAATAATGATTTCTAGAAGATGAAGAAACACTTGATATTAGCACCAATTTTTCTCTTACATTAGTCGGGTGAGAAGTACATGGTGTATTTCGATGCCTCTAGGATCAGACTCAGAGCTATGTTGATGCTAGGGGATTGAGTCTTAGTTTATGGGTCTCAATAGTTGAGGCCACAAGAATGGAATTACCCTACGCATGACCTTGAGTTGGAAGTAGTTTTTAATGCTCTTATGTTTTGGTGACTCTACCTTTTGGGGGAGGAGTCTACAATTTCTGTGGATCAAAAATTCTTAATGTATATTGTTTCAAAACATTACTTGAATCTCTGGTAGTGAAGGTGGGATGATTATATGCAATCCTTTGATTTTTAACTCACATATACAACCATAAAAATTGAATAGTGTGGCTATTTTGTTGAGTAGGAAAACACTGACTCAGTTGGTATATGAGTCAAGTTTAGAGTGGAAGATGATGACATTGTTGGAAGAAATTCACATTATAGATTAAGAGAGTCATGGGAGGATGACTCTGGAATCTATAGAAGTGGAGTTTATGTATTGATATGGATCAGGGATAGGATGTATGAGGATACATAGTTTTTATCAATAAACGAAAGCCTTGAACGTGTGGAGACACCTTAACAGTAGATAATAGATGAGTTTGAGATCATCTAGGTGAAAAATCGGGATGTTCTTCCAATTTTTATGCACGAGGAACTCACACGAGAATTTCATGCCTCATAGTGGGAAGCACACCCTGGGGTGAAAAAATGTATTGTGACCTAAGAAAATAGTTTTGGAGGACATGAATTAAAAATGAGATAACAAGGATTGAAATAAGATGTTTCACCTATCAGATGGTGAAGGAGGAGAATCAATGACCTGGAGGCCTATTGCTGTGGTTTCCTATTCCAGAATGGATGTGGGATTACATGAATTTATATTTCATGGATACAATTCCATATAAATTTAGGAATAATGATTCTATTTGGGTCATTTTGGATCAACTAATAAAGGTAGTACAATTATTTCCTATTAGGTAAACCTTTATAGTAGAACAGTTGGGAGAACTGTATGTACGAAAGATGGTTTTTTTCATTGGGGGACACAGAATATATTTTCAGATCATCATTTGTGCTTTACATCATGCATCTGGAAGGGAAGAAATAAGGTGCTTGGTACATTGGTTTTTTTGTACGTCCATCCACTCACAAAATTATGGGAATTCAGAGTCTACCATATAGGTTTTAGAGGATATATTGCGAGCGTATGTGCCTGACATTGGTGGTTCTTTGGATAATAACATGGATTTAGTGGAGTTCTCCTATAAAAATATTTATATGGAAATTATATAGATTGAACCATATGATTAAATTTATGACATACCTTGTAGATAACTGCTATTTTGGATAGAGGCGGATGATTCAGAGCTGTTGGGACTAAGTCTCGTCAAGAATACATTGGTACCAGTGCAATTGATTCAGAAACATATGGCTATGGATCAGAGTGGGAAGAAATCATATGATGGAAGACATAGATGACGCATAGAGTTTAAAGAGTTTGATCATGTATTCCTTTGGGATTTTCCAAGATTGGCCACCACAGGATACAGAGGCATGGCATGTTGGTGACCCGGTTTGTAGGACCGTTAGTGGTGTTGGAGAGAATCAGGCAAGGGGCATTCCAATTTTCTTATCAACAAAAATTCAGTTCTATGGATGTTTTATTCCAAGTTTCAAAAATATGGAGGTATAACTCTAACCCTTATCATGTGATTGATTTGGAAAAGGTTGACCCCAATATAGATGTGTCCTTTGAGGAGTATCTAATACATGTGGTGGGTCGCAGTGAGAAATTGTTATGGGGAAAGACTGTGTCGTTTGTTCTTATGTTATGGAAACATGGAAGTGTTCAAGAGAAAACATGGGAATGGGAAGCAGACATGAGGGCTCAACATACCAATATTTTTGGTTTGGAATCATACATAAGATCAAGAGTGCATCTCGAGGACAAGAAATTATAAAAAGTGATTATTATAACATCCTAGCCTTTTCTAGAGTCATCATGGACGCATTTCAGGAACTTTTTTTTGGTTTTTATGTTCCTTTTTTTAGTAGTGTCTTGGGGTGAATTTTGGTGGATTTCTAATAAAATCTAATGGAATATGGGGTGTGCATGATTTTCAAACGGTTTGAGAAATAGTGTGAGTATACCATCCCAATTGTGAAAACCTAGATAGAGAGGTCCACATGGTTTGTGCGCAGTATAAGAAACCATGTGACTAAACTGTGACTACTGTGAAAACATGCATAGAGAGGTCTGGAAGGTTGGTGCACGGTTTTCCCTAACTACGTGCCCCTACCTAGGAAACCATGCGTGCGAGATTATTTCTCTTAAAATCTATTTTTAAACCACATGGACCGCCAAGACTCCCATATTTCATCCTTGGATTGGGCATGACAAAATCTAGGTCATCCTAGATCCTTCCATTGTTATTTTAATTAGATTATTACATCATTCTTCAAGATCGAAAGCCCATATTGAAGATCATCTCTTTTCCTAGTATGTGGAATTCATCCCATTGCTTGTCCGGTTCATTCCTCTGTCTCTATTTTATATTTTCATGGAAGATATCTAAAGATTACATGGATTTAAACCAATGAGTTGTGTTATTGATCTAGGATGTTGGATCTATATCTTGATTTTTATGGTCTTGATTTCATTGATCATAATTTTGGTTTAGGGTTTAAAGCATGATCAAGGATGTTGTGTTGCTTGAATTTATGGCAATTTTTATTGGGCTGACATCCATCAATAAACTATGGTAGGAGGTATAAAGAAAAATCCCATAGTCATTGATTTGATATGTGAATGTGAGTGTATGGATTTTCTAGCTTCCCATGTTAATTGATTTCTTAAAACTGGAGTAAATAGGAATGTAGAACTGATTTGTGATTTCCATAGTTATTAATTGATTATTGAAGCATGTAACAAACGAAGGGGCTTTCAAAATAAATATTTGTTATCAAAATTGATTATGGGATGAGATATTGTAATTGAGATATTGAATTGATTGTGTTATGATAATAAATTGGGGGAAATTAATTATTAAATGATGTTTGGTTATGTAAGATAATTAATTAGAATTAATTATGTACCATGATGTTGATCAAAGATAATCAATTGTGACAATTAGTTATGATAAGTTGATATATGATGTGAATAATTAATGGTAAATAATTAATTATGTAATTATAATTGGGTTGATTGATTGATTAATTGATGAATTAATTAATGTAACACCCCAATATTCCATGGTACTTTTCCCTTTGAGTAATACAGTAGCTTGTGTTGTACGCAACTTGGAGTTTTAACACACCACGACCAATCAAACTAGCTGTTTCATATAGTAATACCCACTTTTTGAAATTTTGTAAATTTTATTTTTCTAAATGGACTTCATTTTTGAATTTCGAATATCAAAATTATCTTAGGGTGATTTTTCAGTTTTTTCTGAAAACATTCAATTTCTCGTGAATAGTGAAAAACACTCTCTTGTTGATTAAAGCCAAATTTCTATTTATGTAATTAGTTATTTAATTTTAATTTATTTTAGGTCAAAACATATACATAAAACCTATATATTTTTTATGTTATTCATTGGAGTCCTTTTATAATAATTTTAGATATATAAAATTTTATTGAGCTTTTTACCGTCTTTTACCCACCTTCTATGAGCATTTTCAAATTTGCATAAAACATAATTTTACCATTTAGATGATTTGAATTTCAAAAATATGAGAGAAATGGTTCACATCAGTAAGTAAAATGTGGTTTAATAAGATGAAAATATTTTTTGGGGAATAGTAACTTTTGTCTTTTATTTAAGACGGTTAATGGTAAATAGGGTAATTTAAGATAAAAATTATATTATAATTACCGTAACTCATGTCCTAATTCTCTAAGATGATCTTAATTAGACCAAATAAACCTTAGGAATAAAATATTATCCTTTTTGGTCCACTTGGATTAATTTAGTACATTTATTATTGTTTTATTTAATGAAGAGTTAAAAAAGTTAAATTCAATGTTTAATAAAAAAATCATTTTTAATATAGGGATACACACAATATAAATTTGAATATAAATATTAAATATAATGATAAAAATATTTCATACGTAATTGTATTTTATTTATAATTTTTATACATTAAATAATTTAATTTATTTTTGACAGAATGATGATGGAGTAATTACCTTAATAATGAAATATTAAAATATATGATATTATAAATATCCAAATAAATGTAAATTGATACTTTTGATGAATTCCACAAATTTTATATGTTAATATTAAATATTAGGGTTGATTATAAAATTTAATTTTAAGTTATAAATTTTTTATGGCTTTCAAAAAAATCAAAAATGAAATAGTGTCAAAATTGAAATAATTGAGTTCTTAAAACAGATACTATATTATAAGTTGATATAATATTACTAAAAATCTATGGTTTAGATAAATGACTTAGATAAGGTTAGATATATCAATAATGAACCACTTGGGGTTCTCTTGGTAGTTTATATTATGTTTAGTAACCATATAATATAAAAACAAAAAGAGACATGGTAAATGTCAAACTATTTAACTATGTTAAATCTAAAATATAAGGTTAATATGGAGACCTAAACCGGTCTAAAACCTATTGGTTGAGTAATTTTTGACACATACCCAACATTCCTTTGAAATAAATAATTTTTGGTCCATTATAAACCCCAGATGATTTAATTATAAAATAATATTTTAAGCTTTTCCTAAAGTGACCCTCACCTCTCTTATAAAATGGTATTCCCCTTCTCTTAATTTCACACCTCCACAGCTATTTTTCTCAAGAAAACCATACCGAAATATACTATAAACTATTCCCCCTTCAACCTAAATGCCTTAAATGGATCATAAAGCCAACCTACAAAGTCATATTGATCAACTCAAAAGGAAACACTTGAAGACGAGGTGATAATTTGAGCACCCTCTTTTAAGTGTTTTTCTTCTTCCACATCATTATTATTTGTTTTTCCCAAAAAATAATAATAACTCCATATCCTTATACATTATATGATGTTATTATAAATATGGTACAACCATATTAGTGATTCTATCCATCCTATAAATAACAAAGTCACCATACCTGTGTACGTACGGGTTACTGTCTCAACGTCGCGGTGAAGTTTTTTATTCAAACACATCATTATTTTGATGGGTATAATAAGGAGTATAACTAATGTAAATAATAAATATAACATTTTAATGATTATTTATATTTCATATACCATCCAATTACATATGGTTTCACTATCTATATAACGATATTTTCACTCGTGCGTACGTACAGATTACCTTCTCCACGAACACGATGAGATTCATTACCCTTAGTAATAATTCTAGAATAATTTTCATTTTTTATTAAAAACAATGTTTATGAACAAAATATAATTCAGTATATGAATCAAATACATAATATCTATAAAAAAATGGCTTACATAACTGTGTATATAAAGGAAAACGAATCTGTTAACACTCAAAACGATGATAATACTAAAATATTATTAACAAAAAAATATTAGAGGATCATATATGATATCATATTTATGTATATTATTCATTAATAATTTAATAAAAATGATGTAACTATTATACAGGAGGTTAACATACCCTCGGATAAGGAAATGTACAAGGTAAGGGTTAATTCTAAAATCTCTTTACTTATCTGAGGTTGTTAATATATAAGTATCTACCGGGACCTCTTTATCACAAAAATCGATGTTTTTTTATCAATGTAATTCAAAACATCTTTAATATTTACTATTATATGGGTTAAAGTCATTTATACACTTATTTGACCACATATTTTTTGAACGGAATCTTTCTATCCTGTTCCAAACGAGGTACTTTATGACCATCTTGACAAAATTATGGTACGAATGTATTTTTTAACTTATAAGGTGGGCGTGACTATTTTCGGCTGTTATAACATTATCAAAGCTTCCCATACAAGCTTATAATAATATTTTTAAAATAAATGTTTTCTTTTATAATTATATGACGTTTAAATGATTTCAAAATTGAAAGAGATATTTCTCAACAAAAAGTTTTGATTTCTTCTATGTCAACATCCTTTGATGGATTTTAAGCTTGTTTGAAGTTGATTGTAATGATAAAAACACCCATGTTGTATTGAAGGCTTTGTGATATGTTTGACTTTGGATGTGTTATTTTTACACCATTCATGGTTTATGGATAAATTATTGACATTTATTATGCTAGTTTTAATACGAATGTTTATGTTATGTTTAAACCTTTTTATATGAGAAATGAATTGGACTTTGTAAGTGATGGGGGGCCTGATATAGCTCCTCGATGCATTAGTAGGTCTCATGAGAAAAACTAGTGTTTTGGCACAAGTCCTTGAAAAAATATTATTTGTATTCATGGAACAAGGACTTCAATATGTGGTTATGAAGTCAGGAATTATGCATTCCAACATTATGAAATTAGCTATAGATATTACATGTGATTATTAGACTAGTAGAATATCCATGTGAATAAGTAAATTGCATTATTTGATTTATATTTTCCATATTATGATGAATTTTGAGTTTAAAAGGCTTGTGTTTTAGTCTTATACATTTCCTTAAATGTTTATGCTTATTATTGAATGTTTCCACTATATTTTTATACTTACTGAGAATCTGAGATCACCCGTTTCTATGTTTTATTTTTTCCAAAATGTGAAGAAGTGTATAATGACTGAGCTACAGGGATAGTCTATTGGATTAATGTGGTCAATGGGGAAAATGTTGTTTTTATTTTTTATTTTGTAATGTAATGTAAAACTTAGGAATATATCTTGTACTTTCATGTATACTAAACTTATTGGTCTTTCAGGATTTTGATCCCTTGTGATCATGCCAATGTCATGTAATAATACACCGACTCTCGGTAACTGTGGTCAGGGCATTACAATTAATGGGTTTTTGATATTAGTTAACTATTGAGTTAACTAATGGCCTTTAAAATGTTTAACTAATCATTGGATTAGTAATGGAATGATGTGGTTAATTCTTGTGAATTAATTAATGATTAAATGGATGCGATTTTGGGGTTCTAAGCATTGTAACCTACACTGAATGATATATGGGGTGCTAATCATGGCGTTCTAGACCGATTAGAAGTTTGGACTTGGACATGGTTTTCCTTCTTAATATTTAACAATGCTTGAGATTTTCAGGTTCTGGGAATGATGACCTGCCTCGAATGATATATGGATTGTTTGGCATGGTGACATATACTGGATGTTATTTATGGTGCTTGACGTGATGTTCAAAACCAAATGAATGAAAATACCGATTGGTTATTCAAATAGAAAACCATAATTTAAACATAGCCTAATATGATGATTAATGATTAAATGGAAATGTGATAGCTATTTAAATATACATTGTACTTATTGCTTTATAAAACATAATACACGATATTTTGGATGGATATATTTTAGATAGCATTAATGGTGGCCTACTAAATTATGCTCACAAAACATTCGGGCCTCCTGATCAGCACCAGTGTATATTTTTATGTTGCTGGAAAGGATAAGGTCAAGGACTTTGGATAGGTTTCTATCTGGGATTGAATCATAGGAGAGGGAACTTGACATGGTTCGGGACACTCTTGGGGGTCTTTGTGTCTTTTCATTTTGTTTCATTTTAGGAACTTTAAATTATCATTTCCATAACTTGTTTTTCCTTTCAATTTAGAGTTTTATTTTCTTGTTTTTAATATCATATGACATGGTATTTTTCTATTTATTTATATACTTTTTCACTTAGTCATTGTTTATTTCATTATTTAGTGTTTTATTCTATTAAAAGAGGGTATAATCTCCCCTGGACTGACTTACCAGACCCTCACTGCTAGTCATAACCCTCTGGTTTATGGGGATGAATCCATGAGGGCATGTGGCCAAATGTCTTGGGGAACCATTTATTAGCACTTGGGTCAGGACATCACATCTACTATCATTGATTCATGTTTCACTATGAAAATGATATACTTTAAGATTATCTATCAGTTTACATTGTAAAATTTTCTTCCAACATATAATTATACTAACACATTATGTTATATACCATTATATCATACTCCAGATCATGTGTAGGGAAATTTACTTCATGTTTCCTAAAATGTTGTTATCTATATGTGATAACTCATTCTCTTTGTATCAATATTATTCAATGTTTTATTCTTGATGTATAAAAAAACACAGTATACTTCACACCTAGGATAGGTAGGATCAAAACCGGTGTGGCAGTGAACCACTTTTTGAACTATTATAAATAATTATCACATGCATTAGACAATTAAAACATGATCCCTTTCTCAGTAAATCTTGATTTTTTAACTTCAATGAATGAAAAATACTATATGATCCTCCGAAATATTCACTAAAATATAAAAATGTACATATATCAAAAACCATATTTGGTTTCTACCCATAAACCACTACTTGTCCCTTCAATGGTCCCACTAACACACCATCCTCATAGATGATGTAACCAATGAAATGTACTAGTTCAATCCCATATTGAAACATTGATAGATTAATGTTTAGATGATTCCCTCTCAATTTACTCGTGATGATGTTATGATGTTTGGATGGATCCTATTGAGTATTAAAGTAAACCAAAATTTCATCCACCAGAAAACCATAAACTGATCTTGGTTGCAGTAAATGAAATGTTTAATTAGGTCTATATGCATAGTTGGATCATTTTTTATCATGAATGGAATCATGAAGTATTGACGTAGGCCATACCAATCTAGAATGATATTCGAGGTATATCAGAAAACCTAACTGCCAACTGACTATAAAATGACCTAATGTAAATATTAGATAAAACATAATCTCCTCTCAATTATTCAAAGGTACCATCAATATTTCAAAGGGGATATAGTTTAATTACATTAAACAAGTTCAGCATCAGGTAAAAACAAAAAAAATTCAAGGTCTCATCATCCATCTTTTAAAATAAGACAATAAGTACCCATAGACACATTCTCAGATGGATAAATCCATCCTCTATCAATTCCACCCACTGAGTCTTATTATCATTAATCTCTATTTATTCCACACTATAAGGTGGAATAGAAAATGGTTAAACTATAGGAATGATCTCAATTCTTAACTAAACGTCCCTCTCAAATGGATGCCCTGATATGACCTATAGAAACCCATACTAGAACTAGTCCACTATAGATAGAAATAAATCCTTATTTATACCCTCATCATTCATGAAAAGACTTATAAAATATGTTTTAATCACCACCATTTTCTGATTAACTGTCCATGCATGACCTTCGAAGATATCGCTCTCTTCATGATGAACATAATAGGTACCCGTCATAAGATGTAATGGCCATTATACTATGGTAAAACTAGATGTGGACACATTATGATACAAGGATGTACATGTAGGATCAAAATAGTGATGTAGATGCTCAATATACAAGAGGGGGTGAATTGTACACATTAAAATTTTCCTTAGACAAGGAAAAATATAAGTTTAAAAAGGTTGAACTAAGCAAATTCACAACACCTCTAATCACCAATTGGTGAATTGGAACAAAATTTTACAATATGAGATTCTACCATAAATCGTATAGAATCTAAATGAACCAGAGTACAAGTTTAAGGAAATATAAGAAGGTTATACTTTCCTTACAATACAAAAGTGCAACAGAAAAACAAGTAGTAAAACTACAAGTAAAAAGATATAATTATTTTAACCCAAAGAGAAGGGTATCCATCAACCATGGATAAAAGTCCCTTGATTTATAATTTCAAGCAAGTTTGTCTTACCCACACTAGGGTAAGCCCTCGATATGACGATCGGTGTCTTTGTCTTTCTATCCCCGCAAGACCACAACTTCAAGGTAGTTGGAACCTCTCTCTTCCTCAACAAGGAATCCCTCAAACTTCGAGGTAGTCGGCACCTCTTTCTTCATATCCCCATAATTCCTCGAATGTTATCACCAACATTCAGAGTCGCATGAAGCAATATGAACGAGCGGTTCATTACGCAGAAAAGCATGAAAATCTTCTCTCTCTATAAATCACTTTAATAGCTTGTGGTCTCTAGATCGATCAACTTCTTATTGAGTTCTTTCAAATGGTCTTTTATTTTTAGGCTTGGTCGACTCCATCTCCAACGGTCATATTTTCCTTATAATTCATAGTGACATGTACACATGTAACTCAACCAACGGTTATTTTAAAATAGAATGGATGACATCATTTAATAACAAACCATGTATAACTGAATGCATGAGATAATTTTTGAATGGAGAATATGTATGAAAAATCCATACAGAAATTCGGAGTGTAAGAAAATTATAAGCTTGGAGTCTAACCAAAATGAAATTCAGAGTCTATGTTAAGAAATGTTCAGATCCTGTTTTAAAGGAATTCAGAGTCTGGATTCACCAGAGTTCAAAATATGAACTTACAGAGTTCGAAGTCAAACTAGTAAAAGTTCGGAGTCGAGCTTCATAAGAGTTCGGAGTCGATCTTCATAAGAGTTCAGAGTCGAACTCATGAAAGTTCAGAGTCAAACTTCATAAGAGTTTGGATTTGAACTCATGAAAGTTCAGAGTCAAACTTCATAAGAGTTTGGAGTCGAACTCATGAATGTTCAGAGTCGAACTTCATAAGAGTTTGGATTCAAACTCATGAATGTACATAGTCGAACATCATATGAGTTCGGAGTCGAACTCATGAAAGTTCTCATCCATAATTTGGAGTGGAGCATCATTACTGTTCACATCCAGAATTTGGATCCTAAAAGCAGAATACCTCAATTCTTACCATTATATGTTTCCAGGGTTTTGGGAATGAATCCAGTTTTTTGTACTTATGAAAAATATTGATATGTATAATAAAATCTAGGTTAGGGTAAATTTCCTTAAAGGATAGAATTTTCCTTATGGAGGTAAAATATCTATTTGGTTAAGTATAAGGTGTTTGTGATTTTCAAAACAAGAACGAATGGAAAATTTCATAAGGAAAACCATATTGACTCAAAAATATCCCCCTTTTTGGAAAGCACAAACATCCTTATGAAAATGAATATAAGGACTTTGAAAATTTTCATTAGACTTTGAAATTAAAACTTATCTCCCTTTGTTCATGGATGAAAGTGAATTCAACTAACTCCCCCTTAGGCATTAAAACTCTAAGTATTGTATTCTGAATTTCCAGAGTGGAGTTTTCATTATCATGGGAATGAAAAACTTCATAGTGAGCAACTACCTCTTACTTTAAGGATATTTTAAAATTTTCTTTCTTCTCTTTTTAGTGGTTCTTTTTCCATCTCCCCTTTACTAGTAGTTCTTTTTCCTTCTCCCCCTTCGTGATTTTCAAAAATAATTGAAGGGAATGGAAAAGAAAAAATATGGTACCTGAAACATTAGAATATAACAAGATAAAACCACCTAAATTTTCATTAGAGTTAGGAAAAATGATTACAAGAAAAGACAAATACAACAAAATATCGGAGTGGGTTTATTTTTCTTCCATTTCCTTTGGGATCAGCTTCTTCAACAAAGTATTGAGCTTCTTCAAATCCCTTTCGTCTTCCTCATATTGCCTCTCTAAGGTTGAGATCCTTTCCCCATGATCTTTTAATGCTTCTACATGAGCCTTCAAGGCATCTTGTTGCATCTTCACCAACTCATCTTGGTTTACCAGTCTTTTCTCAAGCTCGATCCAGAGATTTCTGTCACTTATAAAATTTTGAGCTAGAGAATTAGCCTTGTCATTTAGTTCCTTCACATGTTGACTCCGGGAACCCTTCTCATTTATCAGGTCATCTTTAAGATTCTTATTCTTTTTATCCTCGGTGTCAAAAGCATCTTTCACTTAATTCTGAAAGTTATCATACACAGCCAAGTCTTCTTCAACTCTCTTAGACCATAGAGTCATTTTTGTGTAATACTTTCTATGAACATCATAATTGATAAGAAAACATTTATGGTTGGCCTCAATATTTATACACTTATCCATGACCATGGATAAGGAATCTTATTTCTGATTCATACTCTATTGCAGCATCTGGAATCTGGAGTCTATAGTTGGAAAAATTTGAATGGTGTCCACCAACTTCTTCAGAGATTCAACCAAAAAATCATGCCCACGAGTTGATGACTCTGAATCATATAAATCTCTTGGAGATTGTTCTTCTTCAATTTACACCAGTTTCCTCTTATAATAACCCTGAACCTCTTTCTTCCTAACGACTTATTTTGTTGGAGTATCCACACAAGCTTGCTTCCCCTTATCAGATTTCAGAATTGGTTCCTCATTAAGAGATACTTAATCAGATTCAAAAACATGAATAATGTGGTATTCATCTGGTTTTTTCTTTTCTTGTCCATCCTCAAGAAAAGTCCTCTCATAGGAATCTTCCTCATCATAAAAAACATTCTCTTCTTCTTGTTGTTGCTTCTTCTTCAACAACCATATCTTTACATTTTTTACGAGAAAAGTAATTCTTCCCGGGAGTCTCTGGTAAAGGTTCAGTACCGAATGTTTCCTGAATGAGAAGCATTTCAGAAGCTATTTCAGTATCTCTCAAAAGATATTTCACCAGTTCATCTTCAGACAACTTCTTTTTCTTCACACTTGTTTATGAACACCCATTTTACTCCAAAAAACAGAAGTTTCCTTAGGTCTTTCAACCAAGGTCCAGACTTTATTCCTTTCAAATTCATTTAGTTCATCTTGCATGGATTTGATCCAATCATCATCACCTAAAGCTTAATCAGTGCTTTTTGGTTCTAATTGGAAAATAAATGCTAGATGTTCTACTTCATTTCACAAGGAACTTCTAGTACTTATAGGTTCATTTACATCACCAATGATACTATCACTGAGATGATTTTTAAGAAACCCCTAATTTGGGTTTTGTAAAACATATTCATCAATATAGGGTAGAAAGTCTTCTGGGGTAACTGTTTCAGAAGTATATTCTTGAACATTTTCCTTATCAGAAGGATCTTTTATCAGTGGTTGATAATCAGTTTTTGAAAACCCATTCGAGGTTGTAGGTTGGGATGGTTTAAAAACAAAAGGATCAGACTCATCAAATTTTACGTGCACTGTTTCATCAATAGTACAAGTATTTTTATTGAAAACTCTATAAGCCTTAGAAGTTGTGGAGTAGAAAAAAAAATCCTTCATCCGATTTTTGTGCGAATTTATTTAAATTATCTTTAGTATTCAGGATAAATACCTTGAAACCAAAAACCTTGAAGTAGGAAAGTCTGAGTTTTCTACCATTCTATAACTCATAAGGAATTTTATTAAGAAAAGGTCTAATCAAAACTCGATTTATAGTATAACAAGCAGTACTTACAACTTCATCCCAGAAATGTCTAGCTGTTGAATATTCAGTCAACATGTTTCTAGTTATCTCTTGAAGAATTTAATTTCTTATCTCAACTACACCATTTTGTTGAGGAGTTATAGGTGCTGAAAAGTTGTTAGTAATACCGTTTCTACTACAAAAGGTTTCAAAATCAGTATTTTGAAATTCTCCTCCATGATCACTATGACTATTTTTCAGTGGAGGATTTTTCATATTTTTAACTTGTGCTCTAAAACTTTTGAAATAAGAAAAAGCTTCAGAATTCTTTGCTAGAAAATAGACCCAAGTAAATTTGGTGTAATCATCAACTAGAACAAACACATAATATTTTCCTCCAATACATCCAGTTTGTGTTGGACCAAAAAGATCCATGTGCACCAACTGTAATGCATTAGTTGTTGAGATTTCACCGATTGATTTAAAACTACATTTATGTTTCTTTCCATATTGACAAGGATCACAAACTCTAGAAGAATCAAATCTAAGATCTGGTAGATCCTTAACTAGTTTCTTCTTAGAAAGTTTACATAAGTTCCTAAGGTTATAGTGACCTAATATTCTCTGCCATAACCAATAATGATCTTCCATTGCACTTATAAAAGGTAAATCGTGGCTCTTAAGGTCTTCTAAGTTTATAGTGTAAACATTCTCTTTCTTATTGGCTGTGAGAATAAATTCTTCCTTGGAATTTTGTACTAAGCACTTATAATTCCTAAAATTCACAAGGTATTCTTCATCACATAACCGACTTATGCTAATGAGGTTGTTCTTAATATCCTCAAAAACTAAATCATTTTAAATCAATGTTTTACAAAGAAGAACAATATTACCTATACCATTAATTTCTCCCTTAACATTATCTCCGGAAGTTACCTTTCCTCCTTTAGTCTTGATAATCTTTTCAAACTAGCTTTTTTTACCAGTCATATGCCGGGAACATCCACTATCCATGTACCATGTATTGTTGTTGGTACTTCCTTTATCATCCTGAAAACAAGAAAAGAATTACACTTTCGAAATCCAAACTTGTTTGGATCTGATATTTCCTGATAACAAAATTTTTGGCACCCACATCTTCTTAGAAAAATAAACCGTATGAAAACCTAGAGATTGGGTTTTTTTTAAAGAACAATTCTTTGACCAGTGACCATCACATTGACACATGGTACAAAATGGGGCACTTTGTGGAACAAAGTACTTGTTACTAAAAGTTGGTTTTGCATGGGTATAACGAAATCCCGATTTGTTTCTTAAAGGTCATATTTGTGAATACATTTTATCAAAAAAAAAATTTACCATGGGTAAAGTTTGATAAACACTTCTTCAAGGAAAAAAATTTGGACTTGAATTTTATAGCCATGTTTTTATCTTCAAAATCATTAGATTTAGAACTAGAGCTAGGCTCGAAAACACTTTTTTAGAAATTACTTGTTCTAATTATTTAGAAAGTTTTTTCTTCTCAGAAATTACTTCTTCATGATTTTTTGAAATACTAATAAAATCAGCATTTTTCCTATCAAGATTTTTAGAATGATTTGATATTTCTTTTGTAAGAATACTATTCCTAAATTTTTCTTTATCATGTTTTTTATTGAGTTTTGAATTCTCTATCTCATGAAGTTCAGCAAACCTAGAAACTTCTTCAGAGGTAGGTAAAGTATTTTCTTCATCAGAAGAGGATTACTCATCTAAAGATTTATAATACTTACTATCATTAGAATTTAAAGATACATTGGTCAATGATTCGGCATTGTGTACATTAGCCATAAAGAAATGATTTATAATAGGTAGTCTGGCTATATGACCACGATTCTTCTGTCCTGAAGATTCATAATCAGAAGATTCTTCTGAAGAGTCACCACCACTGGCACTCCAGGTGTCATTTTCTTTCAAAACATTCTTAGATTTGGACTTGTAATACTTCTTTCTGTTCCTTTCGGAATTCCTTTCTTTCCTTTCTTTTTTTTTTGAGCAAAGGAAAATCTGGTCTAATATGTCCAGCTCTCTTGAATTACTAACAAGTAACTTCTCCATCATTCATATCATTCCTTTCCTTTTTCTTATACATGGATTGGAAATTTCTCTGGCCATCTATCTTGTTCATCCTTCAAGAAAGATTTTCTAATTCATTCTCTGAGACTTCACTATCACTAGATTCTGATTGAATAACAACTTTCTTGGATTTGGATCTGGTTACTCTCTCAAAAGTCTTAGCTTTTATATGGTTTTAAGTTTTGGTAAAAGAAACTATACCATTCCCATTCTTCTTTTTGATGTTGGCAGCATCTCTCTTCATTCTTGTTTCATGTTGGAGAAGAGTTCTAAAAAGTTCATCTAACAATATTTGAGTAACCTTCCTATCCTCATCAATAATTGTTCTTTTGGATTCCCACTAATTATGAATGATATCAATTTTCTTATCCACCATAGCTTCATCATCCATACCTTTCTCTCCCATAGACTGTAGACGGTTTACAATTGTCATAAACCTATGTTTAACTTTACAGATTGGTTCCCCATACGGAAAATTTAATCCATGGTATTCAGCTCTAATCATAGCTCTCCTAGTTTCAATCACTTTAGAAGTGCCAAAGTGTGTAACCTCTAACTTCTTCTATATACAATTAGCTACTTCACAAGTAGAAATTTGGATATATATATATATATATATATTTCTAGTCATTGAACATAGTAAAGTATTGTGTACCTTATAATTGAGTTGATACTCTTGCTTTTTCTGGTTAGTGAAAGTTTGAGCTTCCTTATCAAGAAATTTTATAATCACCAGTAAGCATATTGAAATTATCCACTCCAGTATTGATAATGAAAGTGTTTATACGATCTCTCCAGTACTCATAATAATTCCCATAAAAAATTGGTGGTCTTGTACGGTTTATATTGTCAGTGATCTAACATTGATTCCTACCATTCTAAGAAAAACATTGGCAACCAAACTTGTTAGTAGGAAAAGTTCATAACCACAATGTTCAGAATGAAAAAATTCGGAATGAACAATTTCGAATGACAATTCTGAATGAAAATTCGGAATGACAATTCGTAATGAAAATTCGGAATGAAAATTCGGAATGATAGAGTATTTCTAAGAAAGGATGAAGATTAATGAAAAAGTGAGCAAGAAAAAATTATATGTGAGTATAAGTATTTCAGATACCTCCTCTAATACCAATTGTAGGATCAAAATAGTGATTTAGATGCTCAATATACAAGAGGGGGGTTGAATTGTACACTTTTAAAATTTCCATAGACAAGGAAAATGTATGTTTAACAAAGTTAAACTAAGAAAATTCACAACACCTCTAATCACCAGTTGCAGAATTGGAACAAAAGTTTACATTATGAGATTCTACCTTAAAGCGTATAGAATCTAAATGAATCAGAGTACATGTGTAAGGAAATATAAGAAGTTATACTTTCCTTACAATACAAAATTGCAGCAGAAAAACAAGTAGTAAAACTACAATTAACAAGATATAAGACTTTTAACCCAAAGAGAAGGGTATCCAACAACCTTGGATAAAAGTCCCTAGATTTATACTTTCAAGCAAGTCTGTCTTACCCACACCAGGGTAAGCCCTCGATACGAATATTGGTGTCTCTGTCTTGCTATCCCCGTAATCCCTCAACTTCAAAGTAGTTGGAACCTCTGTCTTCCTCAACACTGAATCCATCGAACTTCATGGTATTCAGAACCTCTGTCTTCCTATCCTAGGAAGTCATCGAATGTTATCACCAACATTCAGAGTCACACGAAGCAATATGAATGAGCGGTTCAGTATGCACAATGCATGAAAAGATTCTCTCTCTAGAAATTACCTTAACGGCTTGTGATCTCTAGATTGATCAACTTCTTATTGAGATCTTTCAAATAGGATCCTATTTATTGGCTTAGTCGGCTCCCTCTAGAACGGTCATATTTTCCTTTAAATTCAGAGGGACCTGTACACATGTAACTCAACCAACGGTTAGTTTGAAACAAAATGGACTACATAGTTTAATAACAAACCATGTTTAACTGAATGCATGACATTGTTTTGTAATGGAGCATATGTAAGCAAAAGACATACAAAAATTCGGAGTGTAAGAAAATTATAAGTTCAGAGTCTAACCAAAATGAAATTCAGAGTCTATGTTAAGAAATGTTTGGATTCTATTTTAAAGGAATTTGAAGTTTGGTTTCACCAGAGTTCAGAATCTGAACTTACAGAGTTCGAAGTCGAACTAGTAAAAGTTCAGAGTTGAGGTTCATATGAGTTCGGAGTCGATCATCATAAAAGTTCAGAGTCGAACTCATAAGAGTTCGGATTTGAAATCATGAATGTTCGAAGTATAACTTCATAAGAGTTCGGAGTCGAACTCATGAATGTTTGGAGTCAAACTTCATAAAATTTCGGAGTTGAACTCATGAAAGTTCAAAGTCGAACTTCACAAGATTTCGGAGTCGAAATCATGAATGTTCGGAGTCAAACTTCATAAGAGTTCGGAGTCGAACTGATGAAAGTTCAGAGTCGAACATCATAAGAGTTCGGAGTCGAACTCATGAAAGTTCTCATCGAGAATTCGGAGTGGAACTTCATTACAGTTCACATCCAGAATTCGGATCCTAAAAATAGAATTCTCCAATTATTAATATTATATGATTCCAGGGTTTGGGGTATGAATCCAGTTTTTTTACTTAAGAAAAATATTGATATGTATACGAAACTCTAGGTTAGGGTAAATTTCCTTAAAGGAGAAAATTTTCCTTATGGAGGTAAAATATCGATTTTCTTTAGTATAAGGTGTTTGTGATTTTCAAAACAAGAAGGAATGGAAAAATTCATAAGGAAAACCTTATTGACTCAATAGTACATGACCATGATCACATCAAAACCTATAATAGAATGTGTGTAGATATATCAATGGGAAGAATAATTCCCAATATTAAGTAAACACACCATTCATAACCATATGTTCTTCAAATGCACTCCCCAAAATTTTACGAGAATCATAACCCAAATAAAAAACACCACATTTATATTAAATCCATTAACATGTTGAGAATATTTAATAGAATGAGATGATCCCGGATCAAATAAGTCACTACCAAATGTATAATTGACAAGAATAGTTCCTATGACTATCGATGGCACATCCTCACTATCCACCACTATAGGATGAACGACATGCAACTGTCTGACCCCTCTTTACTTAATTTCATTCCGAGTCCCCTAAGCTACACAACTTTTTATTATGGGTTCTACTTCCCAAATGTACTGCATACACTTTCATGACATCCATGACCATAATAACTCCAACTACTCGATTGATATAGTGTACAAGACCACCTTCCAATAATCTAACTCTGACTAGATCCTCCAAAATTACCAATCAATTAATTATTTCTACAAAAACCTCTATAAGTGTTCCATCCATCTGCAGGCTCAGAACATCACTAGTGTTTGAGGACACAAACTATGTGTATACACTAATATATCAAACTAGTGGTATTATATTCGATTACTACTCTGAGTAAATGATCCTTCCCTTGACCACTATGGTTACTATTTTGTGTATGAAATTACCATATAATCACTTCCTACTCCAAGAAGACTAACATAATGGTTGTATTAAATAAATCACCAAAATTACACATGAATCCTCATTGAAGTCTGCCTCAGAAATGAAATCATGATTTTACACATCTAAAAAGTTCTTCTGAAAAATGATTAAAATAAAAGAATGAATCTCAATAATATGTGCATCATAAAACAATATATATTCTCTCTTGGATATACCTCAAATACTCTATGATCTTACATCATAGAAATACTCCCTTGTCTCTTCTACAAATATTCTATGACCATTTTTTCCTTACCACTCTGGGTAAATGTGTTCTAGAAGCCACTCTTCATTGTCTTTATACACCATATTCAATATATTATAATGACAATTATAAATGTACAACCATGGATTCACTTGATCATGTAACATATAAGCTTCCAACATAACCCACTTATTAGCAGGTGCCTCTAAGTGGTCAACGATCATCTAGATAGACTCTATCTAGAACACAGTTTCCTTAGGTCCACCATCTTTGGTGATATTTGGATGGTGATTCATACAAGTACCCTCACCTTCTAAACATCCACATTACATAATTTTTTTGGAATACTTAAATCATTCCACAAAAATACACCCAAATACTTTGTTAGTTTACTAACATCACAATCATGGAAACATAAACACTACAACATTGTTGAGAAACATTATCTCCCACATGATTCTTCATGAATATAAAACTTTTTAAAAACATAAATCATAATACATATATTCATAAACCCAAGGGAACGGAAACATAAATAAGATATGTTAATATAATCTTATTACATGAAACCATCGGAGATATGTATGAATAAAGAAGAACATAAGGGTCTGATAAATCTATCCTTTCATTATAGAATCACACAATGAATATCAAATATAATAAACATGACTCATTAAATAAAAAATGGAATTTAATGAGACATGAACTATATGGGAATCATGAGAATTATACATGATAGCATAACAAAGTAATACGATAAAGAATTGTGGAATAAACATAATATTATAAAATTATAAGGTGTATAATTAAAAACATTTTCACTTATTATACAAGGAATTGAAATAAATCCTTATCATAAACATATGTCCATTCAATAAGGACCACACATAACATTTTGAAAATTTAATAAAGATAAAACAAAAACCTTTGGCCCTACAACCAGGTCAAAAAATAACATTGTGAACATGTAATAATTCTCCAACAAATACTTATTGGCCACAAACCAGGTCTATTCATAATATTGTGAACATGTAATCATGTTCATGAATGACATTGTGAACATGTAATAAGGCTCACTCATAACATTATGAACATGTAATCAAGTTGAAACATAAAAATATGGACATGAATCTAGGTCCATGAATAATATTGGTAATATGTAATCATGTTCACACAAAACATTATAAACATGTAATAAGGTTCATGCATTATATTGTGAACATGTGATTAGGTTCACACATTACAAATATACCAATGAATCATTCATCAATACCCAATTAATTTGAGGGAGATATAGGTCCCATCGATCACAAAATAAAACAATACATACATGTTAAATAAGATTATAAAGAAACATTATATAATATCCCATGAAAAGAAATAGCTATAATAAACAATTCATCATTTCTTTACCTATAGAAAATATATAGGTGTCATAATCATTTCATCAATGCATAACCTATAAAAATAAGAATTTTTCAAAATAATATAACTTATAGAAGAGAAAATTGTTTCATTAATATTATTCAATAAATATATAAATCATTAAATGAAGAACATGAATGGTAATCTTGGATAATTTACCTAGTTGAGAAAAAATATAACAATGTATGTAATATTATATGGGGAATTATTTTGAATGATCACTTGGAACAAAATTTTTCCTTAAAAATTAGTTTTTAAAAACTATAAAATTTAAAAATCCATTTCATTGAAAACCACATTGAAAACATCTAATGTAAATAATAAAAATCATTTAATTTTTTTTTATTAATGTATTTATTCAACTACGAAAATTTATTTTTAATACATAATCATTTTGAAAAATAATATTCTTATAAATAACCAAGATATCATATAATGAATTATTCTAAAAATAAAATCTTTTTTCATTTAAAATATATAAAAGAAGATTGAAATTTTTTTTTAAAAAAAGTTAAACATAATTTGTTTTTTCAAATGTATTTAGACAACCTGGTTTTGAAACATCACATATTTACAACCTAAGAAAGAGTAAATTCAATTATTTTTAATAACACGTCCTAAATTATCTTCCATAGAAATGAGTTAGAAAAGGGAACAAAAACATGAATATATATAGAATAAAAAATGAGAAGAAAAATCATGAGAGTTATTTAATGTTCTATTATAATATTTTTTCAGTTGAATCGTAGTCATAAATAATACGGATAATCGTTGAGATAGTAATGTAAAACTACAACCACTTTGAAAAAATTAACCCATAAAACACATGACATAATAACATTACATTAATTATAAAATATCATAAAATAAAGATAGACATTATATAACCTATAAAATGGTTGTATATACAGCCCATATTATAATATAGGTGCATAACATGACACGTACCACAATGAAGGAATCCTAAATGAAAATTCATTACTAATTCTGTGACATTTTAACCATAAACCCCAATAAATTATGATCATAAAATGGATTTGTAAACAAAAATTAATTTAATAATAAAAATAATAAAACAAATTCATGGGGATTATATACAGTACACAAAAGAAGTTAGTGTCTAATAAGACATAAGTCTCACAAAATTAAAATTGATATGTGAAAACCCTTGTCTTTTGTCTTGGAATTCCTCATACACATTCGATACAACAATATAATGTATATTGTATTATTATAAGTCAACCATATAACAATATTACTATATATCATTCCATATATGATTCAATTAAGAATTTATATTACCTTTTTATTATCAAATCCAGGTTATGTTAATGTTTCAGGTAATAACCCCTTTATTTTTCATACGTGTTTTGACTTGTTGTTCTTGATCCTCTTAAATATATCAAGAATTAATTATTTAATGAATATTACAAATTATTTATATATCATATATATATATATTATTTAAATATTTATAATAATATATAACCTAATGAAATATAAAATTGAAAAAACCATTCATGGAGATGGTAGGACATACGTGCACATGAACATTGTTTCATTTAATTATCTTTTTGAAAGAATGTAAGTAAATGAAATAAATATATTGGTATATATAAATAGTAATTATAGACACATTATTATGTGATTTTGATCATATAATTTTACTGAACCAATATTTAATACATTCCATGTAATGTGTGAATGAATCTCATTGCATTGAGAAGGTTGTAGTCCACACATCCACCAATGAAGTTACATATTTACATAAAATGGAATGTATTATGTTATAAAATATATAGTATTTAGAAAAAATAAATTTCTCATAAACATCTTATATTTAATATAATATTAGTAAATTGTTCATTAATACATTAGATTCAATGTGTGAATGAATCACATCACTTTGAGGAGGTGGTAGTCCACATATCCACAAATGACATTATCATTTTACACAAATTTGAAATAATTATTGTATATTTTATAGAGTAATTAGAGAAGAAAAAATAAATAATAAATGCAATTTACAGAATCTAAAAAAATATTTTCAATCATATTTTCAAAACATTATATGTGATAAAGGAAAAACAAACAATATTACTTCCTATGGAGGTAGTCTGTCGTATACAATAACAGTAAGTTTCTTACACATTTGATGGATGTGTTTGTAAGATAATGTATATCCAATATAATAAAAAATATTAATATATTTAGGATACTTTGGTTATTATCTAATAATTTAATTACAATAGTTGATGTGGTTGATAATGAAAATAAATCCAAAGAGCGTGTGGAAGGATGCTACCTCTTTTTTGGGAAACTCCTTTTGGTTTGAACAAAATATATTAGTTGGTTGGATTTATGCCCAAAAGGAAGTTTCTATGATGTGTTGAAGAATTTTGGGATCATATTTTATCATATTATTTTAAATAAAAATTTATTTAGTGTTATGAATAATTTGGAGGGTGACTTCCTTTTTATACTGAAGGGGTAGTGGAATTCCGATAAATTTTTCAATTGGAAATTTGACCCGCGTTTTTCCATTGAAAAGTGTCTCCAATAAAGGTAAAAATATATTCAATGGTAGGATATGTTCTATATATGATCACACAATGAATTTTGGACCATTTTTATGTCATATTTTCCTTATGATTATGGTTCATTCATTTGCTAATCTCATTTTTCATGTCATCACTGTAATTAATCTATATCACTTTAAATTTTTATTTTATTAAAACGCAAATTTAAATTTATTAAAAATTATATAAAATTATTATTAAAAATAAGGATTCGGTTTTTTGAAATTATAATCCCAAATGTAGAATACAATTATTTAATGTTAATCTAATAGACTAGACTAGACAAAATGTTTTTAATGTGAATAGGACTTGATGTTTGAAATGATTTTATATCTAATTTCAATAATAAATTTGTTCGGTTTACCAAAATTGGATTTAATTAGTTACTGTAAAGCTAATTATAATTTTAAATAGAATTATAACATAATTTACTTATAAAAATATATTATATGAAAATGAAGTATTGAATTTATTTTAAGTGTTTTGAAGTATTCATCAAAAAATAAAACTTTTCATGAAATTACCAAGATTTACCCCAAAGTAAATTGTAATACAAGATTTCAAAAAATGAATTTTAATTTTAAAAAAATTATCAATGTGAAAAATTCATATTTACAATGTTTTTTAAATTAAAATTGGGTAATATTAAATTTTAGAAAAAGTCATGTTTTTTATTCATAAATTATGATTTATTCTTATTCAATACCTATAAATTAATTAGATGAGTATAAAAATATTAATTGAATATATAATATAAATATTTTTTTTAAAAATTAATAAAACATGGTTTATTTAATTTATTAAAATAATAATTAGTTTTTAAAATGAAAAATAGTTCATTTAGAAATGTAATTTCTTTATTTTCAAATAGTTCAAAAAATATCTTATAATATTTGATATCCAAAGGATTAATTTTATAAAAATGTTTAAATTATATTTCTAAAAATTATATAATATTATTAAAATTTCCATTTAAAAATCTATGTTGTTTATATGATTATATTTAAATAATCAAATTAATAGTATATTATAGTTCTGTAGAATCTCAGTCTTGCATATAACACAAAATATCCTGGGGAATCGATGTATTATGTTATAAAAGCCAAGAATAGTTATAAATATATAGAAAAATGTTTTATGTGTTACATATAGTGAAATATTAACATTTTGTTTTGTATAACAAAATCCTAGCATAGTTTTTTCGTAAAATAGTTTCAATATTTAGTGGAAAAAATATATAAAATATTAAATTAATTTGAAAAACAATTACCTTAATCTTGTGGTGTTACCCTAAAAATGAAACTCCCGTGTGAGGTAATATAGATTTCGCACATCCCGCACTTAGTATCTTTCCATAAAATATATAAAGTGAGTAATTTTCTCATGGAACTACACTAAATTTCCTTCACCTAGAATTATCGAGGCCTCACCATCCCCAACTAGGGGTACATTAACATCCATATCCATATGTGGTTCTATCCACAAGTATCATCATCGATGCATATCACTATAATTATAAACACATGTCTTAGGACACATAACACATCAATATTAGATTTTAATGAGAGTTAATCACATAATTGCAAAAGAAGGCATCCCCGCATACTCCTCCACATGGTCAAAATAGATGCACAATTAATACCCTCATCCATCCCACACCACGGTCTGGGCTAACATAGGGTAAAAACATTAATATATCAATTTTTACCATTATATAACCATTTAATATATTTCATATAACCACATCTATCCTTATTTACAATTGTAAATTTATTATTAGGAACCATTATATATTGAATTATTCAAATAAAGAGAATAATTATATTTGTAACAACTCAACAAATACTTCCTTTTTTGTACACACCACAAATGATCCCAATCACATTCGAATAATGATTTTGTAAAACAATTCATCTATACTCAACTAACATTCCTTATCAATTATTAGTAAAATATCACTAAATTATGACATCACCCAACAAGTTCATCGTCGATGGTGATATAACAGTCAATAGTTGAAGTAAACATAATGAAAACTAATCACACATTAGGGTCATGGGTTTCCCATATGCATAGGTAAGCTACTTCCATGCATTAGATCATAACAAAATAAGGACTCATAGTTTTCTCCTTCCTACCTTTCCCAGATTACTAAATAAGTGAAATAACATTAAATAACCTATAATACCACTTTGTAATGTACCAGAAGGGGTACCATATCATGGTTCCCCATGAAAGTTGGTTACATCACCTTAGGTGTGCCTCCTTTCATTCTAGAGTCTACCAATTAGAAATGATGGTATAATATATACCATGGAGAGAATATACCATCATTATCAATGTACTGTAATATTTTAACTTGATAAAAAATATTTGAAAGACAGTAAAAATTCATCATGATAATTCCACAATATATAAGATTATCATCACTAGATAATTCGTGAAAATGGAAAAATTACAATAAATTAATGTTTTAGATACGTCATTCCATATATGTGTCACGTGTCTAATGCGAACCCAAAATAATAATGCACTGAGGAATCTCTATGCGGGTACATAAATCTTTTATTGTCCCAACATTCAATCTCTATCCGAAATTCTTACTTAGACATCTATGATAGGGAACATTCCATAATCATTTCCTTGAAACATGAAGTCTCTTCAAGTTCCAATCTGGTAGCCCCAGTATTGCATGAGTGCAATATAGTATCCCACCACCTGCGATGTCTAATGAAAAATACAACATATAATAGTTTATGAAGTATTATAAATGAAAATGAAAAGATAATATATAAATATTTTTCATATTTAATATTAGTTATTTCAAAACATATTCCCCATGGATTACAATGAAAATTTAACCAAATAATACCTACTTCGGCCCATGCAGATGTTTGACCCATCCACTCTAGAGATATCGTATTTCATTATATTATGGGCTTCAATATATCATTTAACTAAAAATTAATAATATTATTATGTTGGCCAATAAAATTATTGTGGAACCCTATGGATATTTAAAACATTATTCAAACTCCCAAAAATTAGTTATCATAAGAAAAAAATATACCTTTGGGGCCAAAACATGTAGTCTCGCACCCCTTGGGAATTTGAAGCAGTAATCCCTATCCAAAAACATTGTAGCAAATATAAAATTTCAATATTCCATTTTAATAAACCATTTATCAAAAATTCATAAATCATAAGTCATTATTTCAATTTTATCGTCACAAACCATTGTTTCCATCAAGTCCAGTCTATAAATCCTAATTTGGTCCAATAAGATCCATGAAGGATTTCACATTAAAATAGTAAATTAAATATTTAATTAAATTTAGATTGAGACATCACAGAATGGGAAGTGAAAATATAACAATTACAGAAAAACATAGAAAACAAGGCCCTGATAATTGAAAATTATACCACTTAAAACAATCTCATCGACTATCATTCAACAAAACATAATATACAATTTGATGGAGTATGATTGAAGTCACAATTTCATGGAAGATCTAGAACCAATTCCTAAGATCAAGTTCCTATGGTATAATATCAATTAAATCTTACATATAAATGATCTAAAATGGAAGAAAACCCATCCCTTTTAATTGGTAAAGTGAGATGAGAGAGAGAGAGAACCCATTTGGAAATAAATGACAAACCAAGGAGGTGTTGATCTTTAATCAGATCATATATTACTCAATAAAGGGTTCATGTTGACATGTAATCCTCTTTCTGACATAAAAAAGTAATGGCAATAAGTTCTGTCCAAGATGAGATGATTTGGGTTAAAAATGGGGGGTTCATGAATTTTATTGATTTTTTTCAGGTATTTAATTCTCACGTGAATGGTTTCCTGGTTGGAGGCGAATGGGCTTCCAAACTATTCACCCTATATGTCCCCCATACCTATGCGGTTCATGATATTTCCCACTTGGTGTAGTATTTTTAAATCCATACACTCAGCATACACATGAAATCTGTTGGGTGTGGGCATAGTTTTGGGAAGGAGGCTGCACGATTTGGAAAACACATGTTCCCCCTTTTATGGCTCAAAAAACTGGAAAACAATTCTCTGGGGAACAAAGTTTTTTAGGGAAACCCACTCAGTTTTCCCTAACCAATTGAAAACATACAACCCCATAGTATCCAAAATTCTCAAAATTCACCAAAATAAAAAAGGCCCAACAATGATATAAGAAAAATAATAGGTAATGAGTACCTAAAATTGAGCATGAGGCATCTACATAAATGTCAGGATCTTACACTAGTTTCTAATTAAGTGATAAAATATTATATAAGAAATACAACCCAAAATAAAAAATAAAATTTTTTGGTTATTGATATAAATATATCATTTATTTATTTCCATTAAATTTTAAATTTAATAATGTTATTTTTAAAATTTTAACAAAAAATGTGTTAAAAACAATTTTTTGAATAAAAAATATATCTTCACCTCTATGTATTCTAAATAATATTTATTTATGATCACAATATAAATGATGTTAACTATATATATATGTATTTTTATAATTCAAATTATATTAATTATTTAATTAACTTTGATTTAATTTATTTGATAGATATTCCATGATATTAATAAGATTATTAATTAAAAATAATTATTTCACCATTATCGTGGAAATAATCCTTAATACTAAAAATATAAATTTTATGCCCAAAAATTAATTGGGGAATATTATATTCTCAAATATAAGAATATATTTATTAAATTAAAATTTTATTTATTGGGAAATTAATCCTTTCACGGGACCATGTAACAAGAAATCCTTTTTTATCCTCCAATGGCCCGAAGCCCTTCATTTTTTATTGATTTTTGATAATACACCTTTCAAGGGGTCACGTTGAACCCTTACAAGGCCCGTAGGCGTAAGTATTAAATGGCCCCTAGGCCTTAAAGGAATTCATTGCCTGTAGGCTTCAAAAATTACATACAACCTATACTAACTACTTGGAATGACACCTCCCCAACATCTTCATTGTGAAATCATCTCTCCACCTTAGCATGGTTGTTCGGCTAGGCATTCTCGTGCATGCACAGACTTGTCCCAATAGCAGGTGCCATACCCTCTCATTATTGCAATCCGTTTATGTAACATCCCCAGAAATTAAAGAATATGAAATTTTCATATTTATTAATATTTTTGAATTAAATATTAATTTTACTTTAAAGAGGTTTCTATGTTCGATAGTGTACCTGATACACAACAATGGATTTCTTTGAAATCTTACGTTGCACACTAATAATATAATATTATTATTTTTAAATGGTAGTTAACTCCTAGCATTTGTATTGGAGGTAATGAACAAAACTAACTATAATATTATTATACAATATTGTTAAATGTATTTAAATTTATCCAATAAAATGTTAGAGGGTTAAAATATGAATGAATCTCATTTTAAGCATAATTTACATTAAAATGTCGATTTACTACCTTTTAATGGTGAACCCTCTTTAAATATAGTTTCAGTCACTTTAATAAAATCTATATGACTAAAAATAATCCTTCTTTAGAATGGAAACATCGAATTTTACTTTGTGTAAATTTTTTTAATTTTTCCGAAAAAGGTCATTTTTTTGAATAGTGTAAATATTGTATTTTAATTCAAAACTATGTTTTAATCACATTTATTTGTATGGTTATATTATCTTTTCAATTGGTTTTAAAGTGTAATTAGAATATATTTTTACTATTTAATCCAATGTTGGTCATTGGAATTAATTTCATTTTGAAATTGGACATAAACAAGTATCAATCTTTTGATAGTTATTGTTTCTTAAAAACACACTATTTATTTTGATAACAGGAATTAATTTTAAAATTAATTAATTTCACTTCTATGTTTTGAATTTGTAAAAATAGACATCATTTTTGAATTTGGGATATCAAATATAGCTTAGGCTGAATTTTTGGTCTTTTTCAAAAAAAACTTCAATTTTTGATAAATAGTGAAACCACTTAGAGGTAGTTAAAAAAACTAACGTTTTTATTTAAATGAAAATTTACCACTTCTGTGAATTTAATTTCAAAAATCCGACATACATGGTTGTTATCAAGAAGTAAAATGTGGTTCATTAAGATGAAAATAATTTTTGGTGAATAGTAACTTTTGACTTTTATTTACTGCGATTAAAAGTAAATAGTGTAATTCAAGGTTAAAAGAATATCATAATACATCAAAATTACTTTAACAATTGTCCAAAACTTATTTTTTGAGTCATTAACGACCATGGGCATTTTTGGGTCGATTTTGGCGACCCCATTGAGCCACTTGGGAGTGATAATGACAATTTAGATTAATTAATATAATGTAAAGACAAAATCGACATTAACAAAAATCGTTTAGTAATTAATTTTTATATGGTGTTATATAAGTCATATTCTCGACTATAAATATTCATTAGAAAGATAAAATATTTTCTACATCATGGTATTTTTTTATATTTTTTAGACCTCATATAAATTAAATTAATTATGACACATTAATGATGCAGTATTTACCTCATTAATAAATGATTTAAATAAATAAGATTATATTGACTAAATTATTATCTAAAACATGTCCAGATCTGATTTAATGATTTTATTTCAAATATGAGTCATCTTATCTTCGACCTTAATGATTTTTGGACCATTAGACACCGAATATCATTATATAATAAAATAATGTTTTCAGACTTTCCTAAAGAGCCCCTCCTCTCCCTTATAAAAGGAGACCACTTCTAACCAATTCCTCACACCTACCAAGCCATTTGGCTCGTCCAAACTCTGTCCAATTAAGCTCCCTAAATCTCTATTCTCTCTTTAGAATCCTTACCTTATAAAGAAGGCACTTCAAGAAGTCCTTCGTTTCAAACCAAAGGGAGATACCCAAATTAAAGGTAAAAGTTTCTCTTAAATTATTTTCTTTTATTTTACTTCTCCAACCCCTAACATATTTTTATTACTTTATTTTCTAACAACACCAGTATCCTCAATATACTAGGATATTATTAAGAGAAGGATTCAAACTACACTTACACACACCTCCATCTAATGGATGAAGAACATAATGTTCCTGTGGATGGAAAACTAACGCCTCATGAAATGATGATTGTTCAAATATCTCCAACCACCTCTCATTGTGGCCATTATGATGGAACTGTATTTATATGTGATATATATTATTTTTATGTTTTCTTTATGCTTCTGTATTTTCCATTTATAGAATTCCTTAATGGTTTCCATAGTGGGTAAATACAATAATCTCATTTGAGGAAGCGCAAACTACCGCCCCCTCAGAGTGATTTGACTCTTTAATGCCTTATTTGGGATGTATAAATGATGGATTTCATGATATTACATATGATATTATACTACAATTATAATATATATATGTATAATTATGTTTTATTTCCATTAAAATAAGAAATAGAAATGAAAGTAGCGTTCATGCGTATGTACTGCTTACCGTCTCCATGAACTGTGCATTTCATTTCTTACCTCTAAATGTTGTTTACTATTATAAAAACATGTATATACTGGATATATATGATATATATGATATCCAAATCATGAATATAATTATGGATATAATGAACCTTTGACCACATGGACAACTTGTAAATATACAGTGTTCATTTTTACTCAAGTACCAAATACCGACAAAATGAACGTTATTAACTTAAATGATTGCATAATGTTTATAACATGGTAATAAGTAATATAAAAGGAATAATAAACTTGAAAAAGGCTCTTAATAAAGTTTAAATTAACTTTAGTTTATTATTCAGTAGATTAAATAACGATCGAGTCAAGTCAGACACGAGGTAATGGATCCGACCTCTCTCTTTCTTTTCAAGTACTCTCTTTTATGTCATTTCTTTTTTGCTCTATGTTATTATATTGGAGGATTTTCTTTTATATTCAACATACCATAATTTTTATTTTCATTTGATGAGAGACCCCCTATTACTCTCATCAATTCATTTTAATAATCTTTATGTGGCGCTGTTAGGCTGGAAAATATTAGTAAGGGGATTTCTTATCTCACATTTAATTCTATGAGATTTCCATTGTTCATCACTTATTTATTGCATGTGGTGTATTTTTTACTGACTTATGATGTATATTACCATGATACTCATTATATTCATGGTATTATGTGATTCATTTTATGGTTATTAACTTTGGGTCACACGACTCGATTGATTACAACGTGGTAAGGGGTTTTCATCTCACTTTTTATTCCTGTGAGATTCCTACGATATTTTCCACTATATCCTTTTATGTGGTGTATGTACTGCCCATGATTTTACTCTTTGTGTAATATGATTTCATTTATGGGTATTTACATCTACATTTTATGGTACTTGTTTCATGTGGCATATGTTTTGTAAGTTACCAAATCGGTAAAGGAACATTTGACCCTCCTCTTTTTAAAAGACTTCTTGTTGTTTGGTCTTTTAATTCATATATTATTATGTTTGAATATGTTCGTCTATATCCTTATTGTTTTATACATTATATACAAGTTATGAGAATATTTTTTTATCTCATCAACTCATTTTCTAAATTTTAAAGTGATGTCGTTAGGCTATCAAATTTTTTCAAGGGAACCTCTTAACCCAATTTCAATTCTCCAGGTTCAACTTGTACATCTTGAATATGTCATCCTATGAATATGGGTGAATGAACTATTATTTTTTACACTTAATATCCACTTATATTGGGTGTATTTATATTTTTCAAACATAATTATATGATTGATTTATCCTAAATTTAAGGATACCATCTTTATAAGTGATTTCATCTCAATTTACATTTCCATTGAGACTTCATTGTTGTTATGCACCAATTCACTGTTATGTGGTGTATATACTGTCTGTTGGAATAATATATCATGAATACCTTTTTTCTCATGATATTATAAAGTTTTGATTAAATTTTATTCCTCAATTATTTTTATTCAAGTGTCTCTCTTTTTGTTAAAAAACTCTTTAACTAAAAGTTCATTTTCAATGATTTAAATATTTATTATTCAAAATATTTCTCATTAATTCCCATGTTTTCAAAATGGGTTTTAAGATTTATTTATATGGACATTAATGTTTTCAAATGATAATTCATTTAAAAGCTTTAAAGTGGTATGGGACACTTTGATTAAAAAATATCTTTTTAAATGGTTTTGAAAATGATTTGATAAAACATTTTTATTTCAATATCTTGATTTGATATATTGGAATGTGGAAATGTTATCTTTCCTTTATACATGTGTTATATGTTATGATTATGTTATGGTTATTGGACATTGTTTACGTATACGGGTGGTTCCGTGATAAACCTAGGTCGGGTGATCCCGAGATAGCTCTCCAATGCATTGGGTAACGTGACTGAGGTAAACATGATGTTTCTCCTAAGAGATTTAAGAAATATACTATGAAGGGTATTCCAACTGTAACTCCCTATGTAGCTGTTATATCTAAAATTTAAGTTTGATATGGATTCCATAAGTAACCTTCATGATTTATGATTTTTGTGTGTTATTCATAAATCTCATGATTTCATAAGGTATGATATGATTGAAAAGTATGATTTCATTGATTTGTATTTATTTATGGGATAATGTTTTCATTCCTTATTTTATAACCCTTAATGAGCTTTTTATTCTCACCCCAAGTTTTTGAAATGTTTTCCAAAAGACTTAATTATGAATTGGGTCAAGTATGGGATCAAAGAAAAGTCATGCTATCTAAAACATGGAACTAGACATTTTTCTTTTTTAAGAGATTTTATTTTATTAAAAAAATGGATACTGAGTAGTAGTGTCTACTTGTAATTTTCTAGTTGTAAAGTAATATTTATGTCATAATTCTCTAAAACTCTAAACCTGAAAATATCCTCAATGATAATTATTCATTTAATTCAATATTATGTAATGTTTAAGGTTGGGTCCTTATAGTTGGTATTAGATGTCGGTTTAGACAACTTTAGAGGTTAGGGTGTTATCTAAGAATAAGTAACATAACCATAATGGTTAACATATTAGAAAGAGTCATGGTTATTTTTAATGAGTTTAAGATATCATGAATAAGTATTTACCCTCCTCATAAGATATTATATGAAGATTTTACTGATATACTCACACTGACCTTTTTGGTTTTAGTAAATGGATGGATCTAGTAGGCACCAAAGTAACAGTGGATGTGAAGAAAATGATGATGGTTTTCTGAATGAGAAACTAAATGAAATGAGCGATTCAATGAGAACTCTTGTGGTTATTCTAAACCAACTATCTGGAGTCATGATTGAAAACATGAGACTTGGTGATTTTTATAAGGCATTGTATATTCGAGAAACAAATCCATACGGAATTTCAGTTAATAATCATAAAGGTAAGTATGTTCAAAAAACCTATGAGCCAAGGATGTGGAAAGAAACACCTAGGAAAATTCTTCAAAGGGATGGTAATATGCTATAGATGTGGGACTGAAGGTCATAAAGCAAGAACCTCCCATAGAAAAAGGAAGCATCTAGTTGACTCTAGGAAAGGGAAAGAAGTTATTTATGAGGGATCAATTGAATGTTTTAATTGTGGTGTGCATGGTCATTATACAAACAGAAGTTCTAAAAATATGTTTCAGGAATGGGATCATGAGGATCATAAAAATATTTTTTTACCAATATCTAATGTCATTCCGATTGAGGATGAAGAAACTAACAATGACCAATGAAAGGTATGGATTTTTTCTTAACATATGTTTTGATATTATTGAATCTTAGGATATGATTCATGATTCTGTTTGTAGGAAAGAAGTATTTCATAATAAGTCGAAAAGTAATGGATAATGGATCATGAAGAATGTTGAATGTGTAAGAATTCAACATATAAGGGATTCAAGAGTTATGGTAGATTTTAGGATGGTGAAGTGCTTATAAGTATTAAGGCTCTTTTGATGATGGTAATTACATTAGAAGACTTTTTATAGTATGTGTAACCCTAAAGTTTGATATATGAAAATTTTATTCAAGGAATAATTAACTTTCCTTTTGTGGATATAGGTATAATGAACCATTTCGGTTTATATGATCCTTGAATTTGAGGAAATTATAGGTTAATACATTTTTTTGGATGTCAAATAAGTGTTATTAGAAAACCTTCATGGTTAAAATATTCTATGGTTATTTTTGATAAATTTATCTCTTTTTGGGAATGTTATAAAATTATATCGTTTTTGAAAAGAGACAACACGCAGACCATGTGACAACCCATCACGTCGGACGAAGCTATGGGAATCGAACCCACAACCAAAGTGCGACTGGTATTTATCGCCTACCACTGGACTACGTGAAGTTCCTGGTTAGTTTGACTAATTCTTTTTAGTTAGATGATTTTATGAATCCATAATAACTTTTTTTGGGTTATCTATGGAAATGATTAACCTCTCATGGAGAATACTTGATATTGTCAATTGCTTTTCAATATGAGATTTTAAGAGTAACTGATGTTATTTGGAGATAAATGTTAAGATTTATCTTGGAGTACTATATGATTAAATCCTTCGGAGATTTGGGTTTCAATCTTAGTTTTGATTACTTTGAAGAATTTTAAGGACAACTTTTTATTGAATGGTCTTTGTTGAACTTTGGGTTTTTTTAGACAAATCATGGATATTAAGAGTAGTTTTTCATTATGTAAAAGTTTATCATTTTGAGGGATTATATGATCTTGTACTAAATGTTTTGGTTTTAGTTAATGTCTAATGAAAATGGAAATATATAGTTCATATTTTTTGGGTTATTTGATTCTCTCGAAGTTGATTATAGCACTTTTAATTTTAAAAAAAGTCATCCTGAATACTAATCGTTTGGAGAAAATATAATTTTGTGTTAGAAATCTAGTAAAAGATGAATGTCTAAATGAAAAGTAAGAATATTTCCGTATGTATTTATTTAAGCTCATAAATAAATTCCTCAATGAAATGTATCTTAAAAAACCTTTTCTCTTAAATTTTTCTGCTGGGGAATCAAAGGCGGTTTCAACCATCACAAGTTTGGGAATTTCTGGTGGTTTACATTCTTCTAAACATGTTTTCTATCACACTCCATCAGAACTTGAAGGTTTTTTTTCTCCTCCATATCCTTGTTTTCATGGAATCCTAGTATCTTTTGTGTAGGTTAACCTTTGTACTTCTCTTCCATTATTTTAAATTGATAGTTTTATTGACTATTTTTTTTGATATGGGGCTTTCAATGAAGTTCCTGAGCCCAATTTTTAAATTACGAGGATGTAATTCCCAAAAGGGGGGAAGGATGTAACATCCTAGGAAAATAAAAAATATGAAATTTACATATTTATTAATATTTTTGAATTAAATATTATTTTTACTTTAAAGGGGTTTCTATGTTCGATAGCATACTCGATACGCAACAATGGATTTCTTTGAAATCTTACGTTGCACACTAATAATATAATATTATTATTTTTAAATGGTAGTTAACTCATTGCCATTGTATTCAAGGGAATGAATAAAATTAACTACAATATGATTATACAAGACTGTTAAATGTATTTACATTTATCCAATAAAATGTTAGAGGCTTAAAATATGAATGAATCTAATTTTAAGCATAATATACAATAAAAGGTTGATTTACCGCCTTTTAATGGATAAACCTTTTTAAATATAGTTTTTGTCACATTAATACATTCTATATGAACAAATAAAATCCTTATTTAGTATGGGGACATCAAAATTTACTTTATGTAAATTTTTGGAATTTTTCCGAAAATGTTCGTTTTTTTGAACAGTGTAAATATTGTATTTTAATTCTAAACGATGTTTTAATCTAATTTATTTATATGGTTAATTTATCTTTTAAATTTATTGTAAAGTTTAATTAGAATAAATTTTTACCATTTAATCCAATTTGGGTCATTGGAATTAATATCACTTCGAAATTGGACATAAACAAGTATCAATCTTTTGATAGTTATTGTTTCTTAAAAACACACTATCTGTTTTGATAACGGGAATAAATTTTAAAATTAATTAATGCAACTTAAATTTTTTGAATTTGGAAAAATAGACATCATATTTTAATTCAGAATATCAAATATATATTAGGCTGAAGTTTTGGCATTTTTCTGAAAAACTTTAATTTTCTATGAATAGTGAAACCACGTAGTGGTAGTTAAAGAAACTAACGTTTTCATTTAAATGAAATTTTAGCACTTATGTGAATTTAATTTCAAATATACTACATTCATGGTTGTTATCAATAAGTAAAATTTGGTTCATTAAGATGAAAATAATTTTTGGTGAATTGTAACTTTTGACTTTTATTTACCGCGGTTAAAAGTAAATAGGGTAATTCAAGGTAAAAATAATATTATAATAATTCCAAATTACCATAAAACTTGTCCAAAACTTATTGGTTGAGTCATTAACTACCATTAGAATCTTTGGGTCTATTTTGTGACCCCATTGAGCCACTTGGGAGTGATAATGACAATTTAGATTAATTAATATAATGTAAAGACAAAATCGACATTAACAAAAATCATTTAGTAATTAATTTTTATATGGTGTAATATATATCATAATCTCGACTATAAATATTAATTGGAAATATAATATATTTTATACATCATGTTATTTTTTTATAATTTTTAGACATCATATAAATTAAATTATTTATGAAACAATAATGATGCAGTATTAACCTCATTAATATATGATTTAAATAAATAAGATTATAATGATTACATTATTTTCCAAAACAAGTCCAATTATGATTGTATGATTTTATTTCGAATATGAATCATCATATCTTCGACCTTAATGATTTTTGGACCATTATAAACCGAATATCATTATATAATAAAATAATGTTTTCACACTTTCCTAAAGAGTCCCTCCTCTCCCTTATAAAAGGAGACTACTTCTAACCAATTCCTCACAACTATAAAGCCATTTGGATCGTCACAACTCGGCCCAATTAATCTCCCTACATACCTCTCCTCCCCTTAGAAGCATTACCTTTGGCATAAGGCTCTTCAAGAAGTTCTTTGGTTCAAAAAAAATGGAGTTACCCAAATTTAAGGTAATAGTTTCTCTTAAATTGTTTTCTTTTATTTTACAAATCCAACCCCTAAACTCTTTTTATTCATTTATTTTGTAAAAACAACAGTATCATAAATATACTAAGATGTTGTTATGAGAAGTATTCAAACTACACTTACACACACCTCCATCTAATGGATGAAGAACATAATGTTTCTGTGGATGGAAAACTAACGCCTCACGAAATGATGATTGTTCAAATATCTCCAACCGCCTCTCATGGTGGAAATTATGATGAAACCGTATTTATATATTATATATAATATGTTTATGTTTTCTTTATGATTATTTATTTTCCATTTATAGAATGCCTTTATTGTTTCCATAGTTGGTAAATACAATAATCTCATTTGAGGAAGCGCGGACTACCGCCCTCTCAAAGTGATATGACTCGTTAATGCCTTATGTGGGATGTATAAATGATGGAGTTCATGATATTATATATGATATTATACTGTAATTTTAATATAACTATGATTATTTTTGTTTTATTTCAATTAAAATAAGAAATAGAAATGAAAGTAGCGTTCATGCGTACGTACTTCTTACAATCTCCATGAATGGTGCATTTCATTTCTTACCTCTAAATGTTATGTACTATTATAAACACATGAATATACTGGTTATATATGATATATATGATATCATAACCATGAATATAATTCTGGATATAACGAACCTTTGACAACATGGACAACTTGTAAATATACGGTGTTCATTTTTACTCAAATACCAAATATCGACAAAATGAACGTTTTTAACTTAAATGATTTCATATTGTTTATAACATGATAACAAGTGATATAAATGGAACAATAAACTTGAAAAAGGTTCTTAATAATGTATAAATTAACTTTAGTTTATTATTCAGGAGATTAAAGAACGATCGAGTCAAGTCGGACACAAGGTAAGGGATCTGACCTCTCTCTTTCTTTTCAAGTATTCTCTTTTATGTCATTTATTTTATGCTCCATGTTCTTATATTGGAGGATGTTATTTTATATTCACCATACTGTAATTTGTAATTTTATATTATTAGAGACCCCCTATTACTCGCATCAATTCATTTTAAGAATCTTTAAGTGGCGCTGTTAGGCTGCCAAAGTTTTGTAAGGGGATTTCTTATCTCACTTTTAATTCCATGATATTTCCATTGTTCGCCACTTATTTATTTCATGTGGTGTATTTTGTACTGACTTTTGATGTATATAATCATTATTCTGATTATATTCATGGTATTATTTGCATTATTTTGTGGTTATTTACTTTGGTTCATATGACTCGATTGATTACAACGTGGTAAGGGGTTTTCATCTCACATTTTATTCCCATGAGATTCATGCGATATTTTCCACTATTTCCATTTATGTGGTGTATGTACTGCACAAGATTGTACACTTTGTGTAATATACTTTCATTTATGGGTATTTACATCTAAATTTTATGTTACTTCTTTCATGTGGCATATGTTCTGTAAGTTACCAAATCGGTAAGGGAACCTTTCACCTTCCTCTTTTTAAAAGACTTCTTGTTGTTATGTCTTTTAATTCACATATTATTATGTTTGGATATGTTCTTATATATCCTTATTGATATAAACTTTATATACAAGTGATTAAATTCTTTTTTTATCTCATCAACTCATTTTCTGAATTTTAAAGTGATGTCGTCAGGCTGTCAAATTTTTACAAGGAATACTCTTAACCCAATTTCAATTCTTCATCTTCAACTTGTACTTCTTGAATATGTCATCCTATGAATATGTTTGAATGACATATGATTGTTTTACATGTAATATCAACTTATATTTGTTTTATTTATATTTTTCACAAATAATTTTGTGATTGATTTATCCTAAATTTAAGGATACCATCTTTATAAGGGATTTCATCTCAATTTCCATTTCCATTGAGACTTCATTGTTGTTATGCACCAATTCACTCTTATGTGGTGTATATACATTCCATTGTAATAATATATCATGAATACCTTTAATATCATGATATTATAAAGGTTTTATTAAATTTTATTCCTCAATTATTTTTATTCATGTGTCCCTCTTTTTGTTAAAAAACTCTTTAACTAAAAGATCGCTTTCAATGTTTTAAAGATATGGTATTCTAAATATTTCTCATTAATTTCCATGTTTTAAAAATGGGTTTTAGGATTTATTTATACGTACATTAATGTTTTCAAATGATAATTCATTTAAAAGCTTCAATGTTGTTTGGGACACTTTAATTCAAAAATCTCGTTTTAAATGGTTTTGAAAATGATTTGATAAAATGTTGTCTATTTCAATATCTTGATTTGATATATTGGAATGTGTAAAAGTTATATTTCATTTATAAATGTGTTATATGTTATGATTATGTTATGGTTATTGGGAATTTTTTATGTATATGGGTGGTTCTGTGATAAACCTAGGGAGGGTGAGCCCGAGATAGCTCTCCAATTCATTGGGTAACATTATGGGGGTAAACATGATGTTTCTACTAAGAGATTTAGGGAATATAACATGATGGGTATTCCAACTGTGACTCCCTATATAGCTTTGATAGTTACAATGTAAGTTTTATATGGATTCCATTAGTATCCTTTATGATTTATGATTTGTTTGTGTTACTCATAAATCTCGTGATTTTATAAGGTATGTTATGATTGAAAAGTATGGTTTCATTGATTTGTATTTATTGATGGGAAAATGTTTTCCTTCTTTATTTTATAACCCTTACTGAGATTTTTATGCTCACCCCAAGTTTTTGAAATGTTTTCCACATGACTTAAAGATTAATTGGGTCAAAGATGGGATCAAAGAAAAGTCATGCTATCTAAAACATGGAACTAGCCATGTTTCTTTTTTAAGAGTTTTTATTTTATTAAAAAGTTGGATACTGAGTAGTAGTGTCTACATGTAATTTTCAAGTTGTAATGTAATAGTTATGGCCTAATTCTCTAAAACTCTAAACCTGAAAAGATCCTCAGTGTGAATTATTCTCATAATTCAATATTATGTAATTTTTAAGGCCGGGTCCTTATAGTTTATCTTCTAATATTGGGAAAGCTCCTTGCTCGTCCTCGTTATAGATATTTTTCCTTGTCGGTTATCTGGTTTGAATCTGCACATAAGGTGGCCCGAAGGCCTTGAGGTGGCCCTAAGGACTTATTGACCCGAAGGCTTGGGTGGCCCGAAAACTTTAATGAACTCAGGGACCAAATCAGTGGCCTGAAATCCCAAACAAGGGCATATTCCCAGCTCCTACAGTGCCTGCTACAGTTACATCTACAGTACCTACTACAGTACTGCACAGTTCCTACTGCAGTACCTGCTACAGTACCAAGAAATTCTGCCTCCGCCTGGATTTGATCCATCGTCGCTTGGATGCAGTTACGGAGTCCTTACCAAGGGGGCATATTCTACCTCCACCAGGATTTTATGAAATTTCACTTTTATAAAAAAAATCATTTATAATTTATATAGAATTATCAATTAAATTGATTACAATAAATTTAAAGTATTTTTTATCAATAATTTTGTATTAAATTAACAATAAATAATATAAAAAAATCATTTCATCATGATATAATAAATTTAACAAAACATTTAAAATATGTCTTTCATAAAAATCCATCATGAATTTTAAAAATGTTGATCATGAGTTTGTAAATTAAACCTAGTATTTTTAAAATTATTTACAATAATTTATAATGTATATTTTTGATATTATAAATTGATTAGAAAATTTTTATTTCATATTAAAAAAAAATTATTAGAGAAATAATTATTTTCTTTAAAATCCAAATACCATCAAGGATTTTAGAAACTAAATCCTAACCTATTTTTATATTTGTGAAGATTTAATTTTTTTTATTCATCAAATTTGAATTATAAAGTTTTAAAATTTATCTTTAGAGAATAAAAATTATTATCTAATGAAAATTAATTTCATTAGAAAAAACATTTTCAATATTAACCAATATTAATTATTTATTCTTTAAAGGTAGTAAATATTAATGGTTTACCATATTAGTTTTTATTGAGGCATTATTGATAATGTAAAATTAACATGTTGTGGTATTTTATTATTGGTAGTTGATTTTGGAACATGTTATAAAACACAATATATATTTTATATGATACAAAATCTCATGTAATTAATTAATACTTATGCAAGGTGGAATACTATCAAACATTACCATCCCAGTTGATGTCAATTCATAATGTATTTTTTGTGCCACTGGTAATTAAATATCATATGGACCCATCACACATTATGGATTTGAATGGTTTGGATTTAAAAGCCATGAAAAATATAATTTAGTAGCCTATTCCAATCCATTATTATTATGATATGGTATTGTGTGATATGTTTATTTAATATGTTTTTGTATTATAGAAGTTTGATAATGGTTTCCATGATAATTGGTAATGTAAGGGGATGATGATAGAGTAGTGTAATTTTTTTTCTTATAATGAATACTTTATAATTTATTAGGGGACAATACATTAAAGGTATATTTATGAATCAACTTGTAACATTTATATATTTATTTCAATTATTTTCATTTATTTAGTTTACATTTTGATTCCTTTGGAGTTTTTGGTTAAAAAATGAAGGGAGGCATATTACGTTTGAACTATTAGCATGTAGTTATTAATAATCAGGAATCTAATTGATTTATAGATATAGGAATTATAGAGTAATAATAATGGTTATCTGAGACTTTTCCTTAACATATGGCCAAACCATTCAAGAATGTGTGATTTAATCTAGTATATCTCACATGGTTTATGAATTTTACACAAACTATGTGTCTAACCCATGGGGATTAACCAAAAAAATAATATTAAAATTAAAATTATACCACCACATAATTTTAACTATAAATAACAGAAAAATTCATTAGCAAATCTCTACTAAGTTGCGGGCCTAAACAATCTCCTCTCACTCCTCAAGCTCCCATGGTGTTCTCCTTTTTATCCTTCTGAGTTTATCATTTGTAAACATTCATTTCATTTTAATGTTATTATCTTCCCTTATTTTATTCCATTATATTATGTTGCTCATTATTTCAGCCACTAGTTATAAATTGTTACTTTGGTAATGTATTTAAAATTCATTAATATATTATTTAAGGGTCCTTATGGTTCATGGGGGATCCATTTTACCAAAATCACTTAAAAATAAATAAATAAAGTTTGTGTTAGTGGAATTTTTATGTGACTCACCATGATCACAATTACCTTACAATACCATTTGTACAAGTATTTTATGTGAATAATCATTTCTTATATAGTATATAATTTATACTGATTGGTATATTTTTAAATTGATCTTTATATTAAATTTTTTACAATGTGATTGTCTATATTTTACCTTATGTGTTATAATAAAATTTATTATATCTTGGTAAAAAAGGTGTTTGATAAATGGATTTATAATTGGAATCATAATAAAAATTATTATTGAATGATTTTTTTAATAAACATCAATGATACAAAAAAAATTACACAAAAATAATTATATTTATACCTACCAGTGTTTTGGAATTTTTATAAATTTTTAAATATTATAGACCCCCATTGTATATCAAGTCCTTATGGATTGTAATAATTGTTGACATTTTTATTTTGATGATTTTGTAATAAAATGCAGTTCATAATGTGGTACATTTTTCAAACTTGTTTAATTTCATGGTAAATTGTGAAGATTAATATACTATCATAGATTACTCAATATTTTGTTCCCTTTTTATACATTTCAATATCATAAGGGGATACTGACTATTGAGGACATCTGTATGTCAGGTCTCATATTTTTCATGTTCATATTTGGATTGCATGTGTTATTCTAGTGTTGTCCATGATTTCCAAATTTATTGGTATTATGTATATAGATCCATGTATTTAAATTTTTAATGAATGTTTTATCAAATGTTTTATATATTCTATTATTTTTTTGATAACCCATTTATTTGACTTTTTTTCTTATACATTGACTTTTTCATTTTTAAAATTAATTCTTTTTTAAAATCAATGTATAGTACAACATACTTTCCCATTTATATAAATGTATTTCCAACTAGGGATAAATTTTTTCTTTATCAAATGATATATATATATACATATATATATATTTATTTAATGTGGTATAATTTTTGGAATTTCGTCACACCCTAAAAAAATCCTTTAGGTGTATGTTTACGTTGAGATAAATTATGAATGTAAAATCAAAGGATCCATATCATTTGTTTGAAGGACTTGATTCATTATTAAATGATTTGTTGAAAATAATCATGAAAACATGGTGAGTTATAAGGATGTTTTTTGAAGATCATCATTTTGGGGATTTTGGCAGAATGTGAATCACATGTGTATAACATACGATAATATTCCCTATTTTGTGACTTCTGTTATACATATTTTATAAAACTCATTATGATTTTTTTCTAAAGTCTTTTATGAGTCCTATTTGGATCTAACATATTCTGTTATTTTTGGGTTGAGAATTATTTTTAATCTGCATTTTTCTTATGTGGAAAATATTACCATTGGATGGAAACATCGAGTAGGATTCTTAGTTAGTGACAAAAATATTATTTACTATATTTAGATGGTAAAATAATTCCCAATTGGTATTTTTATCACCCTCTCTATATATTTAAAAAATTTAGATCATTAGGGAATTATTTGAAAATTGTGGTTTCCTATCCTGAGTAATTTATTTGGTTAATTAAGACATATTTTTAATCAGAAACATATGTGAGGAGAAATTTGTTCTATAATCCCTAAAAATAACAACATCATTACGATATATATATATATATATATCTTGAAAATTTATCATAGTTATTATAGAAACTAACCACCACTATACATAAATGTAACATCCTAACATGGTCTATCCTCTATAATTGTGGAGTTTCCACATTCAAATTGCTAATTGTGAACCCTAATACCAAACATAATTTGGACATTTGGAATGTTAAGAAAAAATAATTCTTGGAACCCATATCAAAAAATAATAAAAAAGTGTAGATTTCTCCATCAAACAGCATACCTTATTTATTCCATAGCCACCAAAAAATGGTTCCTAATATATAGTGGGTGTATAAGAAAAACCTACCATATGTTTTAACCCTATCAAAGAATGACTTCCTTTTTGGTGTTTTATTTTTTGATACTATTGTGGTCCCATAAAATGATTTCAATTTTTTGTATCCCAATTTAAAAAAATATATTCTATTGTGTCATTAAAGTGATTCCCTTAATCATCCATGGGATTTTATATAAACATAGACCCTTTCCCCTGACTATCTTACCCAACATAAAGTAGTAATGCCTCATATTTCCCGTATCACCACTAATAAGACACCCCTTTAATATGATTGGATGATTTCATATAATGTGTCATTTCATACCACACTAAAAACTATATCAATGTTCCATACATTGAAATGGATGAGGTAAACATCTGTTATGATTTCCCTATATTCTTCCACCCTTATTTATACCACAGATCACTATCTTTTTAGAATTAATGATCTACTACTCGATCCTATAAATGGTAGTGACATTATAAATCATTTATAATCCTCAAAAAAATATCTTATTAATAATTTAATTTCATATAATCTCTTACATATTTATTATGCCAAATATTGTAAACTACATATTAATAATTTATTGAAATCCAATTTTAAACTGATTAAAGTGTTGGGCCTCATCTTCTCCCAGCATAAATAAAAATTAAAACAACATAAATAATATAGTAGATTAATAAGTCAATAAAAACTCATTTATAATTAATACTATGATCTATTTATATTTTTGAGATTCATGACCTTAAGAAATAAATACTCATATAATATGGTTTCAAATATATCTTATATTAATTTCCCATTCCTCTGGGTCTATGAAAACAATATCTATAATCTACATGATGGACCCTATAGAATAATGTTATATTTTATTATTATACTATTTTAGCTAAAATATCGGTAATATATATTATATCCTATAGATTAGTTAAATAAAACATAATATTCTTCATCAAAAAATAGTTGGGTATTGAATCTAATATTCTATAGTATTATTTCTATTATATCCTATCACCATTGTAATACTCTCATTGTAGCCTATACCACCATAACAAATATTCCCAAAATTAACTCAGAACCTTAAAAATTTATGGTTATGATTGTAGCTTTATTAAATTTTCTATCTTGGTCCTCCAATATACATCATCATGGTAGAATATTTTGTAATTTAAAAACCACTATATAAAAAATTTTCTAATATTAATTCTAAATTTAAATGGAATACATACACATGTAGGAATAATTATATATGATATAATACTACTATAAACAACCCATTCCATCATGATTTTTAACTCATCAGCACTAGGGGTCATACACCCAACCCACATACCATGCATCTCATGCATGTCAATATCACCTTATAAAGAAATAATTTATAATTAATTTCTACTACACACCCACAAAAACTAATATACCTTATTATCTTACATTGAACTCCATATATATCCTAAAAAGTCATAACATTACCACTCTATAAAGGGTTCTGATTCACTCTGCTAGTACATATATATACCATCATCATAATTAAGGAAATAAACATTTTTATATGTGTCCATTAGTTTTGACTAATTAATATGATGTCACAAATTTATTAATGAACATATAGAATAATTTAGTTTTTTATATTATATTAAATAAAACCCATTATATAATTATTTATTTCAATCACATATTATCGTTCAAATTTCATGTCAGCATACTGGCCAAAAATGTTGTTTATCCTCATTCACACTTTCCACAGAAGACATCCTCAAAATAGGTGACAACTGTAATGATAATGCATTCCGTGTCAAGTTTCAACCAAACCATCTTTATCTATAATTTCCAAAAATAATATTAAAATAAAAAACAATCCTTTAATACCATTGGTTAAAATTCCACATCATTTTTTCTACTCAAGGGCCATGCTGAAAATTTCTATTTAACCTTATGTACACTTCAATATATGATAGAGGATGATGACTTGTGATAATGGTACAATTAAAACAATAAGGATAATATTCCCTCAAAATATAAGATCTGAAATATTAAATATGGACTATCAATACAACATAAAATAGAATACAATATTTAGTGATGAAGATAATTTGGTCATATAAATGACACATTTTCATTAAATAACAGATTGTAACCCATGGAATGTCATAAGACAATATAAAAAAGAGTGGTTCATTGAAAAATTATCATATAAATTTCAAAAAATATAATAAATTAAATGATACAGACTTTAATATAAAATTATATGGCCAATATTCAACAAAATATCAGCCACCAAGTTGAGCTATACTAGATCAACATTCTGTCATTAGGCCCTTTAACTTTCATTCACCGTAAAAAAAAGTATTTTTCACATTCAAATGGATCGGATTTAAGTTGTCAGTATATAAATCATTATGATACAACCATTGGTGACCTTAATATAATATAAAAAAATATTTTTGTGTATGTGCATAATTAAATATGATCCAGTAAGAAATATCATGTGGAAATCGTGTTGAGTTATCATGATCATACAAAGCACAGAAAAAGATTGACCTTTATACTTCATCCTATTCTAGTATACTGCATCCAATGTAATATCATTCCTTCCATGAAGTACCATATTAAATTTATTAACCACTTTTTGATAAATCTCATCATGTTTTTCAAATACAGAATCAAACCCTAGAATCATCAAACAAACCACAAGGTACCAATTCCAACATTATGCCTCTTATCATATTATCGGCCACACTACAGAGAAATATAAATCATATCATTCCCCCATTCTAGAATTTCAATCAATACCATGGGATTAAAATTTCAAGAACCATCCTCAGAACCCATGTCGTGACTACCCCAAGCCCTCCTTCTATAGGCCAGGGGCTGGTGACTAGCACCAAAGGCATAAATCTCGATAAAAGGGAAGGAATTTACCTTCAGAAGTAAAAAAATACAACAGAGTACATAGAAGGAAGTAAAAACTAAGTAAATACTTTATAAAAAATATAGTGTTGAAAGGAAAGGGGGCGGAAATACAAGCCCAACAGTAAAGTAAATTAAAACGGAAAAGCTAGTACAATTGCAATAAAGTAAAACAGCAACTTCTTAGTCATCCTCCAAGAATCCCACCTTAAGGGTGGGTACAGATGGCCTCCTCAGCACCCGAGGTCCATCCATCCGCTCCGTGTACGTCTCGCCAAGTGGTCCACCACTGGGTATCATCCGGTCCTGGCTCGTTCTCGACCTCCATAAACGATATCCCTCGTCTGCATCCAACACAATAAGGTGCGGTCATAGCCCGTGCAGGGGTGAGTATAACGATACTCTGTAGGGAACCCAAGATCCTAGAATGTCTCCCATAATCCATGAAATATAAACCAAAAAAATAAATATACAATCACGAAGTATCAACCAACACTACTTAGGTATATGCCCATACATATACCTATGTTATCAATCTCTGCTCGGCTCTAACTCTCGAGCCCAAGCACAACCCAGTCCACAAAGGAAGTAAAGTCAATCACATCATTGATAATTATTGAAAGTCAAGACTCAGACCACATAGGTATACAACTCACGAAGAGTGGTAGAGATTGTTAGATGTAGCCTCTGAATCATCTCCCCTGTCGAACCCACATAGGATCCTAGAACAAAATTTGTCGTTGTCGAACCCATGAAGGATCCTAGTATATAATTCATTGTTGTTGAAACCACGGAGGATCCCAGTATAGAAGTCATTGCTATCGAACCCATGGAGGATCCATGTGCAGATTTCATCGTTGTCGAACCCACGGAGGATCCCATTACAGAAGTCATTGTGGTCAAACCTGCAGAGGATCCCAGCACAGAAGTCATCGCAGTCGAACCCACGGTGGATCCTAGTATAGATGTCATCCTAGTCGAACCCATGGAGGATCCCAGAATAGAAGTCATTGCTGTCGAAACCATGGAGGATCCCAGTACAAAAGTCGTCGATGTCGAACCCATAGAGGATCCTAGTACAGAAGTCATCGCTATTGAACCCATAGAGGATCCTAGTACAGAAGTCAGTGCTGTCGAACCCACGGAGGATCCGAGTATAGAAGACAGTGCTGTAGAACCCACAGAGGACCCCAGTACAGATGTCATCGATGTCGAACCCACGAAGGATCCCAGTACAGAATTCATCGTAGTTGTAGCCACCTCTTGGGTTCCCGCACACATCATGCTCGATTCAGGGAGGTTCCGCTACTCGAGCCAAGTTTCGATTCATCAAATATCACGAAGTCCTGAGTTAATGTATCCCATAGTTCCGTCTCGTCAAAAGGAACCCAACTCAACAGATGGCGTGTCAATCAGACGCCCGGTCTGAGAGTTATTTGCATTTCCGTTCCAGGGGCCCAGTTGGAATTATGATCATTCCAAACCCGGACATTTTAAAATGTTGTCCAAAACTCACATAGAGTGTCACAAAAGGACCAACTCATCGCGAGGATCCCAGTTCCATAGACGGAGCATTAATTGGACGCGCAGTCTAGAAGATATTCACGTTTACGCAAAATGGGACCGACCCGTCAATCCCAGTGGGTGGGTCGGTCATCCCGACCTGGTTTGGCGGGTCAGACCTGGTCGGGGGCTGGTCCGGCCTAGTGGGGCGCGGCCCACCCGCGGACCTGACCCGGTTCATGGGCTGGTTTGGTTTGCCCGGTGGCGCCGAGCAGCACCACACCTCCTTGCTGCTCAGCCGGCTGAACCCGACCGGTTTTGTCCGGAGCAAGCGGCCCGCACCGCGGGCCTCTGTCTACCCCAAGCGGTGCCACAGCCTTCAAACCGGCTGGCAGGCGGTAGGCCGGTTTACACGTCAAGTGGTCTGCGGAAGCAGGCCGTAGTTCTTCCACAGTACGGCACCAAGAGGCTCTGTGGTCCTTTTCCCGGTCGGCCGAAGCCAGCCGGTTCATCCAGCAAGTGCCCCGTGGTTTGCGAGCCAGTGTTCCCTCCATGTGGCACCTGGGGGTACCCCAGTTTGCAACAGGCCAGCCGGTCGGCGGACCGGTTCTTTAACAAGAGGGGCACTCGGTTGAGGGCTACGGGATTTGTCCATGTGGTCGGTGCACGACCTCCATTTCTGCAGCCGCCTCCGGTCGTCACCACCTCTTCCATCACCGCCTCCTTCGCTAATACAATCAAGAATAAGCAGAGGGTCATCGGGTCATGTTTGTTCGGCCCGCGCCCTCCGTATTAAGCGATAACAAATGGCCAAAAATGTACCATAACATTCAACAATTACGAGGGTAAAATTTTATTCAATTAAAAAGTATACAAAACTCCCTACCTTGATTCAAGGTACGTTATCGTAGTCGTGAGAAACAGCATCGCAGAAGACAGTGTCACAGGGGGTGGTGTCTCGGAAGATTGTGTCATCCTGTCAACGTCGGAGGAAGAGTCATTGTCGTTGGTGACGTTCCTCACTGGCGGTGTCTTCTCCCTTAACCCGAAGGGTGAAGAAAGAAGAAGAAGACGATCGAGGGCATTGTGTTCTTCGTTGGAGAGGGTAATTGTTCTTTGTGTTCTTCGTGGGAAGAAGGCCCTCTCTATTCTCCCAGGATCCACCAACACAACATGTCCAAACCCAAAAATAGAAGCTTAGGATATTATTTTATCCATAACATGAATTTCAAATAAATTCAAAAGGTTGAGACAATTAATTAATAGATCATTATTTGAGAGTGTGTTGGCATATTAATGAGAGGAGGGTGGAATGTGGAGATTTTAAATTAAAAGAGGAGAGGTTTAGAGTTTAGGAGTTAAAGGGGGGTTTCAATAAATTACAGTTGAGTTGAAGGGTTAGATGCAGGTGTGGGCCCCACCACATATTATCCTCCCATGGGAGGTTATGTGGGAGTGGGCCCCACCACGAACCTACCTTTAGAGATATAAACCACCAACAAAATAAAAATGTGTTCTCACACATTTATATTTAATTTTTAATTAGAAACCTTAATTTATAACTTCCCTCCTGTACAAAACATAACTGTGGTAGAGGTCCCCTTAAGAGAATATCGGAGCTTCGAGTTCATCAGTGTCCTCTGATTTCAATTTCTAGCACTGGTTCAAGAGATAGAAAATTCTGAACGTACGTTTACTGAACGTTCCCGAAAAAAAAAGTTCGGAAAATTATTATCAGTCACCCTCAATTTGCGCCAGTCGAGGTTATGATCTGCCTAGGTGAAACACACCACAACAAACCCAATTGTACTCTCTGATTTTCAATCCGAGTTACCTTTTAGAAGTTATGAATTTTACAATAAAATAATTGTCACTTAATTATATTATTTGCAGTCAAAAACTAAATTTTTTTGGTGGCCCGCGCCGACCAATGTTAGTATCTTCTTAAAAAAATAATTCCCTCACGAGTTCATCGCTGGTCTCGGATTTTTAATCCAAGCTACCGTTTGTGAGTTATAATCATTTTAAAAATAAAATAATTTATTTAATTATTTTATTTACAATGATGCCATATTTGGAATTTCCCACAGGAGGTCCACACCGAATAAACTTAAGTGACGTCTAGGGTAAACCCACCATCTTGAGTGAAATAATGCCATTGGATTTCTCATCTGAGAAATCGTTTAAGAGATATTCCACTTTTTCTGTAAAACTGCTTACGCGTGTTAATTTAAGATTAACAAAATTTCAAGAAATTATGCTGGGCACACTGGGCCTCGGAATCAGGTGCAGTTAGAAACTGAGGATGCGTAAAATTCTAAAAAAAATAAGAAAAAAATTTACTTGAAATTTCCATTATTTACATTACCCCCACCTCATGGATTTACATCCCCGTAAAGCTACAACACACAATATGGAAATAAAAAAGGGTACTAAGCACGCATCTGAGCCTCTCGATCTCATGTGCTCTCCGGGAGGTTCTCGTGCTGCCAGCGAATGCGCACCAAAGGAATCGACCATCCACGTAGGACCCGCTCCTATCGATCCTCAGTCTCCAATGGATCCACCATGAAATTCACCCCGTCATCGATGTCCAGCACCCCATGGTCGATGATATGTGACGGTTCGTGCACGTATCTCCTCAGCTGAGATATGTGGAAGACCGCGTGCACCCAGTGCAATTGAGGTGGAAGGGCCAGGTGGTAAGCCACCTCACCTACTCTACCGAGGACCGGGAACGGCCCGATGAATCATGGAGATAACTTGCTGCCCCATCCAAATCTCCGTAGACCTCATCGAGGTGAGACTTCTAAGAAGACATGGTCGCCATCCTCAAACTCTAGTGGTCTCCGTCTCCTATCAGCATAGGACTTTTTCCCACTCCGTGCAGTATTCATCGCAACAATATTCCCCTTTCTAGGATTATAGACTATCTCAAAGTCATAGTCCCAGAGGAACTCAAGACGACTCCACTGTCTCAAGTCCAGGTCTATCTATGAGAAGACACACATGATTCTTTTGAGATTAGAGTAAATAGTAAACTATTTTCTCAAAGAACTATTGGTGTGACTAGATAATTGTAAGTAACATGAATACATCGTTTTTCGCATACGTCCTACAAGAGATGCTATGATTTCTCCTTTCCTGAAAAGATAAATCTGGTCTCATACCCTGGATTAACCACGTTCTTTGCCTAAAACAGTCAATCCTAACATGAACGGTACTATTTTATGCCATGAACAATGTCATAAGGCCTCGACGCCACTACCAATATATCCAACCGTTACTCTCACCTCCAAGGGTCGAGTCACACTGTCGGAAGCAGTGTGTGGTCCCTGGGTCTCTTCCAGTAGGAATCTTGAATGTAAGGGTCAAGTCAACGGTTCTTACCGGAACTTCTCATTATCAATCAAACCTAAAAGGCAGAAAGCAAACGTCACATGAAAAAATGTCTTTTATTACTACATCTCAAATTACAAAGACACAAAGCAACCAAAACAACAACATCAGTTATGCTAGAAGTATCATGACCAAAGGTCTCTATGCCTGGAGCTAGTCCTTCTCCTGTCCACCTACTTCCGGAGCACTATGGTCATAGGCCTCAACTGCCTCAAGATGAGCTCTCCCCTATCCAACCATTCCCTGCGGTCGAGGTGGATCTCCTGGTGGTGGTGGTGGTAGGGCCTCGAGACGTCCTCTACCACCTGCTGCTCGGCCAGCTCCTCTGCCACATCTGCCTGCTCCCAGCAGACCACCATGGTCAAACCTCTACCTCTTCTTGGGAGGTCCCTCTACTGCCTGATTCTCATCTGCAGGGCAGGTCAGGCAGTCTTGATCCATGTGACCATGCCAGCCACATGCATAGCATTGCCTGCTCCTCATATGGCTGGCTCTGTTTCGTGTACCATGCACATCCGAACCAGTATCCTAAGGTCGCCCACCTGATGGCCTGGTTCTCTTGGACCTCTGTGTCAACTATCTACTACCAGCTGTAGAAGGACCCTCTATGTGTCATCCTACATCGGGTCTCGCCGCTGGTGACTGCTCAGCGAGAAAACTCTCTACTAGAAGGGCTCGCTCCACCACCCCTGGCTGCGTTGGGATATTGGGGGAGATCATTGAAGCCCTGATCTCATTCCTGAATCCCTACTCAAAGGTCCTAGCCGTGAATAATGGGTCTCGTACCATATCAGTGGAGTAGCGCGAGAGGTTGGTGAACCTCGATGAGTACTGAGCTACTGTCATGATGCCCTGCTACAGATGAAGTAACTCCTGAATCTGCACCGCTTCAAGGGTGGCTGGTACTAACTCTTCCTGGAACATGCTCTCGAAGTCTTTCCAGAGTAGTGATTCCTCATCATGCACCTGGAGCATCAGGCACCACCATCTTCATGTTGCTTCCTACAGAAGACTCGTGGAAAACATCACCATGAGGTTGGCTGGTGTCCCAACCAATATGAAAACTCTCGCAACAACCTCTATCCAATCCACAGCTGCCTGTGGGTCCATCTCTCCCTGGAACCTGGGCGGCCTCTGGAACTGAAACTCATGCATGGAACTCCGGTAGTGTGCACTCTCTGATACTGTGGCTGGTGGTATCAGTGGCCCATTGGGTAGTGGTACCTCTGGTGCCTCTGCTATGATGGGGCCCTGCACTGAGGCCTCATCACTCAGTGGGCTACCAACTCGTATGAAACTCGGAACTCGAGCTGGCTGCCTTCGTGGGGCTATCCTGAAAAGAAACTGGTGCACCACAGTTAAAATAGTATACATGGTGAGCTGACACAAATTAATCATGAAGAAATTTTTTCAAAGGAAATACACATGCAATCCATGTTTTCATGCACTGAGTTGGAAATCAGAGGTCATGGTCCTGTACTATGGATACGTCGGTCACCGCACCAACACTGGACTCCCTATTCTGAAAACCACACTCAATACTCTTAACACTATTGCTTCACCGAAAATAATCAAAATCTATGTTCTATGGTAGAACCGACTCCTCTAATACCAATTTTTCATGAACCGTCCTTGAAACCCATGTCGTGACTACCCCAAGCCCTCATTCCATAGGACAGGGGTTGGCGACTAGCACCAAAGGCGTAAATAACGATAAAAGGTAAGTAATTGCATTTAAGAAGTAAACAAATACCACAGAGTATATAACTAGAAGTAAACACTAATTAAATACTGTATACAAAATATAGTGCTGAAAGGAAAGGGGCAAGAAATATAAGCCCAACAGTAAAGTACAGAACAACTGAAAAGCTAGTACAACTACAGAAAAGTAAAACAGCAACTACTGAGTCTTCCTCCAGGAATCCCACCTGAAGGGTGGGTACAGAAGGCCTCCTCAGCACCCTAGGTCCATCTATCTGCTCTGTGTACGTCACGCTAAGTGTTCCACCTCTGGGTACCGTCCGGTCCTGGATCATTCTCGACCTCTGTCAACGTTGTTCGTCGTCTGCATCCAACACAATGAGGTGCGAGCATAGCCCATACAGGGGTGAGAATAATGATACTTCATAGGGACCCCGAGACCCCCGATGGTCTCCCAGAATCCATGAAGGATAAACTAAAAAAATAAAGATACAATCACTAAGTATCAACCAACCCTACTTAGGTATATGCCCAGACATATACCTAAGTTATCAATCTCAGCTCGTCTCTAACTCTCGAGCCCTAGTGCACCCCATTCTAGACATTATATAAAGTCAATCACATTATTGATAATAATTTAAAGTCAAAACTCAGCTCACATAGGTATACAACTCACGAATAGGGGTAGAGATGATTGGATGTAGCCTCTGAATCATCTCCTCTATCGAACCCATGTAGGATCCTAGAACAAAATTCATCGTTGTTGAACCCACATAGGATCCATGTACAGAATTCATCGCTATCGAACCCATAGAGGATCCCAGTACAGAATTCATCGCTTTCAAACCCACGGAGGATCCGAGTATAGAAGTCATCGATGTTGAACCCACAGAGGATCCCAGTACAGAATTCATCATTGTCGAACCCACAGAGGATCCCAGTACATAAGTCATCGCAGTCGAACCCACAGAGGATCCCAGTACAAAATTCATCTCAATAAAACCCATGGAGTATCTTAGTACAGAAGTCATCATTGTCGAGCCCACAGAGGATCCCAGTACAGAAGTCATCGTTGTCGAACCCAGGGAGGATCCTAGTACAGAAGTCATCGATGTCGAACCCACGGAGGATCCTAGTACAGAAGTCATCTATCTCGAACCCAAGGAGGATCTGAGTACAAAAGTCATCGCTGTTGAACCCACAGAGGATCCCGGTATAGACGTCATCACTGTCAAACCCACAGAGGATCCGAGTACCGAAGTCATATCAGTCGCAGCCAGGTCTAGGGTTCCCGCACATAGCATGATCGATTCCAGGAGGGTCTGCTACTCGAGCCAAGTGTCGATACATAATCTATCACTAAGTCCTGAGTTGATGTATCCCTTAATTATGGCTCATCAAAATGAACCCAACACGATAGACGGTGCTTCAATCAGACGCCTGGTCTGAGAGTTATTAGCATTTCTATTCCAGGGGCTGGGTTGGATTTATGATCGTTCCAAACCCGGACATTTTCCAAAGCATTCCAAAAATCACATAGAGTATCACAAAAGGACTGCGTCATCGTGAGTATCCTAGTGCCGTAGATGGCGTGTCAATCAAATACATGTTCTAGAAGATATTCGCGTTTAAGAGAAACGATCCCGGCCCGTCAAGCCCAGTGGGCCTTCGGGTCGGCCCGACCCGGTTTGGCGGGTCCGACTAGGCTGGGGCTCGGCCCAGCCCAGTAGAGAGCGGCCCAACAAAGGACCCGACCTAGAAGGTCCGACCCAGTCGGGGGGTCGGCCCGACCTAGTGGGGTGTGGTCCACACGCAGACCCGGCCCGGTTCTCGGGCCGGTTCGGCTCTCCCGGCGGCACCGAGCTGCACCACCCCTCCATGTTGCCCGCTTGGCTGAAGCTGGCCAGTTTTGTCCGGTGCGACCGGCCGACACCGCGGGCTGCTGTCTCCCCCACATGGTGTCGCGTCCTTCAACCCGGACAGCAGGTGGCCAACCTGTTTTCCCACCGAGCGGCCCATGGAAATGGACCACGATTACTCCGTACCATGGCGCCAAGAGGCGCCGCGATCCTCTGTCTGGTCGGCTGAAGTGGCTAGTTTATCCATCAAGCGGCACGTGGTTTCCCGGCCACAGTTCCCTCCGTTTTTCACCTATGAGTGTCGCGGTTTGCAATGGGCTAACCGGTCGGCTGACCGGTTCTTCAGCCAGAGCAGTTCGCAGTTGCGGGCCACGGTTTTCCTCCATGCCGCTGGCACGTGGCCGCCATTGCCACCCCCGCCTCCATTCATCACCGCCTCTTCCATCACCGCCTCCTTCAACAATACAATCATGAATAAACGGAGGGTCTTCGGGTCGTGTTTTTTCGACCCGTTCCCTCCACGTTAGGTGATAACAAATGGCCAAAGAATAAACTGTAACATTCAACAAGAACGAGGTAACAATTTTATTCAATTAAAAATTATACAAAACTCCCTACCTTGATTCAAGGTACGTTATCGTAGTCACGGAAAATGGCATCGCAGAAGATGGTGTCTCGGTATACGGTGTCGTGGAAGACGGTGTCGTCCCGTCAATGTTGGAGGAAGCGTTATTGTCGTTGGCGATGTTTCTCGTGGGCGGTGTCTTCTCCTTTGACGTGGATGATGAAGAAAGAAGAAGAAGACGATCGAGGGCATTGTGTTCTTCGTTGGAGAGGGTAATTGTTCTTCGTTTTCTTCATGGGAAGAAGTCCCTCTCTATTCTCACAGGCTCCACCAACACAACATGTGCCAACCCAAAAATAATAGCTTAGGATATTATTTAATCCTTAACATGAATTTAAAATTAATTCAAAAATTTGAGCCAATTAATTAATTGATCAATAAATAGAGTCTGTTGGCACATTCATGAGAGGAGGGTGGAATGTGGAGAGTTTAAATTAAAAGAGGAGAGGTTGAGAGTTTAGGAGTTAAAGTGGGGTCTCAATAAGTTAAAGGGGAGTTGAAGTGTTTGATAAACGTGTGGTCCCCACAACATATTATCCTCCCATGGGAGGTTATATGGGAGTGGCCCCCACCACCAACCTCCCTTTGGAGATAATAACCACCAACAAAATAAAAATGTGTTCTTACACATTTTTATTTATTTTTTAATTAGAAACCCCAATTTATAAATTACCTCATGTACAAAACACAACTACGGTAAAGGTCCCCTTAGGAGAATACTGGCAATACGAGTTCATCGGTGTCCTCAGATTTCAATTCCGAGCACCGGTTCGAAGGATAGAAAATTCTGAACGTACATTTAATGAATGTACCCAAAAAAAGAGTTCAGAAAATTATTATCAGTCACCCTCAACTCGTGCCTGATAAGGTTATGCTCTGCCTAGGTGAAACATGCCCTAACAAACCCAATGGTACTCTCAGATTTTTAATCTGAGTTACTGTTTAGAAGTTATGAATTTTACAATAAAATAATTGCAATTATTTTATTTGCTGCCAAAAACTAAATTTTTCTGGTGGCCCGCGCCGGCCAAAGTTAGTATCTGCTTAAATAATGCACACCCTCACGAGTTTAGCGATGGTCTCGGATTTTTAATCCAATCTACCATTTTTGAGTTATAACCATTTGATAAATAAAATAATTTATTTAATTATTTTATTTACAGTTATGCAATTTTTAAAATTTCTCAGAGGAGGCCCATGCCGACTAAACTTAAGTAATGCCTAGGCTAAACCCGCCTTTCTTATGCAACGGTGCCCTTGGATTTCTGATCCGAGTAACCAATTAAGAGTTATTCCACTTTTTCAGTAAAACTGCTTACACGCGTTAATTTAATCTAAACAAAACATCAGAATATTATTCTGGGCACATCAGGCCTTGGAATCTGGTGTCGTTAGAAACTGAGGAATTGTAAAATTCCCAAGAATTTAAGGAAAAAATTTCTTGAAATTTTTGGGTCTTTACATAAAAGGCATACTAAGAAATAGATATTCATTATTTCTATCCACACCTTAATCTTATCATAGGTCACATCTCAAATGAAATTATAGGAATTAGGCATGTAATCAACTATTTAAAAGACAACATGAGCCTTCTGAAAGACCCATTTATCAACCCATCGAATATAAAACCATTAGTAATGTTTTTTAACCAAATTATCAATATATCCTTTATGGTCTCACTTAAAATAACCAATTTCCAAATACACATCTTGGGGTTCTATCAAATATTTATATCTTGTTAGTCAATTCAACAACATTTCCTAGGAAAATTATGATTAATGTAACATGTGTAGACCGTTATCAAATACACTAAAAGGACTATACTTTTTATCACACCCAAGAATCCCACTATGATTTCATCCATGCCATAAACATCTGATTTTACCTCTATCATATATTAAGAAACACATGTACTTCCTTTAAAAAATAAAAAAACCATGGGACAAAATTCTAATAGATATAATGTATTATCTTCCCAAATATGAAATATTGGTTCATCCCCAAATGACCAAAATAGATACCCCTTTTAAAAACACCCCAACATATAACTTTAATATAGTGAAATACTAAAAAATGGCAGATATTAAAGTGTGTGTGTAATTATTCAACTTTAGCAGAAAAATTCTACTAATTTTCTGTGATTCTAATTTTGAGTTTCTGGTAATGAGATAAAATCATTAAATATAAAAAATATATATTTCTAGTATATATCAATATATGAGGAAAAGAGGAAGTAGGTGTAAATTATTTTTATGAAAAAAAGTACCCATATAAAATTTTGGATCAAGGGTTCCTCAAAATCATTATAAACCACCACCATCCCCCCGATGAATCCCACTAGCCTCCAAATGGGCCATTTGAATCCATGTTACTTCAAACAAGGTTATTATAGAAGTTGTAAACTTATATCCTCACATCCTCAAACACTATATTTCAGTGGGTTCCCACCTAAAAATTAATTGGATTCATCTAAATCCCATCAACTCTAGTGGTACTCCAATTTTCTTGATTCAATAACCCAATCAATGCAAAACTAAATCCATAGTCAATATAAATATAGATATGCTTGGTAAATAAAAAACCAAATAAAATTAGTACCTTGTTTATTTTTCATAAAATATATTGTGTAGTTATTCTAGAGAAAAATGTAATGAAATCATGCACATTGATAAGGGTAAAACCAATTTAAGGGAAACAATTTCCTAGAATAAGTAAAATAAAATTCAAGAAGAGTCCATGGTCAATAATAAATATGTGTCTCTAAGCATGGGTAGTTTTTCATTTGTGTAAATATGGTTTGTTAGAAATGTATCTTCCATGAATTCCTAAGAGAGGTTAAGAAACATTTTTTGACAAATAACATGAGGTATTTTTTAATAGAAATATAATCTTCTATTCTAGATAGATATATGAAAAAATTTAACATTATATTTATATTTTAAATATGTGAAAAAATTTATATGTTAGGAGGAATTAGAAAATGGAGATAGAGTTTTATGTTTGAGGTCGAGGTAAAGGAACATTTTCACAAAAAGAAGTGAATGTTAACCTACCATAGATTGATGGAAATTATTGATAAAATGTGATATTTTATTTCATTTTCCCAAGTATTTAATTAGAATACATTTATATTATAATAAAACAAAAATATAATTGGAATTAATTTTGGATTGGATGACATGGTTCATTATCATGTAATCTAATATATAATATAACATGAAAATTAAGATATAAATGAATGAAATAAAAAATTATGGGATCATAATAAAATACATTATCCACATGTTAATATATTAAAAACGATATTTTATATTTCATTTTAATTTTTTTTAAATCCTCAATTTTATAATATATTTTTATTAAATAATATATTCAATATCATCTTTTATCTGAAAAATCACACTTAAAGGAACCATACTAGAAATATTATTATTTAAATATGATCATTATAACATTATCATATATTTGAAAGGTATGAGTTGTAATAACAATATTATGAAATTTATGTATTGATTTATTCTTCAACAAACTAAATATTTAATCATACATTGATTATAAATTAGTTCGAAATGATGATACAATCTGTTGATGGTAAAAGAGATATAAATCCAAAAATGTGATTTATGTTTGTAAATATATTTTTATAGAACTCTTGATAAAATAATATGATTAAATAATAAAATTATATATTTAAATTAATTAATTTACCACCATTTATTTATTGTTATTAATAATAGAAATGGAATAATGTCTTTTTATTCTTTAAAAAATAATTTTATTCAAAAAAATATTTCTTTTTTTATGTTGATATCATTTATTTTTATTTTTATTTTCTAAATATTAATTCACAAAAATGGAAATTACTTATGAAATCATTATGTCAAAATATTTTTGGTGGGAATTTTTTTGAATTTTATAAACTGTCTTATTTTTTAGTGAATATGTTAAAAATGTTTGCATTGTACAAATCTATCATTTATTTTCCTAAAATAAAATAATTTAAATGGTACATTATAATCCCTTCAAAAAAATATAATTTTATAAATTCTACAGTAATCAAAATTAGTTTTTATTTTGTTTTAATTCCATTTTTTGATTAAAACGTAATTTTCTAACCAAAATATTTTTCATTATGATTTACAATATTATATAAAATTGATTATCAACCATTTTAAACAAGCGGAACAAGAAAATTTGATGTCATATTTTTTATGATCATTTTCAAAATTATTAATAATTCTAGTTTCATTTTAGTACATTATGAATAGTAATCAGGGTAAATATTTCTCACCATGATAAAGGATTAATCAGGTAATTAATTACGAAAAAAATTATGTTATAATTCATTTAAGATATATCAAACACCATCATTACTTCTATTTTATGAGTTAAAATAGTCCATAATCATCCAATATTTTTATATATGGGACATGGTTACTTTACATTGATAATGAATTATATATTATATAATGTAATGAATAATTAAAATATGTCTAAATAATTCATTTAATTTCATTAACATACTATCAGAGGGATTAAAAAATTTGATCTGTTTTGAATGTTTATATATAATATGAATATTTTATATTTTTGAATGTAAATTATTCTCAGTTTTTAGTGATGAAATAATTAACTATAATATTAATTCACAGCCAATACATAACTTTTCCAAAAATTATAAAAATATTGTAAATGATATTAAAATAAAAATAGTAATATTTTTTGATGAGTTATGGTTCGCATGAATATAATGGATTTTTATAATAAATTTATTTTTTTAATTCATTTATATTTTAATTATGTTGTTATATTTATGTCTTTCATAACATCATAGACCTCCTCATTGGATTCAATCAAGTAAGACGTTCTACATAGCCTTAAGCGATATCCTTAAGGTGTAAAACTCTCTAAATAACTATTGAGGGATTCATAAAAGGAGGGGTGTTTCCATTTGAAATAAAACAACCAACCAAATATTCCATTTCCACGAAACTATATAATTCATGTTAATAATGTATCACAAACAAACCATAAGACAAAAACAATAAGACAAACCATTCCAATACCCAATCCGAGTACCAATAGGATGACTAAAACTAAAAGGAATTAGATACAGTGATATTACTCCATATCCCTATTCCATGATCCATACTAACACTCCATAGATTCTCAAGAATCACATTGTATCACTATATAATTGTGATGCTTTACCTTTAACAATGTCTGAAAAAACAACATTTATAAAAGCACCCTGGTTCCAAAGAAGTGGGAGAGTAATAATACTTAGTAGGATTTTCCCAAATGACATCCCAAATCACGTTAATAGGATAAAAAAAGATATCAAATTTATATACAACATTTTTTATTTTACCATTAACAATGAAAAAATTTCTAGGAAGCCAAAGACACCATTTCCAAATAAAATTTACCCAACAACACATTATCAAGGAAATAAACCGACCAATTCATCACCCATTTTTTTCATTTCAAAATGGAATAATCCATTCTATTTGACATGGTTGCATTCATATTTCAACTAAGAAAAAAATATCATCACACAAGCTCAGTGTTACCATTAATGTTGGAATTCCACATCTAACCCCATCCCCCTTTTTATTGTGGTGCTCCACGCCCCATTCCAATCATTTTGGTGGTACATATAGCCCAATATCATTTCCATCCAACTCAATATTAAACAATTAACCTAAGGAACCATGCTAGATAACATATAGAAAACTTATTTCAATCAATAATTTCCAAATTGAATAAACTAATTGTGCTCGAAACTGTTTTCACAATTAATTATCATAGGAAAGCCTGATAAATTAATTTTTTCATTAAAACCCATTTTGAAATAATTTCCATAAGTCAAACCAACCACGTGGTTTTAAAATAATCATTTTAAAACCTAGAAACCTAGAATATTTCACAAACATTTCATATTTCCACCCAAAACCAAAAATCAACACCAAAACGGTGCAACCCAAGAATTTCACTTCAATTTCACAATTAATATCAAGGAAATAATTAACCTAAAAATAAATACATCATGTTATAGAAAGAGGGGTCGAAAGTGAGGCCACCTACCTTTAGGGTTTTGGTGAAAACGAACAATGTAAAAAATAAACAATAATTCTGGGTGAAAACTCCACAAAATAGACTTATATCCCACAAATTATCATAAACAAGGATAAATTACACCATTATTTGTAATAAAATCCTATATCTATTCACCAAAGAACTTTATCTAAACAATAAGGAGGGAGAGATTAGTATGTCAAAAAACCACAAAACTACCAATAGTGTAGACATACATACGGAGATCCACCGACAAACCACCAAGAACACCCTTTAAAACACTTCTGGAATGAGTTAGAGAGGTTCCCCAGCCATGGATGTGAGAAAATACCAAGATATGCTCAGGGTGGAACTCAAATGGGAGTTTTAGGGTTAATATCCCAAGGGTCTCTTTTTTAAAAACCCATTATTAATGTCGATCATGGTTATACATCATGATTAGAGAGATCTTATACTAATCTTGCACCCACTGTGCAGAAACCCTCTATCCTTTATTGTACGATTTACATTGGGAGGTCATATAGTTTGGAAAAAATGCGACATAAATTTGAACTAACACTTAGACCAATATGTCAAAATTCACGGTTTCGTATATGTGTTTTATGGTTTTCACTAACCAATCTTAAAATGTGATCCCTTAAAACAAATACAAAAAACCTCTTCAAAGATATTCCAAAATATCCCAAAAAATGACCATACACCATATATACATTAAAAGTAATAAATAAGATTCAAATAACTCAATCCTGGGTTTCAATATTATCCCCACCATTGGAATTTCCTTCCTCAGATTGTTTAAAAAAACCACCTTCTTAAAATGGCTAAGCTCATTGCTTATCAAGTTCTTTATCTGCACCCATGTATCCTTTTGGATCTGAACATGTTTTCATAAAACCCACAATGGCTTGATAATATTACTATAAAATACATTATCATTCCTAACGAAAAACCACACTGGCTTGTACACCAATAGAGAATGAAGTTGTATCTTCACATGATCTCATTGAATCACAAGGTCAGGATCTGGCTAAAACTTATTTAACTGAGATACATGAAATACATTATGCACTGCACTGAACTCTGGTGGAGAGGCCATTCGATTTTCAACCTATCCATATACCTAAAGTATCTAAAATTTACTAATATTCTAGGGATATATCATTCCCTTCTATCCAAAACAAATATGTCCAAGCCTAGGAGAAATTACCAAGAACACGTGATTTCAAACCTCAAACAACAATGACCATCTATGTTGATCTTCATATAATTTTTGATGAATCTAAGACATTTCCATTTTTTATAGATTAATTTAATATTCTATATATTATCTTATGAATTTCTCAACCCAACACTATATGTATCACTCATTTCAACCAAAAAAGATAAGAATGACATGGATTCCCATACAATGCTTAAAATATTTCCATTTGTATTGAGGCCTAATATCTTTTATTATATAAGAATTACAATAATGGAATGTGATCCTCCCATGAGCCACCAAAATCCATTACATAATTCTGTAACATATCTTCCAAATTTTGTATCATCCTCTTAGATATCCCATCTATATGGAGATGATATGTCGTGCTCATAGTCAACTATGTCCCAAGGTCATATTCCAAGTATTTTCTAAAATAATATGTGAGCCTCAGTTCTCTATTTGATACAATAAAAATCAGAACACCATGAATCATTACCACCTCATAGGTATATATTTTTTATAGGTCAACCACCATATAAGATTCAAAAATTGGGATAAAATGTGTCGATATTTTGATCTAATCCATTATCAACCATTTGGATTAGTGCCTTCAGACCATTCATGGGAGTCCTATAACAAAATCCATATTTTTCTGCTTAAATTTCCTCACCGGGTTAGATAATTATTACAAAATACCTACTTGTCACTAATTCTCTACCTTGACTTGTTTATTTTTCAATAATCTCGATACGAACTCACCCACTTTCCTTTTCTTACTATCCTACTAATATTGCGCTTTCAACACCTTATAAATTTTCTAAATTCATGGGTGGAAAACCCATCATGAATGATGATATGTATGAAAACATTATTCCATAAAATCCATTAGTAAAAAAATATGCTTAAAAAACATCAAAAATGAATCCCCATCCAGTTTATATCCCTCAACGGTCTCCCCACCATTGTGTACCGGCTTCATAGACAAACATTCTGAATCCGATTTTTTTGTCTCTTTAACCAGCCCAACCAAATCAGGAACCAATAATACCTAAATATAAACAAATATATCAACTACATATTCACTTTCCAATAAATTTTCACTTATGGCTAACATCAACTACCACTAATAAGAAAATTATTGTTCCACATGATCATAAGACTCCCTTCTTAACAGATATTCCACTTAATTTATATTAAAATTTGTTTACATCAAGTCAAAGTCAAACATGTGGTGATTCTCCATATATATTATTTACCTAGGGTTCAAATATCTTTTTTATAAAATATTCTTGATGATCTTATGATCCGTAAAGATAGTAAATTTCTCACTTAAGAGATAATGTTGTTATGTCATCAAAGAATGCACTAGATCCACTAACTCCAAATAATTCATTGAGTATTTTTCCACTGAGACCTCAACTTCTATGATCCATACACAACCATATGATACCCTTGAATGGAAAATAACCAAACCTAAATCCATATGTTTCACAATACAACACGTACCTTTTCCATGGATTTGATAAAACAATGAATGGAAATCATGTAAGAAGACCCTTTAGATCTTATGAATACTTCTGAAAATGGTAATTCCATTTAAATGGATCATTATCCCATGTAATATATGTCATAAGGGAATATAAGCATTATAAATATTTAATGATGTGTTGGTAATAACAAGTAATACTGATGAAACATAGTATATCAAAATCATTATTTGGGGGTTGCAACGAAATAACAGCCTCTATATTCTTTGTATCCACTAAAATTCCTTTCTCAGATATAACATGAAATGCCCCGACACCAGTTACCCAGAGTCGGTACATTATTACAAAAAAATTGCGATGATCACAAAAGATCAAATCCCAAAATGTCGATTGGTTTAGTAGCCTTGGAAACACTAGATGCATTCATAAAGTTTACATTACATCATAAAGTGAAAACTACAACAACATCTTGTCTCCACACTCATATCCCATTATACTATCCCTGCAGTCCATTCATAAAATACTTCTTCACATCCTGGGAAAAATAAAACATAGAAAGGGGTGAGCTCAAATTCCCTGTAAGGATAACAATATAGCATAAACTTTCATAAATAAGCATAAACATTTAAGGCAATGTAAAACTAAAACAAAAGCATTTTAAACTTGAACATCAGCATAATATGGAAAAGATAAATTGAAATAATTCCATTTACTTATTTGCATTGATATTCTACTAGTAGAATAATCACATTCAATATCAATAAACACTTTCATAATGATGGAATGCATAATAACAGAATATCATAACCACATAGTCAAGGCCTTGTGCCAAGAATAAAAATAAGATTTTGTGAAGGCCTTGTTCCAAGACCCTAGTTTGTCTCGTGATTCCTACTGATGCATCGGGGAGCTATAGAGGGCCCCCCATCACTTATTAAGTCCAATGAATTCCCCATATGAACAGGTTTAAACATAACATAAACATTCGTATTAAAACTAGCATACGAAATGTCAATACTTTCTTCATAAACCATTAATGGTATAAAAATAACACATCCAAAATCAAACATATTACAAAACCTTCAATACAATATGGAAGTTTTGTATCATAATAAATAAACTTCAAATAAATTTAAAATCCATCAAAGGATGTTGACATAGATGAAATCAAAAATATTTGAGAGAAATATCTCTTTTTTGAAATCATTTAAAAGTCACATAATTATAAAAGAAATCATTTAATCTGAAAATATTCTTATAATCTTGTAAGGGAAGCTTCAACGATTTTATAATGGTAGAAAATAGACGCGCCCTCCGTATAAGTTAAAAAAGACATTCTTACCTTAATTATGTCAAAAAGGTTAAAAAGGACCTTGTTTGAAAAAAGACAGAAATATTCCTTTTATAAACTTCTTATAAAAATTCAACAAGGGTATAAATGACATTAATCCATAGTTTTTAAATTATTAAGAATTATTTTAAATACAATTTTAAGAAACATGGATGTGGATGATAAAGAGGTCCCAGTAGATAATTACGTATAAACAACCTCAAATATTTAATAGATTGTAAAATTAAACCTTACCTTGTAATTTTTTTTGTTTATGGAATGTTAACCTAATGTATAATGGTTAAATAATTGTTATTAAATTATAAAAGAATCATATAAATTAATATGATATCATATATGATCTTTTAACATTGATTTGTTAATAATATCTTAGTATTATCATCGTTTCAGTTGTTTACAGATTCGTTTTCCTTTATATAATTTTTTTTTGAGCCATATGTTTTATGTATGGGATGTATATTATTCATATTCAGAATGATATAATGTATCTAAAAATTATTTTTAGTCATCAAATGAAATTTAGTCATGAATGGATACGATGGGGAATGAATCTCCTCGCGTTCGTGGAGACTGTAGTCCGTACGTAAGCACGAGCGACAATATCAGTATTTTGATATTATAATAATATATAATTGGATGGTATATCATATACACAAAATAATTATCATGTTATATTTATTATTTACATCAATTACACATCATTATCATACCTGCCCAAATAATAATGTTCTGAATAACAATTACACAACGATGTGGAGACGAGAAGTTGTACGTACGCACGTATGGTGACATGTCATTCAAAGGATGGATAGAATACATAATATGGTTGTACAGTATTTATAATAATATCACATTATATAGAATATACTGGATTTACTATTTTATAATGGTAATAACAAAGAAAAAAGAAGTTTAAGAAGAAAGGAACATGAAAGAGGGCGGTGAAAGCATTACCTCTTCTTCGGGTTATTCCTTTTGATTTGATCAAAAGGGCTCCTTAAGTGGGCATTATAATCAAATTAAGGACTCTAGGTTGAAGTGAGGGAAGTTTAGAGGATATTTGGTCGTGGGTTGGCCGAGAAAAAAGGCTTTGAATTTGTGAATTATAGAGATGAGGGAGTTCCCTTTTATAAGTGGGATGAGGGGCACCTTTGGAAAAACTTAAAGTATTAATTTATAATAAATTAATATTCAGTTTATAATGACTAAAAAGTGGATTATTCAATGTATAAGGTGGGGATGGGTCGAAAGCCTTTCAACCAATAGATTTTAGACAGGTTTGGGTCATTATATTAACCTTATGTTTTAGTTTTAACTCTTAGTTAATTAGTTTGACATTTACCATGTCACTTTGTATTTTTATATTATAAAGTTAATAAACTTAATATATAAATCCAAGAGACCCAAAAGTAGTCCATTAATGATACATCTATCATTATATATGTATTTTGGACGAACCTTATATTTCTAGGAATAGAATATCAATTAATAATAGAATATTTGTTTTAAAAACTCTTTTATGTCAATTTTGACACTATTGGGTGTTTTGTTTTTGATAATTTCATAACAGCATTATTACATTGAAAATAATTTATATACCCAATTATAATATGTCATATTAACCTATAAAATTAGTGTAATTCCTAAAAATTCTCAAATAACATTCATTTTGATATTTATAATATCAATTATTTTAATATTTCATTAATTAGGTAATTAATGCATCACCATTGTGTCACAAATAAATTAAATTATTTAATGTCTAAAAATTATAAATAAAATATAATTATGTAGGAAATATTTTTATATTTATAATTAATATTTATAATCGAATTTATCCAATGTATAACCCTATATTAAATTTTTTTAATAATTAAACTTTTATTTTTACTCTTTTAACTCTTCATTGAATTAAATAAAAATAAATGTCCTAATCTAATCCATGTGGACCTATATTACAATATTTTGTTCCTAAGGTTGTTTTTGGTCGAGATACACTTTTCCAATAGTATTAGGACATGTGTTAGGGTAATATTACTATCATTTTCACCCTTAATTACCCTCTTTACTTTTAACCGTGGTAAATAAAAGTAAAAAGTTACAATTCACAAAAAATTATTTTTATCTTATTGAACCAAATTTTACTCTTTGATATTAACCGTGTCTTTAATATTATCGAAATTCCACTCACATAAGTGGAAAAATTATGTTTTATGTGAATTTTCAAATTCTCCTAGGATGTTGCTAAAAGACGGTGAAAAGTTCCATAAAATTTTTATATATCTAAAATTATTCTAAACTAAATCCAATGAATTAAATTGAACATATATAGGTATTATGTATCTATTTTGACCTTAATTGAATTTATATAAAATAAATAATTACTTAAATAAAAATTTGGTTTTAAACTATAACTCAGTGTTTTCTCACTATTCATCGAAAATTGAATGTTATCAGAAAAATACCAAAAATTCACCCTAAGATAATTTCGATATTACGAATCCAAAAATGAAGTCCATTTGGAAAGATAAAATTTATAAAATTTCAAAAATTGGGTATTACTATTCATAACGGCTAGTTTGATTGGTTGTTGTGTGTGTTAGAACTCAAAGTTGCGTACAACACACACTACTGTATTATTTAAAGAGAAGCTTGTCGTGGAAGCTTGGGGTGTTACATTCTACCCTCCTTCAAATAATTTCATCATCGAAATTTCTAGAATACTACCACCTGAAAAGACTCGGGTGATTCTTCATCATAAGTTCCTTGGGTTCCCACGTTGCCTCTTCCATCTTATGGTTTCTCCATAGAAATTTTACTAGACGAGTCGTCCGGTTTCTTAGCACTTCTTCTCTGGTATCAAGAATCCTGATGGGCTCTTCACAATAAGACAGATCAGGTTCCAGTTCTATTTCCTCATAGGTGAGTACATGCTTTGGGTCTGGCATGTATATTCTCAACAGTGATACGTGGAACACATCGTGAACTTTGGAGAGATTTGGCGGCATTTCCAAATGGTAAGCTACATCACCAATTCGTTCTAGAATTTTGAAAGGTCCGATGTACCTGGGTCTCAATTTTCCCTTCTTACCAAAACATATAACACCCTTCCATTGAGATACCTTCAAGAAAACATGATCTCCGACCTAAAATTACAAATCTTTCCTTCGGTTCTCAACATAGCTCTTCTGCCTACTGTGACCTTCTTTGATGTGGTTTTGGATTACCTTCACCTTTTACATAGTTTCCTCAACTAGTTCTGGGCCTACGAGTTTTCTTTCACCAACATCATCCCAATAGGTTTGTGTGCGAAATCTCTTTCTACATAAAGCTTCATATGGTGCCATCTGAATACTTGAATGGATGCTATTGTTATAGGAAAATTCCACCAGAGGTAAATATTTATCCCACATACCCTGAAAGTTAGGTGAGCATGATCTCAACATGTCTTATAAGGTTTGAATAGTCCGTTATGATTTTCCATCTGTTTGAGGGTGGTAGGCAGTGCTCAAATTAAGTTCAGTATCCAGTTCTTTTTGAAGACTTTTCTAGAATCTTGAAGTAAAATGAGTATCACGATCAGAAACAATCGATAGGGGTGCTCAATGAAGTCTCACAACTTCATTAATATATAGTATTGCTAGATGTTCCAGTGGTAGATCTTCTATTATAGAAATAAAATGTGCTGACTTGGTAATATGATCAATAATAACCCATATTGCGTCGTTCCTTCTAGGATTCTTTGGTAGCCCCATGACAAAGTCCATCATAATATTGTCCCATTTCCACTCCGGTATGGGAAGAGATGCATGACTCCTCCAGGATTTTTCCTTCCAACATGCACTTGTTGACAAACTATACATCGTGACACAAAATCAACAATCTCCCTCTTCATGTTGTCCCACCAAAAATGTTCCTTCAAATCTCTATACATTTTGGTGCTCCATGGGTGTATAGAGAAATTGGAGCTATGATAATCATCTATCAATTCCCTTTTCAGATTAGGTATATCAGGAATACAAAGTCTCTTCCCAAATTTCAAAATTCCTTCTTCATACACAAAGTCTTTCAATCTCCCATCATTCACAGCTTTAATCGTCTTTTTAAATTCTTCATCATCGGTCTGAGAACTCTTAATATTTTATAGTAAAGATGGTTTTGCAACCATTTGAAAAAGAATTGATGTTTCACCTTCACTGGTGATTCCCATATCCATCTTTACTAAATCCATAAAAATAGGATCCCTTTCACCTCTCATCTTTTTCAAAACTCCATGATCATTTCTGCTCAAAGCATCTGCCACCATATTTTCCTTCCCCGGGTGGTAGTGTATCGTGAAATCATAATCCCTGAGTAGTTCAAGCCATCACCTTTTCCTCATGTTGAGTTCTTTCTGTGAGAAAATGTACTTCAAATTCTTTTGATCGGTATATATCTCACATTTTTCACCATAGAGATAATGTCTCCATATCATCAAAGAAAAGATTACAGCAGCTAACTCAAGATCATGAGTAGGATAGTTTTTCTCTTTAATTTTTATCTATCGTGAAGCATAGGAAATAAGCCTATCATTCTGCATAAGGACCCAACCAAGTCATTTCTTCAATGCATCACTATAAATAACGAATCCGTCATTACCCGATAGTAGAGTCAATATAAGAGCATTGACCAATATTCTCTTCAGTTCTTCAAAAAATTCTTCACACTCTTTTGTCCAAACAAATTTAACCCCTTTATGTGTGAGCTTCGTTAATGGGTTAGCCAATCGTGCAATGTTCTGGACTAAAAGTCGATAATAACCTTCTAAACCAATAAAACTATGTACCTCAGATATACTCGTTGGTGCAGGACATTATTGGATTGCCTTGGTTTTAGAAGGATCAACCGAGATTCCATCTTTGGAGACAATATGTCCATGAAAAGAAATCTCCTGAAGCCAGAATTCACACTTGGTAAACATCCCATATAATTCATGTCTTCTAAGAGTCTTCAGGATAATTCGCATGTGATTTTCATGATCTTCTTAGCTTTTAGAGAATACAAAGATATCATCAATTAATACCACCAAAAAATCATCGATATATTCCTTGAAAACTCTATTCATTAGATCCATGAATACAGAGGGTGCATTAGTCAATCCAAAAGGCATTACTGTAAACTCATATTGCTCGTACCTCGTTCCAAATGATGTCTTCAGAATGTCTTACTTCTTCACACACAACAGACGGTATCCAGATCGAAGGTCAATCTTTAAGATGTATTGAGCTCCATGCAGTTCATCGAATAAATCATCAATGCGAGGTAGGGGATACATGTTCTTTATTGTTATAGCATTGATTTTCAAGTAGTCTATACATAACCTCGTAGATACATCTTTCTTCTTAAAAAAGTGACATGGTCTCCCCATGGAGAAACACTAGGGAGAATAAATCCCTTATTACTCAATTCCTCTAGTTGTTTCTTTAGTTCAACTCATTCCACATTGGCCATTCTATAAGGGGTATTCGATATAGGCCTTGAACCAGTAATTAAATCAATGGAAAACTCAAGTTCTCATTCTGTAGGATGTCAAGGTAAATCTTCAAGAAACACATCAAAATATTCTCTCAAAATTGGTACATCCTATATTTGAGCATTCCTTTCCTCACCCATAGTCATTTCATTATGTTCCTCCCCAATAATTGAATTTATTTGAGCTACTGGGGGTGGATCTAGGTTAGAATTAGGTACTGATGATTCTACTATAAAGATAAGGTTTTCCTTATCATCATCATCAAAAATAGTAATATACTTCTTCTTACAATAAATTTTTGCATCATGGTCCGAAAGCCAATCCATACCAAGGATTATATCAAATTCAATCATAGGTATGACGATGAGATCCGCAGATAATGAACATTTATGTGCTCTAATGGGGACTAATTCACACAACATTGTTGCAACGATACTTCCCTTAAGAGTTTTGACTGAAAACTCCGTTGTTAAATCAAATTGGAAATATCAAATTTTCTTAGCAAATTGGGAAGATATGAAACAATGAAATGATCCAGAATCAAATAATGCATTCGCTAAACTTGATGAAACCATTAAATTACCTGCCACCACGTCTTTCGGAGATTCTACCTCAGTAGTAGTGATAGCATAAGCTTGGACTTTATCTATTGGCCTTTTCTGAGGTACGTTCCCCTTACTCATAGGACATTAATTTTCATAATGTCCCATCTCCCTACAGTTTTAGCATTGATCATCGGTAGCTTCTTTATTCCCCTTGCAATCACGAGCTCGGTGGCCTTTTTCCCCACACTTGTAACAGACTCCCATTCCATTCAAGCAAGTACCGGGGTGTTTCTTCACACATTTACTATAGGATGGATATTAAAATTTTCCTTTCTTCCACTTATTTACATTCCCAGAGTCATAAGAATATCTCTTCTTCTCTTTCTATGCATTAAAGTCGTAAGACTTAGAAAATTCCTTTTCTTTCATGATACCATAGGAGACAACGTCTTCGTACGATGAGAAGGATTGTGATACTATTGATCGATGAAGAAATGGTTTTAAAACATCAAATAAATGATCAATCTTACTCCTTGGGTTATGTATATAATTTGCTGCATGCCACGCTATCCTTGTAAAGTTAGCAGCATACTTTGCGACATTCTCATCCTTATTTTGTCTCAGACTCAGAAATTGCCTTTCCATATCTGCTCGATGGTCACGAGAAAAGTATTTTTCAATAAACAGATCTTTTAACTCCCTCCATTCCATATTTGATACTTCATCATATTCTTTCGTATTTTGAATCAATGAGCACCATTGATCAGCATCTCCTGTGAGGTGGTAAACTGCCGTGATAAATTTTTCCCTTTCACTACTCCCCAAAGCCTGAAATATTTTCTCAATGGAACTTATCCATTGCATGGCTACCAATGGATTTTTACTCCAATTTAATGTTGGAGGTTGTTTCCTAATGAAGCAATCTAACATTGATCCTCCACGCTATAGATCAGTGTGCTCCATACGGGTAGGGTTATTATTCAAAACCTAAGTGAGTTGTCCCAGTATGGTGATTATCTGATCAGCACCAGTTGTATCACCAGCTCCACTATAATTATCTTGAGCACGAGGGAAATCCCTACATGGAGTGTGTGAATTGATATGGTTTCCATTTCTTCCACTAGGCACCATTTCTGCACAATGGCATATATTAGATCATTTTATGAATCAAAATACATAATTCTATACTTGTAATACACTTAACATAAATTGAACTATTTATGGATATAATCCATAATAATAAAAATGTTTTCATTGAAAAAGTATATACTCATAATCAATACATAATGGTTTGTAATGAAAATGAGAATTGTCCTAGGCATATCCTTTGGGAGTGTCTTAACCAAGAGTGCAGCAAGGCCTGTTGTCGTGCACCAGTTCCCGTTCGAGTTTATCTCAAAGCGGTGTTTTCGGGTTTTACCCCTAGGTAAATCTATGCTAGAGCCGCCTCTACCTGCTCGTATCCAGACAGGGATGTATTGCGCAGAAAACTCACAAAATCTCTACAATACATAATTCTAGGATGTTCTTCTATACTAATCCTCAATGTCTATCTTAGGGTTATGTGCTATAATCAAGGTTTATCTAAATATAGTTTCCAAGGTTTGTACTAAACTTCCTATGATACCGACAGTAACGCCCCGACCCTAGTTACCCAGATTCAGTGAATTATTACAGAACATTAGCATGATCAGAAAAGATCAAATCTCGAAAGACTGATTGGTTTAGTAGCCTTGGAAACACTAGATACATTCATAAAGTTTACATTAGATCATAAAGTGAAAACTACAATAACATCTTGTATCCAAACTCATATCACCTTATACTATCCCTACAGGACATTTATAAAATACTCCTTCACATCCTAGGAAAAATAAAACATAGAAAGGGGTGAGCTCAAATGCCCAGTAAGGATAACAATATAGCGGAAACTTTCATAAATAAGAATAAACATTTAAGACAATGTATAACTAAAACAAAATCCTTTTAAACTTGAACTTCAGCATAATATGGAAAAGATAAAATGAAATAATTCCATTTAATTATTCACATGGATATTCTACATGTTGAATAATCACTTGCAATATCAATAACCACTTTCATAATGATGTAATGCATAATTCTAGACTATCATAACCACACAGTCAAGGCCTTGTGCAAAGACTACAAATAAGATTTTGTCAAGGCCTTTTTCCAAGACACTAGTTTTTCTCATGAGACCTACCGATTCATCAAGGATCTATAGCAGGCTCCACCTGTCACTTATTAAGTCAAATGAATTCCTCATATAAATAGGTTTAAACATAAAATAAACATTCGTATTAAAACTAGAATACGAAATGTCAATACTTTCTCCATAAACATTGAATAGTATAAAAATAACACATCCACAGTCAAACATATTACAAAACCTTCAATACAATATGGATGTTTTGTATCATAATAAATAAACATCAAATAAGCTTAAAATCCATCAAACGATGTTGACATAGATGAAATCAAAACTATTTGAGAAAAATATCTCTTTTTTTAAATCATTTAAAAGTCACATAATTACAAAAAAACATTTACTTTGAAAATATTCTTATAATCTTGTAAGGGAAGCTTCAACGATTTTATAATGGTGTAAAATAGCCTCACCCACCGTATAAGTTAAAAAATACATTCTTACCTTAATTCTGTTGAAAAGGTTAAAAAGAACCTTGTTTGGAAAACAACAGAAAGATTCCTTTATAAACTTCTTATAAAAAGTCTACAAGGGTATAAATGAAATTAACCCATAGTCTGTAAAATAGTAAGAATGATTTGAAATACATTTTTAAGAAACATTGATGTGGATGATAAAGAGGTCCCAGTAGATAATTATATATAAACAACCTCGGATAATAAAGAGATTGTGGAATTAACCCTTACCTTGTACTTTTCCTTGGTTGAGGGTTGGTTACCCACCTTTTTAATGGTAAAATAATTTTTATTAAATTATACAAGAATCATATACATTAATATTATATCATATATGATCTTTTAACATTGATTTGTTAATAATATCTTAGTATTATTATCATTTCGGGTGTTAACAGATTCATTTTAATTTATATTCTTTGTTATTTGAGCCATATTTGTTATGGATAGGATGTATATTATTCATATCTAGAATTATATCAGGTCTCTAAAAACTATTTTTAATCATCAAATTAAATTTAGTCTTGAATGGATATGATGGGGAATGAATCTCATCGCGTTCGTGGAGACGGTAGTTCGTACGTACGCAGGAGCGACAATATCATTATTTTGATATTATAATAATATATAATTGGATGGTATATCATAAATAAAGAATAATTGACATGTTATATTTATTATTTAAATCAATTACACATCATTATCATAACCATCAAAATAATAATGTTTTGAATAACAATTACACCACGACGTGTAGATGGTAAACCGTACGTACGCACGTATGGTGACATGTCATTCAAAGGATGGATAGAATACTGAATATGATTGTACCATATTTATAATAACATAACATTATACAGAATATACTGGAGTTATTATTTTATAATGGGAATATCAATGAAAGAATAAGTTGAAGAAAAAAGGAACTTGAAAGAGGGTGGTGAAAACATTACCTCTTCTTCAGGTTCTTCCTTTTGATTTGATCAAAATGGCTCTTTAGGTCGGATTTCTGATCAAACTAAGGCCTCTAGGTTGCATTGAGGGAATTTTAGAGGATATTTGGGCAGGGTTTGGCCGAGCCAAAAGGCTTTTAAGGTGTGAATAAGAGAGAAGGGGGAGTTCCCTTTTATAAGAGGGGTGAGGGGCACCTTTTGAAAAACTTAAAGTATTATTTATAATAAATTCATATTCGGTTTCTAATGTCTCCAAAGTGTATTATTCAATGTATAAGGTGGATATGGGTGGAAATCCTTACCAAAAATAGATTTTAGATGGGTTTGGGTCATTATATTAAACTTATCTTGTTGTTTTAACTCTTAGTTAATTAGTTTGACATTTCCCATGTCACTTTGTATTTTTATATTATATATTTAATAAAAATACTATATACATACAAGATACCCCCATGTAGTCCATTAATGATACACATATCATTATATATGTCCTTTTTCCGAACCATTGATTTTTAGGAATAGAATATCAATTAATAATATAATATTTGTTTTAAAATCTCTTTTATGTCAATTCTGACACTATTGTGTTTTTTGGTTTTGATAATTTCATTACAGAATTATTACATAGAAAAAAATTTATATTACCAATACTAATATGTAATATTAATCCATTAAATTATTTTAATTCATAAAAAGTCTAAAATTACATTTATTTTTATATTTATAATATCAATTATTTTAATATTTCATTAATTAGGTATTTACTGCATCACCATTATGTCATAAATAAATTAAATTATTTAATGTCTAAAAATTATAAATAAACTACAATTATGTAGGAAATCGTTTTAGAATTCAAATAAATATTTATAATATAATTTATCTTATGTATAACCCTATATTAAATTTTTTTTAGTAATTAAACTTTGATTTTAACTCTTTTAACTCTTCTTTGAATTAAATAATAATAAATGTCCTAATCTAATCCAAGGGGTCCTAAATTATAATATTTTATTACTAAGGTTGTTTTTGGTCTAGATACACTTTTCCAATAGAATTATTACATGTGTTAGGATAATATTAATATCATTTTTACCCTTAATTACCATATTTACTTTTAACCGTGGTAAATAAAAGTAAAAGTTACTATTCACCAAAAATTATTTTTATCTTATTGAACCCTATTTTACTCTTTGATATTAACCGTGTTTCTCAGAGTTTCAAAATTCCACTCACAAAAGCGGTAAAATTAAGTTTTATGTGAATTCATAAATTATCCTAGGAGGTGGGTAAAAGACTGTGAAAAGTTCCATAAAATTTTATATATCTAAAATTATTCTAAACTAACTCCAATGAATTACATTGAACTTATATAGATATTATGTATACATATTTACCTTAATTATATTTATTTATCTAAAAAAAAATTCAGTTTCAAACTATAACTCAGTGTTTTTTTCACCATTCATAAAAAATTGAATGTTTTCAGAAAAATACCAAAAATTCACCCTAAGCTAATTTTGATATTCCTAATACAAAAATCAAGTCTATTTTGAAAGATAAAATTTATAAATATTAAAAATGTGGGTTTTACTATTCATAATGACTAGTTTGATTGGTTGTGGTGTGTGTTAGAACTCGAAGTTGAGTACAACACATACTACTATTTTATTCAAAGAGAAGCATACCGTGGAATCTTGGGGTGTTACATAACATGGCCATGAAAACATAAATATTATATCCAAAAATCACAATTTGATAATTATGAATACAACCGATAGTATCTCATGATTCCCAACAATGTTATCAGGTATTGCTCATATTATTCACATGTACAATAATACAAAAATATATCATCGATAAACACTACAGTGAAAGAATAGGGATTTCATTGAAATTTCTGATTCATAGACACCATGAAAAAAACTTGTTCATTTGTAAGACCAACATGAATTACCATTTATTCATAATTGAAATATATACTCCAAAAGGCTATTTTTAGAAAAATCTTCTTCTGAACCTATAAATGATGAAATCCGGATCCCATGTCAATTTCGAAAAAACACTGATATCCCCTAAATTAATTGAAAAAAATCATCGATGTGTGGGAGTGGATATCAGTTCTTTATCATAACATGGTTAATAAAATGATAATATACACATATAATAAGGTTTTCATCCACCTTTTAAATGAACAAGATTGGTTCTTCAAACTAACATGTTCTAGGTTAGATGAAACTTTTATTTTCCATCACTCCCAAATTCTCATTCCATTACCTCAATTATTCTTGTTCTATTTGGTAAGACATAAGTGATATAGTACTAGTCCACTGGAGGATATCAATTATAAACACCACTTCCCATACGTGTGGAATTCATAAGAATTCTCCTGGAAAGAAACCTAAAAACTGATCAACAACTGTTGTAAAACTACTTCTCTGTATCACTTCCATCAATTCCAACAACAAAGACACCCAAAAAATGAGATGATCAAAATTTGTTTCTCTAACAGGCATATTCCACCATTATTTTTTTCTTTATCCCCTCTAAAGAGTTTTTTGATTCCATCATCAGTTGTGAAACAAACCACTCACTCCTAACTTTTTATATAGATATTAAAAATCACTAATCAATCCATAACTAGGATTAAATCATACACATTCATCTTAGGAACTGATAAATACAATATCAACTTAACATAATCAAATTATATAAAACAATATCTATATAAAATGGAATGATACAATCTTTAATCCCGAGGAGTTTGATATTCCAAAACCAAAGGAATCATTTCCACATTTAAATCAAACAATTCAACAATATAAGAAGCAATGAAATAATGAGACACATTCATATAAATAAATACCTTTATCAAGGTAAAATTAAAAATAATCATTCCTCTAAACATGGATGGTCCTGACTAATTATCCACGAAAACATGCTTATTGGCCACATATTTTAATTTTTTGCAACATTCCATGATTTAGTGAAATATATTTTTATAATTATTTTACATTTTTATATTTTTCATTTCATGTGACTAGGAAAATATTAATATATATATGTATATAAATAAACATTAATTCAATAATTCCATTCACATTGATCATTTAATCGTTGTACGTTACTTGCAACCATGACATCACGTATGTTCCGCGCAACATTCACTTGGTATATGTTGTACACAACATTAATGTTTCTATAGAACATCATTTTACATTTATAATTATTTAAATTATATATTTATATTCTATCCATTAAAAATAGAAATATCAATAGTAATTACTAATTTTCAATTATTATTTATAATTGTTTCATGAAAATGAATGATTTGATTTTTGGTAATGTCCTTTTATGTTTAAAAATATAGTTTTCTTGAAAAAATCACTTATAATAATAAATTAAATTTTATACACATTTAGAAATATATTTTGATTTTATAAATCTCAATTATTATTTTATAATGTTGAAAATACTCTAGGATTTTTTTTGGTATTATTTTGAGAAACATCATCTTTTGATGAATTGTGCAAAATAACACTTTTAGGTTAAAAACTGTCTTTTCATATAAACAATTTTTTATCATAAAATATATATTAAATTTATTTTAAGGCCAGAATAGATAAATTATACATATATTAATATAATTTTGGTATTTATAATCATTTTCACTTTTAAATATAATATAAAATCTTAATAATCTTTAGAAAAAATTTTGCATTATAAAATTGTAATTTCATCTCGTCTATGTTACTAGCATTAATTTTAATTTTTCCACTTCTATGGGTTGATTTTATTAAAAAATAAATACAAAATTTTAATAAGTATAATATTTATATTAAAATAATATCTTGTTTATTTTTTAACCAAGTGATTAATAAAAGTTATTAAAATTCATCATAATGGTTAATGTCTAATTAATATTAATTAGGTACTAAATCGTAATTGTAGCGGTCTAAATTATCTATAAACTTGTAAAAAACCCATTATCTCCCCATTATTTTTACATACACATTTTATTTTTTATTTATGTCCATTTTTTATTACTTTTTTTAGGTATTAAATTTTTTACACCTTACATGTTATCAAAAATTCAAAGGGAGTCATTTTCCTTCAAAATAAATGGAAACCTCATCTCCAACTTTCTCAAACCTCTAAAACTTGTAATGTATTTACATTTTATACCCATTAAAATTCCAAAAAAATTTCCCTTCTTCCTATTATCCTTCCCTTGTGTGGAATTAAATCCAAGGAATCCTTATGGAAAAAACCAAAAGGAGATTCCTGATTAAGGGGTAACATCTTCTCTGAAGTCCTTTATTTTATTTTCTTTAGCCACCCCTCCACCATATTTTTTCATGATTTTATAAAAATACATATATTATATATATAATACTATTTTAGGATATGGTTTCAACCTACACTAACACACACCACAATCTAATGGATAACAAATATATTCTTTTTGTACAATGAACTACCACCTCACTAAACAATAACTATTCAATTTCCCTTACCACCTATCATGGGGGAAATTGTGATGGAAACCCTATTTATGTATGTTATATATTATAATTATTATTAATTTATGATTCTTTATTTATTTTAAAACACACATATTTTTTAATTTCCATTTGGCGTTGATATAATAAGTTCATTTGAGGATGTGTGGACTACGACCCCCCTCAAAGTGATATGATTTTTTCATAAGCTACATGGATTGTATTAAGGATGGATTTTGGGATAAATAATATAAATAATATAATAAATATAAATTATTAATTATATATATATATATATATATATATATATATATTTAAATTCAGTTTTCATTATTTTTATCAATACTACAATTAAACCGAACAATGTTCTTGTGTACGTACTACCTATCATCTCCATGAACTGTGTATTCTATTTCATAATTATATATTCTATATATAATTATAATAAAAATCTAATCTATATAAATGATATTAATATAATGTTTTATATTATTGATATGTATAGGGACCAAAGATATAAAAAATTTACACACGTGTGAAAAAAAGGGAATATTCACTGATGCATAACCGTAACATGAAATTGATAAAAAGTGGAAAATATAAAGTCAAAATAAATCAATATATGGAATTAAATATTAGAATAATTTTCTATAAAATATTTATTCTAAATTTATATTTATTATACTATATTTTTGAATGGGTACGATGAGAGTAATGATACAAGGTAGGGGATTTCATCTTAATTATTATTTCAGTGAGATACATGGTAAGTTCAACACACGTTAATTTTGTCTAGTGTGTTAAATTCATATGATTTTTTTATATTTAAGTTTATGGGTATTAAAATATACATTCAATGATGATTATTTTACAGGTTTGATGGTTCATGCACTACCAAATCGTTAAATTGTTTAGTATCAATTTTTCATCATTGAGAGTCATGTTTTTTACGTATAAAAATTATGTTAAAAGGTGTATATACATCCATTTTACGTGTAAAATAACTAAATTAGTTTTTTAAATGATATTTTGATGTTAATTATATATCATTTTCTTACATGGAGAGTATGATACCATGTTTTCAAGTTGTAATAGTTTATTGAGACAATCTCATAACTCTTCGAGATTGATTATGATTGTATTTTATTTGATGAAATATTATGATCCATCCCTCAGTAAAATTCATGAAATTTCTTATCCTATATTTTTTTAGAAATATTAATGTATTATAACCATATTTCTACACTTGGGTACCTTATAATGTTAAAAATTTATTTTTAAGAAAGCTCGTCTTAACCTAATCATCGATCGGAAATATATTTTATCTATGTATATTTACAAGAATATAATAATATTATCCTATCATCCATAAAATACATATTTACCCTTTTTTCATTTTATAAATTTTTTAAACGAAATCTCCTTTTCACTTTTGGAAAAAGGTATTTTTCTAAAATTATTAATGTGAAAAACGATTGTTCTTTTTACCTCGTACGACATGTACAGATTAAAAATCCATCAATTATTTGAATATTTATTATCACGTTTAAACGGTTATTTTTTAGGAAAATGTTTTGAAAATATACTTTTAAGGTAATAGATATCTAATGAGTTTCAATATTATTTTGCACATTTTTATGGAATATAGTTTACAAATATTTTTTATGTTTTACAAATCATTATTCAAAGATGAATGGATATTTACAATAGGAAATGATTTCAAAATACCCTTAAATTTTATTTTATATATATGATAACATCCATTTATGTCACATATTCCTTTCAAGTAAATGATCCAAACTTTCCATTTTTAGTATTTCATGAGTGGTTTATGATAGTATAGAATGATTCTCAAGAAACACTTTTTCCCTTGAAAGGGTTTTATGCTTTTGAATCATGCTTCTTTTCACAGGTTCTTTCGTAATCATGTAATTATGAATCATATCTATTTTCATAGGTTATGATTTGATGAAATGTTAATGAATCCCATTTTATTTAATGGTTTATGATTTTATGTTAATAAATCCTCTCCATTTATATAGGTTATGATATGATGATTGTTTTATTATATTGTTGCACATGTATGATTGATTTTATTATGAGATGTGTGGGACCTATATTTTTATTAAATGGATTAGGAAATGTTAAATTATATATTATTTCAAATGGAAAATTGGTTGTAGACCAAGATTGAAAAAAATAAGGTACATTGGTTGTATACCAAAACTAAAAGAAAGAGGTTACACGGGTTGTATCCCAGCCCAATAATTAGAATGTACATGGTTCATATCCCAAGAATAAAATAAATAGGGTAAATATGTTGTATTTGTGCCCCAAAATCAAGAAGATATATATGCTATAGCCCAAGAAAAAAATAAATTGGGTACACATGTTTCTAACTGAATCTCAATGTCGGTACACTGGTCATAATCCAATATTAACATGTTATAATGTTCTTAGTAGGTATCCTTGACATATTATTTTATTCTCATATTTGTATGATAGAAATCATATATCTTATTCCTACTTTATTATTTCATAGATCATGATGTTTATTTCCTTATTATTCTCTTCTTATGAACATTTGGGATTTATCGCATAAGTCATTTTTATTATTTTCGATATGCATATTGTGATATACTAATGTTATGATCACTTTCTCTAATACAAATGTTCATATTTATGCCTACATGTCTCCCTTTTCTACCCTAACTAAGCATCATATCTCAGAACTTTTTATATTTCCCTTCTTTATGTTGTGAAGAAAGGTTTTAGGTAGATATACTAAAGGTGGAGATTTTGTGGTAGATGATGAAGATCTTTCACCAGGATAGAAGATTTTTTTCCATGTTTCCAAATACACAAAAATATTACTATCCTCGGGATTATATTTTTTTAATGTATTAAATATTCCTAAAAAATGTATTATTAATTTATGATAATCCTAGGTCAATATAGTTAGTATTAAAGGATTGTTTTAGTTATCCTTTTGAAACAAGGATTTGAAAAACATAGTGAGATCCCTAGGGGTATTTCTAATAAAATATTTTGGGATGTCTCTATGGATAAGTCTAAGGATAAATTAAAGATTATGAAATTTTCCTTGAATTTAGTAAATTATAGATAAATTGGATTCCTAAAAATACATCCCTATATGGATAATACAAGTGAATATGGCAACATAAAAGTTGTACCATGGAGTAACACAACTTAAAAGATGTTTTGGGCCTGATATTGGGTAATCTGGTACACTACAATGGGCCTTGTTGCACACTTGGTTTGTCACTCACTAAGGATATTCTTTGGAAATTCACAATCTAATCAGGAACCATTATAAACAATTGAAGAAAAGAATATTGATAATGATAAATGATCATCATATTTTTTATTATATTAACGATGGAGTCATAATTCAAAAATCCTATAAGTTATTTTTAATGATTATGCGATTCCTCGCCATCATAATTATTTCTTACTCTATGTTTTTTGTATTTATTCAATGGATAGAATCCAAAGGAACAACCTAAATAGTGATTGTGAGGGATAATGTGATGATTTTTATCTTGATGATCTTAATGCTTTTTAAGATAGAATAAATCACCACATTGATTTTCTCAGAAATATTTCTCAAGATACGAATCATAATGAACATTCAAACAATGAAAGGATTGAACAATGTTCTATTGACTCTGTCATGAGTAAATCGACACCTCTATTCAGCGATGTAACACCCCAAGTATTTATAAATAAATTTATTATTTAATTCACCAAGCACTAAGTATATACAAAACTCCACATTGTATAACATAACCAGTAGAAAAAATATTTCCACATCTATGATTTGAATTTCAAAAAAGTATCATACATGGTTGCATTAAGAAAGATATATAGAGATTGATAAGACAAACTTTCTTTTGGTGAATAGTTACATTCCCTTATGATAATTAATATGAAAATTATTAATTTTAAATCAAATTATTATATTATTTTATTAATGTTATAATATAAGCATATGTTGACTAATTTTTAAAAGTGATATAAAATGAATTATAGTTTTAGAATAGTTCTTTTTCAAATAAATTATGTTATTATTTAAAAATTATATTCATAATATTTAGAAATTTTTTTCAATAAATGATTATCATATATTAGTAATACACTTCAAAAAATGATATTTGTGAATTATTTAACTTTTTCAAAAATACTCAAATTTTTATGAATAGTAAAATACGGTAATTTACAGCATATATACATTATCAGATAAATGTACTATTACTATAATTATGGATGATGCATAAAACATGTATATAACTCACATGAACTTACTAACATTATTTGTCACATGAATCAATGATATATATTGTCTTGAGGGAAATAATAGAATATTGAATAACGTATTCAAGAATCACTCATCTTATCCACTATAACCCCCTTGACACCCTCTTCTCATAACTCAAATGAAGGAATTTTACTTGACTAAATTCTACTAAAATCACCTCCCTAGCTCCTCCCCCATGTTTAATAGCCCTTGGTCTCATAAAAATTATGAAACCACTCCTCTATTGAGGCACTCAAAGAAGATAAATTTAACATGTAGATTCCCCTTTTCATTTATTTTATTTTGTGTTCCTTCATTTTCATTTTCTTTCCTTCTCTCGTTTCACCAAAATGTTATGATAACTATAGTAATGTACATGTACTACAATTTTTTAAGATAATTGAATAATTATTCCTTAGTTGTCATTTCCCCTTCTTTTCAAAACACAATCCATGATGAGTTAATTTATCACAATCAAGGATGATGGGTTTTCTATTTCTATTACTAACATCAATTGTAGTCATAAAACCATTGTGATGGTTTAACTAGACAATAATATATGTATTATAACTAATTTAATGTTCTGGATTATTTTTGAACAAGTGATATTAATTTATAAATCAAAATTAGTTTGTTGTGATAAAAAAAGTCAATTAACCCAAACAATTATCATTAGAGTTTTATATAATGATACAAAATCACTCCCAATAACCAAATGAATTTCAAAACCATGTAATATTCAGGATGTTCAAAAATAAAACACAACTTCTATTTTGGAGAACCATTCACATCTTACGTGTTTATCCTAAAATGTATATCAGTCAACTAGTAATGAATACCATTGAAGATAATGCACCGAATCAATAAAATTGAACCTCATAAACCCATAAAGAAGGCCATGAATGAACTTATTAATGCTATAAAAAATCAATTACATAATTAATAGGTTCTTTAAATATGAATTAGTGGATTTAATTTTGTTATCCAGGACACTATGATCATGTGAAGAATACCATCAGACTTAATGTACATGTTTTCTACCCAAATTTAATTTTCATTCGTGTTAATATTATTCTATAAATACATCAATTAATTTTTTTTGTAAATATGCACTCCCCATAAATTATTTGATAATTTTATATATATTTTTACCAAAGAGAAATATACTTTCATTTATGTTGAGTCAAATGTTTTAAAAGGATCTTTCAATAATTCATCCTCAAATACAAGCCCATTTCAAGGGAATTTATCAAATTCATACCTATTTCTAAAGGCACTATATAATCATATTTTATAACCTGTTTTGTTTATAAAATAAAACATTTTATTTTTAAAATAATATCATACTTCACTTCTGGTTTTATACAAATATTTTTCTAAATAATTCTTCTTTTCAAAGTAATAAAATATTTATCTCAAAAATTACTCGATTGTTTTTAAAGAGTATCTTCATCTATTTCAACAATATTTTTGATTATTATATATTATTGGTCTTAGTATTTTATGATATCATCTACCATATATAATTTAATAGTTTATTATTAGTTTCAATATCAAGGGGCTATCTTAAAACCATTCACCAATTTACCCTGAATGGTTAGTGTTTATTCTTAATGGTTGGAAAAAGTTATTTACATTCCCTATGTTAGTTTCAATATGAATTCATATGTTATTTATGTTTATCCACATTAATATGAGGAATTAATTGGACTCAGTTTGTTATGGGTGGGGACTGATATAGCCCCTCGATTCATCAGTAGGTCTCATGATACAAACTAGTGTCTTTGCACAAGGCCATAACAATATGGTTTCCTATAGTCTTGGCACGAGGCTTTGAAAGTATGATTATGATGTCTGGATTTATGAATAATCACATTTTAACTATTAAATGAACGTTCATGAGGTTATTATTCTAGTATAATAACCATTATTATTCTTTATTGTGGCATTATTTATTCATATCTTATTCCTACCATAATGCGTTCAGGTTTTTAAGGCATGTGTTTTTAGTTATTCACCATGCCTAAAGATTATATTTATGATATCTTTCACTTTGTTGGTTACCCTTACTAAGAATTTGAGCTCACCCCTTTCTTATGTTTCATTTCCCCATGACATGAAGAGGTATATTATGAATGACATGCAGGGATACCCATAGAGTTATGGATGTTTTCAAAGTAATTTATATATTGTGTTTCCATTAAATTTGTAATTATGATCTTATTTATGAATATATTTTTTTAATATATAATAAAATATTCATTCCTTAGAGATAATATATTCTTGTAATCATGAAAATGTAATGAATTAAGAAATTGGACCTGGGAAACTTGGATCTAGTCTTTAGAGTTGGTATTATAGGATGTTTACTGGAATACCTGGAAAATATATTTATAAAATATAGATTAGAGAACAAAACCCTAATATAGACATTGAGGAAAAATAAACAAGGCCATTTTGTAATTTTGTTAAGGAGTATATTATATGGATATTTCAAGAAAACATCCCTATCTAGAGACTAGAAATAGACGTGGTTTTTTCATATATGTTCTTAGGAGTGAAAAATATAACAAGGAGTTTGGCCCTTGCCTTATGGAATCCTAGTACACAGAAATGGGCCTTAATATGCACCTAGTTAGACACTATTATGGTATATTCTTTGGCTAATTTATATTTTTTTTAAATCTGTTATGATGGATTTAAATATAAATTTTTCCTCAAATAAACCATGTTTAAGATTATGATATTATCTATGTATTGGATTTCAATTTTTTAAAGTATTTTTTTTATTAAGAGTATAAATTATAATTCATAACCTAATCTAGTGTATTTTATTATTTAAAAGTGGAACCTAGTAGGTGGAATGGAAACCTCATGAATGTGTGTGTCCCATGTAAGGATTTACCTTTGTTGCAACATAATTATGTTGTATTTGGTGTTGCAACTGGTGTTAAGCAACCAATAACTATACTCGGAAAATTGACTCCTGTTATGAACACCATCTTTTCTCGTATGGAGAATCCAGATCGATAATGTTGATGATCTATGTTATACTGCATTATGTGATAACAACCTCTATCATATAATGTGACTAAAAAATCATTTGTAATAGAGTAGTGGATAAGTTCATTAGAGAAGGCGTATCTCACATTGGGATATAAAAAATTATAGATGGTATTCATGGAATCTTGTTGCCTATCAGATGATGAAGATCAATGGTGTTCTTTAATTCAAAAAAGGAGGAGGAAGAAATAGATGAAACGGAATGGAGTTATTTGAACAAAAAGTTATTAAAAAAATACTTCCCTTATGAATATACAATGTGATATGGAAAGGTAGTTTCTGAATTTGAGGCAAAAAGATAATGATAATGTTTCAAACAATGAATCTAACATTACAATTTTATAAATAAATGTCGGGGACTACATAAATTATCCAAAGGTAATGGTTGATCAATAATTTTATGGTTTAATACCATTCCCTTGAAGGGATACAATCTCCCAAAGTTTCTCATCATAAGAAGATATAGTCTAATGTTCTATCATGATGAAAAATGAATTCTATATGTATTATGATTTTAAGGGAAAGAAATATAATAGTAGGGATATTGAAAAAATAGAAAAATGAAATAATAAAATATGGAAGAAGGGAATAGTTGAAAATCCTCCCTATGAAAATGGTGTGAAGAGACACCATGGTACTTTCTTAAAGGGTAATAGTGTTTTTTTCATGTGTGGAGAAATGGAAACAAAATCCCTAGATTTTAATGGGATGCAACAATCTACCAATTTTCAATGATAAAATTTTATATAGAGGAGAAATTATTCTATTTATTTTCCTAGGTTTCATGAAAAAACTTCCCAAATAAGAGAAAGGGAGTATGGGAAAGCTTATTCTATCACAAAATCTTTTATTCATGTTCCTAATGATGTGGTGGTAGGTACCTTAATTTTTTCCAAAAAAATTCCTGATGAAATATTTTATTCTGGATCATCAGATTCATTCCTATCATCCCATTTTTAATGAAAATTATATTTTTCCTATATTATTTATTAAGTGTTTTTTCAGTCAAATCTCTTAATGGAAGTTTCATTGCCACAAAGATGTGGGCGGCAGTCCCCATTTGGAATATAAAAGTGAATTATCTAATAATTTTTTTATAATACCCATGATTAACATTGATATAATCCTCTGTATGGATTTAATTTAGATTCATGATACAAAACTCTATTGCAAGAATTAGGAGGATGCAATTTTTGAGAATGATATAGAATCCATTTCATTTAGAGAAGAAACATCACCATATAATACTTATATAAATACACCCCCAATAGCTCTACTAAATGAAATTATTGGGGGGGATTATAACTCAATATATATGAGTGGGGAAATGAATATTCAAATTTAGGATATACCTATTGTTGAATAATATATTGATTTTTTCTTGAGGATTTACCTGGACATCCACCATAATGGGTAGTTTGGTACTCTATTGGTTTAATTATTGGTTCAATGCCTATATAAAATACTCCTAATATAATGACAACTGTAAAATTTGGAGAATTGAATACAAATAAGTGGAATTGAGTGATAAGGAATTATTATACCTAGTGTATCTCTATGTGGAGCCCCTATTCATTTCATTTAAAATAATGATGTATCTATGAGGTTGTTCATTGAATACAGAGAGATCAATGCTATAATAATAAATAATATGTATCCCTTACCTCACATTGATGATTTATTTGATCAACTTCATGGAGCCTAATATTTTTTGATGAATTTACTTTGATCAGGATATCATCAGTTGAGTGTGAGTAAGTTATTTTTTAAGGAAAGTATTTCAAACCATGTATGGGAATTAGATCTTATAGTAATTACTTTTGCTTAAACTAATGCACAATCTATCATTATGGATATAATGAATATTATTTTAAAGGAATATGTTGATGATTTTTTGTGGTATTTTGTTGATTATATATTGGTATACCCCAAAATATACAAAAATCATGGAATTAACTTGTGCATTATTCTGAAGTGTCAATGAAGAAATGAACTATATGGGATGATTATGAAGTGGGTTTCAGTCAGTTTCTTTTCTTGCCCATATTGTCTCTATGGATGGAGTATCCATTGATCTTGTGAAGACAAAGGCTATTCTAGAATGACCTACACCATAAAAAATAACTGAGGTACATAGTTTTATTTATTTATGAGGTTATTATTAGTGTTTCATTTAGAACATCTATTGTTTATCCAAACCATCCATCGTAATTACTTGAAAATGGATTATGTTTTAATGGAAAAAATAATTTGTGTAATGTTTCAAAGAATTAAATAGGAGATTAGTGATTGCTCTGATCCTAAATCTACCATCGGGAATGAAGGATTTGTGATCTATAGTGAGGAATCAAGGAAATGAAATGGTTGTATCATTATAATTAATGATAGAGTTATTTCCAATGCATTAATGTTGATAAAATTCATGAAAAAAATTTCCTACTCATTATCATGATTTATCGCATGTGTTCATTTCTCATAAAATATAGAGACACTATCTTTATGTTGAATGATGTGAGATATATACAGATCCAAAGAGTTTGAAATATATCTTATCATAGAATGAACTCAACATGAGGAAATAGTGATGTCTTGAGCTACTCATGGATTTTTATTGTTCCATACACTACCAACCATGAATGGAAAATAAGGTAGATGACGTTTTGAGCATGGGTGATCATGGAGTTTTAAAAAAATAGGATTAATATGGATCTTATATTCATGGATCCCATAAGGATGGAAATTGGAAATATCAAAGATGGTGACACATCATTATGTGTTCAATTGGTAGCCCAACCATCTTTATTACAGTGGATTAACAACTCTCGGACTGATGATGAGAACCATCAAAATAAAATTAATAATTTGAATGTTGGGATGTTGGTTGACTTAGTGTGTGAATATGGAATTAAAAAATATGATAAGATACTATGTGTTACCACTATACCCAAGCAGAAAAGGGAGTTATTGGATGATTCAAATAGATCGAATTTATCTACACACCATGGTAGCACTATAATGTATAACTATTTTAAGAAACATTTCTACTAGAACAACATGGAGCATGAAATTGTTGACTATATATCAAGATGTTTTGTCTGTCAACAAGTTAAGACTGAAAAAAAAACTTCTTAGATGATTCATGAGACCTATACATATTCTTACATTTAAATGGTATATCATCACCATTGATATTGTAATAGTATTTCCCAAAACAGCAAGAAAAAATTATATAATACGAGTAATTATGGTTCAACTTATGAAATTATAACAATTACTCACTATAAATAAGTATTTATCACTAGATCGCCTTACAAGAATCTATATTAATGACATTGTAAGATATCATATAGAACCACTTTCAATAGTTTATGATCACAGTCCTCGATTTACATAGAAATTTTGGAAAAGGCTTCAGAATGCATTAGATACTGAGCTTTATTTGAGTACTACTTATCATCCTCAAATTGTTGGGATATCCGAACAGACTATCCAAAATTTAGAAGGAATGTTGATATCATTATCCCTTGATTTTCAGGGGATGTGGGATAATATTTTTCCTTTGGTAGAGTTTTCCTACAATAACAGTTTCCATTCAAGAATTCAAATGGAATAATATGAAGCATTATACGAAAATAGATGGTATTCACCAACATATTGGGATGAAGTCGATGAATATAAGGTTGTTGGTCCAAAGATTATAGAGGAAAAAATAGTGAAGGTAAATAATAGTCAAATACATATCAAAGCATCTCTAAGTATAAAAAATTTCTACACTGATAATTTAAGGATGGATTTGGAAATTCAATTAGGAGATCATGTTTTTTTAAGGTCTCTCCACGGAAGGGTGTTATATGACTTTGGGAATAAAGGGAAATTGAGAAATAGGTATGTTGGACCTTTTGAAATGTTATATAGAATTGGAATTATTTCATATTGTTTCTCTATGCCTCCTATCATTTCTAAGGTACACAATGTGTTCTAAGTATCCATGTTGAGAAAGTACATGCTACACCCAAAAAATGTCTACAATTTTAAAGGTACAGAATTGGAACCAGACATATCTCACTTTGAACTGCATATCCATATTCTAGGAACTATGGAACATGTTTTTAAAAATAATATAACAAGACAAGAATCGGTAATTTGGAAGAATCATAAAATTAAGGAAGCAACAAGGGAGCTTGAGGTGCATATGATGAAACACTATCTAAATATTTTTGTTAGGTATCATTCTGCAAATATCATGGAAGAAATTTTTTAGGGCGGGTGGGGGGGGGGGATGTAACACCTGAAATATTTAAATATAAATTTAAAATTCAATGAATGAAATAATAAGTCTCTATAAAACACCTATTTTTAATAACATATCTAGTGAACATAATTTTTTCACCTCTGTGATTTGAACTTAAAAAAGCTGGCATACACGTTTGCGTTCATTATGATATTTAGTGTCTGATAAGACAAACATAATTTTTTTTGAATAGTAACATACCATTATGAATAGTAATATTAATCTTATGAATATTAAATTATATTATTATTATTTTTCATAAGGTTATAAGATAATAATATCTTGATTAATTTTTTATGGTGATGTAAAATGAATTATATTTTTTAAATTGTTATTTTTCGAATAAATTGTGATTTTTTTAAAATTCAATTAATCATATTTGGAAAATTATTTTAAAAAATTTTAAATATTTGTTTTATTCTAGGTGTCAAAAAAATTAAGATAATTTTTTCAATTTTTCAAACAAAATCAAATTTTTTATCAATAGTAAAATACGGTAATTTACTATAAATATACATTATCAGCTAAATTCCATATTACATGAATCATGGAAGTTCTAATAACAATTGATTAAAATTCACATGGACTTATTAATATTATGATCCACATGAATCAACTATATTTTCTGTCATGGTGGAAATAGTGAAATAATGAATGAGATATTTAGAAATCACCCCACTCCTCCATATAACCCCCCTCCCCCACTACCTCTTCTCTTAAATCCTCTCAAGACATTTATATTGCCTAAATTCTACTAAAATCTCCGCCCATGACGATTCCCCACGCCCAACATCCCTTTTTCTCTTAAAATGTCCAAACACTCTCCCCTAAAGAGGCTCTTAAAGAAGATTACTTCAAGAGGTAAATTACTCATTTCATTTATTTTATTTTGAGTTTGTTTATTTTCTTTTTCATTACTCAACTCCATTCATCCAGATATTATGGTATCTCTAGTCAAAAAAATATACTGAAATTTTATTATAATAATTGAATAATTCGTCATCATCCCTCTTTTCCCCTTCTTTTGAAAACACCATCTAAGATGCACTAATTTATCACATTGACGTACTACAAGGTTTAAATTTTTATGTTCCTCTTTAATTATATTCCTTAAACCATTTTGAGGGCTGAAATAGAATACAATATATATATTATTACTTATTTAAGGTGTCATTTCATTTTTTACAAATCATATTAATTTATAAATCAAAATGATATTGTTGTGATAAAAAACCGCCAATTAACACAAACAATTATCATTAATGTTTTATATAATTATTCATCATCACTCTCGTTAACCAATTGATTTTTACAACCATTTAGTATTAAATATGTTTTAAAATTGAATAAAACATCTATTTTGGATAACCATTATCATCATACATGATTACTGTAACATGAATATAAGTAAAGAAGTCTCGAATACCAAGGAAGAAAATGCTCCGAAACAATAAAATTGAACCTCTTGAACCCATCAAGAAGGCCATGAATAATCTTGATATGGATATAATAAATCAATTAAACAAATAATATATTTTATAAATATTAATTAATGAATATAATTTGGTTATTCAGGACAATATGATCATGTGAAGGACACCACCAGACATAAGGTAAGGGTTTTCTACCCGTACCTCTATTTTCATTCGAGTCTCTCTTATTCTCTAATGGCCTCAATTAAATTCTTATTTATTCACATAAAATCCTAAAACAATATCTATTAATGTTCTATATATGTGTACCAACTATAATTGGTCCTTTAATTTATGTGGACTTATATGTTTTAAAATGATCTTTCAAAATGTCTTCCTGAAATACATAACCAATTTAAGGGAATTTCTCAAAATCATAACTATTTTTTCAAGGGCACCCAAAATTTTTGTTTTTTAAATAATTATATCCCTATAATAACTAATTTTATTTTAAAAATATTACATTAACTTAGTTCTATCTTTAGACAATGATTTTTCCAAATGAATTTATCTTTTCAAAGAAAAAGATTATTTCTCTCATGAATTGCTCAATTATTTTATAAGAGTATTTTAATCAATTTAAAAACTCTTGATGATTATTATGTATTATTGGGATTAAAATTTGATTATATCATCTAAAATAATTAATTGAATGTTATATGATTATTTTTACTAAGGATGTTCTATTTTAAAACCATTCACCAATTTACTCTGAATTTTTTGTGTTTATGCTTAATGATCAGGGAATGTTATTTACATTTCATATATTAGTTTCAATATGAATTTATATGTTATTTATGTTTATACGCACACATATTATGAGTGAAATGAACATATTAAGTTATTTTTAAGGCTTTCTATAGCCCCTTGATGCATCAGTAAGTCTTAGGAGACAAACTACTGTATTGGTAAAAGGCCTTAACATTATGGTTATTATGGTCTTGGCAGGAGGCTAGGAAAATATGGTTATTATATCTAGAATTATACATTACCTCATTATGAAACTAGTAATAGAAATTTAATGAGGTTATTCTACTAATATAGTACCCGTGATTTTGTTTTATTATGGCATTATTTATTCGTCTCTTTTTCCAACCATAATGTGTTAGAATTTCATTTTAAAGGAATGTGTTTTTAGTTATTCGACATTCCTAATGTATATTTTTATGATATATTCTACTTTATTTATTACCCTTACTGAGTATTGGAGCTCACTACTATCTTATGATTCATTTTCCCATGTCATGAAGTGGTATATTATGATTAACATGTGGGGTATCCTAGTAGTTATGGATATTGTCAATGTTATTTCTATAGTGTATTTAGTTTCTTATTGTATTTTTGAACTTATATATGTATCTGGTTTTTAAAAATCTATAAATCTATTTGGTCCATCGTGATACAACATTCTTTTAGTCATTCCAATGCAATAAATTAAGGAACTAGCTTTGGGAAACTAGTGTCAAGTCATTACAAGCTGGTCTTCTGACCCACTTGTTACAGAACACTATATCAGTACTATGGAAAAGATATTCTCTAACCTCCAATGTTTATATCATTGGGAAATTCATTATGGATATTTATAGGATATAAGATTATGTAGACTAGTGGTGGACACTAATCATGTATAATATAATGTAAGATGAAATTTAAATAATGGATTGGGATGAGTTCAAGAACATATTAATCTATAAGTTCATTACATGGGTTCTTCATATGAGTATAGAAATTTAGTTCTTTGAGATGTTGTAAAAGGATGATGAATTTTTTGCTGCCTATGTGGAAAATTTCACAATACATTCAACTTACACTTCTGGAATTTCTATTGAACCGTAATTTAAGGTTGATTGGTTCGTCAGTGTCATCCAGACATGTCTCATATGGGATTTGAACAAAATTTATGTTGGTGTATATGGATTTATATGTGTGTTGTTAAATGAATGATGAAAAATAGGTTTTAGTTATGTGTCAATCTCTTTATTTTAACAAGAATAGGAAGATGGAGTTGAATTTAATATCAACACACCATAGAGATAAAAAGATAATCATTCCCTTTTCTTCTATGTGTGGGAAAACGTTTTTTTGGAATTATATTGCTGATACTAGTAAATTTTTTATGTTTGGAAAGGATGTTCATATAGTGGATGATTGATGAAGTGAAAAGAAAAAGTTATAAATTGAATAAATTAATGAGAAAACTCTTCAATATGCACCTCCCAAACATCAATGTTTCAATTTATGGGAGTTTTTTCACATCTCTAAAAGGTTCTCAAATCCAAGGAATAATAATGGTGATTAGAAACAATAAACTCTAAATGAAAATAGAAAGGGAACCCACATGAAATTACAATATATGAAGAGAGCCATGAATATTGCCGAACTCCGTAGTGGGCAATTTACTGTGGGATTTTTAAAAACAATAAGATCTCAAAAAATCTTTTTGATCTATTAGTAGATCTTTTTATGAGTCTAATAATTGATTATATTTCCCTATATGAATTTTGGGTCATTAAAATCATGATGGTATTCTATATTTACAAGGATGAACCCACACTCCAAATAGAAATATAATTTTTCTAGATAACATAATATTTAAAGAATAAAGGGTGGATTATATTTTGGAAGTACATTTTTTTCTATAGGTATTTATTTAAATTCATATTTTGAACATTATTTCAAAAAAATGATGAAGATATTCACATGTTTGGTATGTGATGACACATTGGGTTTTAATTTTAAGCGTATTTGGTGACCTTATTTATAAAATTTTGGATTTTAATATTTTGGAAGTGTTATAAGGTTAACCATTTAAGGAAAGATTAACTGGAACACTGGATTAATTTTGTGGGAATAAAGTATTATCTTACCTCATTTGGATTTACTCATATTTCCTAACATGTAATAAAAACAGGGGTTTGATGGTAAATAATGATTGAAGAGATGTCATATCATAGGTCTCATGATTTTTTAGTTGATTTTATTAATATTTTCATGACTTATTATATACCCCCTTTACTTATTTTATATGAAATGTGCATAATTTGTGTGAAATATTAATGTTTTAATACTAAGTATAATTTTTTATCATTTTTAGAAGTAGTCCAATTGAGTCAGTTTACTATTTTATCTATAACTCTCTCCCTACTGATTCAAATTTTGTGGTTATGGTTTTTTAGGATTCTTTATTCAAATTACCACATATCATTAGAAGGAATCATGGGCCAGTTCTACCATTTGAGGGCTCATATGGTCAGCACAAGAAGACCCAAATAATTTGAGAGGAAACAGGACCATCAATGATGATTGAGTTATCGGTCTAAATCCAGAATCCCAAATACTATGAAACTCCACAATGTGTTCAATATTATCCAAAGGAGTCATGGATAAAACTTTGAAGGTCTAAATACAAGAAAAAGGGGCCCAACTAATACCTTGAAGTCCATCCCACCATTCCGGTCGGGAATTAAAATCCGGAAACTATTCATGAAATATATCATGATGTAATCATCAAATAGAGATGATATTTTTATTGTGAAATCAGAGATATAAGCGGCCAAATTTGTTGAAGAAATAATTCATATTTGAAGGCATCTTCCTATTCAAAATCACTTTCACATTTTGGACTTCAAAAAGACTGGATTGAAATGTACAGATTAAAATTGTTTAATAAACCGGCCATAACTTTGGATCAATAGGTCCAAATGACTCTATATTTTTAGAGTATTCGGAAATCATTATTTTATACATCTTTTAATAAGGATATATCTTGATATTTTGTTGTCTGGATGTCCAAATCGTCGAGCCAAGTGGAGGGACGTATTGGGAATGCAAACAGTCCACTTCCATGGGATATAAATACATCCCCCTCCTCTCCTTCATTGGGGTTGGAATTTTAGAAGAGAAGAGCACATATTTTCATGACCAAGGCCCTTCCAATGGATTGGGACGACCTGAAATACTCATGTTTTCACTTGATATACCCTTTCTCCTCACATATTTTCCTTTCACTTTTGTGTTGTTATTTGTTTGTAATCATGTAAGTTTGTGTTTTGTAATTCTATTTTAAAAAAAAATTCCTCTTCAATATCTCTTATTATCATCAACCTTCTATAATTTAATATTAATTTTCTTAAAATAGTTTTAATACAGTTGAATCCCCTTCACTTATTTTTCTTCCTCATTCAATCGAATGTCCGTTATTTTTAATTCTCATCATTGTTCGTGTGTGTGTGTATATGCCGGACCACTCTTTTCTTATCACTTTCATTTTATTCTATTATTAATTTATCATCATAATAATTATAACCAGATTATTAAATACCCAAATTTCTGAGTAAATATCTCATTTGGGTGAGTCAAAATTTCGGGATGTTAAGTGATTGAGAGTATTTTCTAGATGAGTATTCGTTAATTTAACATTGTGTCTATTGGAATTAACATGTCATTGATTAATGACACATTTTATTTAATATGTGGTTTCCATGGATTATTGTAACCAAAAATACACTACCATAAACAAGTAATGGTAATGATTAGAACCCTAATTTATGATAAGGCTTGGATTATAGCCTTAACAATTAGGAATTCCAATCATTGTTATCTTGTGAAGTGAGTGTTAATTTAAATGCAATATAAACCAAATCTCAAGGATATCACAAGATTAACTCCCTAATAATGAACTCACCCCAATATTTATCATTTTTTTAAATAAAAAATAATCCCTAAATTATTTCATAAGCTCTGCAAAAAAATCCCCCAATCAAAAAAACAATGAACTAAAAACAAACGACTATGATAAAGTATCATCGCCAAGGATTCGACCTGAGTGTTGCTATACACATTAGCAGAGCACCAGATCCTTGACCGGTCAATAGGTGAAAATCGGATGTGGGTTTCAAATGGAATCATTTTCGGGGATGGTGCTTTAAGTATTCATTAGTTTCTGGTTATTTTAAAAAAAAATTAAAACAAACATAATTGAAAAAAAATTAAAAAAAATACAGAGAAATACTCGTCTTCTCAAAAAAAAAATAAACTGAATAAAATACAAAGAATAACCAATCTTACCCTTTCTTCCAAAATCTCTTTGGATGCCCAGTAGCCTGCTAAACAATCCCTCTGATTTGTTTGACCCTGAAATTGAGCGAACTCTTCACCAACTAAGGAGGAACTTAAGAGATAATCAACTCATTCAAGAACCAGTCCTTGTCCAACCAGTCGAATTAGATATGGCCAATCCTAGGGAATGAACACTAAAAGAACATGTTTCCCCTGATATTAATTACCAACCTCTTATTATTCAATATCCAAACATAGTAGCTTACTTCAAACTCAAATCGGGTTTGATTCATCTTCTTCCTTATTTCCACGGGCTAGCAAGTGATGATCCACATCTCCACCTTAATGAGTTCCAAGTGGTGTGCTCTACCATGAAGCCTCATGGGGTTTCTGAGGAACAAATAAAACTTTTAGAACTCCCTTTCTCCCTAGATGACACTGCTAAGTCATGTCTCTACTACCTTCCTCCTGGTTCCATAACCACATAGAATTACATGAAGCGACTCTTCTTAGAGAAATTCTTTCTTGCTTCTCGTACTGCTTCTATCCGAAAGGAAATAAGTGGTATCTATCAGTTCCCAAGTCAATCACTCCATGAATACTGGGAGAGGTTAAAAAATCTTGTTACAACCTACCCACATCACCAAATCCCTGATCAAATCTTGATATAATACTTCTATGAGGGGTTATTGTGTATCGAGAGAACTCTCATTGATGCCGCAAGTGGCGGTGCTCTTGTTGATAAAACTCTCGTACCTGCAGGATATCTCATAAGTAACATGGCTACAAACAGAAAAAAATTCTATACTCGATCACATGCTTAAGTAAAACAATCCCAAGATAATTAATTAATTGAGCCAAACAAGATGACCGAGTGGATGAGTGAACTTACAGGTCTTGTGCGACAACTAGTTGTGGCTACCTAATCCCCAACCTCATCTTCTCTGCAATTAATGTTTCTTGGACCTGTCAAAAACATTGGAATATTCAACACTTCATCTCATCCAATAGACACATGTCCCCAACTTCAAGAGGATCAATCTGATTCATCTGGACCAATGGAGCTCAATGCAGCATATGCTCATTAGAACACCAACCTCAACTATCAGGTCAGTTTGTTAGAAACTTCAACCAGCCTCACTCTGAGCCCTTCTCTTCTTCTTATACCAAGGCATGAGGTATGGTAATTCCATCTCTCATCCCCCTCAATTCCCTCCTCAAAACCCAAACAAGTTTCAATATGGTCAATTTGTTGGTAATTTCCAACAACCTTATCCTTTTATTCCTCAACCTCAAAGGAACAATCCTCCACCTAGATTCCATTATCCCAGTGAGCCTTTCCAATCCCAAAACCAATATAATCGATTTCCCAAGAACCAAAATCAAGGTAATCCCAATCTGGGACAAGCCTCTTCTTTCAAGCAACCAAGGGTGAGTGTTGTTGAAGATCTTGACTCCTTCACCTATTCCAGTATAAAGAACATTGAAACCCAAATTGGTCAACTTTCATCCCACCTTAGTCAGCATCAACCATCCAATTCTTCCCAAATCCATGCTCAACCCTTACCCAACCCCAAGGGTAATGTAAGTGTAATTTCACTTATATTGGGAAAGAAAATTGCTATGCCTCAAGATAAGTCATCTAACCCTCCTTTGAAGGTTGACCTAGAAAATGAAAAGATAAATAAACTTGAAAAGGAACTGGAAACCATTACCTAACCTCCTTCAATTTCACTTAGGAATCCAATTCCTTTTCCACAAGCTGTCTCTAAGCCAAGGAAGCCATTTGAACCTGATCCTTAAATGCTCAACAGGTTTAGACATGTTGAGTTCAACATTACTCTCTCAGATGCCATCAAACAAATTCCTAAGTATGCCAAGTTTCTTAAAGAATTTTTCACCCACAAGAGGCAACATAGTAACTTTGAAAAAGTTTCCACCCAACAGTCTATTCCCATAAAGTGAAATGATCCAGGGACTTTTACAGTTCCATGCCAAATTGGATGTTCAACTTTGATGATGCACTCATAGACTTAGGTTCCTAAATTAATGTCATTCTTAAATCTATCTTCTCTAACCTTGGTCTAGGTCCCTTACATTCAATGAGTGTTTTCATTCAGTTATCCAATCAAAGTACTGCTAGTCCTGAGGGTTTGATTGAGGATGTCCTTGTCCAAGTCAATGATCTTATCATCCCTGCCGATTTATATGTCCTTGAAATGGAAGGTGAGATGAAATCTTCTCGATCTCCCCTAATTCTAGGAAGACCATTTCTCATGATAGTAAGAACCAATATTGATGTCCATTCAGGCATCTTATCCATGGAATTCAGTGACTAACTAGTCATGTTCAACATTTTCCATGCCATGTGATACCCATCTGAGGATCAGCCTTCATTATCAATCCATTCTTATGAGGACACTTCTAAGAGTCAATTGAACCCCAATCCACCTTGTTCTTCATGTTCTAATAACAAAAAATCTTGTTAAATCTGCACCATGACAAACCAAGTCATAAATTGTGAAGTTTATGGGGACCTTTCATTCGTAGACTCTATCAATCCAGAGGATCTTGGAAAATCTCTTGAATCCCCCACCAATTCGTATCTCTAATAATCCACCTTGAACTGTATTAAGAAGAATAAATCTAAAGCAACTGAAGTCCCTTCCTCCATTCCTGAGTTTTCAAACCCAGAAATGAAAGATGAGACTGATCTGAAACCTCTTCCTGAACAACTAAAATATGCATTCTGTTTCCGTGATCACTCGTATCCTGTCATTATCTCTACTTCAATTACTGAAACTGAAGAGTCCAAACATGTTCAGGTGTTAGAGGAAAACAATAAGGCCATAGGTTGGACACTAGATGACATACCTGGAATCAACCCTTCCCTTTTCATGAATCACATACATCATGAGGAGTCATCCAAACCAATTAGACAACCACAAAGAAAACTCAATCCACTCATACTTCAAGTAGTTAAGGAAGAAATCACCAAGATTCTCTAAGATGGTATTATCTACCCAATTTCAAATAGTGAATGGGTCAGTCCAATTCAATTTATACATAAGAAGGGTTGGATAACTATTGTCACAAATGAACATGGAGAGGTAGTCACAACTCAAGTGAAGAACAAATGGCGTGTGTGCATTGACTATAGAAAATAGAATGTTGAAACAAGAAAATATAACTACCCTCTTCCATTCCTTGATCAAATGTTGGAATGATTATCCTGAAAGTCACACTATTTATTTCTTGATGGATACACCAACTATTTTTGAATCCCAATCACACCTTAAGACTAAGAAAAGACTACATTCTCATGCCCCTTTTGAACATATGAATATTAGAGAATTCCATTTGGCATTTGTAATGCTCCTAAAACATTCCAAAGGTGTATGATGAGTATCTTTTCTGAGTTCATTGAACACTTCCTGGAAGTATTCATGGATGACTTTACCATTTATGGTGAGTCATTTGAATGTTGTTTGAACTCACTCTTTCTAGTCCTTCAAAAGTGTTTCATGTGTAACCTTGTGTTAAATTTTGAAAAATGTCACTTCATGGTTGAAAATGGGATTGTTCTATGGAATATACTATCAAAAGATAGTATTGAAGTTGATCCTGCCAAAATTGAAGTGATCCAATCACTTCTTGAACCCACTTCTGCTCGAGACATCCGTTCATTCCTCAGTCATGTCTGTTTCTATCGGAGATTCATCCATAACATTAGTAGGATTTCCCTCCCACTCACTCGGTTTCTCCAAAATGATGTCACCTTCCATTTTGAGGAGGTTTGTAGGAGAGACTTTGTTGAACTCAAAACTACTCTAACATCTGACGCAATAATCCAACCCCCAGATTGGTTCTTACCCTTTGAGTTGATGTGTGATACTTCTGATAGAGCCGTTGGAGCTGTTCTTGGTCAAAGAAGAGAAACGATTCCTCATGTCATCTATTATGCCTCAAAAACATTGGATGAAAGTCAATCTCACTACACTATCATTGAAAATGAAAATTTAACAGTGGTTTTGGCCTTAGATAAATTCTGGCCCAATCTCTTAGGTGCCACAATTATCATCTTGACAGACCATTCTGCTATAAAGTTCTTACTCATGAAAAGTGATTCCAAACCGAGACTAATAAGATGGATCCTAATGCTCCAACATTTTGACCTTGAAATCAAAGATAGACTAGGAAAAGAAAACCCCATGGCTGATCACTTGAGTAGAATTTCTAATTCTTATCATTTTGAAATCATTGATCCTAAATTCCCCACTGAGCACATTTCATCTCTCACTCCAAAAATAACATGGTATGCCCCAATTGTAAAATACTTCATTTCATGTGTTTTTCCTGAAATTTTTTCAAAAGAACAAAAAATGAAGCTGAAAAGTGATCCAAAATACTATTTTTCCGTTGAAAATAAACTTTGGAAAACTGGGGTTGACATGGTAAAAAGGACATGTGTCAATGAGAATGAAAATTCTTCCATATTAGAATTTTTTCACTCAATGCCTGATGGTGGCCACATTAAAAGACAAAGGACCTCTAGAAAGGTCATAGACTCTGGATTCTTCTAGCCTTCACTCTTCAAGGACTCACATGAGTTCTTTCAATCATGTCCCACTTGCTAAAATTTTGGCACAATTTCTAAGAGAAATGAAATGCCCCAAAATCCTTTAATTTTCTATGATATATTCGATGTTTGGGGTATCGATTTCATGGGACCATTTCCCCCTTCTAATTTATTCTCATACATCCTTATCGCAACTGATTATGTTTCTAGGTTGGTTGAGGCCAAACCCATAAGAAAGGATGATTCACATTCTGTTAGTGAGTTCCTAAAAAAACACATCTTCCACTGATTTGGCACACCTCGTGGCTTGATCAGTGAATTAGGAACCAATTTTTGTAATAGAACCATGGAATCTCTTTTGAAAAAGAATGGGGTTATACGTAAAACTTCAACTTCATATCACCCCCAAACAAATGGAATGGCTGAACTTTCTAATAGAGAAGTGAAAAGAGTTCTGGAGAGAATTGTCAAACCCACCAGAAAAGACTGGCCTAAAATACTTAGTGAATAACTTTGGGATTATCGAACTACTTATAAAACACCCAGTGGGACGTCTCCTTTTAGGCTAGTTTTGGGTAAATCGTGTCATTTTCCAGTTGAAATCCAACATAAGTCATTTTGGGCAGTGAAAACTTGTTATCTTGATCTTGAAAAATCCAGTGAAGAAATATTGTTGGAATTGTCCGAACTGGAGGATCTTTGACGTGATTCTTATGAGAATTCTAATCTCTAAAAAGAAAAATCCAATGTACTCCATGATAAAAACATCTTGTGAAAGGTATTTCATGAAGGTGAAAAGGTAATTATCTTTAATTCTCTATTTTGTATTCACCCAGGTAAGATTAATTCTCGATGGGAAGGTCCTTTTGCTACTACTAATGTTTACCCATTTGGTGCAGTGCAAGTCCAAGACCCCTCTTCCAAAAGGACATTCACGATTAATGGACATCGGTTAAAGCATCACCATGAGAGGACGCACAATTCGGGATCAACATCAACTTCCACTAGATCCCCAACTTCTCTAGTCAACCTACCAATATATAGATATAGCATCCTGAACAATCCAACCCAGAGGGAACCTATTTCCCTTTAACTATCTCTATCTCTTCCTCTCTCTCACTCTTTCTTATTTTTCCTATATATTTCATTTTTTACCACTTTCTTCATCAGACATATTCTTTTTCTCTTTCTCTTTTGTTTGGGTGTTTATTTTATAGAACACTAAAAAAACTAAAAAAATAAAAAAATGTAAAAAAACCAAAAGAGTCATACTTACTCCTAATCAAATTTCAAATTTTGTCCAACCATTTTAGGGAGTCAAAAGACATGGTTTCATATCAATTTTTTTCATCATATATTTGGATAAAGAATTTTTTTTTCTAGAATAATACATTTTGAATGCTCAGTAATTGATTTGGAAAATGATTTTCCCCAACTATGAGAACCAACACTACTTTCATGCCAATGCCACCTATGGCCATCTTTTCAAAATGTTTGTTTTCACCCCCATTTTTGAGTCTTGAGTTTGTGGAACATTGAGCTTAATTTCCTACTTTAGTGTTCATTGATATGATAGAGGAATTTTCTGAACCACAAGGGAATCACAATAGCCAAATAGCCTCCCATTTCCCTTACATTAATACTCCTTTTGAAAGCCCCTTTGATCCTATGGAAACCTTTTCTTTGATAGTCACATTACAAGCCCATTACCTTTTCCCACCAAATATCAACATTTATTTTCATTTCATAATTTATTTTTGAATTTTAAGTGTGGGGGTGGATTTCTTTTTGGGTACCCTTTGTTGATTTCACCATGTTATCATATGCTTGGGGGAAAGCATCCATTTCAGTGTGGGGGAGAGGTTTTCATTCAGTGTGTTTTGGGGAATGTAATGTACTTTCATTTATGTAATTTTGTAAATATTATTAAAAAGTGTTCAAAAAAATCAAAAAAATCAAAAAAATGGAACGAAAAAAAATTGGGTTGTTTCTTGGGTATGTCAAAAACCACTCTTCCAAAACCTTTTATCTTGTTATAACTAATACAATTAGTGTCATGGGGAGATTAATCATGTGTTGGGATATGAGTGTTAGATCTTTTCCAAGTTCAACTTTAAAAAAAAATAACAGAAAAGAAAAAAAAAGAACACTTTTTTTATATTCTTATGTCATTGGGAGAAGTTTTGTGGTTTGTAAATATTTCATCTTCTCATCCCATTCAAATTTTCGTCCTATATTTTGTCTTTCTTCACAGAATCATTCCCTTGTAAATATGTGTTTTCATTTCCTTCCATGTTTAATTTCAAAAAAATGTGCATTGAATTTTCTATGTTGGTGTTTACCCCTCTTCTTCTCTCTCTTGAATATTATATTCCTACCGTCCCATAGCCACAAAAAAACCCCTTAAAAAGACATGTTGATTCTTGTGCAATTTTGATAGGTATTGGAAGCTGATAGCTCTTTCAAACTCTAAGATTTTCACTTTTAGATGGTAAAAGAGTGAACCTACACAAATGAATTTTATTATCTTGAGAGGTGTGAGTTTTGAGTGTCCACATTTTCCATTTCAAAATTTGTGCATGAAAAAATGAATTAGTTTTGGAACATTGTTTCTGTAACAACTCGTGGTGGAATTCAAAATCGATGAGTGAAATAGTCTAAGCCACCCCTGATTGGAGAAAACAAAATTTTACTATTTGTTGGTGAGTGAAAATGATTTTGTTATGTTTTTATATTTTTTGCACATGAGGACATGCACAACACTAAATGTGGGGGATTTGATGTTATTAATATTTTCATGACATATAATATACTCCCTCTACTTATTTTATATGAAATATGCATAATTTGTGTGAAATATTAATGTTTTAATACAAAGTAAACTTTAAATCATTTTTAGAAGTAGTCCAATTGAGTCCGTTTACTATTTTATTTATAACTCTCACCCTACTGATAAAAATTGTGTGGTTATTGTTTTTTAGGATTCCATATTAAATTTATCACATATCATTAGACGGAATCATGAGCCAATTCTGACATTTGAGGGCTCGTATGGTCAACACAAGAAGACCCAAAGAATTTTTTATGAAACTAGACCATCAATGATTATTGAGTTATTGGTATAAATCCCGAAGCCCAAATTTTATGAAACTACACCATGTGTTCAAGATTATCCAGATGACTCATGGATAAAAATTTTAAGGTCCAACTACAAGAAAAAGGGGCCCAACTAATGACTTGAAATCCATCCCACCATTCTGTCCAGGAATTAAAATTCAGACACTATTCCAAAAACATCACATGATGTAATGATCAAATGGATCTGAGATTTTGTATTATGATAGAGGAGATATATTTGGAAAACTCTGTTGAATAAATAATTCTTCTTTGAAGGAATATTTCTATTAAAAACCCCTTTCGTATTTTGGACTTCAAAAAGACAACATTGAAATGGATAGATTAAAATTGTTTAATCAATCAGCCATAACATTGGCTCCATGGGTCCAAATGCCTCCAAATATGAGAGTAGTTGGCCACAATTATTTTATAAAACTTTGAAGAAGGATATATCTCATGATTTTTCTGTCTGGATTTCCAAATCGTCGAGCCATGTGGAGGGTCATATTGGGAATGAAAACAGTCCACTTCATTGGGCTATAATACATCCCCCTCTTCTACTTCAAAGGGGTTGGCATTTCAGAAGATAGGATCACATATTGGCATGAAAAACGCCATGAAAAAGTCCTGGTGTAACCTTAAATACTCATGTTTTCACTTGAGATACCATTTATACTCTCTTTGTTTCCTTTCACTTTTGTGTTGTTCTTCGTTTGTAATCTTGTAAGTATGTGTTTTGTAATTCTGTTTTAATACATGTTTCTTATTCAATATCTCTTATTCTCATCAACCTTCTGTAGTTTAATATTAATGTTCTTAAAATAGTTTAAATACAATAGAATCCCCTTCCCTTATTTTTCTTCCTCATTCAATCAATTGTTCATTTTTTAATTCTCATCATTTTTTGTGTGTGTGTGTACGACACGCCACTCTTTTATTATCACATTCTTTTTATTCTATTCTTAATTTATCATAATAATCATTATAACTAGATTATTAAATACCCAAATGGTTGATTAAATCTCTCATTGGGGTGAGTCAAAATTTTGGGATGTTAAGTTATTGAGATAATTTGCTTGATGAATATTCGTTAACTTAACATTGTGTATGTTGGACTTAACATGTCATGGATTAATGACATATTTTGTTTAACCTGTGGTATCCATGGATTATTGGAACCATAAATACACTACCATAAACAAGTAATGGTAATTATTAGAACCCTATGTAAATTTAAGTCTTGGATTAAAGCCTTAACACTTAGGAATTCCAATCAACGTTATCTTGTGAAGTGGGTGTTAGTTTATATGTCATATAAAGCGAACTCAAGGATATCATAAGATTAACTACCTAATAATGAACTCACCCCAATCATTATCAATTTTTTAAATCAATAATCATCCATAAATTATTTCATGATCTCTACAAACAAACCCCCCAATAAATAAAACAATCTACTAAAAACAAACGACTATTACAAAGTATCATCATTGAGGATTCGACCCGGGTGCTGCTATAAACATTAACAGAGCACCAGAACCTTTACCGTTCGATAGGTTACAATCAGGCGTGTGTTTTATTATTGCGTTAGGAATGGAAAACTCACCATCCATTTTGGTGAAAATTTGAATTTAATCATTGAACACCCTAGGGTGAGGTTTTTCTAAAATCTTTCATTTATATATTTTCATGAAATTTATTTATCTTTAGGAATATGTATCTTGTAACCAAAAATTCTATCCTATTACCACCATTTCCAATGATTTAGATGGCCTTATAGTTCAACACATATTTATGGATTTCAAGTTATTTACTTTCTCTAAACCTTGTTCTTTTTCTCTCTCTATAATACTTGATAGTTATATTTTTCTTACAGTTTCATGTTATCACTTCTAGCCTATATTCTCTATTGTGTAAACATAGTTATATACTACATAGGGTATCCACTATGATTCCAAAATTCCATTTTTAAGGTATTTATAGTAAAAATTTCTATAATGTAGGATTGAATGAATGATACATTCATTTATTAAACCATTGATAACCTAGATGAATTTCAAGGGTGATATAAATTTTAAGGGGGTGGAATGTAACACCCCAATATTTTCTGAATTTTTTTTTGATGAATTTACATTTTTCTATTTTTTATTTCACAAGATACTAGAAATAATTATATATATATATATATATCACAAGGAAATAATTCAAAAAATCCTTTCACATGAAACATTGACTTAGTGTATGTTACATACAACCACGACTTGATATTTGTTACACGCAACACCGACTTGGAGTACATTACACCCAACATTTTCATTTCTATGAAACATCATTTAACAATTATATTTATTTAAATGAGATAATAATAACCTAATGATTAAACATATTAATATTAATATTAATAAATACCTATGAAATATTTTTTATATTTGTTTTATATAAATAAAACGTATTGAAAATGAATGATATGTTTTTTGGTAAGGTACTTTTATGTTTAAAATACTATTTTCTCAAATAAACCCCACAGAATATTAAAATTATTTTTATAAAAATTTATAATTCAATTTTAAAAAATTAAATTCATCTTTTATTTTTTAACTTATAAATTATCTGGGGGTGGTTTTTTGGTAATTTTCTATGAAACGACATTTTTTGATGAATAGTAAAAATACTACATTTAGGTTAAAACGACCTTTTAAATTAAATATTTATTAGTGACAAACTATGTCAAAAAAAATTTTTATGGTCAAAAGATATTAATAATACATCTATATATATAATTTAGGTCCTTATTATCAATTTCACTTTTAAATTAAATATTAAAATATTAAAATGGTTAGAACTTCTTTCTACGTTAAAAATTTAATTTCATCATGTTTGGGGGTTTAGCGTTATTCTTAATTTTACCTAATCTGAGAATTAAATTTAAAAAAACATAAAAAATATTAATCAATATAGTATTTAGTTTATAATTCTATCATTTTTAGTTTTGAAAAATGTGATTAGTAAAAGTTATTAACATTAATCCCATAGGTTAATGCCAATTTTGACTTAATTTGGGTCTAAACATTAATATTAGTGCCCCAAATGACCTATCCACTTTTATAAAAACAATTGGATGGAAATTATTCAGACATAAACCTTCTATTATTGATTTTGACTTTTTTGTATGAATTTGTTTATATAAGATTATGTGTATACCTGACTTGTTTTAATAAATTCCATGTGAGACAATTTCCTTCCCTAAAAATGGCCACCATTTTTACAACTTACTCACAAGTCTAAAACCTTTTATGTTATTCCAGGATCTACCCAATCCACTTCCCAGAAATCCTCCCTTACTCAATGAATCCATATCATTTGATGAAGGAAATCCATTGATGACTTAAAAAAACCAAAAAGTGTTACCTTATTAAGAGGTAACATCTTCTCTCATGTCCTTTCTTTTACTTTCATTCCCCACCCTCAACTTTCTTTCATCAATTATTTTATATTAGAACTAGTTTAATCAATATGATATGATTTTATTATGTTGTGGTTTCTACCTATAATTACACACACCTCAATCTAGTGGATAACAAATATAATGGTTGTGTGTACAGTGAACTACCACCTCACAAAACAATGAATGTTCAATATTCCATAACACTTCTCATTGTGGAAATTATAATCAAAACACTATTCTTATATGTTATATATTATTTGTATTATTTATTTACTCTTATTTTTTACTATTACAACAAATATCTTTTAACATTCCATTTCATGTAAATATGATACTTTTGTTTGAGTAAGTGTGGACTATAACCCCCTCAATGCGATATGATTCATTTTTACTTTACAATGATTTTATTAATGATGGTTTTAGTTAATTTATAATAAATATACTATATAATAAATATAATTATATAATTATATATATATATATATATCTATATATACATATAGTTCTTTTACATTCTTTCATTCAACTTGACAATTAAATAGAAATAGTGTTCATGCGTATGTAGGGCCTACCATCTCCAGAAAAGATGTATTTTGTTTCATACTTATAAAATCAATAGATTATTATAATAAAAATAAAATGTATTTAAATTATATTAATTGTATCCCTTTCAATATAAAAATCATGATATATCTATAAAGACAAAATATGTAACAAATTAAGACACATACGAAAAACAAAGAAAATATTACATCAAGCAAAACCTTAACATGAAATTGTTATCCATAGTGGAATATAAAGTCATAATAAATAAATATATGGTATTATATATAGGAACATTGTTCTATATAATTTGTATAATATAATTTATATTTATTATATAAGAGTCTTGAGTAAGTATAATGATTGTAAAGACACGTGGTAAGAGGATTTCATCTCACTTTTTATTTCAATGAGATACATGCTATTTTTTCAATCATTCATTTTCTATGGTGTATGTACTACATAAAATTAATTTCTATGAATATTATAAAAATAGTTATGGGTATTAACATTTCCTTTTTATGAACATTGTTTCTTTGGTTTTATGATTCAAAATCCACCAAATCGGTAAAATTGTTTTGTCTCAACTTTCTTTCATTAAGACTGATGTTTTGTTATACACATAAATTATCTTTCAAGGAATATATACCCTTATTTTACATGTTATATCATTAAAATCCTTCTTCTCATAATATTTTATGATTCATTTATCTTTATATTCATACATTGATAGTGTGATCCAATGTTACCAAGTTGTAAAATTTTAACAAGACAATCTCAACAATTTTCTAGATTTTTTATGTTTCTGCTTCCCTTGATGAATTTATATGATCAATATCCAAAAAAAATTCCTGAAATTTATTATAGTATAGTTATTGATGAAATTTTTATGTATTTTTACTATGTTTTTAATAATTCATAACTATGAAAGTTAAGAATGTTTTTTCATGAAATCCCGACATAACCTTATCTTCAATTAGAAATCGATTTTTTCAAAAATGGGTTCCATGAATATAATAATATTATCATAAAATAGTTAAAATAAAATTTTACCATATTTTTTCTTCTAGAAATATTTTCAAAGGAATATTTTTTTCATTCTAAATAATGCCTTTTTCTAACATTATTACAACCCAAAAGGAGTGTTCGTTTTACCTCATAAGACATGTATGGGTTTCCCCACCATCAATTATTTTAATATGTATTTTCATGTTAAAATTTTTTAAAAATTTAAAATTGTTTTTAAATATATTTCAAGGGAATTTTTAAATTTTTTTTCAATATTATTTTATAATTTTTTATGGAAAATGGTTTTCAAAAGTTATTATGTTTTATGGATATTTTTACAATGAAGAATGAATATTTACCACAAGAAATGTTTTCAAAAATATCCTACCAATTAATTTTCCATTTATGATAATATTCATTTATTTTACACATTCTATTCTAGGAAATTATCCAAATGTCCCATTAATAATACTTCTTGAGTTTTTTGTGTTTTGATAGTATAATTCTTTTGACACCCATTTCACTTACATGGGATTATTCTATTAAAACCCACATCATTTCATGAGTTATGAATTTATGAAGTAATTATGAATCAGATCTCTTTTCATAGGTTATGATGTGATGAAATCTTAATGATTCCCATTTAATTTCATGGGATATGATTTGATGTTTATAAAACATATCTATTTTTTTGGGTGATGATATAATGAATGTTTAATTATTTAGTGTCACTTGTATGAATGACATTTTTATGATATGGGTGGAAACTATATCTTTATATAATGTACTATGTAATGATAAGATTTATATGTGCAAAAAGGGTACACAGGTTTTAGCCCAAGCCTAAAAAGGACATGGTATATTGATGGAATCCCATGACTAAAAGAAAGTTGGTACCTGGGTTATACCCAAATCCCAAAAACAATAATTTACATGGGTTATATCCCATGAAAAAAAGAATGATGGTATGCTGGTTGTATCCCGTGATTGAAAACAAGAAGGTACATGGGTTGTAGCCCATGTTTAAAAGAAATAGGATTCATAGGTTACTAGCCTAAGTCCAAACTAGGATCATGGGTCATAGCCAATGTCTAACATGTTATAATGGTCATGGTGGGTATCCTTGACATATAATCATATATTAATATATGTATACCAAAAATCCATTGCCTTATTCCACAATTATGATTTCATGACTCATGCCATATATTTCCATCTGATTCATGTCTTATAGAGAACATAGAATTATCCCATAACTCAAGTTTATGATCATTGATATGTAGTTTTTGATCTCCTAATGTTAAAATAACATGATCACATCCCTTAGTTCATGGAAATACATACATGACTCCCTTTTTTAACGTTATTGAGCCTATAATATCACCCCTTTTTATATTTCCTTTCCCTATGATATGAAGAATATTTTTAGGTAGATGTACTAAAGGTGGAGATCATTAATAGATATTTAGAAGATCATTCACTAGGATAGAATATGTTTCTTCCATGTATCCAAATACACTAAAATATTATGGTCCTTAGGCATGTATTTTTGTAATGTATAGTATATTAATCTTAAATAATGTAATATCTATGTATGATAACCACAGTTCAGTATATAGTTACCCTATTGAAACTTCCAAAGTTGAGGAGAAATAGTTATGATATAATCACCTTGTCTTACTCTTCTATATTGGAGAGGGGTATACTGATTTCCTCATAAAGTATAGGTGTTAGACCCATGCGACCATTGAGAAGTGTCAAGAACACTTATACCTAGATCATGGGGATTGTAATGATGAAGATTCTCCATCTAATTATAGTTATGGAAATATCAATGTTGTTCATTACAATCTATCCTCTTGTGGATTTTTGATCAAAAAATGGAATCAACCTAGATTTCTCTATGGATTTGGAGAAAGATTCATTGATCCATTTAATTAATTATGATCCATACTATCTCCCTGGAAATATGTTTTCTTATTCTATATGCTCACTATGTTATTATTTACACTATTTACTCTGGGTTTCAACATACCAACCCTCTAAATTTATCACAAAATATATAATTCAACAATAATTTCTCTATATACCATTTCTATAGAATCATTTATATAGGTCCCTGCATTCATTGAATAGATTTCCTACCATAGGAAGAAATAATCTATGCACACCTTAAGGGTGAACTAGCTGCAACCATGGGGGGAAATTAGTCTATGTTCATTAATTTTTCAACATATTTTATTACTAAATGTTTTTCATGCTTACATATGAAGAAAATCATTTTTTTCTAAATTTTGATCATTTGAAGGTATAATTGTTTGTTGATCAATTCCTCCAAATCCTCACATATGACACTTTAGTCCCATTTATCTTAGAGAACTAACTCTCTCCATTAATGGACAATATCATCCTATATATTTTTTTCTAACATGACATTCAACTCTGTCAGTGTACTTTGAATGTTGATGATTCGATTTATCTTATTCAGCCATACCTTCATCTTTTTTGATTCCAAATCACCTTAAAAAGAGGGTGGATTCTTTTTATAAGACATAATTGAATGATCTATATGTTTTAGATAATATCATATATTCCCATTATTCACAGCATGAAAGACATTCACTATTATTTGTTCTAGTTGTTAGTTCACATGGTGCTTGGGAGCAACCGTTTTTTAGAAGCATCATCTACTGGGTATCTACGATGCCTTCCCATTGTCATTACCATAATCACAACAACAACCATAAGTCACGCATTCTAGTATATTATGGTTTAAAATTTTGAATTCTTTCGCATTATAACTGCCACAACTATTATTTCCAAATTTAAAAATATCCCATTTTCACTCATCTTTAATAAATCATCTAGTTTTTTGAAAAAAAAATACATTTTCCAGATATCCCAACTGTTTTCTTTTCAAAATCAGACATTTGAATTTCATAAATCAATACTTTCATATCCCATCATAAACCATTTCACCTAATGATATTTGTAGTACTAGAAGTAAATCATTTAATATTACATGTCGTGTTCTTCTGGTTGAAAAAACCCATAAAAATCAGATCATCCCCTATAACTATATCAAAAATATTATCTACCAAACTATCTGGAATCAGGATGTTCAATATAAAAAGGATAGATATGTCTTTTCATGCTATATATTTCTTGTTTCAACATTCATACTCCTAGATACCATCCCAAATAAATTAATAAAATAATAATTAATTATCACACCATAACTGATAACTGATGCCAAATGACAAAACAACTAATACCACGTGTAACATCTCGCAACGTCTCATAGGCTAGAGTCAAGGTGGAAGTTCTACATGGACTTAAGAGACATTCACATGGTAAAAATTCTTGGGAATAAATGTTATGTACTTCAAGAACTACGAGGATGATTTCCCCATCGAATGAAAATAACCAACAGAATGTGCCATTACCAAAAACAACTACATGATGCATGTTAATAATGTATAACAAACTAACAAAAATCCAAAAACACAATACAAAACATACCAATAAAAAATCATAGTCCCATGTGGAAGACTAAAACAAAAAAAACTCAATACACAATAACATGACTCCATATTCCCATGCCATGATCCATGCTCTAACTCAATAACTACCCCAGCATCATGATGTAACAATACAGAAATGTTATGTTTTTCCTTTACCTTTGTCTCAAAAAAATCATCTACAAAATAACCCAAGATCAATAGCAGGGGGTGAGTAATATGTCTTAGTAGGATTTCCCAGATTGAATTCCCTACTCACAAAACTATGATAGAACATGTTAGAACATTTATATAAAACATTTCTATAAAAATAATACTAATGGAACAGTTTCAACCAATCCAAATGCAAACATACCAAATACAATTTACCTTAAAAGACATTATCAAGAAAATATTGCAAAAAGTAATCACCAATTTTTACATTTTCACAATGACATAATCCATTCTATTTTTCATTTCCTCCCAAATATTTTTACCATGCACATAATTTCACTACATGAGCTCAGTGTTACCATTGATGGTGTAATTTCATGTCCAACCTCGCCCCATTTTATTGTGGTACTTCATGCCACATTCCAATCCATTTTTATGTGACCTTACTCCAACTATCTATTCCATTAGACAAATTTTTAAAAAATTATGTTAAAAAATATGAAAATAACATATAACAAATAACGTATATCAATAATTTCAAAACAAAATCAACCAATTTTTCATGAATACCCTTTCAACCATTATTGTGAATTGATATTCTAATAGAATAATTTTTTCTTTGTAAACTGTTGACAAATCCTTTTACATAAATAAGACAAAATAAATGAGGTCAAGATATTCATTTTAAAATCCAACAATAATGAATATTTCCCAAAAATATCGTATTTACCCTAAAAACCCATAAATCAACACCGAAAGGGGTTTCACACAAACTTCTCAGAACAATTTCACAATACATTTCATGAAAAAATTAATTTAAAACCAAATAATTCATGATCTAGAGAGCGTATTTGATAGTAAATTAACCTACATTTAGGGTTTTGGAATAATAGACCAATGGTACAAACTCTCTCAAATTCCCAGTGAAAAGTCCATGAAACTACCTTAGATCCTTTCCCATAACAACAATAAGGCTAAATCGAACATTATTAGGAATAATAATAGTATATCCATCTGCCATAAAACTAGATCTAGATTTCCCGGATTGAGATAAGATAATGACTATTAATTCCCACAAAAATATCAAGAGAGGAGACTTACCAAGGGAGATCCATATTAAAACAACAAAAAAACCCAATGAAATTCTTCTGGAATGAGTAGGAGTGGTTCCCTAACCTTATTAAGGAGAAAATACTGAGTGATGGTCAAAATGGGGATCCAATGTGTGTTTTAGGGTTAAAAGTTTTTGATTCCATTTTTTCAAAACTAATCGGTAATTCCACATATGGATAACCCACACTGTTAGAAAAACAATCTTCTAACTGTGTTCATTCTATTGTACCAAAGTGTGCCTCACTTGGTTGTCCCACACGGTTAGAAGTCCTTTCTACCAACCATATAGAAGCTCTATATCTTAGGTTGCAGGATTTACCCAGGGAGGCCACACTCTTTGGAAATTGTGAACCTTAACCATGTGCCAAACAATTTTCACCTACCTGAATATATAGAGTTTCCTCTATGAGTTTCATTGTTATAACCAACTGTTCTCCAACCTTGTGCCTTGAGGAAACCCAAAAAACAATCCATAAAACATTCAAAACTATCCTAAGAATTACCAAACAATATTATATACATAAAAAGGAATAAATAAGGGTTTTATACCTCAATATGGGAGTGTTACATCCTACATTTCATTTTGTGTGCATAATCCTGAAATAAAACTTTAAATGGATATAAATATTTAATAATTAATTTTTACATAATTAAAAAATTAATATTATATGATTGATCATGTGGATGTGAAATTGATGAGGTTTTCATAAATGTTACCTTTATGGGGAACTTTGAAATTATAAAATTAATACAATGAACCTTATAATGTGAGTAATGTTTTATCATAGAACTATGTAAAAGGGTAAATATTAGTTAAAATAATGTTATAAGTTGTAAAATGATCGAAAAACAAACATAAGTATTATTAGTTTGTTATATTTATAACATATACCTATAATATTATAATTTTTTTATATTTTAACTATTATAAAGGATATGGGAATATATTATATAATAGTAATTCTAAATATTCCATTAGTGTTCCTCCCCTAACTTATTAAAAGGAGTTGCATCTCTTGCACTATTCATAAACCTTGAGCCCCATATGTCTAAAACAACATACCTGGAAACATTCTTATATTCTTCCTCTTAATTCATGAACTTTTATTCTTCTCCTAAGAACATCTTAAGAATTATTTTTATGTAATTAAATGAGGTCACTCAAAGAAGATATAATTATCTTTATTGACTCTTGGAAATTATATTTCTTCTCATATATCAAAATAATAAATTTTTTCTATTAATGTATAATTATTTAAAAAAAATCAATATAATGAGATGATATAATTCTAATGGTAAAATAATCATCCACCTAGTTCCCATAAAATGTAAAATGAATTTATAACTCACCCATATGTGTGTGATACCACCTCCATCAAAGGATGTGATTCATTTTCCATCACCTCATCTCATGGAAGTTCGTAATTATGGATTTAGAATATTTATATTATTTTAATGAAGTAATAATGATTATATAATGATAAAATATATTCTAATTTAATTACCTTTCTGTCATTAGAAAATTAACGAATCATTCATTCATACATATAGACTACCATCATCGTGAGTGATAATTTTCATTTTCAATGCCACCATTTTATATATAGTTCTAATTTTTTGTATAAATTATATATAAAACGTGTTATATATTAATAGTATAATTTATGTGTTATATTATGATTAATCCTTATCATGTTCTTACTAAATTGGAATTTATAACAACCTCTTATTTAGATTGATTTTATAATCCATATGTGTGATGTTATAATGTTCTTGATATTAATGATTAATGAATGTTGAATACTATTGATATTATGTAGTAATATGATTTAGATAAAATTATTTAAATTATATACATTTGTTAACCATGATGAATGTAAAATGACTAAATCTTCCAAACAAAATCATGCATGAAAAATGTGACAATTGTCGCTTGGAACATTGATTTAATTAAAATATTTTTAACAAATCGGTCATAATATGTGATAAAATGATAATATATGATATTTTAAGTATTAATATAATTATATTAGAAAATAGTAACAAATTTAAATATATTATAAATGTAGTTATATGAACTTATGAGAAATGGTAGATTTGTGGTAACATATTTCTCATCTCAATTCCCTTTATTCAAGACGTATACCATTTTGAGGACATGTTTTATTTTTTGTTTTGTATAAACTATAATATGTATTAATTTTATCATTAATTTACCAAAATTAATTTCTTATAAAAATACATTTCAACTTCCACCATCAATAATATTTCAATTCAGATGTAATTAAAATGGAATGTTTTTACTATATAGTCTAATTTTTCATGAAAATTTATGTTTAAAACATAACTAATGTAATTTTTACAATATATATATACATATATATATATATATCTCTAAAACTAAATATTTCTTTTCCAATTAGTATCTATCAAATTTACATGTTTGACATTAGTTTTCTTCTCTTTGTTTTAAGAAATTATTGAAATTTTTTATATATAAAACTATCATTATATCTCTTTTTGATTCATAATAATTCACCACCACATCAATGTTATAATTATGGTTTTAAATAATTTATATTTTATAATATAATGAAACCCTAAAATCATATTATACAGTATTTTAAATTAGTTACAAATGTTTAATGTAATATTGTTATCAATTTCCAAACAATGTACTTTTAAATTTTTACCAAATTTGTGATGGCTATATTTATTTAAAAATTTCCCAAATAAACCACTCTTATATATATAATAAATATTCTATGCATTGAAGATTAATTTAATGTATACATTTTCATTTTACTTCAGTATTCTTCTTCCTTGTTTCAACTATATTTATATTTCAAATAATCTATTCAAAAATTAATTGATTAATTTCCATCATTAAATGTTTGAGTGATATTTTTAATCTATTTTCATCTATTTCAAAATCCATTGATAAATATTATACATTAATAATGACATACTGTAAAGATGCAGTCCGCCGTATTGCTCTATATGTTTCTTTGATCATGTTTGTCTTGTGATTAACTAGGTAAAATATTAAAATTTCATATGTTAGTTTTTCAATATGATTTTTATGTCGATTATGTGTTGAATTTTTTTTCATTTATTTCATAAAATGAATACATTAGACATAGTAACTAATGGGAAGGGATAATTACAGCACATTAATTCATTAGTAGGTCTCACCAGACAAACCAGTTTGGTTAATCTGTGTATGCCACACGTAATTTCATATTATTTCATGGAAGTAGGCCAAGATGGAAAGAATATTATGTCCATATTTATGGACTCTATCAATATGAAATAATTTATTGATATCCTATAGATTAATTAAGTTCATACATCATTTAAAGATTTATTAATCATTGATTTTATTATTTATACGAAGTTTTTCATTTTTTTCATTCCTACATTATTCATTATTTATTTGTTCTATGATCACATCTATCGTAAACATTGGAGAACTAATCTCCCTATTTATTAAAAATTAAATTCCATGGGATCCCAATAAGGTATTTATGTATGATTCAAACAATATACTAGAATAAATAATAATGTAATCATTAATGTTTTAGGTTGTGTTTCATGTATATAAATTTAATTTTAGGATCATGTTTTTATATAGTCTCCCAATACATCCAAACTATTCAATACAATGGGAAGTGATCTATTTCATAATATTACAATGTATTAAGATAACCACATACTTTGGGATAAATGATTTTGGATATTATAGATGGCATCAAAGGTTTTTTAGTTTCACCCTTTGGAACTAGGCTTGTGAAAAAATATATTAGATAACATAATTGTATGATAGATTTTAGGGATATGTAAATCTAATTTGTATTATCATAAAGCAATATTAAAGTACATATTATGTGATTTTACAAGAAAATAAATCCACTTCTGGACACTAGAAAGTGGATGAGGATGTGAAATAGATACAAATAAGGTAAAGAACATTGAAATCAGGGCATTAGTTGTTAATTTAATAATCATTAGTGTTTGTTGAGTTTTCCTAACACTATAAACCTGGATACACTTTTCCATCAGATAGAACCTATACAAACATATGATATTCCATAGATATATGGGATAAACCTAAAGCATCATGGGTTGATAAGAATATGGATGGTAATGTGTTTAAAGGCATGAATACACCTTTTTTTAAATTATGTAATGGGAGTTTTAGATGATTAACTATATTTTGGGTGAATGTTTTTTGAATAAAACACATTAGTTTAATTACTATTTTAAAGGATTTTTTAGGAACAATTATTCCATATTTTGTGGAAAATTATAAACAGTTATTGATAACTATTACGATTTGTATATTCATTGATGTTAATATGATCAATTTTGATAAAATGTAAATTATAATTTTGGAATATATGGTTCATCATATAAATAAAAATAAGATTAAAAAAATTTGGTGACTAAGTGATTAATGAAATTTTGGAATAAGTACACTATATAAGAAACATTATATGATAAAGGTATAAATAATATTTGGAACAATGATTTTGATAATTTATGGAAGAATATATAATTTCATTATGTCCTTTTGGTGATTATGTATATTAATCTAATAGATTTTCATATATTGGATATTATATCATTATTGAATATAAATTCTTTTCATATGACCTCAATATTGATTAATTATTACAACCCAAAACCCTCACTCTTGGATACTGTGTCGAAATCTATAATATTACATTCTCTTCTTTGATTCTGATAACTATGACACTGATTTTTCATATACTCCTTACAATATCAAAAGAAGAATTTGTATCACATACATTATAGATGAAATATTATATTTATATTTATAAGGAATTAGATAAAACTCATACATAAAAAATACACATGAATTTAATGAGAATTACCCCCTCTTAAAGAAGATTTTTTTTTCACATTAAAACGTCATCATCTATATAAAATCACTTCAAGACATAAATATTAAACTCCATTATTTAATAGTTCTGGAAATGGACAGATAAGAAGGGTGATCACATATTCTCATTAAGGGTTAAAATAAAAATTGTAAATTGAGTGTTATCAATGACCATATGTGTGAATATAGGTATGTTGAAAAAACCCTAGTGCATGAGTGGATTATTAAAGAAATAATAACCATAAATACCTTGAAAAATATATATGAATACATAGAAAATTAATGGGCCATTAGATTCAATTAGAAGTATCTATGTGATATGAATCTCAGTAATGTAAAAAATTTTAAACCCATTGAAATAAATTAATAAAGTTTTTCAAATCATAGAGAATCAAATTAAAAATACCTTTCAAAAATAATTTAAATTTGAATAAAAATACAATAAAATTATAATACTATGATTACACAATGAATTGGGTAGATATAAAGGGATCACCCGGTGCTATATTGGATCCCACATTCTATAAGATGTTAGAGGCCTAAAAAAATAAAACTTATAGAAACAATCATTATTTTTTAAAAATCACGATTAACCCATAAAAAGGAAACATGGATAATTTAAATATCTTTTAAACATGATTAACCAATAGAAAATAAATGGTTATAATAACAATTTCATTGAAATATGTTTATCCTGGTAGAAATGTAATGGGTTCCCAAACAATATATCCTAACCATGATTTAACTATGGGACGAAAATGGGTTTCAGACTATCACTTTGAAACATGTATAACCCATGATAATTAAATGGTTTCCTTAAGAATTTCATCGCATCCTGATTATCCTTTTTAAAATGAATTTTATAAATAAAAATACCTTTAAAAATGACTTACCCATTGGAAAGGAATGGGTTCTATAACAATATATTTGAAAATTGATTAACCTATAGAAATTAATTGAGTTTTATAAAAATATCATTGTAAAATGATTAAACCTTGTAAAATAAATTTGGTCCATAATTGTAACTTTGAAACATGATTAACCCATTAAAACAAAGTGAGTATATTAATAATAATTTTGAAATATGATGCACCCTTGGAAAATAAATTGATTCCGTAACATTATCTCTGAAATAATCATAATTCATACAATGAAATATAGATTATGGTATAAATAAAAAATTCCACGTTTTTATGATATTTAACATAAAGGTATTCTAATAATTTTGAATGGAAATTTCCATATAATATCATTTAACACCTTCTTAGGGAAAATATTCCTTAAACATTCAAAGTGTCCCATACCACTTTGAATCATTTGAATCATAATCCCCATGAAGTAATAAAAATAAAAATTAAGAAAACAGTATCATAATAATATAGATATTCATGATATATCATGTAAACAGATTATTATATACACATCATAAAAAAATGTAGGTGTATAACATAAAAACATATCAAAGAAAGAAAATTGTGAAAAACATATCATTACCTCTTTTGTAACATTGAAACTGTAATCCCCATAAAATAAAAATCATTAAATAGACATATTAAACCACATTAATATAATTATAATATAAATATAATAAATTCATTGGATTTATATAAAAAATATAAAAATAATTATGTACATTTTTAACATATAAGTCTCAATGGAATTTAAATTTACATGAAACCCCTTATAACTATGGTAACATCTGAATTTGAATCCTCAATATTAATAATCATTAAATGAAACATTTCAGTAAAATAATTATATATAATTCAGTATAAAATATATCAATAGGATAGTATATAAAACACTCAAAATATGTAATTGTTGAATATTACATTTATCAAATATATGAAAAAAGTGAGATAATAATCATATACCATGTGACTAATTCATCATGTCAGACCTCTATATTGAATAATAATTCTCTTATGTTAACTGTTTAAATTATTCATAACCTTTAAAATGTTTATAATTAATTTTATTTATCCTCTAAACAAATTATATTCAATAATGAAATAAATTATGCTTATGTGAGATGTTTTAGACAATTTTTAGCATATGCATCAAAAAGTTTCCTTGATAACTCGAATAAGGTCAATGAGTTAATTATTTAAAAATTTATATAGTCATAATCCTAGAAAACTATCACATTTTCTTGTCAATTGTACTTTGAAAATGATATAGGAAATAATTTTTTGAAATATGAACCAATTTTACGATCATGGAGACGATAGGTCATACATACACATGAAAAAGGTTACCATTTTTCAATAAACATTGTTGAAAAAAGGTAATAACATCTGTCATTTATGAATGAACATAATATAAAAAAACCTTACTATGTAATTATTTTTACTTATAAATATCATTCTTGTGATGTATAGATGAAAAATGTATAATCACATCACTTTGAGACGGTAGTATCCCACATGTTTACAAATGAAGTTATCACTATTTCAGTCTCGAAAATAGAAATAATAAAATTAAATATTATATTTAAATATATAATATTATATAATTAATAAAATAAATAGTTGATTGATATAATATACATTATTAAAATTGTATTTAATATATATCATGTAATGCGTGAATGAATCACATTGCTTTGAAGATCTGATAATACACATATCCATAAACGATGTAATCATATTCCCACAAAATGGATATCACATTTTTATGAGTTAAATAATAATTGAAGAAAAATATAGGTATAAAAAATATAAAATATATCTTAAAAACCATTTTTCATCATAACTACCTTCCATGAGACGTGGTAATGGAAAATATTAACGACATTATTTTTTGTGGGAGTTGTCTGATTTACACACGAATAGTGATTTCTTTACCCATTTTATGTATGTTGGTGTAAATGTAGGTTCAACCCATAATAAAAAACTCAATATATTTATAATAAAAAGGTTAATATATAACCATGATATAAAAATACTTTATTAGTTAGAGAAATATATAAAACAAAAGTTCTCATTGTATAATTTTACCTCTTCTTTAAGAAAATCCTTTTGGTTATAAAAAAAGGACATCCATGGTTTTCATTATTCCAATAGTTATTAAAATATTATTTTATGATGTTTTTTGAGAGTTTCTTTTGGAATTGGATAATCCAAAAGGATTGAGAGGTGTGAGTAAGTGGGGAGAGTGATTACCTTTTTATAGAGGGGGGAGGAGAGTCATTCATGTAAATACAAAAATGGAAAAAACCCATTTAGAGGTATCCTTTACCCTATATGATTCCTAAATGATATATAATGAATTTTTCAGAGAATTATGGTTGATCCAAACAAAAAAAGTGCATTTTTATCATTTTTTCCATTACTATTTATGATTACCCAATTTTATTATTTTTGTTATTTCTACGATAACATATAGATTTTTATTTACAAAGGTATTTTTCCCATTAAAAATATAATTAAAATTTATTTATTAGATAATCTAGACAAATTAATTATATATATTATTTAAAATTCATTGAATAAAAAATATTTGTGTAAAATTAATTTTAATACAAACGCATGTCATAAAAACCTCATTTTAACCATATCTGTAAGGATTAATTTTTTCTATTTAACTAATTAGTCGGGAAATTTTTTATTTTACCACATTATATGATGGATTTTTTTATGATTCAAAATATCTATACCATTCTTAAAAATTCAAATCTCATATATAGAAAATTTAAATATTATTCTTATCTCATAGATGTGGAATGATATCGTTTTTTATGTGAAAATGATCAAAAATTAATGTTAAAAATGACTACAATTACCTAAGTTGTATTAATAAATTTTATCTAATAAATTAAAAAATTAAACCAATTGAAAATATCATTTACTCCGATAAATTATATAATTCATAAAAATAGTTTTCAATTAAAATCTAGTATTATTAATTGTTCTTCAAAATATAAAAAAATCTCAGACAATTTCAAGTAATTCACTAAAAGTAAATTTTTATATTATTAATTTAAAATGAAGATTATTTTTGTATATAAAAAATTTTATATCATTATAATTTATTATTAATTATTCATTATATTAAAAGGTGGTTGAACTACCTTTTAGAAAAATATTTCTTTTTATGTTTAAAATTGAATTCAATATTATTTTACACCTATAAAACATATTAGATTAATTACAAAATATTATATTTAATATATAACATATAATTATTTCACATATCCTTTTTTTATTTCAAATTAATTAGTAAGCAGTGAATGAATTTTATAAAATTTAACAAAATTTATTTTATAATTTTTTTAATATCATTCATTTCCCCCATTTCAATATATATGTGACAACTACCAAGTGATATAATAGTATTAGTTGTATAATGATTTCTAATAAGACTCACCTTCTAGGCAACACAAGTTATAGAAGAAACTCAATGTCACATGTAGTGAAAGATAAACATGGTGTATCATAAAAGGAAATGTAAACAATAAAATTCATGTAAGTAATGCTAATAATGAATTTTAATTAATTTTAATGAATATATCTCGTAAAATAACAAGATGTTTCATTTTACGCCCCAAAAAATTAATTTCTCCTTTGAAATATTTATTCTTTATCAATGGATTATAATTAATTTATTGTAACCCATGTCATAAAAATTAATTGAAGAAAACGTCCTATAAAAATGAAATGTGGGAAACATAATGGTTACTAGAAGATTCAAATATTTATGCTTCTACACCGGAAAAACATTGGTGGGAAATAAAAAAGATTGATTTAAATGGTAAGACTAATTCACATGGAATAATTGTATGTGGTAATGAATGTTGTCATGATAAAGTAAATTAAAACAAAACCACAAACCATGTATTCATGGAAAATATCATTAATATCCTCAAATAATTGGGAAATATAATTAAATATTATTTCAAGATCCTATAACTAATGATAAATAATTATCTTAGAATCAAGAGAAAAACCCAAAATATCCTATTGTAATAGTTATAATTTCATCCTCTACTCAATTTCCACCAAAATAATTGGTTTTTCTAAAAACAAATTATAATTCAATATAAATTTTTAATTTCCGAACCAATAATATATATTTTTTAAAACCACATAACCATAAATGTGGTAGTCAATCTATTCCACTTTTCTCTTTAAATAAAAAAACCAAAAATGGTTAGCACATAGTAAGATAATACCATAGATGAGTAAACCATTATTTGATACACTAATCTTAAAAATTAATATGTAATACCAAAATATGAAACAAAATTATTCAACAAATTACTATAATTAAAATTTATTAAACTTATTTTCAAAAAGTTTGAAACCCATTGATTCGAACGATATGATAATATATTCATCCAAGATTAATCGACCATTATTCATAATATAAAATCCCTTATATTTCATCAATATAAATAATCTATGACTATAAATAAATCGACTGATAACTAATAAATTTTCTATACCAGTGGTAGTGTGTGAATCCCTTATCATACTTCAGTTATGGGTTTATGTTCCATCACCTAGTCGGATGCGATGAGGTTTCACCTAGCATACAGTTTTCTACCATTTTCATTAATACTGAAGAAAAATACCCACGAGAAATATTAATATTGATCATAGGGTGTACAAACACCTCATCAAAAAAAAATAGCCAAAAACATCATTGATAACCTCCAATGTTTTTATACTTAAAACCCTTTATTGGGTTTTCTGAGGAATATTAACTTATGATCAACATTATGATTATATTCCAATTATGGTATCCATAAATCATAAGATAACCTCATATGAAAATATTATAATAATAATATATATCGATATTGACCATTGATATCATCTAAAATATCACAAAACTGACACTCTAAAATCATGAGCTGAAATCCATATCATTACATTCCCATCTTAAATGCTGATAATAGTGAACCAAACACTTCATCTAAACATTAACAAACAAAAATGAAAACATAGATTACTTTAATTTCGGATAACTTTTTGTGTTTATTATTTTAGGTAGTTATGAAAAAAACCTAAATAAACAATTCACATCCCATTAAATGTACATTTCCACAACTTAACCCATATTTTCCTTTTCACATTAATATAATATTATCATCCATATAAAATCCATTCTAGTTATAACTTTTTTTATATTATTCATTAAGACATGGGGAAAATGAATCCTAATAATTCTAATATATGATTCTCATTAAGGGTTAACATTATCATTAAAAATTAAATGTTATCATTGAGAATAAGAGTTTATAATGGCATAATGATAAAATTATAGTGCATGGGAAGATCAAAAATTAACTCTTACCAATATTTACCTAGAACATGAAATATGAAAAAAAAAAATTAAATTGATTGAGTAATTAGAATCAATAATCATCAACCATGTAATATTAATATCAATCATCAGTAACATTATAAATCCATAAAAAATTAATGTTATCTCTGGTAAAATAGATCATTATATTCATAAAAACCTTTAAAAAACTTGCAAAACCCTATTCAATTGGAATAACCATTTGGATAACATCAAATACTATCATTTCCCAATGCGTTAGAGATCTATATTATGCTCCCACAGAACTATCTAGGCTAAACTTAATGTAATCTACAATAGCCTCACCCAATTCTATCTGGGTCTCATATTGTGTAAGATGACCATGAACTAGTACATGAAAAAACTTATAGAAACAATTTTTATTCATTTTACAACTTGATTAAGCCGCAAAAAAATTATTATCATATAAATATATTTTAATCGGCAATAACATGTGGAAAATAAATGGGTACCATAAAAATATCTCGTAAAAGAAAAAGTTTCCCTAATAATATATCTAAAATATGACTAACACGTGGGAACAAAATGGGTTCAAAATCTATATCATCAAATCATTATTAATTGATTAGAATTAAATTTATTCTATAAAAATATCTCTAAAAAATATTAACATATAGAAAAGAAACTAATTACATAAAAATATCTTATGAAAATGATTCCCCCCATGAAAAGAAATTGGATATATAATAATATCATTGAAAGGCGATTAACCCATGGAAAATAATTAGGTTCCATAAAAATAAAATTAAAACATGATTATCATGTGGAACCTAAATGAGTTTCTTAATAATATCTTTGAAACCTGATTAAATCATGGAAAATAACTGGGTTCCTTAACAATGTCATTGAGTAAATAAAAATACATCTAAATAATGAATCAGGATTGTATCAATAGAAAATATCCCCAATGGAGGTTATGTATCAATAAGGTTTTTTTGACATTCATGAATTTATATTAACTTAAAAATCATTAAAACACTATTTATTAAAATAATACTTAATAATTCAAACTATCTCATACAACATTAAAACGTTTTAATCAATATACCCATGAATGAATAGAATTAAAATGAAACATATAATAACATTATAATAATTAGGTTCATGATATAAAATTTCAATGTAGTATTATATATACTTCAAATAATATAATATTTGTATAACATAACATATCTCTAAAAAAGGAATGTTGTGAGAATAATTACATTAACCCATTGGTAGCATTGAATGTTTAAACCCTATAAAAGAAAAATCCTCAAATAGATAATGAATTACATGTAAATTTAATTATAAAATGAATGAAATATTTTTTGGGAAGTATATACAGTATATAAAAATAATTAAGGGCATATTAAAAAAAAGAATCAATGGAATGTAAATTGAGACTAAACGCCATTCAATGATGGTAACATCTAAATCAGATGCCAAAATAATAATAATAATAAAATTAAATAGTTAAACCACATAAAGGTGAAATAATTCCCGATATAATATATATAAATTTAATTAGATACACAACACAAATAATATATGTTGTGAGTATGATATTTACCTCATAGATGAACTAATTGAGATTAAAATCCCTTACAATGAGCCTGATTATTCATCCTTTTCCTATATATTCATGAAAAATAAAATTATGTTAATTATTTAAATTTATGAGAACCATTAACATGTTTATAATTAATTTTATTTCAATTATTAAAATGTTATATACAATTACATAATCAATTATTTATAATTGAGATGTTTAGGTCATATTCAGATTATGTGTAAAACCAAAAATTGATTGGTCAACTAAGGACTATGAGTTCATTATATAAAAATATATAGAATAAAAAATTATCTAATTATTATGTTATTGGATAAATTATTCTATTAAAATAATATATGAAATATTTCTATGAAAAATGATCAAATATTGTGATCATGGAAAAGGTATCCCATACGTACGCATGAGAAACGTTCCAATTTTTTAATTATCATTACGGAAAGAAGGTAAGTAATGTATATAATTATATAAATACTAGTATATATTAAATTCAATATTATTTTATTTTATATAATTATATATATAATTCATGTGATGTGGTGATGAATAAGAATAGTCACATCACTATAAGGTGGTCATATTATGCAGTACTATGGATGATGTCATCACATTTTAAGCATGTGAAATGAAATGATGAAAATGATATGTTATATGTAAATATAAATAATTATTTCAAGGATTTAATAATTATTCCATTTATATGATATATTTTTATTAAAACCCATCTCAATTCATTCAATGAAATTCATGAGCAAATCAAATCGCATTGATGGCGCGGTTGTCCGCACATCCACAAATGATGTTATCATTTAATAAAAAATGGAAATAACATAGGTATGAGTTATATAATTATTCCATAAAAATAAAATTATAAATATCATATATATATATATATAATAAAAAAATAGTATCGTCATCCTTAATAACATCAATGATATATGGTAATGAACAAATGAATGACATCATTTCGTGAGGCGGTTGTCCACCATACACAAGTATGATGATTTTGTTAACCATTTTATTGATGTATATTTATTTTTAGGTTGAAACCATAGAATAAAAAACATGTAATTATATGTCAAGGTTGTCATGAAATCAATATATATGAATAATTGAAGTGGTTGGGATATAAATAAATCAAAAGTGATTGTTGAAAAATGTTACATTTTCTTCGGGTAACTCCTTAGTGATTTCACTAGTAGAATTCCAGGATTTTATGTATTCATTAATTGAGGATTCTAGGATTATATTAGATATTTTTTGATTTGATATTTTTAGGTTATAGATTATAAAATGGGATTGATATGGTTGACAATATTGGGTGGCTGATTGACTTTTTATAATGGGTGAAAAGTGATATTCTTTTACATACAAAACGATATACAATATTGGGATGTCTCTCGTACATCATATCCTTAAAAATGTCCAATAATAGATTTTATGGGATTATGTTTTTTTAAATCTCTCAATACAAAAAAAATAATATCATTTTTATCATTTTCTTATATATCCTTTAAGTTTATTCATTTTTGACTATATAGTTTTCACAGAGGTAACTTATATTTTGTTATTTAACTAGGTAATTTATCCATGAAATATATAATTAAATGTGATTTATTAGATAATTTGAACCTAATAATTATAAATATGAATAAATTTTAATTAAATAAAATAAATAATTTTTTTAAAAACAATTTTAATACAAATGCTTTTCATTCACAAAACCCTGTTTTAACCATAATCACATTAATTAATTTTTATCATTTTCACTAAATATTATAGTAAAAATTTAATTTTAACTTATTAAACTATAATTGATATTATTATTCCATATGTTTATATCATTTTTCAAAATTCAATTCACAAAAGTGGAAATTTTATAATTAAATTTAATCAGGGAGACGTAGCGAAAAAGTCGATTTTTAAAGTTACAATGTTCAAAAGTTTTTTATGTTTTAATAACTACATGTAATATTAAAATGATTCCAATGACCTAAATAATATTAATATATGTGTAATTGATATAATTTAGCATTAAAACCAATTAAAAATACAATTTATCCTTACAAATTATTTAAATGAAAATGGAATTTTAAATTAAAATCCATTATTTTTTACTATTCATCAATATAAGGAACTTCCCAGAAAAATTACAAAAATTCACCCAAATATAATATTTTTGTTTATATTTATAAATTTTTTTATTTTTTAATATAAATTTTAAAAATGATTCACAATTTTCTTTTTAAATATGTATTCTATTTATAGGTGAAAAACTACCTTTTAGAAAAATAATGTTTTTTATTCATAAAAATGTATTTATAATTATTTTACGCCTATTTAATTTATTATATGACTTGAAAATTATTTTAATAAGTATATAACCTTTTAATATAAATAATTTCATTCACTAACAGTGATTAATTTTCTTTGGTATGATAAAAAAAATTAGGGTCATAAAAATAGTTTTTCCAAAAAACCCTTTATTTATATTCAATTGTGATTTATATTAATTTCTAATTATTTCGTATCTAGTGAAAAAAGATTTTAAAAATTGAAAAAATTTATTTTCATAATTTATTTAATATCATTCATTCCTACTATTTCAATTGATAGGTAAATTGTACGATGTTATATATTAATAATATTATTATATTTTTGTTTGGTAGGGAACTTCCTTGAATGTAACATATGTTATAGAGGAAAATCACTGTTACACGCAACACAAGATAAACATGGTGTGGCATATAATGTAAGATAAACTATGAATTTCATGTAACTCAATCTAAAAAATAATTTAATTTATTTGAAAAAATATATTTCATAAAATATCATGTTTTTACATTAATGTTTCTTAGAAATAAATTTTATGTTGATCTTGATATAATATGATATCGAATAATTCAGATTTTTTTTTATTTTTTTTTCGAAATTTTTTATTTTTTTTACGATCTATAATTGATATACTGATTAATGTCTATATTTTGGTGTTATTTTTCATTGTTTTGGAGATTATATATATTATTTAAACTTATTAAAACATATTTTGGATATTATCTTTATTTTCGCTAATCATTTTGGATTTATTAAATATCTATAGATTGGAGTAATAACATGTAATACCTTTTTAGAAATTATGATTCTTTTAAAATTATTTTCGGTACATTAATGTTTAATGATTATTAGTGGGTAATTTATCGTTTAGAATATGAGATAGAGTAGAGATATATAACGTCTCAATGAACAAAAAAATGATGAAACATCATTTATTTATTTTAGGAAAACATGTAAGTTAGTTTTATTATTATCTTTATCAATGGTAAAATAATTCATAATAAAAATTATGAGGATGGAAAATCTATTGAGTATTTTAACTAAAAAACTATTTATTCTATTAGAAACACATCCATGGGTATGAATCATACAATTTTAAGTTCATGGTTTATTAAATGATACTAAATGATATATTTTATAACATTAAGAAAGACATTGAAGTTATTTTCAAAATGAAATTTTTTCTATGTGGACTAAAAAATAATTCATTCCACTTATGTGTATTTTTCTTCAAATACTTCAAATTGATTGTTGAACTTTTAAAAAAATATTATTATAAATGAGATAAATTTTGAGGATTAAATTTATGTAATTAGGGATGGTGAATTATTTAAAACGCCAATATTTCACAATTTATTTTCATTAAATAATAAAATTTAATATTATGTGTTATATTGAAAAAGTTATCTTAAAAAACCATGATATAAATATCATTATTTAAATACGACCCTTAAATACTTGTAGGGGTTTTGGTAGGTCTCAATATGAATAAAAATACTATTAAATATATGTAGTAATATTCCCTTAATAAATTTACTTTTCAATCTTACATTTAGTATAATTTTTTTAAAAATAATGATATAATTTTTAGATTAAAAAAATATTTTCTATAAAACTATTTTAATGTCTATATATGGATTACGATACATTTAACAAATCCCTATTGATAAATTATTCTAATTAAATAATTATATTATACATATACAAAATTAAGTGAAGTAAATTTCATTAATTTATTTTTATTAGTCATGTAATTGGAATATAATCATTTTCTACTTAAAATGAATTTTCCTCAAAAATGGATTCTATTTAATTTATTATTTGTTTATTATAAATAATTTATAACATTTGTATAAATTTTATTTAAAAAAAGTAAAAAAAATTAGAAATTACCATGTCAAAATTATCATAAATATTAGATTTTTAATTTTTATGAACAAATAATAATTTTTGGGTAAATAATAGGAAGATATATTTTTTTGAAACCCTTCCTTTTTTTCATGAAATTGGGTAATTAAATAGTTAATTTATATTATGTATTTTGATTTAATTATTTATATGGTTCATCTGACAAAAAATAATTTCTTCAAATCTATAAGAATCAAATTTATATTCTATTTTGGTTAAAGTTCATTTTTATTCTTAGAAATGATTTTTTCTAAAACATGGTTTCTATTGTGTTTTTATCACATATATTAAATGTAATTATTTACATTTATAAAAATTTAATCCTAAATATTGGATTTTATATTTTTAATATATGTTTTTGAATTTAGTAATAATTACCATTTCATTTGTACCCATTATGAATAATAATTATGGTGGATGTTTGTTACCACGATAAATTGTAAAAATTTAACACTTGAATTATAAAAAAATTTAACAGTTGAATTATTTATACATGATGAGGTAATATCAAAAATATTCTTCATTTATTTGATTATTTGGACACACTCTACCATTATTCTTTGTCAATCACTATTATATTAATTTATGTAATGAATAAATAAAAATATTTACAATATTTATCTAAATTTCAACAACAAGTTCACATGGAGGTAAACAATGTTAATATATATTATAAATGATTATTTTATAAAATTAATAAACTATTTTTATGGTATATAATCATTTTTAGCTTTTACTGATCATTTCATTACCTATAATCCTTATTCAATACTGACATATTTCGTATGCAAATAGTTGACAAATCAAGTACATGATTATATAAAAATTAAAAGGAAATTATTTTCATGAAAAGAGGTATTAAAAATGTGTAATGGATATTTATAATATTTTATTGTGGTTTAATTTATTTATATTTGAATTAATTCTTTTATTTTTTCCTTTAGAGGCATGTTTTTTGAAATTTCCTAAAGAAAACATTTAATAATATTTAGTAATTTAAAATTTCTTTAAATCATTATAGATTTAAAAAAATTATAATGAATCAAGTCAATTGAAAAAAAATTACGACATCATTAATGGCCCATTTGTGATCCACTTATTAATTCCAAAATTAAATTCATCACCCTTACTATGGGAAAAGTTTGTGGTCTTAGTAATCAATAATGGGTGGTTAAAATAAATATATGTGGGTTTAAATAACTCAAAAACATGTCCATATCTTATTTTTTTTATTATATTAATAACATATCACCAAAATATAAATAAATAAAGAACATTTTGTAGTTATTTTTCAGTTATACATATAGTAAAAATAATATTTAAAATAATCATTATGTATCCCTCCCATGACTTATAAAAGTGGGATTCATGTTCTCCCTTGTTCACAATCATTGATCCCACTCTCTAAAAAAAACTATCCTAAACCATTTCTAGATTCCATCCCTTTATTATTTAACAATTATTCTTCTCTTTATACTAACCTTTGAAGGGTTATGCTATAATCCCACGATGATCTCTCAATAATGAGGTAATCATATTTACATACTCTATCAATATTTATTTATTCATCTATTTCATCAAAATATATTCTATGCCTAAAAACATCATGGATTAAATGTAATATATATATATATATTATTTTAAAACTAATTCCCTCAACATTCCAAACAAATGGAAAATGAATATATCACTCATTTGTATGGGCAGACAACTGCCTGTACAGAGAGATGTGATTTAGTTTCCATCAATGCCCCTTATATATTGTTGTAGTGATAGATTAACATAAAATAGAAAATATTTATGAAATAATAATAATTTAATAATAATAATATTTTATATTTATTTACTCTCTATTTATCAATAATAAAAGTTATTTTCATTCATCGGTATGTATGGAATATTGTAACTCTGAATGATTTATTTAATTTTTAGAGGCTACCATTTATAGATGGTTCTTAAAATAAAAATAAAACACATATATATTACTTATGAAATTAATAATATTTTTCAATTTTTATATTATTATTATACCTTTGAATGTTCTTACACATTCTCTCTTTATATTGTACTCTAATTTAGGTTTTCTTTCCACCAACATGAGTTATGTTATAAAATTAGTGACCTGAATGATTAACAAAAGTTGAATACATTTTATATTATTTAATAAATATTTATACATGAAATTATTAACATTATATTGATTATGTAACAATGATCATTGTGTAAGTATTAAAACATCTAAACTGAAACATTATTCGAAATGGAAATACTTATCACCTATTTCAATGATCTTAATAAAAAAATATTATCAAAACATTAATAATATAATATAATTTTATTGTATATAGTATTATAATTGTTGAATAAATTTATGTTTTATATGTATAAAAAATTCAAATTTTATAGAAATTATTTTACAATCACTTATGTTGCATTTCAGTCAAGGGATAAGGGATTTCTAGTCATAATAACCTTTTGATGAGACATTTTCCATTTTCACCACATGTTTTACATTATGTATTGTATAAACTACAATATAGATTTATTTTTTCATATATTTATTTAAATTTAAGTTAATTCAAAGTAATTTTAATATTTTAATCTTAATTTTTTTTAATCAGTATTTTCGAAAAATGGTAAGCTTTATTTATATAATATCATTGATATTCTCGATGTCTGTCTTCAATCCATAATTAATGGAAATTATAGGATTTTTCAAATTCAATATGCATCTATTTTATTATATATTTTTTACGTATTATTATTATGTAATGTCACATGATATTATTTAATATTTTACCTCAATATGTATTGTGTTTATTATATTCTGTTACACTCATTAATGAACTATTCCAAAACACTTTATATTTTAATAAAATTTTATTTATAATGTGGACCGTTATGAATGTTAATATATTGTTGATAGATATAAGTAAACACATTTTGAATTCCAATATTTATAATATATCTAGAATTTAAAATTTTTCTAATTTGAAATCTTTTCTTGATATATAATATCAATATTTTCTAAATATTTATATATGGGTTTCTCTAAAATAATTAATTTCTAGGTTAATAGTAAAAAAATATTTTGTTAAGTACAATAATTTTGTTAAAATAAGAAAAAAATTAAATTTTAAATTCCCATTTTAAGTATATTAGTTATCATTAATAAGTCATGTAGATTAACTAAATGTACTATATTTTATTTAATAAAAACCTTTTTAACATTTGATAGTAAAATCTATTTTTATGCTCCTATAATAAAAAATTTAAATTATTGTTATCATAAAAAAATATAAAAAATTTAATCTCCAAATTTTTTCCACATTAAATATTATCTTAACATGTTTGATTTTATTTTTTGGTATAAATCTAATATTAGTGATAATAGTGATAATTAAAATGACAATTATAAAATAATTTTCTTATGATTTATGATAATAATATAATGTAAGTTTTATTTAATAAATAAAATTATTCTAAATTAAATAATATATATAATATTAAGTTCAAAAATAAATATAACTACATTTACAATAATAAAATTTACAATCATTACTAAATATGAATAAAGAACACAGAATTGTTAAAAGTTACTTTTCAACAAAAATTATATTTTTTAAGTTATATGTTTTATTTAAAAATTTGATTTTCTAATGTAAAAAAATGAATTATATTAAATAGATATTAAATATTGTTCCCAAAAAAATATTTAGTGTTTCTATTTTATATTTTTTTTAAAAATTCAAATTACTTCTTTAAATCAATAGAAATGCAGGTAAAAATCCAAATATAAAAATATAAATCAAACATATGTAAAAGGATTTGAAACATGATTAAAACTGGTTTTTAAATCCTTAAATGAGATTTTCTCAACTAAATATCACCCCAAACATAGTTATTATAATATTTTGGAGTAATTTACCAATTAATAATGTATTGATATATAGAAACTTTAGAGGATAGTCCCAAAAGATTCATTTTCTTCACTTATAAAGTAGGGTCCCTTAAACCCCTCCATAGTTACCATTCCCATTAATATTTCCATTGAATAATTATTATAAATACCTATCCTTGAATTCTATTTCTCCATATTAAGTCTCTATTCTATATAAATATTATAAATTCATCAATTTAGAAGGAAATATCTCTGAAAATATCTTGTCTCCAACATAAGTGTTACATTCCTCCTAAATTAATGCCCTTGTTCATTCTCATAAAAATATGATATATCATCAGAAACAATAATACATAAATATCATCATTAGACTAAGATGTTTTTATAATACTGTATTAATCATTTTTCATTTCTCTCTATTTGATAATGAATACATAAGCATGGTTCATGTATTTCATAGATTACTACCTCCCCAAAGAGATGTCTTCCATTTATCATCACGTCTATTCATGGATAATGAAAATGATGTAATAGGTTAATTAATATTATATGTATAAATTTAATAGTATTATAAATTTCACAAAATATTATTTAACTTCATTTCTTTTAATTCATTGTAAATTTGATACATCTATCATGTTTATATGCGAACAAAAAATTCCATGCAAAATGAGTTTCATTTTTCATCACCTTCAATCATGATTAAATTCAAAATTATATTAAATATATAAAAATTCCATCCATAATAGTATTAAAATTATGGATATTATGAAACTATTTTTTTCTTTTCGTTCTACCATGGTCAAGATACTTAAATTGATTAAATCAAATTTTTGAATAAAATCACACAACTAATATAGGTATGAACAATATAGTATAAATAAATAATATATTATTGTTAAAGGAAAACATATTTTTAAATTTATTTTAATAATTTTATTAGGTATGTATTTAATAAATGTAATTTTTTTAGGATGTTGAATGTCTGTATATAGTGAATATATAATATGAGGTAAGGTTTATTTTATAAATACTTCAAAAACATGTTGGTTACATGTTTTTTTTCACCCATTTATGTAATATTAATTTTATTAGAGAGAACAATATCATCCTGTGTTACAGTATCAGTATTATTCACTAGAGTGCCCTTTTCGCCAAGAAATGGGATATCTTGCCCCTGGGCCTTCAGGCTATGTAATGGGTCCCCGCCTACCTTATTAAAAGTGTTGTTTTATTTTCATTTATAATAAAATTAGGCTTCAGGAACAAACTTTTAAAAAAATTAATATTCATTTCATTTAAATAATATATTTTTTATATATGTCCATTAAATATAAACCAAGTTAAATTTCCATTTTTTAGGTTATAACAATTTTAGTTCAATTTTTAATTCTCACATTTAAGTAAGACCTACTTAAGGGAACTTTCAAATTTTTTGTCTCACATAATCACCAATAAATGCGTTCCTAAAAAATTAATATCTTATAAAAGCCCTATTTATATTATAGATATCAGACATGGTTCAATTAAAGAATTATTGAAAATAATAATGTCTTTAATTATGTAAAAATATCCTTTATATATTTGACAATGCTTCACCAAAGTCATACATTTTTATTCTATGTTCACATAGATACTTCTAGTAGTTCTTCTAAATAAGTGTACTATATTCTAGAACAATGTATCATTTTCAATTTTGAGAGTCCAAAAAAATTAATTCTATTTTTTCTATGGAATTATTATAAATTATGATTTCATTAAAAATTTAATTACAATTATGAGACTAATTTGTTTCTCTTGGGATAAGTGTTAATATCAATTTATGTATGGTTTTTTTTATTTATCATCCACATGATAAATTTTCATTTATTTCATGTGCGGTACTATAATTACAAATCCCTACAATGAATTATGTAAGGATTTATATCGTATGAGATGTTATATAATTGATTTGGGAAAAAATATAATCTACCATGGGAATTTTTCCACCTTATGAATATTGAATTGGGAATGGCCCTTGACTTATGTTTTAAAAAACATGGTTTATTTCATATTCAAATGTATATGATTATATGAAATCATTTCATTATTCCTTGTATCCATTATTATATTCATCATACTTATGATAGCATTTTATACATCTTGACACATAGGGAATTCTTTGTTTTCTTATTTCTTCCATTTCGTCTATTTCCAGATCACCCATTTTTTATATATTTTCTCCATGATATAATACGATGTTTTAGAACTCACATGGATTGTCCAATATACATATTTCATTACCATTGGAACTAAGAAAAAATTAATTCCATCTATATATGGATAACTCTGATCCTAATAAGTTCATTAGAGTATTATGACATTGATAGTTGGGAATATTATTTGTGATGTGATCTCAAATTTGAGATTGAAATGGGTGATTCTTTGTAGTATCATTTGGATGGAGATAAGAATACGGAATTTATTTTATCTTTAGGGGGTCACCAGATAAAACACAATAATGTATGAAAATCAAAAATTCAAACTGAAAAAATTAAGTAAAGAGTAATCATATAAAATGACTCAAGAGATGCAATAAATTTTTCAATTATATAATGGATGTAAACTGAGACAACTTTGGAAGAACTAAGATAAGGATTCCCATTAATTTGATCAATAATAATAAAAATATAATTCAATCGTCATCTTACTGTCTAATGTTTTAACTTCACGGAACATGGATAATATATAAACTAATGCACCAAAAAGGATTTTCAAATATAATAACTGATAATAATCACATGGTCTAAGAGATCAAGTGAATTATTTTGTTATTACTAATGTATAGGTGGATCTAATGAACAATGTTTTGAAAATTGTACTAGATATTCATTCAAGAATAGTGATTATACTGTTATTTTACAGTTTAAATAAATCATTTATACCATAAATGTTTACTATCGCTATTCAAACAAACACTTTAATCATAGAAGTTAGGTTTTCACTGAAAACTACCAATGTAATGATTTTTTCATCTAATGGAAGTAAATATTCAGCAGATTATTTCTGTTTAATGAACGTCTAAAAAAACTCATCCAAATCCCTTTAGATTAATGTGATAATAGTCTATGAATGGATCAATTTCCTCTATATAGATTCCACATAACTTATGGGAGAATGAAATCACATTCTATGTAGTGAATTACCATTTAATTCTATTCATTTATATGGATGGGGATAAATCTCATTTAGAATATTCATTGAAAAACATGTATATTCTTTACTTATAAATAAGAATATCATCTTAAAATGATTGAATAAAAAGATGCAATTACTCATTTGGACATTTCCATTATAAAATATTATACTAATATATTCCCTGAATAATTTCATATTCTTCCCCATGTATGAGAGGTTGAGTACAATATTAAAGTTAAAAATATATCTCATTAAATATGAAAGACTCTAGAAAAGAGTTCCCCATTTATATTTGATGCACTAAAGAATAAATTTCTCGAATATCTACTATGGGTTTCATATTCCTATGTTATTCAAAATGGGGTACACTATTATACCTAACATAGGATTTGGATATATATATATATATAACTATGTATTGAATATCATTAACTCAATAATATCACAATAACGAACAAGTATCCACATCCTTCGTATTATAATGTTTCAATTAGTTATACAGATCTCAATAATTATATAAATTGGAAATCCAGTTAGGATATCATTAGTTGATGGTGATGAATTAAGATATTAGGAAATAATTCATACAATGTATATTCACTAATAATTTTTTGTCGTGCCCTTAGGACTCATGAATGCTCTAGTGATCATTATGGTCATAATGAATAGTTTATTTTGATATTTCCTTAAAAAAATTATTTATAGATGATAATATTATATACTATAAAATCATGGAGGAACATGTGGATAATTTTAATTTTTATCTATTTACATTGAGGAAGGATAATTTTAAAAAATTTATTATAAATGTGAGTTTTGGATGAATGAATTACCTCCTATGGTGCATGATATCCTATATAATGGTATATTTGTAGAACCTTTAATGAAATAAGTGACTGAGGATTTTTATATACCATTATGTATGTTATATATGTGTAGTTTACTTATATAATTTGGGTTCTATAAGTGATTTTTGATAAACAACACATAATTTTCCATTCGCTGACCAAGCTTAATCAGAAAAGGAGTGATGTATGAATTGGTAAATGAGGGGGAAGAGAATATCATGGAGATGAAGAATATGCTAAGCCCGGATCTTGTAATCAATATATCCACATGTTAGATGGGATATATAATCTGTAGTGATTCATAAAAAATGGTTTTTTTTACTCATGAATAATGATAATGTGATATCCAATTCCATATACAGATGACGGTTTATGAATAAAAATTTTCAACAAATGATCTTCAATTGTCCACAATGATCATCAAGTTGAAAATTTGGATAAATTAACTACCTATAGATATGAGGGATATATATATGGACCATAAGATACTGAAATATATATTATAAAACGAGTAGAGAAAATGACAATGAGGATAGTTAGACATGTTAAATGATTTTTATTTCTCAAATCACTACCATCTAGAAATGTTTAATAAATTGGAACAATCTGTATGAAAAAATGATCTGGAAGAATTATCTATAATTAATATTGAAAATGACAACATCTTATTGACCTAAAATTGATGTAAATGGGAATCATAATGAATGGAACATCACTTTACCATTCTAGAATGCTTTCTCATCCAATATTGAATGATAGAGATATGAAATTTCAATGGGATAATGAGGATATATTAAAGATTGTGGATATTTTAGGGAAAGTAAAATCTTCAAATAATAGGTATTTTTATGAAGGAGTTATAAATTTTTTGAAATGATTTTTTGTTCGACTAGATCAGCTGATAAAGAAAGAGATACTGCATTATTCTCATACCTTGGAATTCTCTATACACTTATGAAACCCAAAAGTGTATAAGTAACTTCAATAAAACTATTTTGGGAATATATTAACATTGATATTAAAGAATGTGTTTCAATGATCCTAGCCTTATAATAAGAGAAGTCTGTCATAGAGAGAAATATCTTAAGGACTATGTTAATATTGGAATTTAAGAAAACATATCAATGTTCTTGGACTAGAAATAAGTTAATTATGGAAGAAAATTTTCCAAATGGATTATACAACCATTTCCCATACCTATATGAATTTTGGAAGTATCACTAGGGATTGTATCATTAGACATACAAATTCATCAAAAGGGAAAAATGCTATATGGGGTTTAGTGAAACCTCTAACAAAGACTAATCATTGAATTTTTTTTATAAATTGTATCTAACTTGATCATCATATAAAGATATAAATTAGAGAAATTTTGATCCTATAAGTAACCCACAAAAAATATTATTTTATTGAGATATGAGGTTAACCTCATTGTTCTATAAGATAATGAAACATTATCTAAACATAGAGTTATATGTTATATTGGTATACCATCCTCTGAATTATGGGAAATCCAAACTGAAAATCCATGCACTAGTGGATAAGTTGAATTATTTATTTATGGACATTAAAGAATGATGGGATAAAAATACTATGGTGGTTTATTTCTCTTATAATAATAGTTTCCACTCAATCGTCATAATATACCCCAACAAACCAGCATATGGGATATTATGCAGAACATAAGTGTGGTTTGATGAACTAAGTTAATGAATGATTCAAGGATTTTTAATGGATAATGAAATTTTATAAAATTTCAATACCATTAAACAACACATATATGAAGAGTATTGTTGAAAATGAATTATAATGATAAATATTGGTGATACCTTGAATCTAATGTTGGTTATAATGTATCATCCATATTTCATTATTGAATAGAGTTCTGATTTTTGGAAAGAAGGGGAAGCTATGTCTGAGATATAATATCTATATTGAGATTCTAGATAATATATATGATATTTTATTTCATGTATAACTAAAAACAAATCAATCCAATGTAAATGATGTGTTCCAAATATCCATATTGAGAATGTACATAATAAATTTTTCATATTTATTGAAATCAGTGTCAGTATAAATGGAAAATGATAACTCTTATGAGGAGATGATGGTGGAGATCTTAAAATCCATATAAATTATTATCTTCAATAAGAAAATTATACTTTTAATTGTTCATTAGAGAAACTATATGTATAAAGAGGTAACATGGGAACCTGAAGATACCATGAAACAAAAGTAGCCTCATTTTTTCACCATAGTGTATACAATAAAATTTAACTGGTGATATTTCATATGGGGTTCGGAATGTAAAAAAACAAGATATTAATTATTATTTCCCCTCTATATGTATTTTTTGTGAATGGTATATTTGTTTTAGTAATGTTCCATGCAAATAACAGTGAAACATTAATAAATTTAAAATTTCCAAGGTGGTTTTTGAAGTTGTTAAACATGTTTTAGAGGAAATTAGTTTCCATATTTTTAATTTATATAACATTTAAATTTTTTATTTTACTAAATTAAATTAAATTTTTATATTACCAACATTATCAAAAGATGAATTGTTGTGTGGTTTCAAAAATAAAATATTTATAGGAGAATATTAATAGTACCAATTTTTCTAAAAATTTTACATTTATAATCAAATAATTATTTAAATATTATGAAATCGTTTTTTCATATAAAAATATTAATTTACTAGGTAATAGAGTTAATTTAAAAATATTTTGTTGAATTTATTGAAAATATGGTCAATATTTTTTAATGTCATGTAATATTTAACACTAAAACTATTTATACAAGTATATAATAAAAATTATCCTTTATCACATTTAGAAATAAAATATAAAAGAACTATTTCAATGTTTATATAAAAAATAAAAAAAAAATCAATTATTTTTAATTTAAATTTGAAGTTTAGGTATAACATAATTATTATTTTAATTATTTACAATGATAATACAAAAATAGTTTTTCCAATGAATTTATTTTTTATATCCTATAATTTCTATTTAATAAATAAATTTAACTTAAATTTTATTATGTATTTAATATTATTTCTAAGCATATATATAATGAATTAATGTTCATTAATTTGGTAATAAATTCTAAATAATATTAATGAAGAGATATTTTTTGAGTTATTTTACACTAAAAACTATTTTTTACATATTATATATTTTTCATTAAGAGTTGATTTTATACTATTAATAAATTAAAAAATATTATAGAGAAATTAATTTTATTTTTAAAAAATATAATTTTTTAATATGGGTTATGATATTTTTTTAATAATATATAATTTACATAGTTAAAAACAATGTTAATAAGGTAAAAATAAGAATATAAAAAAACAAAACAAATAGTGTGGAAAAAGTATTGAAAAACGTTGATAACATGTGTAAAGACATGAATGATTATTTCTAATCCCAATCTCCTAGAAAACACCATTATTTTAAAGTTTTAGTGTCATTAAATAAGGAATAGTGTATTGATATCTGGAATATATTACGTGTATTCCCAAATATTCCCTTTTCAATACATGTAAAAGGGGATAACATCCACCCCTCCATGGATTAATATATCTTTCAAATTTCCATTGAAATTATTTTAAAAATAACAATCATTGAATTAATTTTATCAACCATGATCCTTAATTCTATATAAGATAGCTTGAATCCCCCACATCTACGTAAAACACTAAGAGAATTTCATGATTCCAACATTGGTTTTACCTTCTATATAATATTTTATCATTATTCATTAAATTGAAAACATATTATAATAGAAAATAGGAATTAAAAAATATTCATTATTATAATGAGGTGTTATTATATTAATTTATAAAAATTATATATTTTATGTGATCAGATAATAAAAACAAATTCAGTTTTACATTGTTGTGTAGACTACCACCTCTATAATGTGACTTCCTCGATTTTTCATCACCATAATTCATAGATGATAAAAATTATTTAACGAATAAATAAATATGACATATATAGTATAAAAATGACTATTAAATGTCAAAATTATCAATTACCTTCTTTCCCTAAAATTCATTGATGATTTGATGTCATTAATCGTGTATGCATACAGACAACTACTTCCATGAGAAATGAGTTTAATTTTTCGTCCCCACCAATCATTATTGCAGTTAAAAATAAATTTACTATAAAAACTAAATTTATATAACATAATTAAAATTATACATATTATCAGAGTATTTTACTATTATTTCTTCTATTTTCAAAAAATATACGGTGTTTCAAAAAAATTATTGAACAACCTCTTTTTACTAATATGGGATATAAAATTATATTATAAATATATAACCTATGATAGTTTGTGTACCTTGGAATATAAAATTAAGTATAATGGGTTTTTAGTAATTTTTTTAATTAACATAATTTGGTTTTTTTTTATGTTTACCATGTGGGAATTGCAAATGATGAACACAAGGAATGTGATTTTTCATAAATCCTTGGTGAATAGTGGTTATATTTTATCATTAGTTCTTTATATTTTATGTTATATTATTATAAGCTGGGAATTCAGGCAGGTACAACTGAGATTACTTTTGAATCTTCTAGATTGCATATTGCTCAAGGGGAGGACTATCTGCATGAGACAGAGCCCCCTAATTATGTCAAGCAGGTTAGTAAATGGAAACTGGAGCAAGAAGGAAATCAAGCAATCTTAATTGCTACTAAATATGTTAACTCACAAGGAGATCCAGGGGAGGACTGTCTCCACAAGATAGATTCATCCCTAGTTAATGTGGAGTAGGATAATTTAAGAAATCAAGAGCCGGACCCTTCAGCGGTGGTGGAACAAAAGACAGTGGATTTAGTGGGTGCGCATAAAACAGCTGCTAATTTCTTATCTATGTTAGAGAACATTAATAATCCTGAATTTGATTTAATTAATTTTGATGGTTTGAAGAGTGCAGGATGAAATAATAGAAGGCACATTAGGATATCTGATGCTGAGGATGGTGTAGCTGATTCCTTGGCCAGGGATTTGCAGGTCACAATAGGGGTGCAAGCAGGTCCCCATGAATCGAAGGAGCAGCAATCCACTGTTCTTCAGGATGTAATACCTTAAGATACAATGCATGGGGACTCCTCTTCTAAGATTCCTGTGATGGGGAATCAAAGGGGGGGAGGTCGACATCCTACTGATCGGGGTGGAGTCAGGGGTCGTGGTCGGCCTCAAAAAAGGTAACTTCTGGACGTGCACTTGTGTTTTGTTTAAGATGTGGTTTACTACATGTAAACATCTCCTAAACTCTTGTGTACTGTTTCGATTTTCTTTTCAATAAAATTTCGAGCCATGGGTCTTGCACCCTTGTCTGAACCTTCATGGTATATACAAACACATTATATATGAAAATTTAAATTTCCTTTTTATTTTTGGTGTTATAGATGTTCTACTTTCCATCAAAATTTCAGCTTTTTAGTAAATCCAATTTAAGGAATCGTTCCAATTTATGGTCACATATTAATAATTGACACCATAAAATGTTTTAATTTGATGAATATCTTCTAAAAATAATTATTTTATGGATATCATTCCGGTTCAAATTATTTTTCTGGTGAAAAAAGTTCATTCCTTCTTTAAAAATATCTTTTAAATTTTTTTTGGATGTTTCACCCAAATTGTAGATTTTAATTATTTGTTCCCATATATAATTCTCATTAATTTTAAAAATATAGACTATATGTTCATCAACTACACAAATTTTTTAATTATAAATTTCTAAAATAATATAATTACTTCTTCGCATGGTAATCCATATGATTTAAAATTTGTTTTTTCCCTCAATTATAATTATGAAACCTACCTCACTCTTATTTGTTTCATCAGGAATAATATTTATGAATGATTTATTTTGATAATTTTCAATTAATAAGTATGATTTTGATATATGTAATGGGTATTCCTAGAATTTTATATCCCTGCAATACATTGGGTAATGCATTATATCTCATGAGATGTTATATAATAAATTATAAAGTGAACCTAATAAAACATGTGAATTTTTACACTTTAGGAAAATGTTTGTGGGAGAGACCCTTTAATATTTTTGGATTTGTGAAATTATATATATTTTCTATATGTTTAAAATCTTATTAATTAACTTACATAATCCATGTCTTAATTCATTTCATCATCCTCTTATGATATATTGTTACTCTACTGAATTATCATGTTATTCTTTATTTCCATGTTTATTCCATTATAGGAAGTCTAGAACACCCATTTACTTTTTCATTTTCCCTTTGATATCCAATATAGTTTCATAATATCTATGGTATTTAGGATCGTGATTTTTAATTTTAAATAAATTTTTTGTTTCTATAGATATGATTATGTATATGTATGTCTAATCTTAAAAAGGCACTAGAAATGCAAATCATAGACATTAATTTATTGTAAAATCATGTTAATACATAAAAATTTATTTTATTAAATAGGTGAACCCAATTTTAATTTTTTTCATTTGATACTCTTTCGTACATATAAAATATAAGAAAACATTTTTGAAGGAAAATCCTACTTAGTTTTCCTTTTGGTCGAGATTATGTCTCTTAATCATCATTTTTATCTATAATGTTTCTATGAATTATTTAACTGTAATTTAATAATTTTTTTGATTAATTTTGAAATACATTTTCTATATTTTTAATGGTTTAAAGGGATTATTCTTGTCATTTTCAAAAAATAAAACTTTTTTACCAATAGTGTGAATGGAATTTTTTAGAACATATACCAAAGGAATTGATTTTCCTAACTAAACAAAATTATTATTTTACTTGAAAAATATTTTATAATTCTTTCTGGTTCTATTCAACGAATATTAATTATATTATTTTATATAAATTTATAGATAGTAAATAAATTATATCATAATAAAAGGGTATTTTCTTGTAGAAATGTTCATGTGATCATTTGAATGTATTTTCATCTATGAAAACATTATTTGATAAATATTATTCATTAAAAGTGATATAATCTAATGAAATAATCCCCCATATTCCTCTATATAGATTATGATCAGGATTATATAGTGATTAACTATGTAAAATAATAAACAATTGAATTTATGTTTTTTAATGTGATTTTTTCCTTGGACTATGCATATATGTTTTATTACTTTAATTCACATAATGAATAAATTGTTTATATAATGGGAGGGTAAGGGGCTATTTTATCACTTTATTTCCCATTTAGGTCTAATTATACCTAATATAATTGGTATTTGGCTTAAATATTTTCTATATTCCTATTATGTCAACCCAGAAGGCGTTTTTGGAAGGATTATTATTTCCATTGTTATATATTTAATATTTATAAAAACAATTAATTTTTCCATTTGATTTTTTATTTTCCTACACCATCCATGGATATACTACCATTTTATGAAATTAGTTATATGTTATACTTTATTACTATTCATATCTTTCTAATTATTTTTCATTTATTTATTATATGACAGCTTTCCTTATACTGTTATCCCTACGAAGAATCTAAGGACACACTTTACTATGGTTTCGTATCACTAGTATACCAAGAAGAGTTTTATATATCATTACATGAATATTCGTTATTAAATAATTATTTTCTCACTCGAATTGTATGTTTTATTCAATGTTTCCAAATGAAATTTGATAATCATGTATATATCATGCCTACAATTATTACAAAATTATTCAATTATTTAGATAAGATATACTATATATTTTTCTAATATAGTATTATTAAAATTAAATATAGGTTATTAGATCTAGGGAATTATATTTTTTTTCTAAAAAAATATTACATATGATGTAATGATGTTATATAAAATTTTATATTTCTTTTTATTTATGAAATCTGATAATGGAAATTTTTATTTTTATTCTTTGGTGTAAAATGTATTTGTTCGATTAAAATTGTATTTATGGAATATATCTCTAAAAATTAGTGACATAAAAACATACAACAAGGAAAGGATTCAATTTTATTAAAAAATTAATATTTCTTAATTTTTATTTCTAATATATTGGTCAATTCCAAAATTAATGTCTCCAAGAAAATAACCCATGAATATGAGAATAGTATAGAACATATAATGGTAAAGTGGAGATATTGATAAAATATTTATATATTATTTTTTATTACCAATGATTTGAAAGGCATTTTTAATATCATAAGGTTATTTGAGAATCTCTAATTATAATCAAATTAATGCTAAAAAATTATAAATTAAATGATAGTACTAGATATTATGATGTTATATTATTTGTATTGAAATATAAAGTGTTAAACATAAGTATAGACAATCATAGTCTCAAAATTATCAAAATAATATTTATTCAATAATGAAATAACTATAAATAGTTTATTATAAGGGATTTTTTTTAGAAATATATATAGTTATATTATAGATGATACCAATGATTTATATTGTATATCATTACATTTTTTAATGGGGGATTTAATTTCATAATAATCTTTTAAAATATATAAATGTTAGAAATTTTTAATAAAAAAATATAATATAAATTATTGTAATGGATATTAGGAAATAAACTTATTTGGAGCGAATGTTCATGTGTTGAATATAAGGATTGGGAATTATAATATCACCATTACCAAAACAGTATTTTATCATAGATTTCATCCCCCATAATTAATTCTTATTATGGTTGAATTTTAAATATGATATATTTCGATATATATGAGATAAATCATGTTTTGAGATTAATTTTATAATAAAATAAAAACATAAAAAGAAGATCATTTATGTTAATTGCGTATTAGGATGTTAAGAGAATGACATTTTTTGATGGTTTTGTCATTATATTTGGTAATTTTATTTATCATTATTTGAATAAAACTTATTATGTAAGGACACAACAAAATTTCATTTATTTTTATATGTAACATAAATCATTAGATATCAATGATATTTAAACAAGTTGAGACATATATTTATAGTTATCTTCCTGAAAATCCATGGATTGTGATGATATATTATGATAATATGACTTTTGGTTTATATGGAGATACATAGTTCACTAATGAGAAGCATGTGTTCCTTGTTTCTTTAATTAACCCATTCAATTTACCACATATACTTTTTTTTAAAATATCATTGATGTTCATAAGATAAATGTTTCACATTAATCATTAATAAATGAGTAAATTTAGGTACCTTACATATAAAAATTCATATTTTGATATTTTTATTAAATTTCACTTATTAATAAACTAAAGAGAATTTATTTGGTTATGAGGATGATCATGTAGTGGATTTTCCTCTCTATGATGAATTTAATCCTCATGTGTGATAGGAATGAAATTCGGTCCCTCGATGAGAATGATTGTGTATGTTTATGGGATTACCTAAATAAATTAAATGTAATGAATTTATCTAATATGATGAATAATATGAGATTTTATAACCTAAATAAATTTCATTAGCTTTATTCATAAGTGTTCATCAAAAATTATGTTATGAATCCATAGTATAGTATTCCGGATTTAAAAAATTATCATATTCCATATTTCTTGGTTGTACTCAACATCGTTGATAATGGGTTTTATGATAATTTAAAATATATGAAATTCATATAGTTTCTCCTTATATGGTGATACATTTGTTTAATAGATACAGTGTTAGATCAATTTGAAAATAGTGTTACAGGAAATATTCCTTATATGTTTCTCTTTGCATATAATTGTGAACGTGTAACTGTTAAACATTTTCAATGCCATAACAACCATAATTTCACATATATGACTCAGTGTATACGGCGTTATTTTTTAAAAAATATTTATAAAAAAATTCATGCTTTCATTAATAGATTATTTTAAATACATTTAATGGATATCCAAAAGATTATTTATTATAATTTCAAAAGATATGACATATTGTGAATATTCATCTTGTCAATAATGGTTTAGTGAGTGTGATATAATTATAAAAATCTTATGAAATGAAGTTATGTCATAATTTATGATATATCTAAATCATTATATGTGATATAGTGATTCAGGCATATGGTATAATATTTATATATATTGAGATATACTTTTGTGAACTCTGTTACATGGAGTGATATAGTCATATAACAAGGTAAATATGCATGTATAATTAAATAATTCACATGTTCATTTCATATATTCTATAGAATGTTGTCAAATATTTAATTTAAAATCACTTAACAAAAATTTATGTATCAAATTCATACTAGAAACTATGTACTTATTAAACAAATATGGGATGTTTCTATTGAGTAATATAATTTATATTACATATATTATATTTCCAGCATGGTTTATAAAATTCATGATTATTAACACATTGAATATAGAATCCAAAGTGTAATATACATAGGGTATCCAAAAAATTGAAAATATGAGAAATCCTTTGGGTGATTTCTTATACATATCTTTTCACAAGGACATAACCCTCTCTAACATTATCCTTTTATCAAATGTTATTATAAAACCACATTGAGTTAATAGATCATTTAAAACTATTTGGTGATTTATATGGATAGTGTATACCAATCAATCCAACTGTCCATTGGATTATATTTAATTGATATTCATCAAATATTTATTAATGGAATGAATTATCCAACAACTGTATAATCTCTTTGAATTATTATTCTTCTCAAAACTCTAATATAATAATATTTCGATAAGGTTTTTTTTAATTTTATTATATTAATTATAGTCATGGTGATTTCTCTCAAAACCCAAATATAGGTATATATGATCAAAATATACCTATTAAATTAATTTTAAAGTTAGTAATGTGTTAATATATTTTAAAAATAAGTAATAATTTTTTTATATTTCATATGTGGATAATAAATGAGTGTAGTTTACTTCTATGTATCAATGTTTTTCTATATTTATATGAATAATATTTATTGAGGAAAAAAATATAGTCAATTTTATTATATTTTAGGAATGGTTAATTTAAATTATATTATCAAAAAAATGTTCAAATTGAATGATATATAAACAGTATACTTTTTATCTTTTCTATTTTTTATTTATTTAGGACCCATATTATATAAGAAATTCTTTGATAATGGGTGTTACAAGATTCCATTTTTTTAAAATATGTGATGAATAATTAGAAAGGGGTGGTGCATTTTTTAATGGTAGGGATGTGTGTTATAGTACTCATAGTGATATAGTTCCCACATTGATATTGGTCACATATATCTATGTTAACACCCTATATTAAATAAGAAATTTATAGAGGATGAGGGTTAAACCCTCAACTTCTTCCTGTATTCACTTGTGGTTCAGAAAATACACCATGATCTTATAATAACTATATGCCTCTTACTATTTTTATAAATAAATATTATTGAGACCGAAATATACGGACTCCATAGAGATGTATTATTGCAATAATTTGATCCCTGTGACTCGAGAATATTAGTAAAATTTACCAAAAAACTATTTAATGGAAATGTTGAAATTAATAGCGGGTTATTGGACTCAAAGCTGTGTTTTATGTGGGATAATGAGTGAAAAGGTATTAGGTGATTTTTTCACTTCCAAACTATTGTTGATAATAGCAGTCTGTACATTTATGTGATTCTTATTTATAACTTGATTGAAAACTTTGAAATGTACATGGTGTTCAAAAATGAAGGTTATAATAGCTATGGAAAAATAATTAACATAATTTTATTATATAAATGTGGGGATAACACAAATAATGTGTTTATTAAACATATATGTGATTTCATGATTTTTTAATAATCACTCCTTCATGTGTACATTTGTGAAACGGTGTATTTAAAAATGGTAATTATTCCTTGTTTGATAAGTTTTTAATATTAAATATATATCTGATACTTCTATGTATATTTAGGGTTATGCACTTAAAATGGTTACTTACCTGCTCAAATTAAATCTTTATAAACAAAATATAAATACACCATAACATATAAGGATTGGAAAACATCCTGGCATGTATTTCTTGAAAATTTATGATTACTAAGGTTATGTAATGTGTAATTTTTATAATAAATATAAAAAAAATTAAAATTATTATTTTATGGGTATCCATTGTAAAATAAAAAATATAATTACTAATGTTATTCAAAAAAAATTAATTATATATTAAGTTGGTATATTTATTTATAATGAATAAATTTTTTAGAAAAAAACAACACTATATTTAACTTTTTTTGTTCCAATTCAATAAAAATGAATAGTTATTAATATGGATTATGAGACTATAGTGACCATATAATTTTATGGTCAATTTTGATTAAATTCTATAAAATTAGTTTATATTGCTGATTTTGGGTTTTTGGGCGTTTTGGCGGAGGATATGGTATGAAATTAGTGATTTGAAAATAGTGAAGTATTAAAATTATACTTTTTCTATGGGATCATAGTGTAATTTTGTGGGTTACAATGTTTCATAGTTCTACATGATATATAAATTAGGGATTTAGGGAGAGAAATAGTCTAATAAGGTGGTTTTATTATGAATAAAACAATAATGGTCTGATTCTTTAGGAAACAATGCAATGGAAGTCTTTCAGATATAGGGAAACCATTAATTTAGAGTGTCATTCCATCATGGTGTGTTTTGTAACATGTAAACAAGGAATTGTATAATGTAAATACACCATGAAAACAATATCCACAAAAAAAATATATAATTTTTTTTTTATTTTTGATCGATTAAAGAAGGTAAATCTTATTAATTGGATTCCCCCATCCCTGACAACAACCTGTGTTACAACACCATTACGACTTCTTCAATAAGGACCCAGCCTTAAAACATAACATAATCGTGAATTAAATTAATAATTCACAATGATGATATTTTCAGGATTATATTTTCAGAGAATTAGGCCATAACAATTTCATTACATCTAAAAAATACAATTTAGACACTTCTACTCAGTTTCAATTTTTTCATAAAATAAAAACGTTTTGAAAAAAAAGAGTCAGATATAGTTCTAGGTTTTATAAGGGATGACTTTTCCATGATCACATCCTAAACCCTATTCCTTATTATGTCTTGTGAAAAACATTTCAAAACATGGGATGAGCATAAAAAATCTCTGTAAGGGATATGCAATGAAGGAAAACTATATGTTTTTAAAAAAACAAGTAAACCATTAATACTTAATCCTTAATAATACTATTAACCTTTATGAAATAATAAATACACTTCACTGAATAAAAGATCATTTCTTACCCATTTATGACCAAGAGATTACCATAAAACTCATAGACGGAATATATGAAATACAAATGAACTTTGCACATAAACATACTTAAATGGAATAACCATAGAGTCGACTTCCAAACTTGTCACTAAATGGTATATCATTACAGTTGACTTCCATAACCAATGCATTGGAGGTTATAATGTAGCCACATGTCCTTGTTTTTCATGGCACCACCTTTCATTTGGTTTATCACATAACCACCTGTCAAATGTCCAAGTACCATTATAAAATCATAACACATAAAATATTGTAAATATAAATATTTCACTAATAACATTTCATTTTAAATCAAAATAAATCATTTCAAGATATTAAAATAAAAAATTGATTTCAAAAACCATTTTCAATACCATATCACCCAAAATATATAATAATGGGTTTCTTTTTCATTTTTAAAACATTAAGGATTATAGAGGAAGCCAACTAACCATTATGGTGGCAGAGAGGTCATTTTCATCGCAAATAATAAAAACATTACTTTTTTCATTTTGTAAAAACCTTCATAGAAAAAATATTCCCTTTTAATGAAATTAAAAGTCAGGGGTGTTTATACACCATATAAATAAATGTTGTGTATAGAGTAAAATATGCCTTAATGAAAAGATATTGAGACGAAGTCACTTACCTCATGTCCGACATGACCTGTTCGTTCTTTAATTATCTAAATAATAAACTTATGTTAAATTATACTTTAATAAGAAAATTTTAAGTTTATTATTCTTTCTATATCACTTATTACCTTGCTATAATAATTAGTTAATAATTTGAATTCATTTTGGACATTTTGTTGATGTTCGGAAGTTGAGTTAAAAATGAACTTGTTATAATTATAAATTGTCCATGTTGTCAAAATAACATTATCTCCATAATGATATTCATGATATAGTTATCATATATATCATATATATCTTGTGTGTGTGTGTGTGTTTGTGTGTATTTATAACAGTACATATGTGATGACCCAGACCCCCCTTGGTCCCTTCCTTTGCCAAAATCTGAATCCTTAAGGTGTACGGATCGGTGAGACCGATCGGTGCAACCGATCGGTGAGACCGACCGGTGCGACCGATCGGTGAGACCGACCGGTGCGACCGATCGGTGAAACCGACCGGTGCGACCGATCGGTGAGACCGACCGGTGCGACCGATCGGTGAGACCGACCGGTGCGACCGATCGGTGAGACCGACCGGTGCGACCGATCGGTGAGACCGACCGGTGCGACCGATCGGTGAGACCGACCGGTGCGACCGATCGGTGAGACCGACCCGTGCGACCGATCGGTGAGACCGACCGGTGCGACCGATCGGTGAGACCGATCGGTGAGACCGACCGGTGCGACCGATCGGTGAGACCGATCGGTGCGACCGATCGGTGAGACTGATCCGTGCGACCGATCGGTGAGACCGATCGGTGCGACCCATCGGCGGAACCAGCTGACGTCACCCGACCTTGCCAAGTTGTTCCAGTAACGCTCCTTTTTCGCAAATAGGGTTTTAAACCCTATTCTGCCTCATTAAAAATGTCTTGAAAACCCGAAATGCGCACAAAAGTTTTAATTAAATGCTTCATTAATTCATGAGTCAGTTTAAACCACCCAGCACCTTTAATGATGGGTCAAGCCGCGTGGTCAACCCACGACTTCCACGTCTTACGCGGTTCAGCGTTTTTATCTCATCCGTCCCCACTCTTATAAATTAAGGGTTAGACCGTGGTTTCCCCCTTCTTCGATCGTGGCTCTTCTGGTGCATCGGGACCGCCGCGTCGTTATCCGTAAAGTTCTGCACCCCCGGCCTAAACGTCGATCATCTATCAACAAGTAGGGAATTTCTTTCGTCTCTCCCTTTTGTGTATCATGCGGGGTGGGCGTTATTTTTGTTCCTATGGAATTGGTTGAACCAAACCCTAATGAAGATAATAAACGAAGTTCTAAAGAAAGAAGGGGAAGGGGTTGTGATCGTTGTTTATGATTTATCTTGTGATCATCCCTTTTGTTGTACTGGTTTATGTTTTCTGAAAATTGAGGCTGTTGGTGGTCGTTATATGTGAGCTGATGAATCCCTTCGTGATGTTTTAAATGGGTTGCTGAATTTGGGAACTCCTGCTTTGAAATTGGTTAATCACGTATATCCGGCTGAATAAGTTGAAAGCACCAGGATCAACCCTTCTGTGATAACTCCTGGTTAGAACACACGGAATTTTGAAATCATGGAGTGGGTTAAGTCTTTTAAATCTGAAAATCCCTGACTTGTGTTGGTAGTGGTAGTTGGTTGTTTTCCCTTCGGGCCGATTGCTGGAAATGTGGGAGGGGATGGGATCCCCTGTTTTTTTTATACTCTCGGTGGCTGTGTGGATTTGGGGGATGGGATCTCCTGTTGGTATGGATTCGGTGGTTGTGAGTTTTAAATCCGGGTGGTTACTTAAAATATCACAAATTGGGGAGATATCCTCTGTTAACAGAACCGGGTGTGAGTGTTTTGGTTGATCCTTGCTTTGACGCTTTCCTTGGTTATGCTTATGATAGTTTCCTAGTAGTGCTTAAAATTAATTGAACATTTTGACTGAACGTGAAACAAGAATGTGACAAATGGTTTTGTGGGCAAGGGTCGTGAACTGTGACTTGGGTGCAGTGGTGTTGTGTTCTGTAGGTTGGTTAGGAAAACCTAAGCTTTGGGTGAGTGTTTGTTACCTATATCTATACTTGTAGCTTTGTGTTTCTTAATCGCGCCCCACCCAAGTTGAGCACTCAGTGCCGAACACCCCCATTTATGGGGGAAGGGTGTTTTTTTTTTCAACAATATCCTTAGTGGCTGGTTATTAGCTCCTTTTCTGCTCCCTTTCCCGGATAGGCCAAGTATCTTCGGGCAGGCTGTGATGGCCGGAAGTCCATTATTAGCCCAAGAACCTCCGGGCGGGGTGTTGTGGTGGTTGGCCAGGTGTGTGCTGCAGGTGGTTTCCCAAGTGTCTTCGGGATGAGGCCCAGGTGTCTTCGGGCGTGGCGGTGGTTGCTCTGGCCTAGGTGTTTGCAGGCATGTTTACATGTGACAGTTGAGGCCCAGGTGTGTGCGGGCGGGATTCGGAAGTGGTACTGTGTGTGGTTGTGGCCCAGGTGTGTGCGGGCGGGATTCGGCAGTGGGACTGCGTGTGGTTGTGGCCCAGGTGTGTGCGGGCGGGTGTGGCAGTGGGACTGCAGTGAGAATGGCGGGATTGGTCCGATGCGTAGGATGTCTCAATAACTAGTGGGAAAGTGGCGCGGGGTACCCAAACATCGATGTGCTCTTATATATATATTACTTGACTTGCGTTATTTGGGGAGTGAGCCTTGGTGAGACCTGGGATGGATAGTTTGCCTTGTTAGGTGTTTGGTTTACTCTTTCTCACAGAACTTTAGTACGTTCCCCCACTTGTGCCCGAGTGTCTTGGTTTTCCCTACTAAGTGTACTTGTATGCTCACCCTACGTATATAAAACTGCTTTCAGGTTTCCAGGAGGACTTCGGGGATCACGCAGGACCTTACTAGCTCGGACTTTTGGAGCAGTTGCAGTTGTTCTCTTTTCTTGTGGTACTTACCTTGTAGTCACCTTTTTGCACTTTGTGGCTTTCACTTTTGAAACATGCATGTGGGAATGGTTTACTTTTGGCTTTACTTTTCTTTCTACCTTGGTGTTGTCGGGTTTTCTCCTCCTTATCTTTCAATCCTATAAAATAAAAAGGGTAATGCCATCCATTTGCGAGGATTTCCTATACCCTTGGTGCTAGTCACCACTCCGGGACCTATTGAAGGAGGGTTTCTGGGGTCATTATCTCTCCTTCAACATAAAGAAGGAAGGGCCTGGCAATCTGCTGACCCTTCCCTCCTTTTGGTGAAGGCGGGTCGTGACAGAATGGTATCAGAGGCGGAGGGTTGAGAGATAGGACGGAGTCTGGAGTTAGGCACAGTGAGGATTGCATGGGATGGTAAGGCAACGGTGTTGGGTGACCTTGGAGCGTGAATTAGGCCAGGGAAGACCGGCTAGGACACAGGATATTAGGGCCCCCTGTGATCCGATGCAAGGACTCTGGGCCTACCGAACGACCAAGTGAGGCCACACTGATTACGGGGTAGAGACCCTAGGAAAGGTACATGCATCATAATGACTTGTGTTCTTGTGTTTCTGGGATGTCTTGGGAAATTAAGAATAAATTAAATCTTAATAAGTTTTAAGAACGATTTTCTTTGCACTCTTGGGCTTAGGGATTCCTTGTTTACCTTGCAGCTATGGCACCTGGAAGGCGACCACGTGTGGTACATGCGATCGAGACTCCTGAGACTACTTTGGCCAATCGGCAGAGAGCTGATCGAGAGGAAGAGGACGACCAGTGGCAGAAGACTCTTCGAGCCTTCCAGCGACAGTCCCTCGAGAAGTATGAGGGAAGCACCTCCGATATGAAGATGGAAGGCTTGCTAGAGGAGTTAGTCATAGCCTTCGGCTTGATTCGGGCCCCGACCGAATACTGGGTTCCTCTGGCTGTTAGCCAGATGCGAGGAGCGGCACGTCAGTGGTGGATGCTTCACCTGGGGAGTAGGAAAGAGTCTGAGGTTGCTTGGGAGGACTTCGAGAAGGAGTTCCGGGCGGAGTTCCTCTCCTCGACAATGAGGGCGGAGAAGAGGCAGGAGCTACTCTCCCTCCAGCAGGGGAGCATGTCCGTGAGGGAACTTGGAATCAAGTTCAAGGACCTCCTGCGTTTTTCTCCGGGCCTCTTTCCCAATGAGGAGTCTCGGGCAAGATGTTTGGAGGAGGCGCTCCGACCCTCCCTCCAGTATGTTGTTACCCCCTTTACCCTTCCGACATACTTAGAGGTCCAGAAGAAGGCCGAAGTGGTGGAAAGGATGCATGCTCTGGGCGGAGTGTCACGAGAAGGGATCCAGCTGGGACCATCGAAGGGGAAGGCCGCCAGCACCAGGCCTCCAGCATCGGGACCCTCCAGGTTCCGACCCGCAGGGAGCAGACCGCAGCAGTTTCAGTTTCGATCCCCTGGCCCACGTTCTTTTCCTTCAGGCTCGGGACCACGGTGATTCATCTGCGGGAGCCCTGGACATCTCCGGAGTCAGTGCCCTGATCGGGTGCAGTACAGCAGTGGAAATCATCCCCAGCATCCGCCACAGCAGCAGTTTCCAGTCAGACCCTTCCGGCAGCAGCAGCAGGGACAGCGAGCTCCCGCTCCTCCGCAGGCAGACATAGGAGGAGGAGGCCGACCTCAGGGCGCTCCCCAGGGACCTCGACCAGGGCGTGGTCGGGGAGGTGCCCGACAGCCGAGGGGCAGGGGAGCTGGGCGTGGACAGCTACACGCCGCAGAGGCAACGGTTCCAGCAGGGTCAGAGGTTGTTCGAAGTACGATCAATGTGTTTAGCACTCTTGCTTATGCTTTGTTCGATACCGGAGCTTCGCACTCCTTTGTTGTACCCAGTCTAGCCCGCGCCTTGGGTCTAGATGCCGAGAGACTTCCAGTGCCCCTGGTGTTGAGCACACCAGTTGGAGGACAAACCGACTTGCTGTTCGTTTGTCGGGGATGTAGACTGATGTTAGGGCCACATCGGTCAGTTAGGGATCTCCTTCTGCTACAGATTCAGCCGTACGATGTCATCCTAGGCATCGACTGGCTATCTTCTATGTGCGCCATCATCGACTGTTCCTGAAGGAGGGTGGAGTTCTCTGGTTTGGACGGCCAGCGTGTTGCCTTCACCGGCGAGCGGAGCAGTCCGAAGGGAAACAGTAGGGAGGAACCTCTCCTCTCCTTGTTGACTGAGCTGACAGTGGAATCAGTAGATGCTGAGATAGTGGAAGTGCCAGATATCGTCCGCGAGTTTATGGACGTCTTTCCTGAGGAGGTGATGACTCTACCCCCTCGACGCGATATCGAGTTCGGGATAGACCTACAACCAGACGCTCGTCCGATCTCGATGGCTCCTTATCGGATGGCACCTTCGGAGCTACGAGAGTTGCGGATACAGATTGACGATCTAATGAAGAGGGGTTATATCCGTCCGAGTGCGTCACCATGGGGCGCTCCGGTCTTATTTGCAAGGAAGGAGGATGGTGGCCTCAGGTTGTGCATCGATTACAGGAGGCTGAATCAGGTAACGATCAAGAATCTCTACCCTCTTCCGAGGATAGATGATCTTTTCGACCAGCTGAAGGGGGCAGGATGGTTCTCGAAGATCGACCTGCGATCCGGGTACCACCAGTTGAGGGTGAAGGATAGCGACGTCCCGAAGACGGCGTTCAGGTGCAGGTATGGGCACTTCGAGTTCGTGGTCATGCCCTTTGGTGTTACGAACGCCCCGGCCGTGTTCGTGGGGCTTATGAACTCCATCTTTCGGGAGTACCTGGATCGGTTTGTGGTGGTATTCATCGACGATATCCTGATCTATTCAAGTTCAGAAGAGGACCATGCAGAGCACCTGAGGACAGTTTTGGAGGTCCTCCGACAGCACCAGCTCTATGGGAAGTTGTCAAAGTGCAAGTTCTGGGCACGAGAAGTGCACTTCCTCAGACACGTAGTGTCTGAGCAGGGAGTAGCAGTCGACCCATCAAAGGTTGAGGCAATTGTTTCTTGGGAAGTACCCAAGAATGTGGCGGAAGTTCGGAGTTTCCTCAGACTGGCAGGCTACTACCGGAGATTTGTGCCCAACTTCTCCCGGGTAGCAGCCCCTTTGACGGCTTTGACCAAGAAAGACCAGGTTTTCGTGTGGAGCAAGCAATGCGAGTCGTCCTTCAGCTACCTAAAAGAAAAGCTGGTTAGTGCCCCAATGTTGAGATTACCAGAAGAAGGGATGGCCTATGAGGTATTTTGTGATGCTTCAGGAAGTGGTTCGGGAATCTACTGATGCTTGGAAGGCGATGGGGGAGTTGGCTGCCTTGCACTTGGATGCAAGGGTGGAAGGTACTAGAGGCTGCTTGTTTCAGATGACGGTACAGTCCTCTTTGTTGCAGCAAGCGGAAGAGTCTCAGTGGGGAGATCCTGACGTGGAAGTGTTGCGGGATCGTGTCGATCAGGGGAACGCTCCAGAAGGATGGTCGGAGGACAGCCGACATCGGATGCTCTTTCATGGGAGGTTGTTTGTTACAGAGGTGATGCGTGATGAAGTCCTTCGTGAGTTCCATATCTCATCCTTGGCAGTACATCCAGGTGTTTCGAAAATGTACCAAGGCCTGAGGGGACAGTTTTGGTGGCCCGGGGTGAAATGGGCAGTGGCAGAGTTCGTGGCAAAATGCCTGGTGTGTCAGCAGGTGAAGGCTGAACACCGTGTTCCTGGTGGTTTGTTGCATCCTCTAGATGTTCCCGAGTGGAAGTGGGACGATGTATCGATGGACTTCGTCACAGGACTACCCAGAGCTCAGGGCGGGCATGATGCTATCTGGGTAGTGGTGGATCGATTGACAAAATCTGCTCACTTCTTGGCTATCAAGGAGTCTGGACCTGTGAGTACCTTAGCACAGAGGTACATGGATGAGGTGGTGCGTTTGCATGGAGTTCCGAAGACTATCGTCTCAGATCGGGACACTCGGTTCACCTCACGAGTCTGGAAGGGGTTACAGCATGCTTTTGGCACCCAACTACGCCTTAGCACTGCTTTTCACCCTCAGACTGATGGACAGACAGAGCGGACTATCCAGACGTTGGAGGACATGCTGCGAGCATGTGTTCTGGATTTCGGAGGATCATGGGTACGACACTTGCCTTTAGTAGAGTTTGCCTACAACAACAGCTTCCACTCTACTATTGGCATGGCTCCTTTTGAGGCTTTGTATGGAAGACCATGTCGTTCACCCTTATGTTGGGTAGAGGTTGGTGAAACTGGTACTCTTGGACTAGAAGTAGTGCAGAGCACCACGGAGAAAGTCCAGCTAGTGCGGGAGAGGATGAAAGCAGCTCAGGATCGGCAGAAATCTTATGTTGATCGTCGGAGGAGGCCCTTGGAGTTCGAGGTGGGAGATCATGTGTTCTTGAAAGTTTCCCCTCGACGGGGGCAGCGGAGGTTCGGAAAGGGGGGTAAGCTCTCCCCTAGGTTCATTGGACCTTTCGAGGTGTTGAGGCGAGTTGGCGGGGTGGCATATCAGCTGGCCCTACCACCTCAGTTCGAGAGGGTCCATGACGTCTTCCATGTCTCCCAGCTACGTCAGTACTTACATGATGACTCTCATATCATCAACTGGGGAGAGCTAGATGTGGGAGAAGACGCGACCTTCGAGGAACGGCCAGTCAGGATCGACGATCGCAAGGAGAAAGTGCTCCGTGGACGAACCATCGGCTTGGTTCGTGTGTTGTGGAGGCATGGCGGCCTCGAAGAGAGTACGTGGGAGAGGGAAGCACAGATGCGTGCCCAATACCCCGAGTTGTTTTGAGCTTTGTACCTTTTGTTCCTATTGTGATAGAACGTTTGAATTTTGGCTATGAAATGTACTAGTCCCTTCCTCTGTTATGTGTGAAAAGCCCGGGCTAAAGGGAAGAGGGAACCCGACCCCTAATCGAGACGCATTAAGGTGGATGCGATTAAACCCGTGCGGGTGAGTCAGTGCCGCCCAAAGCGGATAATATATTTACATGGGGGAGGGGAACTCCCCAAACCCACATGACCGGGCGGTTTGGCGTGGTATGTTGCTTGGTTCTTGGCAGGGGAGTGTTTTCAGTTAGCGGGGGTTCACTCCAAAGAGGTATCTTTGGAAGATGGTTGTTCGGACCCTCTCTTCCTTCTGTTTTGTTTTGATTCTCGAGGACGAGAATCGTTTAAGAGGTATCTGATGTGATGACCGAGACCCCCCTTGGTCCCTTTGCCAAAATCCGAATCCTTAAGGTGTACGGATCGGTGAGACCGACCGGTGCGACCGATCGGTGCGACCGATCGGTGCGACCGATCGGTGAGACCGATCGGTGCGACCGATCGGCGGAACCGGCTGACGTCACCCGACCTTGCCAAGTTGTTCCAGTAACGCTCCTTTTTCGCAAATAGGGTTTTAAACCCATCTAACATATACACCTATTATTCTTCTACCTGAGGCTGGGAGAGCTTATGATATGTACTAGGATACTTCTGGTGAGGTTTTAGGGTGTGTGATGATTCATCATTATCATGTGGTAGCCTATGTATTGCAACATCTATGCCCACATTAATGAAATTGTCCCATCCATGGTCTGGAATTAGAACCTGTTATGCCTGTGCTGAAGACATGGTAGAATTACCTATTTGGGGAAAATTTCATTATGTATTTGGATCATAAGAGTCCAAAGTAATTTTTTACCCATAGAGCCATGATCCATTGGAAGAGGCACTAGGTGGAGTACCTTCAAACATTTTATTTCGATATTAAATATATCCTCTAGAAGAGGAATGTGGTCACCAACATGTTGAGCCAGAAACTTTCAGTGAAGTAAATTTAGGAATTAATAGATGATTGGGGGTTAATGATCTTATTTTATGATTTGAGATTAAATTTATAAGAGAATATAGGGTATGTATTCTTATCTAGTGTTCATATTACACCCTCTATCATCGATTGGTTTAGTATTGAGCAGGCATTTGACCTCATGTTCCAGAAGATTAGTATTGATTAAAATAGAGGGGTTAAGTCAGGTGATTGGTCTTTATCTCTTGATTATTATATTGTCTTTAAGATGTGGTTGGTTGTTCTATTGATTCTAAAGAAGGAGGTGATGTCGTAGGTGCACCAGTCTAGTGGATTCATTCACCCCAGGGTGACCAATATGTTCTATACCTTTGGAGGCAGATATTGGTGTCTCAGGATGAGACATGTTGTGGTGTACATTTCTTCTCGATGCTTAACCCACCAGAGGATTGAATTTATGAATCAGTGACCATCTGTGTTATTGTATCCAATTTCCATGTAAAATTTGATTTACTAAAGGATATATGTTTATGTCATTTATTTCATTACTTTAAATTAATTAACATAAAGTGTCATTATCAATCTTAAGTTGATCCATGGGGTCTCAAAATCGACCCAAGGATTCCCATGGTTAGAAATGTATCTACCAATATTATTAGGACACATTTCAGGATAAATTAATATTATTATAAAATTATTTTTATCTTGAATTACCATATTTACCATTAACTGCAATAAATAAAAGTCAAAAGTTACTATTCACCAAAAATACTTTTCATCTTACTGAACCAAATTTTAATTAATAATAATAACCATGTATGTCAGATTTTCAGAATTCAATTTACAGAAGTGGTAAATTTTCATTTAAATAAAAAAGTCTGTTTTTCAACTACTACTCTGTGTTTTCACTTTTCATCAAAAAGAGAAGTTTTTCATAAAAATACCAAAAAATAATCCTAATATATATTTGATATTATGAATTCAAAAATTTTATATATTTTACCAAATTCAAAACATATAAGTTTCATTAATTAGTCTAAAATTAATTCTCGTTGTCAAAACAGAAAGTGTGTTTTTATGAAATAATAACTACCAAAAGATTAACACTTGTTTATGTTCAATTTCAAAGTGAAATTACTTAATATGACCAAAATTGTATTAAATGGTAAATATATAATATAATTATACTATAAAACAATTAAACATAAAATATATCAATATAAATATTTTTTATTAAAATGCATTTTTGAATTAAAATACAGTATTTTTCACTATTCATTAAAAAATGCATTTTTTTCAAAAAAATACCAAAAATTTACCATAAGTAAATTTTGATATCCCAATTATAAATAATAATTTTATTTTTTAAAATAGAACATATAAAAGTGAAAAAAAAATATTTAAAGAGGGTTCTTCATCAAAAGGCGTTAAATCATCATTAAAAAATACATTATGGTATTTATGCTTAAAACTTGATTCATTCACGTTTTTTGCCACTAACTTTTATTGGATAAATGTAAAAACATTTAACAAAAATATATAATAATATTGTAGTTATTTATGTTCATTCCCTTAATTACAATGACTATTCATTAACTACCATTCAAAATAATATTATATTATTATTATTTAGTATGACCCAACGTTGTGTGCAATGTAAGATTTCAAAGAAACCCGTGGTTGAGTATCGGGTACACTATTGAACATATAATCCCTTTTAAATTAAAATTAATAATAAATCACAAATATTAATAAATATGAAAATTTATTATTCTTTATTTACATGGGACATTACATCTTCCCTACTTGTCTATGATATACCTTTTTTATTTCTGGGTTGTTTGAGGTGTTTTTTGTTACGATCATCCATTTTTTATAATTATAATATTGTGGGATCCATATTTCGTTATTCCTACTAATTATTACCTTCCCCAATGTTTAATCACTGATTTATAAGGGTTTTTAAGTTCATGGAGTTTTATTTATTCAAATTTAATTAGACAATATTGATTGGTGGGTTGGATCCTTATAGATTTTTGGATAGATTTTATAATCATGTTTCATAATTCGTGATTGATTGTATTGAATTTGTGAATGTGGTTTTTGTGCATGTTTATGGAATTGACCTACCTTCAATATTTATGTGACCATGTGTTTCTAATAAAATCGAATTGGCTTGTGGTAGGGTAACGATTTGTGTTCAAGTGTGGTATAATGAAAAATTGTGGGTTGTTTATCATATATTATAGAACATATCCAACTATTATTAGGAATGAATATGGTTACATGGTATTTATTATGTCGTGGGTGACCTTATACAATATATTATGGTTATGAGAGCTTTTCCCCATCAAATATGAGTTTTTTGTGAGTGGGAAATGAAATTATGAGTTGTTTGGCATTGATTGAGTTATGGTATTTCCAAAGGGACCTTTCATGAGTTTCATGATGTTGATATTTCTTTTTTAAGAATTTTTTGACGTAATATTATATGTTGTTGGTTTTTATGACACTATTCATGTCATTAAGGATTTATCTACAGGACTACATATTCATGTTATAATAGAAGCTGGTTGATCCCATTCCCAATAATGCATTCTAATTATAATCGAATGAACATCACATAACAACATGATGAAAAAAATGGTTCATGATTATATTACAATTAAATATATTAATTACACCTAAAACAATGAGATTTGATCATTTAGTTAAATTTTATAATTAATTTAACCAATAATAAAATACCTCATTCTGGATATATTTCATTTATATAGATGTTTATATCTTGAAAATAATTGGTTTTGAACCTTAATAATTCTATAATGTCCCAAAGTAAAAACCCATATTCTGGTAATAAACAAGGTTTCCTTATTTTACAAATTATATTAATATATCTTAAAGTGTTGGTGAATAGGTAATCAATTTATTGTGTCTTTTTCAGTAACCACAACACAATCCCATGGTTTAGATTACCAAAACAGTTTTGATCTCTCTATATTGATATGGAGGAGGATGTGGAGGAACCACTATATCAATAATCCTCGAGATGATATTTATAAAGATAGTTTTGTAGGGGAAATATCAATGTGATAAACTTATTATTTTCACCTAATCAGATTTACAAGAGAAAATGATGTAAAATAAGAATATATAGAGCATGGGCTTAAGTATTGATAATTTTGAATTAGTCCCTCTTAAAATATGAGACTCTATAAATTCTCCACCCTTATAATAATTATTAAATATTTATTACATATAATTAATTAAATTAAACATCTTTAAAATAATATTTTATTTATTTTTTTGATATTTATTTATTGATATATAACACATATATCATTCACTTATTTAGACATTTTTTACCCCAACAATCCTCCTTGAAATATACATAACACTGACTAATAAGTTATTATTCCTTCAATAAATTCAAAAATATTTTAAAAAATTCATGTGAAATATTATTTATTTTAGTATTTTAATAAATAAATACATATTTCATCAGAAAATAAATATAATTTATTAATTTTATAATAAGTCAAGAGCTAAATATCTACAAATTATATATAATTATATGAATAAATATTTATTTAGATATTCATATGGAAAAATAAAAGGTGACAGAATAATTATATTCATTATACAAATTGTTAAATATAAAATGGAATTTAACATTTTTTGAAGGGTGTACAAAGTGTGTGACCCTATATGTATCTTCCTCGGTGGAATTAGGTGAGATTTCTTAATGTCCATTGTTTTTATTAAGAAACATGTAAATTAACCCAAATAAGATGATATAAATATATCAATGTTGAAATCCACATATGAACAATCACTATTTAACATATTCCCATTATCATGGTATCTCATAAAGTTATTTGTATTCTAATTTCATAAACATAAATTCTTGATAACACTTTCATTGACTTTTTAATGTAAACTCATAAAACACCATGGATATAGATATTATTTTAGAAGATCTATTTTAATCAAAGGATAAAGTTAATAATATCTATTAAGGATGGGAGAGACGTATCATTCCCTTATTATTCATTAATATATTTTGATTAATGATGCAACCATTGTTCCCAAAATTTCCAAGAACTACTGTTTTCATGATTCACAAAAATATATCTATGTACGAGAAAATTTATTTTTATTAATATCAATCTTAAATTATAATGATCATTACACATATTCAAAGATAGAAATATATAATAACAAATAATAATGTGGATTCCATCATGTGGTATATCCTTATAGTCTCTCATCAAAGAGATTACAAGGTACCGCCTTCATCAAATGAAGCCATTCCTTATTATGAGTATCGTGAAGGTGATTACCTATATCATCCATGTCACATTAGATGAAATCATATTACAATAGGACATAATTTTATTAATATAATTATATCACTTAAAGGTTATTATTAAATTAGGGAACTTCTATGATTGTTCAATGTGATAAATACTGTAAAATTTTCACAATAAATTCATGAAAAAAATAATCAATATGTGATAAAGAGTTTATTAATATTAAAATATGTTAATATATATGTAATATAATTAATAAATTATTTAGTTCTAGTGAACTGACTGCAACTGTCTCCAAAATGGACTAGAGTTAACTTCTAATGAATATGAACCTACTAGAACTCACATGATATCCATCCTTTTACTGAGAAAGATATGTAGTTAAGAGTTCTTCCACATTTTCTTACATAGAAACTCTTCTCCTTATTACCTTACATATCTAATAAAAATTCCATAATAGAATCAACATCTGATTTAATTTATTCATCTTCTTATGTGGCCTTAACACCATTGAATGGGGTAAAATTGTAGTGTTATCACAACATATTGTAATAGGATCCTTAATAATAGTCACTATATCATGCTGTTTAAAAAAAATATTTCATTATTACATTCCTAGATTCATAATAATTCATGATATACCTAGAACATACTATTTAATCAAATATCACTACCTTATTATAGGTTTTCTATCTCATGGAATATGTAACGCCCTGACCCTAGTTACCTAGTGTTGGTGAATTATTATTTATCATTGGAAATATCACAAGGAAATCATGTCTTGAAAGACTGACCAGTATAGTATTATTAGAATCAATATTCATGCATAAGTTCAACTTTACAACTTGAAAATAATTAAAACAAAAATTTATTCTATTAGAAACATACAAGCCTCCTAGATTATGGATATAATACACTCATAACTAACTTGTTCATATCCTGGGAAAATGAAACATAAGAAAGGGTTGATTTCAAAACTATGTAAGGGTAAGCAATACAACATAAGATAACATAAATGTTAAGCATGGTGAATAATTGAAACAACATGCCTTTACCAATAATAAAAATGAATACTTTTATGTAAGGAATACGATCTGAGTAAATAATTCCATAATAAAACATAATCATGTGTAATCTACTAGTAGAATGACCACATGAACCATCAATATTATTTTCATTATGAGTGAATGTATAATTCCATACATTCTGAAACATTTTATCAAGGCCTCGGCCAAGATGTCTAAAAATGATTAAGGCCTCGGCCAAAACCATATATCAAATTGGGAAAGTCCTGGACAATTCCATGTCTAGTTGTCTCATGAAACCTACCGATGCACTGAGGACCTATAGTAGGCTCAAACCATCACATACTAAATCCAGTACATTCCTCATATGAAAAGTTTTATATATAACATAAACATTCGTATTAAAACTAGCATATGAAATGTCAATACTTTAACCATAAACCATTAATGGTATAAAAATTACCCATCCACATCCAAACATATATAAAAACCTTCAATACAATATGAAATATTTGTTTCGTAATGAATCGACTTCATACAAGTATAAAATCCATCAAAGGAGGTTGACATAGAAGAAATCAAAACTATTTGAGAGAAATATCTCTTTCTTTTTTTGAAATCATTTAATGTTACATAATTATAGAAGAAAACTTTTGTTTTGAAAATATTCTTATAATCTTGTATGAGAAGCTTTAAGGATGTCATAACTGTGGAGAATAACTGCACCCACCGTATAAGATAAAAATCATTCTTACCTTAATTTTGTCGAAAAGGTTGTAAAGTACCTTGTGTGTAAAACGACATAAAGATTCCTTTCAAAATATATAAGTTAAAATAATGGTATAAATGAATTTAACTCATTGTCTAGTAAATATTAAAAATGTTTTTAAATAAATTTTTAAGAAACATGGAAGTGGATGATAAAGAGGTCCCAGTAGATACTTACATAAAAACGACCTCGGATAATAAATAAATTGTAAAATTAACCCATAACTTGTACATTTACTTAGTCAAGGGTAGGTTAACCTTCTGTATAATGGTGAAATAATTGTTATTAAATTATTCAAGAACTATATACATTAAAATTATATCATATATGATCTTATAATATTGCTTTGTTAATAATATTTTATTATTATCGTCGTTTCATGTGTTAAATGATTCATTTTCTTTTATATGCATGGTTACGTAAGTAATGTTCGTTATGGATAGGATGTATCTTATTCATATTCATAATTATATTAAGTCTTTAAACTTTATTTTTAATCATCAAATTAAAATTATTCTTCAATGGATATGATGGGGAATGAATCTCATCGTGTTCGTGGAGACGGTAATCCGTACGTACGCACGAGTGACAATTTTATTCTTTTGATATTAAAATAATATAAAATTAGATGTTATATCATATATAAAAATTATTATCATGTTATATTTATTATTTAAATCAATTATATATCATTATTATACCCATCCAAATAATAATTTATTGAATAACAACTACACCACGATGCGAAGACGGTAAGATGTACGTACGCACGTATGGTGACATGTCATTCAAACGATGGATAGAATAATGAATATAGTTGTACCATATTTATAATAACATCACTATATATATAATACACTATAGTTATTATTTTATAATGGAAACAACAAAGAAAGAGGAAGTGGAAGAAGAAAATAACTTGAAAGAGGTGATTAAATATTTACCTCTTCTTCGGGTTCTTCTTTTTTATTTGATAAAAAGGGATACATAGGTTGGTTTTATAACTAAATTAAGGCCTCTACGATTAAGGGAGGATAGTTGGGAGGATATTTGGTCTGGGGTTGTCTGATCCAAATGGATTTGAAGGTGTGAATTTGAGAGATGGGGTAGTGCCCTTTTATAAGAGGGTTGAGGGGCACCTTAAGAAAAGATTGAAATGTTATTTTATAATAAAAATAATTTTAGGTTTATAATTGCTCCAAAATGAATTATTTAAAGGATAGGGTGGGGATGGGTATAAAACCACTCAACCAATAGGTTTTATACAGGTTTGGATCACTATATTAACCTTATCATTTAGATTTAACTCTTAGGTAATTAGTTTGACATTTACCATGTCTCTTTGTATTTTTATATTATATGGTTAATAAACATACTATAAAATTCAAAGAGATCCTAATGTTGTTCATTAATAAAAATATATAATATTATTTAAGACCTTTAGACAAGCCTTATATTTTTTGGAATAGAATATCAATTAATAATATAATATTTGTTTTAAAAACTCTTTTATGTCAATTTTGACACTATTTTCTATTTTGTTTTGTTAAATTCCTTACAGCATTATTACATCAAGAAAAAATTAATTTAATAAATCTTAACATGTCACATTAACATATAAAATTTCGTATATGGCATCAAAACATTCAAATTATATTTATTTTAACATCTATAATACAATTTATTTGATTCTATCATTAATAAGGAAAATATTGCATCATCATTGTGTCATAAATAAATTAAATTATACAATTTCTAAAAATTATAAATAAAAAACCATTAGGAAGGAAATATTAATATATTTCTAATGAATATTTATAGTCGAAGAGATATCATATATAACCCTATGTAAAAATTGTTTTACTAAAAGACACATGCTTATGTCATTTTTGTATTTACTTTAACTTAATTAATATGAAGTGTCATTGTCACTTACAAGTGGCTCCATGGGGTCCCAAAATCCACCACAAGATAAAAATGGTCGGACATGTATCATCCAATAGGTTTAGGACACGTGTCAGGGTGATTTAATATTATTATAATATTATTTTTTACCCTTATTTACCAGATTTACCCTTTAACCATGGTAAATAAAATATGTACCCATGTAAATATTCAAAATGTCTAAAAATTAAAGTTAACTATTTAAAAAATTTGGATATCATGATTCTAAATATGGAATCCAATTTTCTAAATTTAAAATACACAAGTGGTAGAAATTAATTTTAAATTAATTCCCGTTGTAAAAAAAGTGTGTTTTTTAAAAATAATAACTATCAAAAGATTGACACTTGCTTATTTCCAGCTTAAATGTAAAATTACGTCCAATTACCAACATTGAATTAAATAGAAAAAATATAATATAATTATACATAAAACCCACTAAATAGTATAATTTATCACTAAAAATTATTTGGATTAAAAAAGTTGTTTTTAATTAAAATTTAGTATTTTTCACTATTCATCAAAAACTGAATGTTTTCAGAAATATGCCTAAAATTCACCCTAAGCTAATTTCGATATTCTGAACCCAAAAATGAAGTCCATTTTAAAATATAAAATTTATAAAATTTCAAAAATTGGGTATTACTATTCATAACGGCTAGTTTGATTGGTTGCGATGTGTTAGAATCTAGAAGTTGTGTACAACCCAAGCTATTGCATTATTCAAAGGGAAACGTACCGTGGAAGCTTGGGGTGTTAAATTCTCTCCCCCATCAAATAATTTTATCCTCTAAATTTAAAAAATATTTCTACAAAAAAGGATTCAGGTGGTTCTTCATCATATGTTCCTTCGGTTCCCACATTGCCTCTTCGATTTTATGGTTTCTCCATAGATCTTTTACCAGACGAGTCATCCAGCTTCTCAACACTTGTTCTCTTGTATCAATACTCTTGTTAGGCTCTTCATAATAAGATAGATCGGGTTCTAGTTCTAATTTCTCATAGGTGAGTAAATGTGTTGGGTCAAGAATGTAGTGACCCAAGCTTGATGTACATGAAAGTTGCATTAATTTTTTGGAATACTTAATACATAATAAAAAATGACACCCAAGGACAGTAATAGTTTAGTGTCTTTGGAAAATCAGAACATAATCTTCTATTCATGGTGAAGGATCTTCAACATCTCCCATAAAGATCTTCCACATTTTTTTTCTTACCTGAAACCTTTATTTATATCATGTGGAGAGGAAAACATATAAAGGGTGAGCTCAAATGCTCAGTAATGGTAAACATGGATAAAATAAAACAAATTATATACATTTGAAAATATAAACATGAACATAATGTTTAAACATCAATATCATGAGTTGTGAAATAATTCTTGGAGTACGTAAGGTATAGATCATAAAGGATCATTAATCATGATAAAATAGCATGGTAATGAAACATGTAATTGTGGAAACCATTATGCACATGATAATATTTCAATAGTATCCAATGCATTACTGCCAAGACCATCATAGTGGAAAAAGTCCCTTACTGAATCGAGTTCACTCCTCATTCCAGTCTTGTATCACTAAATCAGATTAACTTGTTGTTATAACCATGTCTATCTCATGAGATATAAATCTTTTCCCAATGCATTGGAGGGAGAAATAGGTCCCACCCAACTCATAATGAAATAATTCTTACTTATTCCACAAAATAATCATAAAACATTCATCACAACCCAAAGAATAAAATGGGTTTCATAAACATCATCCCATCATCACATAATCCATATAAAACAAATGGATATCATTTCATAATAAAAAAATCACACCATGTAAATAATAGAGACATTATTCTTAAAACATAAACATTTTAAATAATTTCATCTTAGATGGAAACTAGTTTTGATAAAACACTGGAAATGAATTCTTGAGGAAAATATCCTTTCTTCTTCAAAATCATTTTCTTTTCACAAAATGCCACTCAATTTTAAAAGAAAAATATTTTATTTAAAATACCGACAAAAACTTGTAGATTAATCTTCATGATAATTAGGCATTATGAAACCGTAAAAATATGTTCATACCATATATGTTAAAAAAATATTCTCCTCGTACTTTTGCCGAAAAGTCAAAAAGTTCCTCCTATGGTAAACAAAAGAAAGATTCTTTCCATAACACAATGTAAAATTCAAATAGGGGTAAAGATGACTTTAAAAATAAATAGAATAATATTATAAACTTTATGAAAAACATTTTTATGGACATGGATGAAAAATATAACCGCATTAAATACTTACGTATAAGCAATATCGGATAAAAATGAGATTCCAAAATTATCCCTTACCTTAGATCCAATTTCTTCCGTATGTGTTCGAAAATTTTCTATAGTGGGTTTAAATATATTATTAACTTGTAACAGAACCATAATAAAATTTATGATATCATATATTATTCACTTATGACTTTATATTAGTCGTTCATTTGTCAATTCCAGGTTAAAGCAACGTTTTGGGTAAAATTGTTTCATTTATCATACGTGTTTGGACTTGTTGTTCTTGATGTTATTATTACTTATATCATGATTTCATTACTTCCAGAATATAAAACATTATTTATATATCATATATATTGATTATATATATATATAATAGATATATAAATGAAATGAAACACACGGTTCATGGAGACGGTAGGTCGTACGTACGCATGAACGTTGTTTTCCATTCATTATTGAATTGAATGGAAGTAAGTAGATGACATATATATATATATACATAAATATAGTAGCATTATTATGTCATATATATCATTATTATTCATTATATATACTTTATAATTATTCTTTAATGGTTAACATAGAGAATGAATCTCATCGCGTCGTGGAGACGGTAATCCGTACGTACACACAAGCAGTGATATCGCTCCCATAATTATTTAATGGAATTGGAGTGGATGATATAATATCTCAGAATCAGTAAGATGTTATAATAACCATATATTTTAATTCTTTACACCATTATACCCATCCAATTAAGGTGGTTGTAGAAAAACAGATTACACCACGGCGTGGAGACGGTATTCTGTACGTACGCACGCACGGTGATTTCTTTTTCCGTAGGATGGATAGAAGGTGAAATGGGGTTGTTTAATATTTATAATAACATATAATTATATTATTTATACTTATGTTATTACTTTATAATGAAACAACTAAATAAGAGGATGTTGAAGAATAAATAAACTTTAAAGAATTTGTAGAAGAGATTACCTCTTCTTCGACGCGTCTTCTCTAAACCTCCTCATAGGGAACTAAAGTAGGTCTTTGAAGAATACCAGGACCTCTAGTAGGTTTTTATGGATATGTGGAAGTGAAATGGGAAGGGTTTGTCCAAGCATGAAGGCTCCAATATTTATGAAGAGAAGAGGGGGGAGATACCCTTTTATAAGGGAGGAGAGGGGTGCCTTTGTAAACCTCAAAATTATCAATTTAATATAAATTAAAACCCCACTTAAAAACATTCAAAATGAATCAAATCCAAAGATTAGATGATATAGGGTTGTAATTGAATCAACCAATAAAATTCAGACATGTTGGAAATTTATTTTAAACCTTATCAACTTGATTTATCCTTATTTAATCTATTTAATTTTTTTATGGTAATAATATTCTATATTTTAAATTATTATAAATATATACTTCTTTGTTGTGAATTGTACATAATTGTATACTTTAGGAAATTTTAGACAATAAAAATTTCAAATTATAATTTTTAAATATTGTTGTGATTTTTAAACAATTTTGTAATATGTTACTTTTATAAAACAACAACAGTATCAATTTTGACACTATTCATTTATTTGAATTTAAATAAATTCCACACAGAGGATATATTCGAAAAAAAATTTAAATAGAATCCTAACATGCCATATCCATCTATAAAATTTTTTGTAGAACATTAATTAGTTCATATTATATTACTTTTAATATTTTTAATCCATTTATTTGATATTTCAAACAATAAAATAATTTCTATATCACTATTATGTCATCATTAATTATTATTATTTAATCCCTAAAAATTATAAATAAATTATAATGATGTAGATAATTTTATTAGATTTCTGGAGACTATTCATGTTCTAATTTTTATAAATTTTATCACTAAATTGAAATTACTATACTTATAACACGTAAGAGAGTGACATGTTATCAATTTCATTGGTTTTAATAATAATTATTTAATATTTGTAGTAAAAATTCCATGAAATGAATCTATTCCGACCCTTGGGTGATATGGGTTGACTTTTATTCATCCAAATGAATTTTTTCAGGTGTTAGGATAATTTTATAATATTATTTTTACCCATAATTACCTGATTTACCTTTAACTGTAGTAAATAAAAATTACCGTAGTTACTATTAATAAAATAAAAAAAGTAAAATTAACCTATTAACATAATTTTGACCCACTAAATCCAAATATATAATCCATTTTTCCAAATTCAAAACAAAAAAGTTGCAGTAATTAATTTAAAATTAATCCTGATGTTGAGGAAACGGGTTTTAAAAGTGAAAAACGTTGGATAAGATTGAAATGTTTTTACCTATGAATTCAATGTAAAATTAATGATAAAGACTTAAATTTTATTAAATGGTAAAAAATATTCTATTTATAATTTAAAACCATTCAATATTACAATTTAACCATATAAATTATCTCGATGAAAAAAGTTGTTTTTAATTAAAATTTAGCATATTTTTACTATTCATCAAAATATGAAGGTTATCAAAATAATATCAAAAATTTATCCAAAGTAAATTTTTATATCCTGATTCCAAGGAGGAAGTTTTATTTGTCAAATTTTACTTATATACATGTCAAAAACTAGATTTAAAGTTGGTGCGCCATCAAAAGGTTGTAAAACTCTATTTTTTAAAAAATACTTATTTTACTTAAAAATTCTATTTTGTTCTCCTACCATGTTCTATAATATGTGTAAGATGAATTATAATGTCATAAAAGTAAAAATTTAGTTACTACTATTCATAACGGCTAGTTCATAATAATATTATAACAATATATCCTTGTTTAGTGAAACTCAGTACACACGCTATCGAGGAAGGTTGCTCTTGTGTGCACCACAAGACAATAATAGTGTTGCGTATACTCCAAGATAATATGGTGTTTCATATAGAACAAGATGATCTTGGTGTAACGTATAACCCAAGACATCAAATAAATTAAAAAATAATATTTCTCATAAAATCTCGGGGTGTTACATTCTACCCCCCTTAAAATGATTTTCGCCCTCGAAATTGTGCGGGTTATAAATGGTTTACTACTAGAAAGTTTCATTCATAGAAACCCACATTGTAAAAAGGAATACTAAAAATTAATTTTAAAAAGTGATGTATGAAAAGTAACGGTTACCCAAATTAACTCATCATTGGGTTTCAACATAGGAGAACTTGGGTGAAAATATGGATATGGAAGAGAAATCTAACCATCAAGTTCTGATGGAGAGTGGTAGTGAACATGGCTATGAGAAATCCAAAAATCAATAAGCCATAAATATGTGATGACCTAAGGTACCATCTAATTCATTAGATATGAGGGCACTAGAACAACATTTTTGGTTTTCAAGATCATTTCCCTAATGTTGAAGAATTAAAAGAAATACTTACTTGATTTTGGTATAATCTCACTGTTGTTTATGCCTTGAACAATTTACACTTCATCTATTAAAGAAATAATGTTGACTTTTTATTTCGTGAAGTGTTATCAAATCATGTGATAGAATGATTGGTCATTCCATCGGTCTCAAACATAAGGTTAGCAAAAGTTATATGCATAAGTCCATCTTATGGTGAGATTTATCGTATATTGTTCCTAATATGGACTTATAATTCACCTATCATACCTCTTAATAAAATAAAACTAATTTCTACAAACTAGGGACTTCCTGTAGGACATTAGTATGTGACAAAGGCCTTCCTCACTTTGGTTGTGGGTTCGATTCCTGCACCCCTATCTGACGCAATGGGTGGTCTCCCATCCTGCTGGTTGTCCTTTTTTTAAACTATACTATTATAACATTCTAGAAATAATGTCGAAAAAAAATTCTACCCTTAAACAATACTATCTGATGTCCAACATAAGCCATTCCAATCATTAGGCTTATCCAAAATACATATATCCAATATCATAAATAAAAAAAATATTACTTGAGAGGTCATCTACCAAGCATGTGATTACCATCATTTATCCCCCATATATCATAAGATGTATCTTGTTGTTGGTCACATTCAAAACATGTGAATACCTTAATCATGTATTCTCTTGAAAAATGAATAAGCATTGAACCTTAGTAAAAACATGAATTCTGTCAAAAGTTAACTCTTTCCATATACCAAAATCCTACAATTTCTATACACTCAAACCATGATATCACTTTGTCCTTATATCAGTCATGAGCTCATGAATACTATCAAACATATTATTTTCTCCTTATCCCTTCATTATGTGCATAACATCTACTTTCCAAAAATATTTCAATCACTTTTCATGGTCACTAGTACCATATAATTAATGAAAACCAAAATAAACAAATACATAGGTATTCCAATATTCCACAATACTATAAATGAGATTCCACGACATTATTTCGGAATCCCATTACACAAACACATTTTCATTCCACTATATCGTTTTCATAATCAACATCACCAATAGTGATCGCATGTGACTTACCATTTTCCTTTTCCTTAAGATCTTGTTCAGGTCAATCATCATTAAACCTTGGATTAGGAAATTGGTTACCATAATGCCCCATTTCCTTTCACTTGAATCATTGAAGTGTTGGTGGTGCATTCTCTATAGTCTTTTCTCTATTCTCAACATTAGCTACCTTTTTCCCATTACTTTGACACTCAGCTTCCCGATGACCTTGTTTTTTACAATTAAAACATTTTCTAGTCCCTTGAAGACAATCTACACATGCTTCTTTCCACACTTTGAGCATAACAAAACATTCATCTTTTTTTCACCATTGTTTAGAGATTTTTCCTTGAACTCCGTCTTTATTTTCTTGTCAAAACCATGAGATGGATATGTAACACCAAATTCCAGTTATGCCTTAATAGCACAACACACAATTTCCACATAGCTACTGAAGTCTCTTTTATCTAATTCCCTTCGAAGACTTTGTTTTAAGCCACTGAAGAATCGATCAACTTTAATTTCAGGTTGGATGATAAAGCCAGATGCATTCCTTGCAAGCCTTGTAAAATTCGCTTCGTATATAGCAACAATGTCATCATCCTTTTGCTTAATCTCAAGGAACTCCTTTTCCATATTTGTTCGAAGAATACTAGGGAAGTACTTATTGAAAAACAAGTTCATGAACTCGTCCCATTCCATGGATTCAATTTCATCTTGGGGCCTTGTATTTTTAACTAGAGTCCACCACTGCTCTGCTTCACCTTCTAACCAATAAACATACAAAATTACTTTTTCATGCTATGAACATCAAATTATCGAAAATATATTTTCAATGGTACCAATCCATTGTCCAGTAACAGGTGGATTAGAAGACCCACTGACAGAAGGTAGACATTGCCTCGTGATGGACTCAATAGAATATTGTTCCTTTCTCAGTTCATTTGGAAGTTCAGAATGATTCATAACTTGTGTAAGTATAGTAATAAGATTTTTCACTCCATATCCAATAACATTGGTTTGATCAAAAGTAAAATCATTTCATTTTCCATTACATTTATCAACACGGTTCTTTCGGGATCCAGCCATCGTCTAAAACCCAAATAGAATAGTGTGAGAGGAAAAATTCATGGTAGGAAAACAACATAATAAATGGGGATTACCTTCAATATATAACATATTAGGTTTAATTCTAATATATTTACCAAAATTCTAGGACAATAACTTATACTTATACTTAACCTTAGAGACATACCTAGACAGACCTTCGAAATATCTCAAGGGATTTCACTACAGTTTTCACATCCTAGTTTCCAAAGGTTAACTAAACCTTTCCTAGGATACCAATTGTAGAGACCCAAGAATTCCATACATGGAAATTACATTACTTTTGTGGAATACATAATACATAATAAAAAAATGACACCCATGGACTGTAATAGTTTTGTGTCTTCGGAAACTCAGAACATAATCTTCTAATCATGGTGAAAGATCTTCAACATCTCCCATAAAGATCTTTCACTTTTATTTTCTTACCTAAAACCATTCTTTATATCCTGGGGAAAAGAGAACATATAAAGGGTGAGCTCAAATTCTCATTAAGGGTAAACATGGAGAAAATAAAACAAACCATGTACATTTGAATATATAAACATAAACATAATGTTTGAACATCAAGATCTTGAGTTGTGAATTAATTCTTGGAGTATGTAAGGCATAGATCAAAAAGGAAAATTCATCATGATAAAATAGCATGTGAATAAAAAATGTAATTTTGGAAACCATTAGGCACATGATATGATTTCCATAGTATCCAAGGCATTTCTTCCAAGACCATCATAGTGGACAAAGCCCCTTACTGAATCGAGTTCACTCCTCGTTCTAGCCATGTATCACTGAACCAGATTAACTTGTCATTCCAGCCATGTCTATCTCATGAGATATAAATATTTACCCAATTCATTGGAGTTATATATAGGTCTCACCCATCTCATAATGAAATAATTATTACTTGTGCCACAAACTGATCATAAAACATTCATCATAACCCAAAGAATAAAATGGGTTTCATAAACATCATCCCATCATCACATAATCCATATAAAAAATGGATATAATTTAATGATAAGAGAAATCACACCATGTAAATAAAAGACACATTATACTTGAAACATAAACATGCTAAATAATTTCATCTTAGATGGAAAATAGTTTTGATAAAACACTTGAAATGAATTCCTGAGGAAAATATCATTTCTTCTTCAAAATCATTTTATTTTCAGAATATTCCACACGATTTTAAAAGAAAATAATTTTATTGAAAATAACCATGAAAACTTGTAGAATAATCTTCATGAAAATTAGGCTTTATGAAACCATAAAATTACATTCATGTCGTATAAGTTAAAAAAATCATTATCCTCATACTTTTCCAGAAAAGTCAAAAAGTTCCTCATATAGTAAACAAAAGAGAGATGCTTTCCATAACTTAATGTAAAAGTAAAAGTGGGGTAAACATGTCTTTAAAAATACATGTAAGAATATTATACACTTTATGAAAAAAACAGTTATGGTCATTGATGAAAAATATAACCCCAATAAATACTTATGTATAAGCTATCTTGGATAAAAATGAGATTGCAAAATTTTCCCTTACCTTAGGTCTAATTACTTCCATACGTGTCTGAAACTCTTGTATAGTGGGTTTAAACATATTATTAACTTTAAAAAACCATAATAATATTCATGATATCATATATGATTAACTTATGACTTTATATTACCCGTTCTTTTGTCAATTCCATGTTAAAGCAGTGTTTCTGCTAAAATTGTTTCATTTATCATACGTTTTTGGACTTGTTGTTATTGATATTATTATTACTTATATCATGGTTTACTTACTTCAAGAATGTAAAAAATGATTTATATATCATATATATTATGTATATATATATATATAATAGATTGATAAATGAAATGAAACACACTGTTCATGGAGACGGTAGGCCGTATGTAGGCATGAACGATGTTTTCCTTTCTATATTGACTTGAATTGAAGTAAGTAGATGACATATATATATATATATATATAAATTCAATAGAATTATTATTTCATATGTATCATTATAATTCATTATATATACATTATAATTATTCTTTAATGGTTAACATGAAAAATGAATCTCATCGTGTCGTGGAGACGGTAATCCGTACGTACGCATGAGCGGTGATATCATTCCCATAATTATTGAATGGAATTGAAGTGGATGATATAATATCTCAGAATTAGTATGATGTTATAATAACCATATATTGTAATTATTTACAACATTATACCCATCCATGTAAGGTGGTGGTGGAAAAACAGATTACACCACGGCGTGGAGACAATATTCTGTACGTATGCACGCGCGGTGATTTCATTTTCTATAGGATGGGTAGAAGGTGAAATGGGGTGGTTTCATATTTATAATAACATATCAGTATATTGTTTATACTGATGTTATTACTTTATAATGAAACAACTAAAGAAGAGGAAGTAGAAGAATAAATAAACTTGAAAGAATTAGTAGAAGAGATTACCTCTTCTTCGGCGCGCCTTCTCTTAACATCCTCTTAGGGCAATAAAGATGGTCTTTTAAGAAGATCAGGACTTCTAGTAGGTTTCTATTGAAGTGTAGAAGTGAAATGGGCAGGTGTTTGACGATATTGATGGCTCAAAGTTTTGTGAAGAGGAGAGGGGGGTGGTGCCCTTTTGTAAGGGAGGAGAGGGGCACCTTTGTAATCCTCAAAAATATTAATACAATATAAATTCAAACCCCACTTAAAAACATCCCAAAATGACTCAAATCCAAAGCTTAGATGAGATAGGGTTGTAATATCATCAACCAATAAAATTTAGACATGTTGGAAATTTATTTTAAACCTTATCAACTTCATTTATCCTTATTTAATCTATTTAATCTTTTTTGGGGTAATAATATTCTAAATTTTAAATTTTTCTAAATAGTTAATTTTGTGTTGTAAATTGTCCATAATTGTATAATTTATAATATTTAGGACCATATAAATTTCAATTTAGAATTTTTAAATATTTTTGTGATTTTTAAACAATTTTATAATATTTTATTTTTATAAAACAACAATAGTGTCAATTTTGACACTGTTCATTTATTTGAATTTAAAAAAAATTCCATAGATAGAATATATTCGAACCAAAATTTTTAATATAATTTTAAGATGTCATATTCATCTATACAATCTGTGGATAACATTAATTATTTCATATAATATTTATTTTAATATTTTTAAAACCATTTATTTGATATTTCAATTAATAAAATAATTTCTATATCACTATTGTATCATCATTAATGATACTTATTTAATCCCTAAAAATTCTAAATAAATTCATATTAAGTAGAAACATTTATTATATTTCTGGATACAATTCATGTTCAAACTTTTATGAAGATTATCACTAAATTAAAATTATTGTACTTATAAGATATAAGAGAGTGACATGTTGTCACTTTCTTTGGTTTAAATAATAATTATCTAATATTCACGGTCAAAAGTCCATGAAATAAATCTATTCCGACTCTTAGGTGATATGGGTCAACTTTTTATTCATCCAATAGAATTTTGGCAGGTGATAGGGTAATTTTATAATCTTATTTTTACCCATAATTACTGGATTTACCTTTAACTGTAATAAATAAAAATTACCGTAGTTACTATTCATAATATCAACAAAATAAAAGTAACCTATTAACATAATTTGGACCCACTAAATCCAAATATGGAATCCATTTTTCAAAATTCAAAACACATAAGCTGCAGTAATTAATTTAAAACTAATCTCGTTGTTGAGTGAACGAGTTTTAAAAGTTAAAACGTTGTAAAAGATTGAAATGGTCTTACCTATGACTTCAATGTAAAATTAATGATAATTACTTGCATTATATTAAATGGTAAAAATATATTCTATTAATAATTTAAACCCATTCAATATTATAATTTAACCATATAAATTATCTCGGTGGAAAAGGTTGTTTTTAATTAAAATTTAGCGTATTTTTACTATTCATCAAAATATGAAGGTTATCGGAATAATCTCAAAAATTTATCCAAAGTGTATATTTATATCCTGATTCCAAGGATTATTTGTCAAATTTAACATATAAACATGTCAAAACTAGATTTAAAGTGGGTGTGCCAACAAAAGGCAGTAAAACTGTATTTTTTTAAAAATACATATTTTACATGAAAAATTTATTTTGTTCTCATACCATGTTCTATAATATGTGTAAGATGAATTATAATGTCATAAAATTAAAAATGTAGTTACTACTATTCAAAACGGATTGTTCATAAAAATATTATAACAATATATCATTGTTTAGTGAAAATTAGTACACACGCTATCAAGGAAGGACGCTCTTGCATGCAACACAAGCCAAGAATAGTATTACGTATACTACAAGATAATACGGTGTTACTTATAGCACAATATGATCTTAGTGTAGCATACAACCCAAGAAATCAAAGAAGTTAAAAAAATATTTCTCATAAAATTTCTGGGTGTTACAGGTATGTATTTTCTCAACATTGATATGGGGAACACATCATGAAATTTGGATAGACTTGGCGGCATTTCCAAATGGTAAGCTATACCCCCAATTCGTTATAGAATTTCAAAAGTTCCAATGTACCTAGAACTCAATTTACACTTTTTATCAATCCTTATAATTCCCTTCCATAGAGATACCTTTAAGAGAACATGATCTCCTACTTGAAATTAAAAATCCTTCATTTGGTTGTCAGCATAGATCTTCTGCCTACTTTGAGCTGTTTTTATGTGGGTTTGGATTACCTTCACCTTTTCCATCATTTTCTCAACAAGTTCTGGGCCTATGAGTTTTATTTCACCAGCATCATTTCAACAAGTTGGTTTACGACATCTCTTTCCATATAACACTTCATATGGTGTCATCTGAATACTTAAATGGAATCTATTTTAAGAGAAAAATTATACTAGAGGTAAATATTGATCCCACGTATCTTGAAAGTTATGTGAACAATATCTCAACATGTCTTATAAGGTTTAAATTGTCCATTCTGATTATCCATCAGTTTGATGGTGGTAGGGAGTGCTCAAACGAAGTTCAGTATCCAGGGCTTTCTGAAGACTTTTTTAGAATATTGATGTAAAACGTGGATCACAATTAGAAACAATTGATAGGGGTACTTCATTAAGTCCTAAAACTTCATTAATATAGAGTCTTGCTAAACTTTCAAGTGGTAAATCTTCTCTTATAGAAAGAAAATGTGCTAACTAGGTTAGACGATAAACAATGACCCATAATGCATCGTTCCTTCTGGGATTATTTGGTAGTCCAATGAAAAAGTCCATCGTAATATTATCCCATTTCCACTCAGATATGGGAAGAGGTTACGTGACTCCTCCAGGCTATTGCCTTCCAGCTTTCAATTTTTAAAGAACCAAACATCTTGACACAAAATCAGAAATATCCCTCTTCATGTGGTCCCACCAAAAATGTTCCTTAAAATATCTATACATCATGGTGCTCCCAGGGTTTATAGAAAAATTGGAGCTATGAGAATCTTCTAAAAATTCACTTTTCAGATCAGGTATATCAGGAACACAATGTATTTTGCGAAATTTCAAAATCCCATCTTCATATACAAATTCGATCAATCTCACATCGTTCACAGATTTAATTTTTTTTAAATTACTCATTATCAGCCAAAGAACTTTTTATCCTTCCTTGTAAAGATGGTTTGGAAACCATTTGAAAAGGCATTGATGTTTCACCTTTCATAGTTATTCCCATATCCATCTTTACTATATCCATGAAAATAGGATCCCTTTAAACTCTCATCTTGTTCAAAACACCATGATCTTTTCTGCTCAAAGCATCTGCCAACTCAGTTTCCTTCCCCGGGTGGTAGTGTATCATGCAATCATAATCCTTGAGTAGTTCAAACCATCTCCTTTTCTTCATGTTGAGTTCTTCCTATGAGAAAACATACTTTAAACTCTTCAGATCGGTATATATTTCACATTTTTCACCATAGAGATAGTGTCTGCAAATCCTCAAAGAAAATATTACAACTACTACCTCAAGATCATGAGTAGGATAGTTTTTCTCATGAATTTTTAGTTGTCATGATGCATAGGCAATAACACTATCATTCTGCATAAGGACACAACCAATTCCTTTCTTTGAAAAATCACTATAAATAAAAAACCCATCATTTCCTGATGGTAGAGTCCAGATTGGAGCATTGAATAATATTCTCTTCAATTATTTAATAAATTCTTCACACTATTTTTTCCAAACAAATTTAACCCCTTTATGTGAAAGCTTCGTGAATGGGTTAGCCAATTGGGAAAAATTCAGGACGAAACGTCGATAATAACCTACTAAACTAACAAAACTGCGTACCTTAGTTATACTTGTCGGTGATGGCCAATCATGGATTACCTTTGTCTTAGAATGATCAATATAGATTTTATCCATAGAGATAATATGTCCAAGAAAAGAAATATCATGAATCCAAAATTCACATTTGCTAAACATCCCGCATAATTCATTTTTTCTGAGTGTTTTTAGAATAGTGCGCAAGTGATTTTCATGATCTTCATAGCTTTTGTAGTATACTAGGATATCATAAATAAATACTACTAAAAAATCATCATGATATTCCTTGAAAACTATTTTCATTAGATCCATGAAAATAGTGGGTGCATTAGTTATCCCAAACGGAATTACTCTAAACATGTAATTCCCATAACTTGTTCAAAATGCTATTTTAGTAATGTCTTTCTTTTTCACACACAAATGATGATATCCAGATGGAAGGTCAATCTTTGAAAAATATTGATCTCCATGAAGTTCTTCGAATAAATCATCAACTCAAGGTAGGGGATAATTGTTATTTATTGTTATAGCATTGATCTCCCAAAAGTTAATGCACAACATCATAGATACATCTTTTTTCAGAACGAAAAGAACAGGGGCTCCCCATAGAGAAACACTAGGGAGAATAAATCCTTTATTACTCAATTCCTCTAGTTGTTTCTTTATTTCCACTAATTCCACAGTGGCAATTCTATAAGGGGTCTTCGATATGGGCCTTGAACTTGGAATTAAATCAATGGAAAACTCAATTTCTCATTCTACAGGATGTCCAGGTAAATCTTCTGGAAACACATCAACATATTCTTTCAAAATAGGTACATTCTCTATTTGAACATCCTTTTCCTCACCCATAGTTATTTCATTCTCTTCCTCTATAATAATTGAATTTAGTTGAGCTACTGGGGGTGGATCTAGATAAGAATGAGTTGGTGAAATTTTTGCTCTCAAGATAAGGTGTTCTTTATCATTGTCTTAAAAAATGGTAACCTCCTTCTTCTTATAATAAAATTTTGCATCATGGTCTGAAAGTAAATCCATACCACAGATTATATCATATTCCATCATGGGTATGAGGACGAGATCAGTAGATAATGAACAATTATATGCCCTAATGGGAACTGATTCACAAAACATTGTAACAATGATAATTCCCTTAGGAGTTTTGACTGACAACTCCCTTGTTAAATGAAAATGGAAATATCTAATTTTATTAGAAAACTGGGAAGATATAAAACAATGAGATGATATAGAATCAAATAAAGCATTGGATAAACTTGAGGAACCATTAAATTAAATGCCACCACATCTTTCGGGGCTTCAACCTCAACAGTAGTGGTCGCATAAGCTTAGCCTTGATCCCTTGGCCTTTTCTGAGGTAAGTTTCCCTAACGCTTAGGAAATTCATTTTCATAATTTCCCATCTCTGTGAAATTGTATCATTTAACATTGGTAGTGTCTTTTTTACCTTACAATCTCCAGGAATATGGCATTTCTATTCGCATTTGTAGCATACTCCTTTTCCTTTGAGACAGGCACCAGGGTGCTTCCTTCCACAATTAACACATGGTGGAAATTGAATTCTTCCCTTCTTCCCTATTTCCTTATTTCCTTTCCCAGAGTGTTCAGCATATCTCTTCTTCTCTTTCTTTTCTTTAAATTCATAACACATAGAGAATTCCTCTTCTATCTTGGTAGCAGAGGAGAAAATATCTCCGTATGATGAGAAGCATTGTAATACTAATGCTCGATGGATAAATAGTTTTTTACCATAAAATAAATGGTAAATCTTACTTATTGGTTTATTTATATAATCTGCAGCATGCCTCACTAACCTTTTAAAGTTATCTTCAAACTTTGCAACATTCTCATCCTCCTTTTGCCTCAAACTCCAAAATTGTCTTTCCATATACGCACGATGGTCATAAGGAAAGTATTTTTCTACGAAAATTTATTTAATCTCCCTCCATTACATATTTGATACTTCATAATATTCCTTTTTGTTTTGAATCAATTACCACCATTGATCAGCATCTCCAGTGAGGCTGTAAATAGCCATCACAAATTTTTCCCTTTCGCCACTAACCAAGGCATAGAATGTTTTCTCTACCAAATTTATCCATTTCTCAGCTACTAATGGATTTGTACCCCCATTGAATTTTATTCATTGTTACCATATGAAGTATTCTAAAATTGATTCTCTGCTTTGTGGATTAGGGTGCTCCATATGGGTATGTTTATTATTCGTAACCTGTGTGAGTTGTCCCAGTATGGTGATAAGCTGATCAGAACTAGTTGTATTACCAACTCCACTATAATTATCTTGAGAAGGAGGGAAATTCCTACATGGAGTGTGTGTACTGATACAGTTTCCATTCCTTCCACTAGGCACCATTTCTAAACAATGGCATACACTTGATTAGTTTTTGAATCGCAATACATAAATCCAAACTTGTAAAACACTAAACATAAATTGAACAGTTTATAGATATAATCCATAATAAAAAAATGTTTTCTTTGAGGAATTATATACTCATAAACCCTTCATAATGGTTTGTAAAGAAAATGAGAATTATCCTACACATATCCCCCGGGAGTGTCGTCACCAATAGTGCAGCAAGGCCCGTTGTCGTGCACCCATTCCCATTCGAGTCTAGCTCAAAGCGATGTTTCCGGATTTTACCCCTAGGTACATCTATGCCTGAGCCTCCTCTACCTACTTGTATCAAGACACGGATGTACATCATAGAAAACTCATAAATTTTCTATAGTACCAAAATTCTAGGAAGTTCTTCTATACTAATCCTAAAAGTCTATCCCAGGGCTATGTGCTCTAATTAGAGTTTATCTAAATCTAGTTTCTAAGGCTTGTACTCAACTACCTCTGATACCAACTATAACACCCCAACCCTAGTTACCCAGATTTGGTGCATTATTATGTATCATAATCAAGATCACAAGGAAATCATTTCTCGAAAGACTGATCTGTATAGTATTATTGGAAACAAGATTCATGCATAAGCTCAACTTTACAACTTGATAAGAAATCCAACACGAATTTATTCTATTAGAAACATCCAAGCCTCCTAGATTATGCCTATAAGTTACTCATAACTAACTTCTTCATATCCTGGTAAAATGAAACATAAGAAAGGGGTGATCTCAAACGCTATGTAAGGGTAATCAATACAGCGGAAGATAACATAAATATTAAGCATGGTGAATAATTGAAACCACATGCCTTTACCAATAATAAACATGAATACTTTTATGGTAGGAATATGATTTGAGTAAATAATGCCATAATAAAACATAATCATGGGTATTCTACTAGTCCAATGACAACATGACCCATCAATATTATTTTCATAATGAAGTAATGTATAATGCCGAACATTCTAAAATATTTTTTCAAGGCCTCGGAAAAGACGTCTAAAAATGATTAAGGCCTCGGCCGAAACCATATATCAAATTGGGAAAAGGCACAGCCAATTCCATGTCTAGTTGTCTCATGAGACCTACGGATGCATCGAGAAGCTATAGTGGGCTCCACCCATCACTTACTAAGTCTAATACATTCCTCATATGAAAAGGTTCAAATATAACATAAACATTCGTATTAAAACTAGCATACAAAATTTCAATAATTTAACCATAATCCATGCATGGTATAAAAATTACACATCCACAGCCAAACATATCGCAAAAACTTCAATAGAATATGGAAGATTTGTATCATAATGAATCTACTCCAAACAAGTATAAAATCCATCAAATGAGGTTGACAAAGATGAAATCTAAACTATTTGAGAGAAATATATCTTTATTTACTTGAAATAATTTAATGTTACATAATTATAAAAGAAAACATTTATTTTGAAAATATTATTCTAAGATTTTAATGTAATATTTGATGATGTTATAATGGTGGAGAATAACCGCACCCGCTATATAAGTTAAAAAAACATTCTTACCATAATTTTATTGAAAAGGTTATAATGTACCTTGTCTAGAAAACGAATGAAAAATTTCATTAAGAACATATAAGTTCAAATAAGGGTATAAATGACTTTTACTCATTTTCTAGTAAATAGTAAAAATGTTTTGAAATACATTTTTAAGAAACCTGGATGTGGATGATAAAGAGTTCCTAGTAGATACTTACGTAAAAACAACCTCGAATAATAAAGAGATTGTAGAATTAACCCTTACCTTGTATATTTCCTTGGTATAGGGTAGATTAATCTCCTGTATAATGGTGAAATAATTGTTATTAAATTACTCAAGAACTATATACATTAATATGATATCATATATGATCTTCTAATATTTCTTTATTAATAATATTTTAGAATTATCGTCGTTTCGGGTGTTAACTGATTCGTTTTCCATTATATGATTTGTTATGTAAGTAATGTTTTTTATGGATAGGATGTATCTTATTCATATTCATAAGAATATTAAGTCTTTAAACATTATTTTTAATAATAAAATTAAAATTAGTCTTGAATGGATAAGATAGGGAATTAATCTCATCGTGTTTCTGGAGACGGTAATTCGTACATGCGCACGAGCGACAATTTTATTCTTTTGATATTAAAATAACATATAATTGGATAGTATATCAAATATACAAAATCATTATCATGTTATATTTATTATTTACATCAATTATAAATCATTAATATACCCATCCAAATAATAATGTATTGAATCAGAACTACACCACGATGGGGAGACGGTGAGTCGTACGTACGCACATATGGTGACATGTCATTCAAATGTTGGATATAATAATGAATAAGGTTGTACCATATTTATAATAACATCATAGAATATAAAATATACTGGAGATATTATTTTAAAATGTAATCAACAAAGAAAGAGGAAGTGGAAGAAGAAATTAACTTGAAAGAGGTGATGAAATATTTACCTCTTCTTTGGGTTCATCCTTTTAATTTGATCAAAATGGATAATTAGGTTGGAATTATGACTAAAGTATGGCCTCTAGGATGAAGGTAGGATATTTGGGAGGATATTTTTCTAGGGTTTGGATGATCCAAATGGCTTAGAAGGTGTAAATTAGAGATAAGGGTAAGTGCCCTTTTATTAGAGTGTTGAGGGGCACCTTAGGAAAAGATTGAAATATTATTTTATAATAAAATAATTTTATGTTTCTAATGGCTCCAAAATGATTTATGTAAAGTATAAGGTTGGGATTGGTCAAAAAACACTCAAACAATAGGTTTTAGAAATATTTGGTTCACTATATTAACTTTATCTTTTAGATTTAACTCTTAGTTAATTAGTATCACATTTACCATATCTCTTAGTATTTTTATATTATATGGTTAATAAACTCACTATAAACTTTCAAGGGAACCTAAAGTGGTTAATTAATTACATATATAATTTTATTTAAGACCTTTGGGAAAACCTTATATTTTTAGGAATATAATGTCAATTAATAATGTAATGTTTTATAAAAAACTCTTTTATGTCAATTTTGACACTATTTGGTATTTTGTTTTTATAAATTCATAACAACATTATTACGTAAAGAAACATTCATTTAATCAATCCAAAGATGTCACATTAACCTATAAAATTCTTGTGTGTCATCAAAACATTAAAATTATATTTATTTTAACATCCATAAAACCATTTATGTAATTCTTTCATTAATAAGAAAAATACTACATCATCATTTTTTCATATATAAATTAAATTATACAATTTAAAAAAATTATAAACAAAATACCATTATGTAGGAAATATTTTTAGATTTCTAATTAATATTTTTAGTCAAAGTGATAAAATATATAACCCTATGTAAAAATTGTTTTACTAAAAGATATATGCTTATGTCATTTTTGTATTTACTTTAACTTAATTAATATAAAGTGTCATTATCACATACCAGTGGCTCCATGGGGTCCAAAAATCTACCAAAGGATTTCCATGGTCGGACATGTATCAACCAATAGGGTTAGGACCTGTGTTTGGGTAATTTAATATTATTATAATATTATTTCTTTACCCTTATTTACTGGATTTACCTTTTAACCATGGTAAATAAAATATTTACCGAAGTAATTATTCAAAATGTATAAAAATAAAAGTTACCTATTTACACAATTTCGACCTCGTGATTATAAATATGGATTCAATTCTTCTAAATTCAAAACACATAAGTGGCAAAAATTAATTTTAAATTAATTCTCGTTGTCAAAAAAATCGGGTTTTTAAGAAATAATAACTATCAAAAGAATAACACTTACTTCTGTCCAATTTAAATGTGAAATTATGTCCAATGAACAACATTGAATTAAATGGTAAAATTGAAATCCAATTATACTTAAAACCCACTCAATAGTATAATTTAGCACTACAAATTATTTTGATTAAAAAATTTGTTTTTAATTAAAATTTATAATTTTTCACTATTCCTCAAAAACTTAACGTTTTCGAAAAAATACCAAAAATTCACCCTAAGCTAATTTCAATATTATGAACCCAAAAATGAATTTTATTTTGAAAGATAAAATTGATGAAATTTCAAAAAGTGAGAATTACTATTCATAACAGCTAGTTTGATTTGTGGTGATGTGTTAGAATCTCGAAGACGCGTACAATGCAAGCTATTACATTATTCAAAGGGAAACGTACCGCAAAAGATTGGGGTGTTATAGAATATTTATTGAGAGTAAAGATATATAATGATTGATATTCGTGACCATGATGATATTTTTGAAAACTGGAATTTGTATATACCTTGGTGACTAGCTTCTCATCTCCATCATAAACTAAAATCATATCCTTAGATTTAAACAAATAGTTTAGAATGGTATTAAATTCAATCCAATTGTGTTTACTTTGGTATGGGTGACATATACCTATTAATATCAATGCATTTTCAACTTAGGGACTAGTCAAAAACATGGTATACTTGAGCTTCACTATCACAGATGCATATGGGGTCCATTTCATCATCTTTATCTCTTTATTTACATTATGAAACATTTTCGTAGAGAAATTTATACCATGTGACACTTGAAATAATCCACTCATAGATTTCACCATAATAAATATCATTTGCATCCTGTCATTATATGCACCTTGACATAATCGAAGATTCCTCCTATATAAATCACCACAATTATTGATCTGAGGTCTGTATCTTTTTTCTCTCAATTACATCATTGAGAAGAATATGTCTAATGACATCAGAACAACAAATTATTGTATAATTTCATTGCTAATAATTAATATTCTATCAACATAAACTATTAGTAAAATTGATCTTACTCCTAAAAAAACAATTATACACACATAGATAACATAAATATTTATAAATCAATATTATTTTTAGGATTACTCATAATAAATGTTCCATAAAATGGATTCTTTATTTAATAAATATTGTGACTCTATAATATTAATACCTATTTTCATCCATTTGAGTTAGAACCCCTTCTGGTTCTGTCATATATATAACTCCCTAAAGGTTCCCATTAAGGAAGCTTGTTTTTACATCTAATTTTTAAATCTTTTATTTATGTTATAATGATATATATAGAATAGTTTTATTGTATTACATTATTGAAAGTAATTAAATAGTAATTTATAGTCTATGAATTAACTTGACTTAATCCTTTCATAACAAATTATTACCTATAGGTTGAAAATATTCTATCTATGTTGAGTTTCTTCTTGAATTCCTATTTACAACCCCATGATTTATATGCACAAGAGGATATACCCATATCCATTCATGGTTTTAGTAAATATAATCTATCTTGGAATTCATGGATTCATAACATTTGTTCGATTATATACCACAAACTACTTCTGTGTAGATTAGAGGTGGCTGGATCAATTAGTATCTTTATGACCAAAAATATCTAAAGGGGTTGAATCATTGCTCCGTTTTGAATATATTATTACATATAAAATAACATTGGCCATGTATTATGTAGACATGACTTTGTTAAAAACGAGAATATATGAAAAACCATAGGAACACAAGTTTTTAAAATTTTAACTAATTAGTGAGAGTAACTAATCCATTATTTGGTTTGGAAAGAATATAATACCATATAATACACTGAAATTTTGTCATGATCATGGATTTATAACATGTTGGGGATATCCTTACTCTTTCATTGAACAATAAACAAACAATTTTGCATGATCTCTACATGTAGATAGTGACATAAAAAATATTTTCTTTTATAACTATAAGAAACAATTTACTACCTGATTCGTTATGTTATTATTGTGTTATTTGAACTTATTCAAACATTCTCTTCATTCAAGTACTTCTTCATATAATTTTTCGTAGTTGTTGGAAGGAAAATCTATATTCTATTGGTTTTCAATTTTATATGTTATTTAATAAACTCCAATGGATTACATGATATGTTTCCTCCTTATTGACTGAAACCATAAATGTCGGATTATCTATATATTCACTATTATATATTTTTTTCTGATCCCAGCTAAAATAAATCATTTTCTAGTGTCAGACTGATGCCTCTTCCAAATATTTCATTGCTACAATTATTGGCATGTTAATTAGATTATTTATGTACATTTCCATTTCAAAAAATAAAAATGTAAAACTCAAGAAATAAATCAAATGTCCAATGCTTCTTCATAATGATTGTCTAATCAACATAATTCTTATATAGTGTTTCACCTTATATCATCATGTGTTAAAAATGTTTTTATTTGGTTTGTATAAAACTATCATTGATATAGTGTTTCTTGAATTATAAAAGTTCGTAAATCCAATTAATTTTCCCACAGTATGAAAATTAAAATACATAACTACCACTAAAAAATGAGATGTCTTTTGAGGCACACTTCTATTATTTTATGTCTTTAATTAATAATATTTATCTGTAGTATTCACACACAATCCGTTGATTGAAGATAATTATACATAAACATCCATCTGATGACTTCAACCTAAACTAAATATCCAAGGACTCAAACTCTTATGTCTAATCATTGGTTCATCCAATAGACTCAGACTGATTATTATATAAGAGGTCATCCGATGTTCATTTTCCAGTGGAAATTTTTCTATTGACATAATTAAGTTACAACCCATGTAACAACATCAACTTTAATTTGATCTAAAAACATCATAAATTTTAATAAAAATCAGTATAGTATAGTTTATACCCTTATGTTCCATATCAATGTTTTTATTAGAAATACACATCATGTTAAAATAACAATATGTTTCAAACACAAAATTTTTTGTATCATTATGAAACTTACAAATAAACCTTTATTCAAGGGTTTAAAACATTATATATTATTATCATATAATATTCATAGTTAAAACATTATCTTAAGGGTTCAAACATGAAAACATCCTCATACCATTATATTATGAACTATGTACATATAAATTATTTTCTACCCTTTCCATGTTACACATGGATCACGAGGGCTTTCATTACACATGATTTTAGGATCCTTAGCAAAAAAATCATAGCTATATTTTTTTAATCAAGTACTTTTTCCAATAAAACATGTAAATTGTGTAAGATGAATATTTATAAAAACATAATCTAATAACATCAATATGATGGACTCTATTGGAAATGATAAAGACATTATTCATTATTTACTGGCCTTTATTAGACAATATAAAAAATTAATGTGATTAACTTTTGGATAATGAAAGGAAAAACATTCTTAATAATTTCCATAACAACTTACAACTTCATCAAAACAGTCTCAACCATCTTAGCCTATGATATAATCCAATTTGGATTTTATTGTCTATCATGGAACATAAATCACTAAAATGTTGTAACTCGTGAAATGGATTATTTATCCAATAATTATAATACTACATGAGGGAACATGGTGTAGGAAAAAAATAATCATTATACCAAAAAACAATTATCCATATGTAGTGAATTAAGAATCTTTTTCTTACAACTCTCAAGAAACTTCTTAATATACATGAATCGTAAATAAATTACCATATTCATTCAAGAAATTTTTTTCTTAATAAAAATAATTTTCATTTTAATTCATTTCACACAAGATAAAATAACTAAATACACCTTTTAAATCTCCCCCGATATATATTTTTCCATATAATGGAAAAAACCTAAAATCGATAAATTTATCTTACAAAAAAATTTCCCCAGATTGGAAACACTATAAAAAGGAAATATAAGAGATGGTAAAGATCGTATAATATAACCTTCAAGAGAGGGAGGCTGAACACCCATTTTCAGTATCAGTATAATAAATGTTTTCTTTCAGTAATGGTTTGATGAAAATATCAACAAAATGATCCACTATTAGAAAAAAAATCCAACATTATTGTACTCTTCCCCCCATGAAAATTGTTTGAATTGTTATTTTTTATCAATTTGATTTGACCAAGATTATTTAATTGAATTTATAGTGATATTTATACAAATTTTATTTTCAAAATCAATGATAATGGGAAATGTCACATTTTCTAACAAATATTACAACTGAATATTCATCCACATAAGTTTGTCGCTTGGGTGGACACTACGTACTAAAATTAAACTTTATTGATGGTTATTTAATTTTTATTCTTTATAATATAACTCAGAAATTTTTTTTAAATAATGGAAACTCGATTGTATATTGTCCTTCAACCATCAACATAACCTTCCTAAAAAACATTCCTATAAATAAATAAATTGACCTTACTGAAGCTATCATATTTTATCAAAAAATCAGTTATTATCTTTATATATCTATGAATTTTTTTTAATTTTCATAATATAATATTATTTTTCCACACATTTATACATTGTATATACTATAATATAATTGAAAATATCAAATCTTGAAGTTATTAGATATAATCAATATCGTACCAACATCCAAAATTATTTAGGATCAATGACTTTTACTTTTCTATATATATAAAATTGTTTTCCCAATAAATTTTGTAAGAAAGATGGCTTTGAATGTTATATAATAGCCATAAAAATATGAAAATTTATCATACATATCTTCGGATTGAAAAATTATAATTTTTATATTATATTTTTTCAATCCAAGGACGTATTTTGTTTCTCATTTCATGGACATTTCAAATAACTTCTCTATATTGTTAGAGAACATCTAACATTTTTTTAATCATTTATTGATAAGAATATATCATCAAAAAATATGATCAAAATGAGGATAAACCCTTTATTTTATTATATTTGGAGGATTTGATCAACAAATACTTTAATAAAATTCAAATTCCATAAGAAAGTACAAAATTTAGAATATCATATTCATGGATATTTTATTTAATAATACAAAAACTTATTTAATTTTCACACACAACATTCATATTTAAATAACACAATACAACATGGTTAACTGATAAAAACATCAACATCTTGCTCTCTATTAAGAAATGATGTCTTGAAATTCATCTTGAAGATTTTAGATAATTCTTGTTCAATTAATATAAGAAGGATTATGATTATTTATAATATTTCCACAACATCAAAGGTATTAGAATTGTTAATACAATGAATTTATGAGTAAACAATAAACACCAGTCTTTTTATATTTCATTAAATATATCCTTTTTATCCCAACATGTTTTACAAGTCCCACATTTTTCAAATCATGTTTTTTCAATTTATTTTGGGTATAATTTACCTTGTATAATCCATTTCAAACTATTATAGCTATTTATTCAATGTATCTGTCCACTCACAATTATCTAAATATTAATCATTAATTTTTATTTTATCAATTGAGTATTAATATTTATGTGAGACAAACATTATTTTATTCTTTTTTGAATACGATATCCCCAACCTCTATTAATGATATTAACTCCCACTTAATTCTATAAACTTGGATGATATTAAAATATTGATCCTTATAACATGATATATATATATATATTCAAAAATCATCATCTTGAAAATATTCAACACTTTTAAAATCATTATGAACACTTTATTTTTGTTCCCCTACAACCACTATATCATCTCATTCACAAAAGATGGTATAAATCTATTTATTATTCTTATATATCTTATCATGAATATTAACATATTCCATTTCAATAATAATTCCATTATTTTATTATAATACCTTTATCTTATACCATTATGACGTTATCCAAGAATGACTCTATAAACACCTCTCTGACCAAGAATCTGAATATTCTCACCCTTAAATTTTATAATTTAAGGGAAATCAAAGACACTTTAGTGCAACAGAATTGGGGTTTCCTTATACCACATTTCTTAAGGATTCATATTTGAGTTCGTGCTATAAAAATATAGATTCTTAATGTAAACATTGGCCTATATTGATTTTCCTCAAATTTATATATAAGTATCATATTTTATTATCTTTTTCTAGTCCATCATCACCCGTAATCTATTTCTTCTATCAGCTTCATTTCTATATTTGTGTGTATGGTGCAATAAAATCATGACTGATTCCATAAATTTCATAAAAATCCATAAAATTTCAATATGTATATTCACCACCATTATTAGATAAAATATTCATTAAATAATATTCACATTATATTTCTATAAATCTCCTAAATCTCATAAAATTTTTGAGATACACTATTTTAAGTTTCATAATCATAAAACATGTAATGTGAGTAAACTCATTGATAAACAAAATAATGTACTTATATAAGTTTATATAATATTTATTCATGGACCTACAAATACAAAAATATATAATCTCTAATGGATGAGTTAAATTTATCTCAAACTTATTACATATGATCTTTGTAATATTCCTTTGCTAGAAAATTGAACAATATAAATCAAGTTTTCTTGTTATGTTACTAATATCATGAATAAATTAAATCTCATTTTCATTATCATTTTCTTCTTAAACATATTCTTATTCCTTTTAGGATACATATTATCTTCTTCCATCACACTCTTAAAAAATAAAATTTTCATATCACTAACATTAAGAAAAGTTTAACATTATTCAATAGTATTTGATTAAAACATTTCCATTTTCAATTATCAGAAAAAATAAACTTTTTTTCTTAAAAAAAATATTATTACCAATATCATGAATTTGTGAACACAGAAGAAATTTTTTTTCATAACTTTAACAAACAAGGACCTTTTGGATTTTATCTTTTGTTACCAATGGATACTATATATAATGAATTTTATTCTAACTAGCTCATCACATCATAGTCATTTTACCTTCATTATAGTCTTTTAAATTTTTTACAACAACAAATATCCTATAATATCTAAATAACATATGTTGTTGAGTATCTATGTTAATTGAAATATTATTGATTTGAGACTAGATTTAGTAACTTGTGATTTTTCATAAGTTTTTTATTTTTTTTATTTTTCTTTCAATATTATCTATATTTATTTATTTATGTTGGAATCGGGGTAAAACTTCTTTTATATATTTTTTGCATATAAAATATTTTATTAGTAGATTCTAGATGTTAAAATATATTTTAAACCTCCAAAATTAATTTTGAGGTTAACTACATTGAGTGTGTTGACTCCCCCTAAAAATTCCATCCAATTTCTCCTAGAAACACATTAACATTTATTATTAAACTAATATATATTTTATATATGCCCAAATATTCATCTATAACAAATATAACCATATAATGAATATTTACAACTATATCATGCATACTTCTCGGTGTTATGTACATATGTTTTTCCAATATTTTTACATTCAAAGTTGGTCTTTTTTTTAAAAAAATGTTTTAGCTACCTCATAATATTTTCTTCATTGACATATATTTATTTTTAAGATAACATAACTTCATAGAGTAGTATATTTTGTTTTAGACAATAAAACCTTAAAAAATTAGGTTTCAGAACTTCACTTATTATACCTATATACAAGTTTTTATAAAATATAATTTTCTAATGTAAATAATTATTCTTACTTTACAACATTGAGAATTTATAATAAATTTCGTTCTAAATATATATAACTTATTCGATATCTTTCAAAGCATATAACCCCGTGTATAATTAAACCCTAATATAGTATACCATTATAACCAAGCTGTTAAATTGGAGAGTATAACTAGGAGTAATTGAATATTGAGAATTTTATGTTTTAATTGTATATAAAATTAAACCCATTGTTATCAATTTTTTAAATGAAAATAAAATACATTTGATTGTAATATAGAAATTTTTATAAAATACAGTATTTATTTGTAAAATATGATTTTAATTGAATAAATTAAATTAATCAGTATATGTGATTTCTTTTAATTAAATTTACACAATATATATTTAGTAAAAAAATTATCTTTCATAAAATTATTTGTTTAATCCCTATATAATATGAACTCTAGTTTAATTCTTAAAAGTAGATTTTCCAAAAATTGGTTTCATTGGGTATTTTCCACTTATTTTAAAATTAATTTTATTTTTTATTAGAATCATTATTTTAGAAAATGAAAAAAATATATTTTTGAATGATCATGTCAAAATTATATTAGTGTATCATTTTGAAATTATTTTAAAATGAATAATTTTTTGATGATCAGCGAAATTGTTTTTTATTAAAAACTAACTTTTCATTTTTAAAATGTAAAAATATTAGATATGTTTTAATATAATTTAAAATTAACATTTTTCAATTTATTTTATGTATAATACAATTTATGTAAGGGAAATGAATTTTATGTTGATATTTTTTAAAACTACCTTTTAAACATAATAAAATAGTTTCCTTGGAAACCCATTTAATTGATGTGTTTGTATCATTAATTTTAAATTAAATTTTCCACTTTATTGAATTTAATTTTCATAAATATATTAAGTATTTATAATTATCATAATTTAAATAATTTAATATGATAAATATAATTATTCTTTATAATTAACAGTAAAAACAATAAATGTTAAATTTTTTTATGTTTTAAACATGTTTACCGGGGGATAAACAAATATATAAGGCTGCTTTTAATAATTAAACAAGCCAAAGTACAATTTTATGGCCATATTTTGACATCATACTATCCAAAATTCATATATATGGTCATTTTGATGAATTTTTATGTTCATTAACATTATCATTTCATATTCCTTTATGAAATTTCTATGTGGTTTCCATGAAGGTCTCCTACCCCATTATAAAATGAAACATCTTCCCCTCACATATTCAGACATCATAATAATTTTTTATCATACAAATACTTCTTGAATAAATTCCCAAAAAATATATCCATGATTTGGATACTATTTGTTTCCAATAATACCATCCAAAGGGTTCTTAATAAAAGATATAAAGGATGTTTTTCTATGTGAAGGTTATAATCATCACCAAGATCATTCTTCATTACTCATTCTCATAGAAACATCATTTATATTTTAATAAATCCTATGAAATATATTTATATTTTTTAATATTTATATAATAACCATTATTCTTCTCCTCTTCTATCAAATGGGAAATGAAACCATTAATCATGTTTATAGTGGACTACCAAATCGAGAACATGATTAATTTGTTTTTTATCAAAATGTCTGACAGCTAGATATAATGATGGATAAATTTTATATATTTGATTTGATAAAATAATTTCACTTGTAGAACTATAATATCATATCTAACTTATTACCTTCAAATATGTTGTCAAACAATAGCATTCCTTATGATAACATGTGTACTACCGCCTCACGAATAACATGATTCATTTTTCATTATAATTTCACATATATAGTATTAAATATTGATTTTATGAACATACACTATGTATAAAATATAATAATTTTTTTAATGGTGATTTATTATCATCCATTCATTAATCCCATCAATCAAAAATTGAAATCTTTGTTAATGTGTATATACGGCCTCTGACTCGATGAAAAATGTAACTTATAATTTGTCTTCAAAATTTATATACAATTATTTATACAATTAATTTTTATGAAAATTATATTATTATAAAAATTATTTATATTATGGGACCATTTTTAATTTATATGTGCCACACCTAAAAACCCAAAACATATATGAAAAACGAAGCAGTAATTACTCAAAATAGTTCATATATGAAAGAATTATTAATAAATATGTTCAAAAAAGATATAAGTAAAAAATATATGTTGTGATATATATATATTTGAGTATGTTTAGGTACAATATGTATAATAATACCAAATGTTTTATTTAAGATATTGGAACACATATTAAGGATGCCATATCTATGGTAAGGGATTTTCATCTCAATATAATTTGGATGTGACACAAGCCATATATAAAACATGTTTCTTTTGTATGGTGTATATATTGACCATGAATGTACTTAATGATTAATATCATGGAGATTATGGGATATAAATATCAATATAATGATATACCATTAATGGTTATTATGATTAAAATTTTACCAAAGCGGTAATGGTTTTATTAATAGTGTCATTATTATTCCAGATTTTCTATATTAAAGACTCTATTGGGCGAAATATTTGATAATTATTACATAAATCCAATAATTTTAATATATTTTTTCCAATTTAATGTTTTATATTCAATATTATCTATTATTAAACTTGTGATATGAAAAAAGTGATTTTATGGAAAATCATCATTATTTCTCCCTTCGGCCAAAATTAATTTCTATTTCATATCAAAGAATTCTAAAAATGGTTTTAGTAATGGTTGCAATACTCTCATATGTTTTTTAAAAATATTTAGTGACACTTTTTAAAATTAAAAAATTGGAATAAATGAAATCAACCTACACTTTTTTAAAATGTTATCTTTTTGACTTTTTATGAGAAATGTTAAAGGAGTTATTGTTTTAATATACTCAGCATGAACTGAATTTCCTATCATCATGATCATGAATTAAATTAAATATATTATTATAACATTATAAAATTATAAAATTCATTTAAAAATAATTTCATTCTAATATTATAGAATTTTTATATTTTAAATTCGATTTTCCATGTCAAAGTTATATGTTCCTCATAAGTATTTTTAATGAAATTTTTATGGTATTTATTTTTATCAATGAAAAAAACATATTTTAATATATGAATAACATGGGATTTAGTCCAATGATATCGTAATTATTATTATTATTAATGTTTTATGATTATATTGATCGTGCATGTTCTATATATATCATTATATATATTACTCAAAAATTTTATGAATATGTTTATTCATTGGGGAATGTATTAACATTCCATACGGTGTTTTATAATATTAATAATTTTGCTGATTATGTTCCCCCCTCCCTTCAGATGAGGAATGCATTGGGACTGGTAATTTAATTATTAGGCTTTTTATATCCCCCATGATCTATCAGTTGGTTCCATAAGAAAAACTATCTTCGGTATTTGGTTGTGACATAACCTCTTTTTATGATTTCTTTCTACAAAGCCTTAATAGTATATTTATGTTCTTTGGAATTATCAATTCCCACATTATGATAATACATATTGATGGTGATGTGATTATTTTATTAGTAATTTTACCCATTAATATGTTTCAAGATCATGTGGTTATTTATATTGAATTATTTGATCATCATTAATTAATTCCACATTATTATTATTTATTATGTTAATGATTATGTGGCATGTGTTTCCAGTTATTTAATTGGATATATTGATTATTTATGTTTTATTCATTATATCATTCACTACAAACATGCCCATTCAAACTATTTATCTCAACCTTTTCATTTATATACTTTCGTTAGGATTCCATGAATGGTATTATGACTAATATCTAGTGTTATTATAAAGGTAATAATGGATCTCTTGTAGAAAATAATATGATGTATTATATATTTACAAATGAAATGATAAATTTGAGTATATATCTAAATTTAAAACACAATTACAATCGTTTATACATTAGGTTCTTATTTTTTTCTTATAAAAATTAATTCAATTAATAATGAATTGTATGATAAAAGAGTTTGGTTCATTGTTGTTGGTATTAGACTTGGTTTAGTATAAACATTGGAAACCATAATTTAAAAAATATATATTCTTGAACATAACCTTATGAATGAATTTACTGATAATTAAAATTATTATATAACAACAAGAGGTTTTTCAAATGTAGATATTACGCGTGTTTCATATCAATACATACATTTTTTGATAATACATGATGATGCATTTCTAGAACTGTTGGGACTAAGTATAATAAATCTGAAAAGGGTGCATCGGGATTTTACTCGTTCATTACTCAATACATAAAGACTGGTCTTGATACACACATGGTTAGAAACCTTAAGGCGATATGCATATGATAACTTTAATTTTATTTACAACACATTATGAAGTATTTGAATTAATTTTCTAATTTCAAAACATTCCCAAATAAACTAATTTTATAATTATGGGATGTGTTTTCCATAAATTTATCAATTTATGTGAACCGTTTCACTAGTTTTGGGATTACACATTATGTTTAATAATACTATCATATAATATACTTCTTTTCATTCTTAGAAATAGTGAATAGTTTAATGAATATAAACTTTACCAACTAATATTATCCATATAGGGATTTCCCTCATGGTAATGACAATGATGAAGGAGCTAGAGTTAGAGTGAGAGATAATGAAATTATAAATGTATTAGAGTAGTTGATCGAGGTTATGACAAAAAAACCATATATATATACAATTTCCCTCTACTCTATAATGTGACTTAACAATGTTAAATAGTCTCATACCTCAGCAACCTCAACCATTAAATTTACTAAAAATCATTTATATTTGAGAAATGAATAATTTGATTATATTATATATTTATCACTTTGAGTGATAATAAAATGGGGAATGTTTCATTGTATTTTAATTTTTTATCAGTGGATATAGAATAATGTTGTTCATTGAATCAAAACACTATACATGAGTAGGAAATCAGAACCATGTAATTGAATGTTTTTTAAAATATTTTTCTTGGGAAACAATTTTCATAATGAAAACCCAGTGGATATAGAGACACAATTATTTTTTTGAATGAATAGGATGTATAAAATGTTTCTATTATGGATTCCGGCTTTACAATTATATCATAGAATGTTTCAAACTATATACATAATCCAAACTGTATGATTTTTCATTTGGTTGATGGGTTAAATCCAATCTTTTGAAGGTTACAAGTACTCCAAAACTTATCATTATAAAAGGATATAGTATCATCTGATATCAAGATTTAAAATTAATTCTATATGTATTATTTATTCAATAGAAATAAAGTAAAGAATATGGAATAAAAAATCAATACGAATGGGATTGAAAAGAAGTATTTTACCACATGTGATAATTATGGAATGAAACGCCATGGTACATACTACAGGTGAAATGTGGTTTTCATTAAGTGATGAGGTAATGGAAATCAGGTTCATAAATAAAATAGTAATAAAGAAACAAATAGTATTTGGTGATAAAATTTTATGGGGATGGGGAACTATGTAGATGACTTCCAAAAGAATCATGGGAATATACCATATAATATGTTAATGGATCAATGTCTATCTTCTGTTATTACTATATCCGAATATGAATAATTAATGTTATTGTGTATTTGGATTCAGTAGTTATGATGCAAAATTATTTTAGTAATTATATTATTAATAAATGAATCAAAAAAATTACTAATATTGTACAATGGTAATTTTTATTTATGTATTTGAAAGAATAAATTGAATGAAAATGATAACCAAAAAATGTGATTCGTTGAAAATATTATATTTTTTTAATTCTCATGATTTAAGGAAGATAAACCATAATATAAGAAAATGCTGAAATAAAAATGACAAATGTGTGTTTAAGGGATAGTATTGCAATCCATTAAATAGTATATTCATTTCATGTATTATGTTATATTTTCTAGAGTCCAATATATTTTTAGATTTATGAAATATATTCAATAAAATGATATTTCATTTCTGGAAGCATGCATGTACTCATTAATATTTTTTAGTGATCAACGTATTCTTGTATTTTCTATGTTATATTAACTATAACATTATAGTTTTTTATGAAAATATAATATTAAGTTGATTTTAGAGATTTAGTAACCTTTTTACTGACTATTTGAACAATTGATATTTTATACATTTATTTTTTGTTTCTAAATATAAAATATTTATGAAATGTATAAAAAGAATATTTTTGTTATTTTTGTTGTTTTAGGGATTATTGTATTATAGAATAGCATTTTAAATTTTTTTTCTATTTTGAAAATATCTAGTTATAATAGGAATGAAAATTCAATATTTATTTTATATTACGGGCTATTATAATATAATTTTTATTCCATTCAAATGAAAAATTCATCTTTAATTAAAATAAGAAAATGGTATGAAGTCGAAATTAATTGAGAAATAACAAAAGGATGGAATTTTTATTATGAAATATAGTTAGTATTCTTTCACATTTTATCTATCATTTTATTAATGAAACCCATTAATTTTGTGAAAAGTATCAACAAATAATAAAGTTATATATTTACATTCATTTCTAATGGTGTTTTCAACCATTATATATTTACAGTTTTATGGTGGATAAATGTATCTTAACCATTTTATCTATCACTATTATTAGTCCATGTATGTTATTTTATACTTAACAATATATATTTTATTTTTCTTTATATGTTATCAATATTTGGGTACCTAAATATGTTATTTTTTATGTAAACTTTATCCTTATAACTTTTCCATTTCACAATAAGTTTTATTACCCATCTATAAATTATGATTTTTTTTTTAAAAATGGCACATATAGAAAAAAATAAAATTTTGATGGTAAATTTTATTTATTTAAAATGGGAATGTAATACCATAATAATTTAAAAAATATTTATTTTTATATAAATTTATTACCTTAGATATCTTATTACAAACACAACCCGTAGTATAAATGAAATGTACTATAGTACAATATTGTATCCTAACTATTAAAATGGATTTTAGAAATAAGAATTACTAAATTATAAAAAAAATATATGTTATATATATATATAAAATAAATCAATGGTCAGAAAATGATTATAAATGAAAACATACTCACTTTAAACAAAACAAATGTGTTTCTCAGAAGTTATTTTTTTTCATGTATTGGGTTTTATGTTAATTAATTTCATTATTCACTATTGGTGAATTATTATAATAAAATTTATATATTATATGTTAATTATAATTATTTATCATTCATATAATATTTTAATTCTAATCACTAGATAATAATATATCCACATTATTCTTCAAACTATATTTTTTTAAAAAGTAGTTTCAACAAGTTTTTCACACATATTATAAAATTATTTTTCAAAACTAATGAAAAATAATTTTAAAAATTGAAATTAATTTTGGAAATATAATTTTTAGAATTATCATATTATAAAATATTTAATAATTTTCTAAAATGATTAATTTTTTAATGAATTGAAAAATTTTATGATTTTTATTGAAAACTACCATTTTATTTAGAAAATTTATAATTTTACATTTTTTTAAATTTCATTAAAACTAAAATTAATTTAATTAAAATATATTTAATAATATTTATTTCTTTTCAATATAATTTATGTTGATATTTTATATAAAACATTTTATTCTTAAGGAAAAAATTCCATTAGAAAAAAAATTTTGATGTGTCTACAAGTTTGATTTTTAATTAAATTTTTTTTAGTTTTTGAGTGTAATTTTGTAAAATAGATTAAATATTTTTAATAATAATAATTAATTTTGGGTATTATCTTAAAAACAATTTATGGATATAATTGATTATAAAAACCATTACAAATCAGTTAACTCGTTTAAGGTTAAAATGGTTTTACCGAGGGTTAACCCAAAAATTAAGGCCTAATGTTATAATAAAACATGTGAAAATAAAATTTTATGAAAATTATGATACCATATATGTACCATAATATTAAATAAGTTCGTTTTATGAATTATTTTTGATTAATTTTATCATTTTTTATTATTTAGGGAAATTTCTATGTTATTTCCAAGAGGATCACATCCCCCAAATATAAATTGGAACCTCCATCCAAAAAATATTAACACCTACTAAGACATTTATCCTTACCAATTATGAAAAAATATCTACCAAATATCATTATTGATGTTCTATATCTGAAGTAATTCAAAAAATTCTTACCTGATTATCCATAATAAGAGATCCAATGGAGGTTTTTTAAGGATATTGTAATTAACTTTGAAATGTACATTCTATTTTACTTTTTCTATTACCACCTTCATTCATTAATTAATAATTAAAATATACTATCACCTATATATATCAGAAAAAGAGATGTCATAATTTTTATTAATTAACATATATCTATATCCTCTTCCATCAAAAAGTAAATGAATCTATTGATCATGTGTACGGAGGGCAATCGAATCACAAACCTAAGAAAATCATTTTCCATCAATACCAATAATGTCTAGATAAAATGATTAATTATATTTATTTATTTATTTATTTATAAAAAAAATTTAATTTTTTAATTATAATATCACATCTACCTTTTTACCTCCCAATCCGTTGGAAAATAATAATGTTGCTCATGTGCGTAAGTCGACTACAACCTCCATGGAGCGATGTGATTTTTTTTTCATTTGACGTTGATAGTAAAAATAATGTAATAAATGAATACATAGGTTTTATATTATATTTTAATATTTTTTGGTTTTATTATTTATTATTTTATATTATTTTTTTCAACAGTTAAATAATTAAATTAGAGTTAATGTGCACATACCACCTACCATCTCCATGGACGGTGTAATACATTTTTGGGTCTTTGAAATTTTTGTACTACTCTAAATACATATATAATTGATAAATAAGATATCTATATCATGTTTAAAATTCATTATATTATAAAAACATTATTATTTTTTAGGGACTGAAACTTCCTAACAAAAAAATAATTGAAAAATGAAGTGGTTATTACACGAGATAGTGATATTGATAGTGAATTGTTAATAAACTATTGGTAAAATTTTATATGTAATATAAATATAGAATTATATATGTGAATATTTTTTTATAATAAATTTATTTTAATACTTTACTTATTATATAGGTGTTTCTAGAATATATGATAGAAGTCAGACACTAGGTAATAGATTTTAATGTCACTTTTATATTTTTGGGTTAAATGCCACGTACACAAAATATTTATTTTATATAGTGTTTATAATTAAAATAAATGTATTTTATGAGTAATATCATCAATATTATGAGATATAAAAATCATTATATGGTTTTTTATTTCATCAGTTTTATGAACCATGTCTTTCCATTGTGGTAAGTGATTATCTGAAATCTGATTATTATTCAGGATTATTTATGTCAAAGTCTCTACTAGAGGATATGTTTGATATTTTTATCATAAAAAACACTATAATTTCTACTCCAATAGTAATTTATATAAATTAAATTTCTTCCTTTCAATATTCACTCTTTTAGAACTCAAGAGACCTAATTAATGTATTTAATAAAAATTAAATTCATTTCTCTCATTGGAAGATAATAATTTCAAGTTCATGTTTATGTTTTAAAAAACGATTTCAAAAAAATTGTAAAATTATCTTCTGAATTACTAAGTTAATTTTCACCAATGTTCATCTATTTAATTCATGGTTTAAAATTAATCATCTAGTAAATATATAAATGAGGTATTTTTGTGTCTATATAAATTATCAAAAGAATCATTATTTTAATATACTCGACAATAATGGAAATTCCAAAAGTAATGACCACTCATCACATTCATTCTTACATTTCATGTTTCCCTAATTATATTCAAATACAATTTTTTCCAATTATTCTATAAAATTTGTTTTAATTGTGATTTTTCTAGTGAAAAGGTTATTTTCCTCCAGAATGATTTTAATGAAATTTTTATGTTATTTTTATTCATAAATGACAAACACCATTATTATAATTGTTATATACTAGGGATATTTTTTAATGATACCATCATTATTATTCCCATGATTGGTGTATGATATGTTTTAATGGGTATGTACAATTTTGACACCACACTCTATATTACTCAAGATTATTCATGATCAATTTTATTGGTTATGGATTATAATAGCATTTCAAATGCTATATTTTAAAAAAAATGTTTATATAGATTATGTTTCAGCCCTTTAATATGTGGAATTCATTAGGAATTGTACATCATGGGTATGGCACAGTATAGATACTCGATGCATTGATAGGTATCATGAGGAAAACATGCACAGGTAATTATCTGATGACTCACCAATTTATAAATTATGTATTATATTGAGGCCTTGATGATATGATTGTGATTTCTAGTTTTATTCATTACCCAATTATGATATTTCTTATTGATTTCTATGTTATTTGTTTTTAGTTATGATATCCAATGATATGTTTCAACATCATTTCAATACATATATGGATTTATAAGATCATTAATTCTTCATTCCATATTATTATTCATGATTATTTTTTTGATTGAATGGAATGTGTTTTTAGTAATTTTCTTTCTTCATATTTTTTATTTGTTATGTATTCATTTTTGCTTCTACTATACACATACCCTAAATGAGTAAATTAGATTACATATTTTTTAAATTTCTTCTGAATCGGATGATAAGAAATTTATTATGATTGATATGTAGGTAAATGTAAAAGGGAATAGTGAATAAATAAATGAAAATGGTACATTTAATTTTCTATTTTCATTTCTTCTTTGAAATTAACTATAGGATTTATATTTCCAATTACAAAAAATTATTCAGTCTTTTGGGATGGGATTTAATATATCTTATGAAACTAAAATAACGTGACCACCAATTCATGGATAATTGAGTCATATTTGATACAATTATTATCATATATAGTTGATAATATCTGTTGATCCCTTTTAGTTTTACACATTTCATAATATTCACCATCTTTTTTAACATAGTTTATTAAATTTATAAATAATTTCTTAATTTATTCATGATTTTTTTTGAAAAAGTTCTAATTCATCATTTTTAACTTTTAAATATTATTTAAGATTGATGTTTAATCACTTCTCTTCGACAATATACTTCATCAACAAATAATTGTATTTAAAAAATGTATTTTAAATCATGAATATTTTATTTATTTTTTTATAAATTTACATTCTTCATATTAATGTCCACTAATTCATGTATTGTTATATTTGTAAGTCATTTTTTCAATTCATGTTTCAGAATAAACACTATCATAGTAACATCTAATTATAACATAATACTTTCATTAATGGTGAATTATACATCATTCAATTTTTTAATAAGAAAATTTCTTTTAGCATCATCGCATAAGTTACTAGGCTCTTATGCATTTTCATCATCTTCTACCAAAATAGTCTAATAGAGTCCACTTTTTATTTAGAGAACATTTTATTTTTTACTGTATAATATGCCATAGATTTATCAACATTCTTCCTGAGTGATCTAATATATTTTGTATCATCTTCATCTCCTAATTCATCATTAATTCACCAAGCAAAGTTTGTAGAAAAGTCTCATGTAGAGTTGTTTTCGAAACATTATAGTGTAAATATTCATTTCGAATTTTTTCTACCACGTTTCACCTTTTTACAAAATAATGAAATAATTGTATACAAAAATTACTATCTGAATTTTAATTGTTAGAACCACTATATTATTTTTCAATAACATTCTTTTAAATTTTTTTCATGTAATTTTTGTATTAAACAACTTGGTTAGCAATTTATTTATTCATCAAAATGTCTTCCATTATCATTTATTATGTGATGAGAGTGACATATAGGTCATCCAATTATAGTGATTTTGTATCTATATCTTATAATTATTTTAAATTATCCTTTAATGTATCATAATGAATTCATTAGATCTTTTCAAAAATAGTTGAATCTTCCAACATCTCAATATATCATCTTATGGTTCTTATAATGTCATTTAACATTGTAAATAAGTCAACAACTAATTCATTTTTCACCCATAATGGAATATTAATACATCAATATCATTCTTTTTATTTCCAATTTATCCACTTCATTATTTCCTTCATAGATGTTCTTTATCTTTTTTAATATTTCATTAGTTATTCCATCTCCATTATTTCTATGAAACCCAGTTTTAGAGCGTGTGGAATCTATAGCATTTGTGGATCTCCCATTATTCTCAAAATTATTTTTATCCACAACTTTAATAAGAATACCCTTAGCATGACGAACAATACCATCTCTAGTAAATTAGAGAACTTCATATCCATGGTGTATAAGATAAGTAATAATTATATCATTCAATATATGAAATGTATTTCTATAAAAAATACTTATCCCCTCATCATTCAAATTATACTGAACATACATGAAAACATTTCTTCTCTTTTATCATCAGAAAATATTCAACGAATGAAGCCTTCACTCTGATACAATTTTAAAGGTCCAGTCATGAATATTTTGATCACTGAGTGGGGGAGGGGTAAAATATTGATTTCTTTTTTTATATTTTCTTCTGTATGAAAAAAAAAATTCCTTCGATTATAGTGGTATGACTTCTCTAAAATAAATAAAAATCACCTGAACTCCTCTATTTAAATATTTCACAGTTCATTGGAAGTATCTAGTCATTGAAATATTTTGGAGACAATCAAATACCACAAAACTCAGTATAAAACAATCCTTTCTATGTGGTAATAATAAAATGGAAATATCATTACACTTTCCCTGCAATATAATAATACAATATTTCATATACTCTCTTCATAGGTAAAGGTGTAATTAATAATTTTCTAACAACTATAAGAAAAAATTTGCAATATGAGTCCATATTTTGTTAATATGCTTCTTGAAATTCTTCACCCATACTCTTATTGAATGTAATTCTTCTTCACTTTCATTCCTACTAGTGTTAGTTAATTTCTCTTGTCTATCGGGTTTCTATCTGACAGATTAATATGGTAAACTCCAACTAGTGCCTCAATAAATTTTATCTTTATTTATTGAATCCACATTATCATATTTTTCATCATTTCATTGGAAAATATTTCTATGATCTTATGTCTAATAAACATCCTAAAAACGTCACTGTATAATTAGTATGCATATAAATAATTTTCTCCCCCTTTCAAATTTTAGTTGAATAGTGATTTAATTCATTATTCATTATATTATAAGAATTTATAACAGAAATGTATCTCCATATTTCACAATCAACCCCATTTTTAAATGGAACATGTAAACATAATTGGATGAATAGTCTGAAAAAAAAAACATTTCCTGATAGTTAGTGTCTAATAGAATCTATCTAAAAACTAGAGGATAAATATTTCCACTCATGATCCTTATTTGAGTGAATAAACATGTCATGTGATTTATGTCTAGAATATAGAACAAAATATATTATTTTACATAATAACTTCCATCTTAATCAAAATACAATCCAAAATATTGGCTCCAACAATAGGATCATTATTTTCAAAAAAAATTAATTATTCACCATTATTAGTACTAGAACACCATATCAGTTAGGTTTTCTAAACTCTCTTTTACACATATTAAGAACTTATATCTAAGGAATATCCTCTTCCATCGGGAATTGGTTAATCTATTCACTTAAAAACACATATGCATCTTGAGTCATGACTTTATAAAATTTTATTTCACTCTCAATATCTCTATTAGATATAAAATCACATTCATTAAAGTTTACATGTATGTTAACCAAAAAAATTATTATTAAAAGGGAAGTATAGGTAATATCCTTTAATTTCCAAATAAATTATTACCAATATACACATTATGACTTGGTGTGTATGTTTTTTTACTAGAGTTGGCCTTGATAAACTCTCTACAACCCTATTATTATATATGAGGCAACTTGGGTTTATATATTTGATAAATTATATAGAGAATATAATTTTCCTATTTAGTTGGTATTTCATTTAGTATTTCCACTAAAATATATAATCCATATCCCAAAAAGGATAAAGTATCAAATTCTCGATTCATCGTCGATAAAACTATGTCTAAAAGGATGTGGTTCCACATTACAAATACATCATTCTATTGTGGTATATATAGAAGAGTGTTTTAAAATAGAATCTCAAATACTCATGTATAATGGATTAAATATTATTTGGAACATTCTATGAGAAAATATATTATCTTATTTACAATTTTATTCTCAACATAATTCTATGAGAAGATAGATTATCTTCTTCACAAGTTTACTAGAGGTGGCCTTGATTAACGCTCTACAACCCTATACTCATATATGAGGAAACTCAGGTTTACATATATGAGAAATTATATATATATATAATATAATTTTATTCTATATTTGGTATTTCATTTATTATTACCACTACAATATATAATACATATCCCCAAAAGGATATATTATGAAAATTTTAATTCATCATTGATAAAACTATGTCTAAAAGAATGTGGTTCCACATTACAAATACACCATTTTGTTGTGGTAAATATAAAATTTTCTTTTAAAATGGAATCTCAAATACTCATGTATAATGGTTAAGATATTCTTTGGAACATTCTATGTGATGATATATTATCTTATTTACAAGTTTATTTTCAAGATAATTCATGTATTCCTTGACTTTATCAAAATAATCATACTTATACAAAATTCTTTAAACATAATGTAACAAATTACTTTTTTTTACCTTTATATATTTTTATATAATATTATGGACATTTCATCATTGTTTTCATGAAATAATAAGGGTTTCAGAATCCCAAATTAAATATATCCTATATATATATGTGAAACCACATTCAAGAATCTATTCAAAATAAATTAAATTCATGTTGATTAGAGTCTCATATGGGAAATTTAAAACCATAAATAAAATAAAAATTTGGTTTTTACCTAATTTATGATGTATTTTTTGTATGCATCAGGTTAGGAAAAGTTGGAAAATATAAAAAGGACTGATTAGATAATTTAAATTAAATAACATATTTCATTTAATTCATTAAATAAATTTTGTAACATAATTCTTCCCCTATTGAAACCCAACTATTGAAAATCCTCATTTCTATCTACATATCCATTGGATATTTCAAATGGATTAATATGTTATCACTCTGAAAGAGAAAATTTGAATTTGAATCATGTTATATTTGAGTACCGATGGTAGAGTTCTTATACCTCACCAACAATAGAAACATGGAACTATTCATCATAAATAATCAATATAATCATCTTGTAGTGATATTTTATTTATGTATTTAATCCCTATTATTTGTATATTCTTGAATATATTTAATATCTATTTTCATTTCCCAATCCTTTCTGGTTATTTTCATAGAAACATAAATTTAATTATTTGTATTGGAAATGATACAATCTATATCACTAAAATACCATGTGTTTTATTGTTTTAAACAATTGTGATTGGTGTTTATATTTTCAATAAACAAAGAAAAAATTTCATTTTTTATTCTTCCTTTCACCCCCTATTAATTTTCCATTCTATTGGCCAACCATTGGCTAGTTATTCGACCATATATCTAATTTAAATCACCATCAAATCATAAAATCATGATAATTTTTTAAATAAATAGAACATATGTCTATAGATGATTGATTAAAAATCCGAGATGAGATCGTGTTACAAGAATATTGTTAAGCATACCTTAGAGGCACAACAAGTCTGATGGAAAATTTATGGGCTAATATAAATTCCATTTACTAGTAACGAATTGTTAGAAATCAATAACTAGAGATGACTCCTTTGATATTAAGGCCTCAGATGTAGCATTGGGTAGATTCTCAATGAGATGAGTGGCCATATGATAATCATTGATGTATACATCATTATCAATTAAATTCACAACTATATACTATTTTTTTATAATAAAACACATAGTTTAGTATAAATTTGAAACTCTTACATTTTCCAATAATATTAATGTTTCATAATCCATTAATTCAATGATATGTGAAATTTGGCCTGAAAAAGGTGGTTTCCCCATTTATATGGGGTTCCCAATTATGAAATTGAGTATTCCTATAGACCAAAAACCTGAATGGACATGTTATGTTATGCTATCAAGACAGTATAGATGTGTTTGAGGTGTGTATGATTCTGATTCTAGGTGACACACAAACCATATAGATCATTACACAAACTATGTATATTCGTTTTCACATTCCAAGTGGAATTGGAGGACATGTACATGATTTTACTTCAAACCAAACCCTACATACTCTATAGGACATGTTGTATACTTTTATTCCAATGTTATAATTCCCATATAACTTCTTTTGGACTCATAATTAGACACATTAAAATTGCATCCTGATTATATTTTTATGTTGGATGTTATATTATTCTTGTTTATGTGAATGATATGATAGGTGATGGTGTTAGTGAGTCAGTATTACCACAATGATGGTCTGTTAATGACAAGGTATAAAATCGATCATCATAGATGGTGATGGGATCAGCACACTAATAATGGTAGAAAATTTCCATGGGGTGTGGGTCTCTGATATATTTTATACTTAGATATTTGGTACACCACATACACATCTGAGATGGGTTCTCTATATATGGATTTTGTACTCCCCATCATTGATCTTTGGTGGTGTGACATATTAACCCCAAACATTTCGTTGGAAATAGTCAAGGTTCCAATGACCATAGGTGACATCCCCATATAACCAAAGGTTAAAAATAAATGTTAAGGTCTTACCTAGACACTGGTTAATGAATTTAACATTTTAAAAAATATCAACTGTTAGGATGAAATTCAAAAACCCAAACCCAGTATATGATGCATGATGATAAATAATAAAATTTTATTAGAAACAAATGAACAAAAAATTCACTGTATAACAAATAGTGTATAAAAATGAAACTCAAGATTTCCAAGGAATATTTAAATTTAGTAACACTTATGTGTAATCCCCCCAACCAATCCTTAATTGAATATTGATGGTATAGCACCATCTGGAGAAAATAGAACCATGACGATCCTAAAAAAAATTAAACCTTCCCTATTTTATATAATTGAAAATTGTAACTTCATTGGCACAAAAGATCATATAAAATGGGTGAGTAATCATACTATGTAATATTTCTCCCAATGACTTCACAATTCATTCCATAGAGATATAAACAAATTAGATCATAGTTTAAAATATAATTCAGAACTAAGAGAGGATCATCATAACATTTTTCGATTTAAAAACATTAAATTAAAAATAATTCAATTTATCCATCAATGTCATCCATAATTCCCAAAAAAACCCTCTAACAACAAAAAAAAATATTTTTGAATAAAAATCACAATACTCATGTGTGGTGATCTATCCTTCACTAAGCCATCCCTTGATGATGTACATTTTGTTCCTCTAGCATGGAAACTAATAGCGTGCCTATACCCACAAGTCCTGGTATAATTATAAGATTATGACATGAAACACATGTATTTCATGTTCTCAAAACAAATAATACAACAACAAACAATAATTTCTTTTAAAATAATAAATGAATCATCATTCTTGTATTAATGAAAGATGATAATTTAAATCCATATTTTAATGGTTTATTCCAAAAACTTGTAAAATAAAAAGCATTTAAAAACAATAAATATGTGTATTTTCCATTTTTAAATCATAAAAATATTAATTTTAAAATAAAATAAAAAATTTCAATTATATTAATCTATCGTGTTTTAGATCTACCATATAAGAGAGAGAAGGGACATACCTCTTAATAGATTATTTATCAAAAAAATCATAAGGAATCCTCTAGAGTTGATCTCAAAACAAATTTCCTTCAATAAATCCAATTTATGTCTTATCATAATACATCCTAGATTAATTATATATCCATAACTGATTAAATCAAATATTCCTTGTTATATGATATGAAAAAATCCAAAAGTGATTGAGAGTAAATAGAGACCTACCATTGATTTTTAAGATCGATCACATAGAGATCCCTGAAGACCAGTATATAAATCTAACTGAACATCCAAGAATTCTTATTAGAGAAGTATAGTTTAAGAACATAAGGGATGAAGTAAAAAATGAAGCTCTGATGGGTTAAAATATTTAAATTTAGTTTTTTATTGAATTATATAAACACATCATGGTTAATCAACACAGTTAGAAAATTTTTACTCTAACTACATGAAATATAATACCTCCATGCTACCCCTTATAAGGTTTGTTCATAAGTTTTAACAAACCATTCTCTAACAAAACATTTCCATCTATCTCTAGTTACACAATTTATCTTTGAATCCCAATTGGTTTAGACTAGCTGTACCCACCCTCCATCCTCCTTAATCCTATCACATGTTTTCTAGGAGATAGTCACATGGCTTCCCCATACACTTCTTAAAGTGTACACCCTTATAAAAACACCCCCAAAACATCTATATACATCAGAAACTCATACCAATTAATATATAAATTCATAATTCATGATAATAAGATATTATTTTTCTAGAAAAATTGGTTTCAAATTTCCCCACCATAGGGATTTATATCCCCATTAATTTGGATACTTATAATGCTTTAGTAATTTTCTAAAAATAATTCTATGTATTTTATTTTATATACCTATGTAATTTTGTAAATATCACATTGTTTTCATAATATTATAACCAATTTTATTTTTTTAAAGAAAATAACTTCTATTTTACCTCCATGGTATGAATTGACATGTTAATAAGTGTAATATATTCCTTGATATCAACATGATCCCATCAAATAACATGTTAAAAATCATAACGGTACATCCTAAACTAATTTATTAAAAAATTAATTGGATACAAATTGAATCTTGGTAGTTAAAAAACCAATAAGTCATATTTAAAATTCATTCATGTATGTGAAAATGTCTAACATATTATTGAGAAAAAATATCTTACTAACCGAATCGATGATGCCCCATCCTCAGATAGTCTTTCAGGTATACATAATCTCTCACCTACAAGGATTAAAGGAATAATCAATTATCAAAAAATTGTTCCTAATGGAGTTGGGATGAAACCATACCTTTTATAATCATGTAATTCTTCTCAATAATCTCATGAACAGGGAAATGACCAGATATTAAATTTCCTCTGGTCGTTGTAAAATTAATTGGATAATGACAAACAAATCATATACAATGCCTCATAATTATCCATTTGTATTGGGGTAAGATAATTTGTGTTAATTAAAAATTCAAATAAATGTAAATTATAATCTTATGGAACACTAAAAATGTTTACACATGAATGGGTCATGTATTCTAGTTCCTAAATTATTATATCAATATTTTTTACATTATCATGTAAGTATATCATGCCATAGCTTTTGGATCCAGTTAAAAAATAATTCATGAAAATAATTATCCAACGAATTATTTGGAATCATTTGTTGTATTAAATTAATCGAAGACATATTTCCATTATCTATTTGGTGAGAAATTTATTTTTCTCACTAGGCATAAAATGTTGAAGCATGTATTTTCTGTAAATATTTAAAAAAAATTATGAATACATTATATTCTATATCTCTAGATTTCATATTTTAACTTTGTATATTGAATTAGAAAATGGAATTATATAATAGATTCAATAACCCAAAATCTATATAATAAATTTTCTAAATAATATGATAATTAGTGGTGATTTTTCAGTATCATAGAGGATATGGATATGGATTTCACTAGGAAAATGAGGTTGCAATTTTCAATCAAAAAACCTATATTCCTTAATTGTTTGAATAATTCAATGAAAATGAAACATGATATTTTGGTTTCCTCACAATTATATAAAAACATAATTATGGGGAGAGCATTGATGAACTAAAACAATATAGAAACATGATGTTCCATTCTCATGAATTAATTTTCCTTCCACGATCTTTTAATGAAAAACAAGTTTATTCTAATGACAATTAAAATATGATATTTAAAATATGCATCGGAAATAATTACAATATTTTAAGAAAAAAAATTGGTTGGTATGAATTGAATTGAGGTTGATTTTGTCTCAAAATGACTAATATGTCAGTAGGTAATGGTAGATAATCAATAACTAGCTATAATAAAGTAATCATTTTCTATCCCCATTTGGAAGTGGGAGAAGATAGATATGAACATTTTGATGCGTTTATGATGATCTATTCAAAATTATGATTCGACTTTAAAGATTATAGAAAAATTCACTTGATTGCACCTATTTATTCAAATTCTTGAATCCTATATGGTAAATGATATTTCAATGATCTATATTTAGGATGTAGTAATATTTCATCAAATAAAAGTTAGATTTAATCTGATATATATACTCATTTTAAATATTTGATTAAGAGATGAATTCAAGAAGCTTTGGTTCTCCAATATATCATGATCATGATCAATCTTCCCGAAATGGATCAGTAGTCTGAACAAATAATTCAAACCTAGCATAACATTATTTAAGCTTCTATTGTGGATTTTAGTGGCTCATGGGTGGATCATTTGACATTAATGGTGTTTTTTATGATAATGGTTATTAAGACACAATACAAATGATTATTTTTAAGTATTTTCATCCTCTTCATTTTCATTCTCCACTTATTTGGCATAGAGACAATATATACTTAACTATTGGGACCAAGAAGTATTCAAGATATGAATGATAATATTTTGATAATTAGAAGAAATATTTTTTACCAAATCCATCCAAAATATTAATATAATAATTTATATCACCATAAATCTTTTTTATGGTAGATCATGTGTTTTTAAATGTATCTCTAAGTATGGTACATCATCATTTGGGTAAATAAGGGACTTGGTCTCTAATGTATATTCGAAATATAAAGATACACTATAGTATTTTTGATATTGTATATTTTTTGAATTTACCTCAATGATTCAATTTGTTTTATAATTTTTTACATGGATATCAACTAAGGGAATTCCAACCTCTATATTTCATGAGATTATATGAGATCATGTAGATCCGGAAACATATGTTTTAATTATTCATCCACCAAATCATGTCATGTATATTATGGATTTTTTTCCTGAAAAAATTTATTCCACTAGTTTTATTCTCATATAAACATTGTGAAAAGTTTAATGGGACATGGAAACCTAAGAAGGAAATGTGGGGACAATGTCCTAAACATTTATAAGGCACCAAAAAACTCATGATTTGTGGGAATGTGAGACTTAATGATGGGTAGAATGTATTACTCTATAGTATTATATTGATTTACATTTTATTATACTTTTTGATATTATATAATTCGTAGTTTGATATTTGAATGTTTTTGTGATGATTTTTTGTTTGTTTTGGATGTATTCATGAGGGTTCGTGGTCTCATCATTGTTAGGGGAAACTATATGGTTTTACCTGGGCAACCATGAAACAGGATTAGGTGGATAACATAGTGAACACAATTTTCCTAAATTATGTGGGTCCAAAAGAGAAATATAGATAGTGGATCCAATGTTATAATCACATTTAAGCATATTTTGTCAAACTATACTAACCAACCATGCTAGTGGGGCATTTAGAGGTTATAGATGGTGCATAGTTAGATTTTGGTTACCCAAACCATGCATAAAAACTGAGATACATACATTTAAGGCTCTTGGAATTTGATATCAATTGGGTTATAACCCCAAACTATCCTTTTTCCATCTATATTGATAATATATTAATTGTTCATGGTGGTTCCCACTAATTCAGAAGAGTGATTTGTTGGGTCTAAGTGTGTTTAATCTCTAAAATAAATAATAATTATGTATATTATCTCTTTATATTTAGATATACCTATCTATGCACACACGATTAAAATTCTAATCTACTATGTATAGACATATGATAAATATTTTGTTTAATGAGATCTTAATTTTATTATTTAAAGTAAATGATTTTTGATCCACTGATATTTTAATTTTGTTTTGTTATTCCTTGTTTTCATCACATATTGAGAGGTGGGAGGGTTATCCCTTATCAATAATTTTTATAAAACATAAAGGATATGCATTATTAAAATTCATCTTTTATTATAAAAGTAATTAATGGATGATTTCATAAAATAAATCCATCTTTCATCACGGAATAAAATAATGGTTATTGCAATAATATTTTAAGAAACCCTATGCATTATGGTTTTGATTGAATATATTTATGATTAATGAATGAACCATATTCAATGTAATTATTTAAGAAATAATTAATTTATGTGGAATTAATTGGTGTGAGAAATCGTCTTTCATGGGTTACTCCAGTTCATCTTATCATTATAAGGGGCTTTTGGTGTGTACATGGTGCTTAGTTCCATACAAGAAATACATAATATTTTTCACCAGAGATATCTTATTAAAGGATGATCATTACTCCCCATTATTCAAATTTTTATTTGGAAATTATATATGTGCGAGTGGTTGATAATGTTTGGGGTATTCCAAGTTTCATTGATAGAGAAAAATTTCTTTTTTTAGTTTAAATTGGATAAATTAGTAGTCTATTTTGATATTTTTAAACAGTTTATAAATTATATTTTAAACTATATGATAACATTTTCTTATCATTGTGTCATGATTTGGGAAGACTTTTGGGGATAAAAATTTGTTCTGATTACTTCCCTAAGGCATATAAAATTTGGTGTGTATATATTCAATTTTTTCCATGATATAAGAAATGGGGAAGATTTTGTATTTCTCTAGTAGATCATCTTTATGTAATTTTCAAGGGATGGTATCCGAGCATAGAATTATTATAATAAATTGGATTTATTAATTTCATATCAGTTTTGTTGTAATAGGAAAACCTTGTGTTTTATTTATTTTTCTTTATGTACAATGTTTATACTATAATATTTTTTTTTGTCCATTTTTCACATGAGTTATCTTTTTGTATACCACATTCCTCATATTGCTGGTTTGGATGTTTTTATTTTATCTTTATAGGGTGTGTATTATCTAAATTATAAATCATCCCCCAATTATTATGTAATCCCTCAGTATTTATTTCAATCCATTGATGTCTTGGGAATTTCAACTACGCTTAGTGGCACCTCAGGTATTTCCACGATAATGGATTGGTTTGGGATGATATGTGTTCTTTAACCCCCATGTTTTCTAGTATATGAATTTTTTTTAATTTTATTATGAATTAATATAATACATGGGTTGAGTTCAACAAATTTATGGATGGAATTGGATGGCTTGGAAATTTTTTATTGGTTCACAGCTTGAGTGTGGTTAGAGGAAGCAATGTGGTCTTATTTATGAAACAATGTGATATATTATATAGGGTACAAAGACTTGCATACGTTTTCCAACCCATGTGAGCTCCTAGGAGAAATAATACAAGAGGATATAGATCGAAAATCATGATTTCCACAATCATTTTCAAACCCTATAAACCAACCTTTTGAGAGTGTTGTTTAGTGGAAGTAACATGCATGATGTTAATGTACTATTTTCTAGAACATCCGAACTGACCCTACTATATGCACTTAATGATCCAAATATTAGATTTTATTTTGGTTTTAACCTTTTATATTATTATTTTCCAACTATCCTCAATGTATATTGATATAGACTCCACTAATAAATGTTCATGGTCATACCCATTTATCTATAAGCTTGTTTGGTTGAATCATGGATAGTCAGATCTCAAATATCCATAATAACTCTCTATATTTCTACTTTCTCATTAAACATCGATAAATATGGGCACATGAAATTTTAAATATAGGTATTTATGGATAAATCAATTATTTTTTATTTTTTATGATAAAATTATTTGATATATTCCACGAAATGACTTTTTGGCCAAGATCTAAAGGTTTTTGTCCCTCTTTGTTTTCATCACATGTTGGCAGGTAACTGGATTCTCTCTCTTCTCTAAATATTCCAGATCAAGATGTATTTTTTAAATACATTTGTTTTCCTTATATTTGTAAAAAGATACATTTATTTTTTCAAAAAATAAAAAACAACTTGATTTATGAGTTTTACGTCTTCTTTCTTGGAATAGTATTTGGAAAATCCATTTGAAACATTGTTATAAATCATAGTTTTTGTTTAATGAAGAATGATGATATATGTAATTTTTTAAGCGAATTATTTTATTTAAATGGAATTTATTTTTGTGATAACTCTCCATTTATGGATTTTATCTATTCATATTTCAATTATATGGGCCTTGATGGTATAGACATTGAACACGCTATTAGAATACAAGAAGAGAAGGTATATCACCAAGGGATGGATTAGTGATTCATGGCTAAGCACTAAATATTATTTTTATTTTCATTCAGAATGAATTTGTGAGTTAGTATATGTATGTGTTTTGGGTATTCAAAGTGGTATTGAAGGATAAATTTCACAGTTGATTATTTATGCTTTTTTAATTGGAAAACTATTTTGATATTCCTTGATTTTTTATAAATTAAATTCTATAATATATGATATTATGTTATTTTCATAGTTGAATTAGTTTTGAAATATATTTCTAATGGACTATTGTGTATGATTACTTAGCATCTATCACTACAGAAAAACGTAATATCTGCGACGGGCGATTTGCGACGGGATCCCGTCGTAAAAGACCTTTTGCGACGGGGCTCCGTCGCATAAAACGGCGTCGCAAATAGTTGTTTTTGCGGCAGTCCCGTCAAAAAAATAGTATTTGCGATGATTTTTTCCCCTGTCGCAAATTGTTTTTTTATATATAAAAAATGATTTTGTGACGGGTTGTCGTAGATATATTAGTTGCGACGGGTTTCTGATCCTTCGCAAATGGGAAATTTAAAAAATATTTGCGACATAGGTATTTGCGACGGACCGTCATAGAAATATTTTTTACGATGTGTATTCTTCCTGTCGTAAATGGGACAGTAAAAAAATATTTTACGATGGGACACCACATTGCAAATACTCCCATCACAAATACTGAAAAAAAATAATTAATACAAATCCAATAATATTATATAAAAATAATAATAATATTAATAAAATAAAAAAATTATATTATTGTAATATAAATAAAAAATATATAAAATATAATTATGAAATATTAATATATAATAATAATAATATGAGTATAAATAATATTATATTATATACTAATACTAATATTAATAATACAAAAAATTAATATAATATTATTATTATTAAATTATGTATAAAATAATATTATTAATATTAATAATATAAAAAATTATATTATTATAATATTAATAATAAAAACTATATATAATATAATTATGAAATATTAAAATCAAAAAATAATAATAATATGCATATAAATAATATAATATTATATAATAATAACACTAATATTAATAATATAAAAAAGTAATATAATATTATTATTATTAAAATAAACGTATATATTTATGAAAAAATAATATTAATATTATCAATATTAATAAAATTATAATATTACAAACTTCTCAATATAAACAATAAATATAAAATATTAAAATTAATATTACTAAAAGAAATAGACATTAAAAATAATACTAATAAGTAATAAAATATTAAAAAAATAAAAACAAATTAAATCATGAAATATTCGTACCAATATGAAAGAGGAATTGTAAATAGTTAATATGACAATAAACTATGAACTCAAATGTTTATTACATGTAAAAAAATCACTGGGGGTGGATAATCTGGAGGAACTGGAGGAGGTGGTGGAGGAAACTTCATCCCTAAACTATGAGTCAGACGACGCATGTACTCCATCTGCTCCTGATGTTGCTCCTCATATCGACGCCTCTCCTCGTTCTGCTGCTGATGCATCTTCTCCTACCATCGATGCATCTCCTCATCGTGTTGCTGACGCATCTACTCCTACCCCTGACACAAATCCTCTATAAGCTCACTCTGAGCACGCAGCTGCTCCTGATACTGTGAGGTAGAAGATGATGTCTCTCCCCGAGCTCATCTCGAGCCGGACGCCGACATCGCGGCAGTACCATAATAAGCTGCAGGAGTCAAATGAGGGATGATACCAACTACTTGGCTCTTTTCGAAGCCATACTGGGTCGCTTGCATCCATGTCGTCTAATCAAAATGGTGGGCACTAGTATGATCACCCGTCTCGTCATGACTCTCAGCTTGTGTTTGAGAGGTCACGGCCTCATATGGCTCCTTAAGTTTCAATTAGAAATTAAAATAAGGAAAAGATTAAATGCATTTAATTTTCAAACTAAAAATAAAATAATACTGAGTACAATCTGATGTTGGCGGTCACCTCTAATCTCTCTAGTAGCCAGATCAGTGTACATCCTCTGATAAACGCCGTACGTCATAATACCGGGCTGCTCAGCTTCCTATATGAATATAAAATAAACTGATTATATTTAATGTTGTATAAAATATTAAAAAAATTACTAACCAGACGCTCTCTATGCGCACTGAATGTACGACTACCGGCTCGATGCGTCACCTCTTGTCTCCCCCAATTCAGTCAACCCAATGCAGATCTCCTCTAAAACCCACCACCCAACCAGTGTGTGCATAATCCATCCCAAACGTGAGATGAAATGTACTCTGGTCGATGGGCTCTATAGGACCCATCAAATTCTGTCACTCCAGCTTTCCTCATAGCCACCTTTCTCAAATTATGCAAAAACTGACGGAAACGGTCACGGATAGACACCACCCATGCCGTGTGGATAGTGGCATGAATTCTCTCATCGATGGGATACCATAAACACTAATATAAAGTTATTAATGAATTAAACTTCAAAATAAATAATATTTAATTATGTACCAGCCAATGATCGAACATGGAGGCCTTCACATCAGTGGGAATCTGATCCCATGTGAGCCAGGGCTGAGAAAAATAATTGTGCAAGATAGTGATCCCCAATCCATTAGCTATATGCGTAAAACTATGGAAAAAAACAAATAATCAAACAATTATAATATAAATAAATCATAATGAAATATAACTAAAATGCACATGTTACTATACTACCGCATGTGCACATCGAATCCAAGAGGTGGACGTCGCTCAGGGATAGGATCTGGAATCATCAGTCTTGCAAGACCACGCCCCCTCCGAGTGCTCCATGTAGTGCCAATAGCCTAAGGGTCAGATGACTTAAGAACCTCATCATCCATAGGTAGCTAAGCCTCCAACAACTGACGATACATTTTTGAGTCCATCTGAAACATGAAATTATTGTTATTAGCAAACAGTTGAAAATAACTATTATGTATAGATATATATATTTGTTATGATTCTAACCAGCATTTTATTGTGTTAATTTTCATCTTCATCATCATTTTCATAGTTTTCAATGTCAATGTCTTCATCTTCCTCATCAACATCATCAATTTCTATATTAGTTTCACTTTCATCATCTCTTGTCATTTCAAATTCAGTTGTAACATCATTGAAAACATCGTCACCATCGACCCTTAACTGTGGGGTGTCATCCTTGATATTCATGTCTCTTTGTGAAAAAGATGTGTTTTGAGGAGTGTCTTGAAAAATTTCATTTCATTTCACTTCAGTGGAACCACATTCAGTTTGAGTAAACTGATTTTCTTGAGATTTAACTTTTATTATACTCCACCAATCATCCAACTCTTTTGCAGTAGCACAGTATTTTGCATAATAAATTTGATGTGCCTGATGAGCCAATAAAAATGGTTTATTTAATGTAAAAAGACTTTTATGTTTAATATCAACAATTCAATGATTCATATGAATACGCAAGCCTCTCTCAGTATCCATCCATTGACATTTAAAAAATGTTACATAATTCTATCCCAAATAACACAGTTCAATAATTTCTTCAAGCATGCCGTAAAAGTCAACTTCAATATCTCTATGATGTGATCCCTTCAAAAAACACCACTATTCATTGTTTTCTTTGATTCCTCATATGTACGTGTATGAAAGCGATAACCATTCACCACATATACATTATAAGATTTAACTATTTTGGATGGCGGGCTACTCAATATACGCAATCGACTATCAACCCTATCAGCATGTACAGATACCTGAAAATTTGTAAAACATTTATCACTATTACAATTAATAAATTGATTTTATATGTAAAACAAAAAATGAATGTACATTACCAGTTTTTGGAACCAGTAGGAAATTTTTTTTTTCCGACGCTCTTCTAAGAGAGGTGCTGTAATTTGTGGAAATTGTTTCATGATATGATCATCATATAACCTACAAATACAATATGATTAATTTACTATAACACAACCTATAGAAAAAGGGACAAGATCACTCACTATACAATTGGTGACATTTCTTCACATTTGAGTGGAACATATGTATGAGCTCTATGATGTTCATCATCTGAAATCCATCTATCATGAACTCCACCAAAGCCATGTTTGGGCTAATTGACAACTGATAATTGATTGTTCATATCATCATCAACATTCCCCTCATTCTGGCCCATGCGGTTAAATTTTGAGGGATATTCAGATTCAAAATAATGAGAGTAGAATAAAGCAATTTTTTCTTGAAAATAAGCTTCAGCAATTGAGCCTTCAACTGATGCTTTGTTACGTACTTTTTTCATCAATTTCTGCATGCATCTCTCAAATGGGAACATCCATCGAAACTGAATCGGACCTCCACATTTTGCTTCATGTGGAAAATGTAATACCAAATGTTCTATTGAGTCAAAGAAAGCTGGCAGAATAATTTTTTCCAGTTTTCATATAATTACAACAACAGCTTCATCCAGTTTTCATAGTGCATCGTAGTTTGTTGTCGTCGGACACATGTCTCGAAAAAAATATGATATATCTTTTATCGAATCCAAAATCTTATAATTCAAAAAAACCTTTTAATCCAATAGGCATAATTCTTTCCATTATAATTGGAAAATCATGACTTTTTAATCCTGTAATATAACCATTTTTAAGACATCTTCCCAATTTCGAAGCATAGCCATATGGAAGTCTCAAATCTGCAATCCACTGACAAAATTATAAGAGACTCTCTTTGTTTAGTGTCTAAGCTACTTTTGGCTTCATTAATCTCTGTGATCTGACATTTTCAAACAATTCAAGTTCTGGTCGCCTGCAAATTTGGACAAGATCTAATCGTTCCTTTACATTATCTTTGGTTTTACCTGGTGTATCCAAAACAATATGAAATAAATTATCAAAATAGTTTTTCTCAATATGCATGGAATCCAACATGTGTCGGACCAACAGATCAGACCAATATGGAAGATTCCAAAAAATGATCTGTTTTGTCCAATTGTGTTCCTTCCCAAAGCCATTAATTTTCTGTTGGTTTATTTTTGGTCCAAAAGTGATGGAAGGTAATGAAAATACAACTGATTGTAACTTTGTACCTAAGATCATTTTTGGAGGTTCATCCCTTTCAATTCTTCCTTTTCTGAAATGATATTTATTCCTCTGAAAAGGATGATCGATTGGAATAAATCTATGATTACAGTCAAAATATCAAGGTTTTATTTCCATTCACGAGCATAAATGCTTTTTTTCCTCCCATACAGTAAGGTCATGATTTTGGACCATGTGTACTCCAGCCAGATAACATGCCATATGCCGGGAAGTCACTAATAGTCCACATAAAAGCAGCTTTCATTACAAAATTTTGTTTCGCAGCAACATCATATATACCAACACCATGACTCAATAATAAATTTAACTCATCAATCAATGGTTTCAAATAAACATCAATATTCTTTTTCAGATGTACTGGTATTAATAATGTCAAAAAGATATAACGCTCTTTCATCAAAATCCATGGAGGTAAATTGTACGGAGTTATAAGGACAAGCCAAGAGGAATAATGACTACCAAAAGATCCAAATGGAAAAAAACCATGAGTAGAAAGACCCAATCGCACGTTCCGAGATTCTAAAGAAAAATACAGATGCACTTGATCAAAATGTTTCCATGAATCACCATCAGATGGATGAATCAATCTTTTACCATTTAAAATATTGGTTTTGTGCCATGACATCATTGTCGTTGTGTTCTGAGACATAAATAAACACTGGGACCTAGGTGTAAGCAGGAAATATATCAACTGTTTTACCAGAATCAATCCATACTTCCCTGATTGAGCTTCTTTATACCTCGATTGTCCACATGTGGGACAACTATCCAACGACTCATTTTCACCAAAATATAAGATGCAATCGTTTGAACATGTATGGATCTTCTGATAACTAAGGCCAATATAACAAACCAATCTCTTGCTCTCATAATAATTAGCAGGCAGCATATTTCCTTCAGGTAACAGTGCTTTAACCAATGAAAATATCTGATCAAAATAGTTATTTGACATTCCATTATCTGATTTAAAAGCCATAAATTTTGCAACTGCTTCTAATTTTCATATCTTGCAACAAGGATATAATGTTTCCTCAGCAGACCTAAACAACTCAGCAAATTCAGATGGTGCCAACTCGGGAGGTAAATCAACATCATCCTCGATTTTAGTTTTTTGAACGGATGACCCTGTAACATCATGTACTAAATTCTGAAACTGTGATGGATTTGGAAACAAATTATTAGTATCTTCTCTAGAACTGCGTTCACCGTGTTGATACCAAAAAATATAATCTGATTGAAAACCATAACGTAAGAGATGTTGTCCAATGATGCCAAATGTCTCAACCGTTCTCATAACACATTTTTTTCAAAGTCACTTAATTGTCCCTTATGAAACAAATTCTGGGATTGATGATGCAAATGATAAGAAAGCTTCCACACCATCAACATATAGAGGATTAAAACTCGAACCGTTTAGATTTCTACGCTGATTTATCCAAGCGCGAACATCTAATAATGATTGATGTCGAATTCTTTGTTCCATATTTATATATATGTTTCTAAAAAATTTAAAACCATTACTGTTGTTAAATAATTTGATATAAGAAAAACAATATCCTAAAAAAAGAAGATACATAATTACAGTTATTTCTTAGTAATTACCAATAATTATAGGCGACACAGTTAGTTTGTAATCATCCCCACTATTTATTATTAATTAATCAATACCTAGCAATACTTGGAAAAATGAAATATGCTTGAATAATGAAATAAAATTTTGTAATCATTGTTGTGGAGATTATATTACTAATTATTATTATTTTTTTCCAGTGGATTGGTAGCATCTCTTTTGCCTGACGACTCATCTCCTTGCAAGGAGATTAGTCGTCAGGTAAAAGAGCCTCTTTTGTTCGACAGCTTATCTCTTTTTAACTTTCTCCCAACTGAAATCAGTATTAAAAAAATCTCTGACATTCGTTCGAGCACATTTTTCATACTGATTTCAGTGGGAGAAAGTAGCAAAGATATGAGATATTGAATAAAAGGTAGCCACCAATCCACTGGAAATTGTCCCAATTTATAACCATGTACTCAAATTTATTTTATTTTTGATTAATTATTACTAATTATTTCTAATTATTATTAATTATTACTAATTATTAGAAATATCAATATTTCCAATAGATTATTCTCTATTCTTAACATGTTCAAATCATAAAGGGTCGTCAATTTTCAGGTCATGCCCAATAAAAAGTTTGTGTCACCCATGTCCAATGTAAACCCTATAATTGTCTTTACATGGTTGATCACCTCGCAAGTAGTGTTACAATAGGATGACACAAGTAATTTCATTCTAATGCATAAGAATCATTTCGCATGACCCTTTACATAGATCATTATTCCTTGAAAAATTAAGAGAACTTCAGTATCTTTCCCTTAATTTTTCAACAAATAATGGTCTATGTTAAAAGTCATGTGATATGATTCTTATAGATGAGAAATACATGACTTGGGTTGTCCTATTGCAATGCTACTTGCAAGGTGATCAACCAAGCAAGGACAATTATTGAGTTTACATTGGACACGGTTGACGCAAACTTTTTATTGGTCATGACCTGAAAATTGGTGACCCTTTAAGATTTTAACTTGTTAAGAATTAAGCAAAACATGTTGAAGATATTGATAATTGTAATATTTTATAAATTTTTTATAATTTTAATAATATTAAAAAAAGTATAAATATTAAACATATAATAATAAAATAATTATATTATTAGTATTATTTAATTATTAATACTATAGCAATATAATATTTTATATTATGTTACTATTTATGTTACTAATTATAATACTAATTAGTAATGCGATGATATGCATTTAGGTCGAGTGGTTAATCAATCGTTGAATAGAAAATCAAACGTGATTAACCGCTCATCTACCTCAGTTTTCTTTTCATTTGTGTGTTGAGGTCGACAGGAAACTTCTGCCTCCACATGTAATATTTTCTATTACTTTCAAAATTATAAACATCCTCACCTCTATGCTGGTTAGGAGGTTGATAATTTTGACAATAAAAACAAATATTACATGTGGAGGTAGAAGTTTCCTATCAAGGCTTAACACACAAATGAAAAGAAATTGGAGGTAGATGAGCGGTCAATCACGCTGGCTAATTATCCTAATTATTTTTAATTTTTTGGTAATTATTTTTAATTGTTTCCTAATTATTTTTAATTGTTTCCTAATTATTTTTAATATTTTCTTAATTATTTTTAATTGTTTCTTAATTTTTTTTAATTTTTTTCTAATTATTTTTAATTGTTTACTAATTATTTTTAATTGTTTCCTAATTATTTTTAATTATTTCCTAATTATTTTTAAATTTTTCCTAATTATTTTTAATTGTTCCTAATTATTTTTAATTGTTTCTTAATTATTTTTAATTTTTCCTATTTATTTTTAATTATTTCCGAATTATTTTTAATTGTTCCTAATTATTTTTAATTGTTCCTAATTATTTTTAATTTTTCCTCATTATTTTTAATTATTCCTAATTATTTTTTATTGTTCCTAATTATTTTTAATTTTTCCTCATTATTTTTAATTGTTATTAATTATTTTTAATTGTTCCTACTTATTTTTAATTGTTCCTAATTATTTTTAATAGTTTCTAATTATTTTTAATTGTTCCTAATTATTTTTAATTGTTCCTAATTATTTTTAATTTTTTTTAATTGTTCCTAATTATTTTTAATTGTTCCTAATTATTTTAATTGTTCCTAATTATTTTAATTCTTCCTAATTATTTTAATTGTTCCTAATTATTTTAATTGTTCCTAATTATTTTAATTGTTTATAATTATTTTAATTGTTCCTAATTATTTTAATTGTTCCTAATTATTTTAATTGTTCCTAATTATTTTAATTGTTCCTAATTATTTTAATTATTCATAATTATTTTAATTATTCTAATTATTTTAATTATTCTACTTCTTTCTAATCAATTAAATCTAATTATTTAATAATTATTTGATAATTATTTTAATTGAATATAATTAAATATAATTATTTCTTAATTATTTGATAATTATTCTAATTATTTCTTAATTATTTGATAATTATTTTAATTAAATCTAATTAAATCTAATTATTTCTAATTAAATATAACTATTTATAATTATTTCTAATTAAATATAATTATTTCTAATTATTACCAAAACATCCTCTGGGAGTGTCGAACCAAGAGTGCAGCAAGGCCCGTTGTCGTTTACCAGGTTACCCTGAGTGAAGCTCGAAACACCTTGTCAGAGTTTTCACTCCTAGGTACATCTGTGTTAGAGCCGCCTCTACTTGTTCGTATCTAGACAAGGATTATTTGGTACAACCACTTAATCTAATTATACTATATAGCCACTAAACATTCTATTTAAAAAAATAAAAATTAACAATTAAAAATAATTTAAAATATATATATATATATAAATACCTTCGATATTTTGAAGCAATTAACGCCTTCTGACTCCTTCTCTCCTCTTCTCGTAAGAAAAAATTAAAACGAAAGAAATTTTATACTTAGAACTGGATGTTAAAGAGAGAGAGAAAGAGATATCCGAATGATTTGGAAAAAAATGGGAGGGGGTATATGTAGGTTAGATTATTTGCAACGGTCTTATTTGTGATGGGATACCGTCGCAAATACCTTCGCCCGCATTAATTACAGGCGGTGGTTAAAAGGGTTTTTGCGACGGGCCCGTCGCAAATAGCTACCTGCCGATATACTATTAGCGACGGGAGGATATCCTCATCACAAATCCCTATTTACAACCATCGGTATTGGTGATTGGCCCCGTTGCAAATAACTTCGCCCGCATTCATTACGGGTGGTGGTTAAAAGTGTTTTTGCGATGGGCCCATACCAAAAAGATGCCTGCCGACATACCATTAGCGACGGGCAGATATCCCCGTCCCAAAATCCTATTTACCACCACCGATATTGGCGACGGGACCTGTCACAAATAACACCTACTACGGGACAATTTACCCATCGCAAATAGTATTTACCACTTCCGGGTAGTTGCGACGGGTAGAAGGCGATCGTCGCAAATAGGCTACCCGAGTTTTGGCACTCAAACCGCATCATATCTATTGCGACGAGTCATGTACTCCCATCACAAATAACTAACCATTTGCGACGGGAATATATTCCCATCTCAAATACGCTTTTCATCGGAGTTTTTGTGATGGGAATAAAGCCCGTCGCAAATACCCTGTTGCAATAATCAGTTTTTCCCGTAGTGTATATATTATCTATAGTTCTTATACATATGTTGTTTTCCATGATACATGAAAGGAGAAAGTTTCATATTTCCCCATATATGCATCATGATGATATTTTCTCTTGATGGTAGAAGAGTATGGACTTTATCTTAGGGTATTTTATTTGGATACAACATAAGTGATTCAATGTTGGGACCTTAATTGGTTCTCTAGAGTCTTATTCCTATAATACTACATTCCTACTCTGATTCAGTTATGAATTGGAATTTTATTCGCGTCATAATTTTTATACTCATGCATCATATAGTTGGCTTGGTAGATTTTATTTTTTATAATATGTTTAATTTTTAATAAGGAGAAATCGTTCCCCTTTATATAGTTAATCCCTATACATTTATTTACAACCATTTATGTTTTGGAGATATTGGGAAGGGTTAGTAGAACCCCAAAAATTTCCAATGAAATTTTTGGTGTCGGTATTATACATATGGGGATCAGTTACTCCATTAGAGTTTGTAATTCCACAACTAAGTAATTTTATAGGGAACTGTGGTTTCTCCATGGTATTCTAGTGAGAATTATTTTATGCTACATTTTTCAGCACAACTATAGAATGTTTACCAATTTATATACACATCATTATTAGATTATTGTGAATTTGAGATCATCCCCTTTCCATCAGTTTGATCTATTACTAATTTTTACATATCTTTTTGGTGGTCTAGTTCAATATTCTTATATTTATATATGACTAATCATATTTATTAACACCCCTATGGTTTTTAGGTATCCCTACTAGTTATATATATACTCATTCCAATATGGTACTTTGCCACATAATTCTCATCTTATGTAAATGATATCATGTTAGAAAGTAATGTTTATGGGCCTAAATTTGGTGTATCCTTGTAATACTCATGGTCAATAATCATAGTCTGGGGTGGGTATTAGTGTTTGGGGTATTGTTTCTATATCAAATCTATTAGTTATATTTGTAAATTCCTTTATTGGCAATGAATTTTTCACATTTCAAACATTGTTTATATTTTTATTTGTACACACTTTTTTTGTTAAATTTTATTACATGTGTTGTTTCCTCATGACTAATTTAGTTTATATTAACAAATATTTTTATTATGTATATGTAAGAGTTTCTTCATATGGGTTCATTAGAATAATTTCTCCCGTTTGTGTGAAATTCCTAATTTGTGATAGTTTCTGTCCCTTATCTAATTAAAAGTGGGATTGTGGTCTTACTCTAGGATTACTATTGGTCTATTTGGGGACCTAGTTGGTTGGAACTTGATAGTTTGATATAAAAATTTTCTATAAAAGTGTCAGTGTTTGGAATTATATATATTTTGATTGTTATTTTTTTAATATATATAAATGGTTTCTAGGTTTCTATAGTTCGACATTCAGGATTGAGAACCTACTGGTTGTGTAGTGGATGAAATATTCAAACACATGGTCTCTAAAAAATAATGTTGAAAATTATTTTTCATGAATCATTTGAGGGAAAACATTGTTATATGCATGATATAGGAATTTTTCATTGACTTTCATGTTCATCTTTTCTTTCCTCACCATATATACTCATATAAACATGGTATGTAGAATTATTTTTCATCATAATTATATTATGGAAGCTATCTAGGATAATGAGATAGAGTCGAAATTATGTGAAGTTATTTTATGAGTCTTTAGTGAATAGAGATCACGAGGTGACCCATCCATTTGAGAATAGAGTAATTCTTCTACCAAATGAGTAGAACAAGGTCTTTTCTTAGTAGTTCTATCTAATGTTATTATACATATTTAATTACTAACTATTTTCATTTGATACAAAAATGAATCACTTAAATTTAGTGAAAACCATTATTTTAAATGGAATATACAGCTAATTTTTTTTAATAATACATACCCTCAATAATTTTGAGGATATACATCAGTTAATTTTTTGAGTGTTCTATATTGAGAATTCACATGATACATTAGATGTCTTCAGACGTAAATTATTATTGTTAAGGAGAAAAAGGACACTGATAGTGGTCATGTCACATTGAAATATGATGAGATGAATTTCCTAGTTATATGCCATAATGGAAGAGGAAACATCATTATTATTGATCCCCATGGGGTATTCAAGATAGAACATTTTGTGGAAATTCTAACAGAGGGGTTGGATGTGCTCTTGGAGGAGAAGATTCATATGATGGGAAATACTCTGATATACATCCACCAAAAACCATAGTTGTAAAATTCTAGGATAAATGTTATAGTGGATTATTACATGTTTTGTAGAATATATTGAGGGGATAATCAAATTTTACAAGAGATAATTTGATGTATGATATTTTACTTTTCATTTCTAGCACCAGTATATATAAAAATGGTGTCAGTCATTCCTTCAAGACCAAATCCATTTTCAGATAGAATAATATTATTTTATATACATTATCCCGTTAGTTATGGTAGGACATTTCTTGTGGAATTGGCCCATTTTTTACTCCTTCCTACAGTGCAAGTTACTTATCAATGTATATATCTTAACATGGAATTGCATATTGGTTTTTATGAAACTATATGGAATAATTTATAGGATGGACTAGATATCCATGTTATGTGGATTTATAGTCATTCATTGGATGATATTTCAGTTACAATGGGTGAGGGGATGATATTATCTTTCAAAGGAGAGAAGGATCTACTGACAGAGTAAGTATAACTCATGTGTAGGAATTAGAAACATATCCCTCATAAAATGATGAGTCTATACCTTGGACCATCATGTTCAACAGATTAGAAGAATCTATTATGAGTATATGTGTACATGTATGTATTCCCATAGGATGTTTTGGGACTAACTTGATGTCATTTGATCAAATAATTCTCTAACTTTTACATCGAGACCATGTTGATGTATTCTATAGAATATCAAACAGCCCCTTCATAGCACCGTGAGATAAGGGTGATGTTTGTGGTCCTCTGGGAGAAGGGATTAATTAGTCCTTTTATGTCTCCCCTAGGTATATCCGATGTTTTTTTTCTATGAATGGAAAAAATATCTTGATGAATGTTTTTGTTTATCATATCTTAAATCAACTATTTATTAAGAATATGTACCAAATTTCAATGATAGAGACCTCTTCATTGAGGAAAAATTTCATAGATAGTTCTAAATGATTATCATCAGGTCTAGATACTAGAAATTTTAGGTTTATGAGAAGGATATTATAAATATTAAATTATGTGTTCATTATGGAATCTATGAATTCTTTGTGATTCCCTTAGGTGTGAGGAACTCCCCTGAACACTTCATGGGGCTTAAAAATATTATCCTCCATCATTTCATAGATTAGTTTGTGTTTTTCATTATCTATAACATTATTGTATACTCTACATTAATGGAGGATTCCTAAAAACAATTGATGATGGTCTTGTATGTACTTATGGGGAAAAGTTATATAATAGGTTCTATGTGTTCTGGTTCTAGACTATTAAGACATTATTTTGGGTGTATGTAATCTATAAACATGTCTTAGTCGTAGATAGGGCACTAATAAAAGAAATTTTAGCATGGTAACCATACACTAGAATAAATGAGGTGTGGATTTTTTTTGGTTTCACTGTGTACTATTAGAGATTTCAGAATACATTTCTTTGATTATGGAACCTTTGAAATCCTTGAAATGAAAGGGGTAGTCATTCAACTAGGCTAAGAATTTTTAGAAAACCTTCATGATTCTAATCTAATGGTTGAATAATTCTCTCATTCTGAGATTTCTTGAATAATGTGTTGAGTATGTGGTGTTATGTTAATCCATTAATAATAGTCTTGGGTGTGTGTTAATATAGAGGAAAGAGGTGCTAAATTTTAGGTCCATACCATTTAGACCCTATGAGTAGTACTATGTGAACCATGGATTAGAGATAATATCAGGGGACTTTCCCCAATATAAGTGGAAAAATATCATCTCACTTAGAACTTTATAATATAATCTAGATAGAAGAGTATTATGACCATCATTTCCCAGATTGATCTCATCCTAATATTCGGTATTCACTGGAGTTCCTGCAAGACTATGTCGTCAGGATATTCTATACTATATAGAGGGGAAACATAGTAGGATGATCCCATAAACAGAAAATATTTTTCATTATTGGTGGGGGTGGTGTTAGAGTAGTTTTCCTCATTATACATAGAAATCATGGAGGGGATAGACGTAGTTAACCTTAAATAAATTATAGATACATCACCACTTCTCCAGCAAGTGAGGGTGGGAAATTAGGGAGACATAAAATGTGATCATCTATATCCAAAAATATCAGAAATAAATTCACAAAATGTATTCTCTGAAGGTTTAGATAATTACATAAATATCCAAGGAAGATATTTGGTTCTTTTTAGGTTACATAAGAAGGTGTTCAGGGTGTTCCATTATCCCGCCATGGTATTATATCCTAGAGTAGAGAAGAAGTACCATGAAATTTGTTGATAGATTTAGTTAATAGGTATGTATTGGAGTGTTGAAGAGCATGCTTCTTGATGCCTGAAATATGAACAGATGAAGAAATAAAATAATTTCCTAGATAGTATGACTCAACACCATGATATTCATTAGTGAAATTAGAATTCCTGTTTGTGGATTTTGGTTTAGGGATTCTATGAATATTTGGAGGGCACAACACTCTCTTTCATATTATTGATCAGCATAGAATGTATTCCCACATAATTATCATTAAATATGTAATGTTAAATGTTTTTTTGGGACCCCTATACATGTAGAATATATTACAACATCATAGTTATCCCACGATGGATTTATATGACCATGTCACTCATTTGTTTTTTGGATTATGTAGAGGGTTGTAGGAGGATTCTAGGAATTTTTTTATGAAGGATCAGGATGGTACACCCCTTGGTGATTGAAATATAGAACAAAAAATCAAGGATTTAAGGATATACTTAGATAATATGTGTTGGTATTCAAGAAAAGTTAGTAATATAAATTTTAATTACCAAATAACAGTTGTAATAGAAGCAATCACCACACTACTAGAGTAGTCCCTTTCGATGCTCGGTATGGGAGACCAAGCAGGTCTCCCTTATATCAGACATAGAGATGTGTTTCATCACATATATGAATGAGGATAGTATAGGAAAAGATGTGGAATGTCCATGTGATTCAATAGTAAATAAAAACCTCTTCTAGTCAGTAGAAATATTATGTAGACCGTTAAAATATAACCTTTTAATTTGAGCATTGAGATCATGTGTTATTGAAGGTAACCCCTAGACCTGTAAGAATGTTATCATTGAGGTTTAATAGATCATTCTTAATATTTTTTAGTTCTATCATGTTTTATTACCTTGTGGGATTACCCCCAAAATCAATAGAGTTCTTGATATCTTCCATGTGTCATAGAGGGAGAGATTTTCTCATAGACCATCACATGAATTTATAGAGGAGATATATATATCATGGATGGATACACCATTCAGTATAATTTATAGTGATCATGGATTGTATATATATGATCCTTCATGGGTGAAAAAATTTATTGGTGTATATTATTTCGTATCCTGGGAACCTTCATGAGTGTTTGTTTGAGCATGATAACGAAATATGAGCTCAGTAACTTCTTTTTATATGTATTTTGTTTTCACTGAAATAATAATTATAGTTGGGGAGATTTTAATGAATATTATTTCCATTTATATATCATTTTTATATTTTTTATATATTATTTTCAGATCTTTTTTGTTGTTCACATGGTATTACATATTTCACTGGGCCCTATGATATATATATTTAAAATATAATATTTATTAATTATCATGTGAAAATATTTTTTGAATAAATGTAATATTTATTGATTAGATATCTATATGTAAAATACATGATCATTTTTTGACTTTCAATGTATGTTTTAAAATTGAAACAATATAATTATGGTAGGAATCATTTTTTGGGTTAATGTGTACTCACCAAATGGATAAATATACGAATTAAATTATACAGGTCAAATTTCATAATGAATTAAATAAATGTGGTCACCAATTATTAAACTATTTTATCATAGTTGTGGAAAATCCTTGGGGTTATCCATATAAAACAAAGAGATTTCCAAGAGAGGGAGACAATAACACCATGGGGGAAACCATAATCATCAAATAGTGGGAGGTTCAAGGATCAATGAAGGGGTTATTGAATCATGCCAATGACTATGATTTCATAAATATAATCATTAGAAATTTATCCAAATATGCAATAGGGATTTTTATTTAAGTATTTCCTTCAAATTATTCTTGGATTCAAGGAAGTATTTTATATAAATTTTAATTATCTAAACAATTCTCATTTATCCCATTTTTGTTCAAAATAAATTATTTTTATTATCCCTAGTTTGATATACTGTATAAGAATCAATTTTGTTTACATGGTTCCCATAATTTTGATCTGTTTTTTTCATTAACATAAAAAATTATGAATTTACATTGTTTATTGATAGTTTCACCCCCAATTATTTTCATTAACCATCACTGTATAATACAGAAATTATAATTCCTTGGACACAATTAGACTCAGGATTAAAATTAATATTCATGATGAGTTATTTTAATAATTATAGATACAATAATGGTTAAAGTATTTATGATCAACGATAGAAATTCGGAAGAAAAATAAGGTCATATGAATCTCGAAGGACAGTTAGGTGTCACCGACAATGTACAGGTCGATGAAAATCATGGTTTATGGAACTTGATGAAATAAAATAAATTATTTTAGTGGATTAAATTATGTTTAAGGAATTGAATATATCTTATGGAATGGTTTTCCTCAATATTGTTAGGTGGATGAAGATCCAAGATGAAGTCTTAACCATTTATGAAACTCATAACTACACACCTTGTGTTTGGGAAGAACACACATAGTGTAGACCACTTCATCGATCACTAGTGTTTCTTGATTTTGATAAGTTTCAGATGTAATGTGTTCTTACCTAGGTATATGAGCTATATATATGGAGTAAATTCATAATAAACTGAGTTTTCATACTTTCCATTTCCCTAAATGGACATGTTTTATTAAGATACTCACTAAGCTAATCCATGTTCTATAAGTAAATAATTGGGGCCTTTGGTGGTCCCACACACTAAGTGGGTTTTACCTCATTCCATGTATATATATTTTAATAGGCTGAGTAGAATATTAATATATATACAAGCATGGACTTCTAATTATTCTTTTTTCTACTCCAAGGGATGCAATTTTTATATTTTATTGAATGATCTACCACTCATATCAGCATTTTCATGATTCATAATTGGATAATAAAGTACTACATCTCGAGTTAAACTCTATATGAGATATGATGTTGGAATTTTTTTCTATAATATGATTAAAGGAGATGGTAAATGTGAGTCTATATTAGAAAATTTATAGTTGGACGATGTCATGGTATGGGTGTGATCATTCGAGCTGATAATGGGAGCAATTCTCTCTAGATAGATGAACTCTCTCTCATGGTGTGGGTAAACCAAATCCTTTATAAATGTATATTTAGTACTCCCCAAACACATATTAGTGTGCATCCTATATCTATTGAGTTGTAATTCTCCCATCATAGGAACTATATGAGGAGTGGGACCTCCACTAGAGTTGATACTCTCACAATTAAGGTTTCATCTAATGAGGCCCGTGAGCCCGTTATTTTCTACTAATTTTTATGTTGGGATACTAGAAATGTGAAAAATTTAGCACATGCAGTTTAGGATAGAAACATCAGACATAGATGAATATAATGATAGAGACTTCAATGTCTCTCCCACTCTTTTTTTTGTAACTTCTCAAATTATATCAAATTGTTTGTTCTCTTCTCTCTTATTTTGGGTTGATCTAACCCCTTATTTTTATTTAATTTTTTTTCAAGGAATCCTACATTGTATGCATATAATCTCCCTTTTAAGGTCATTTTTGAAACTTTTCATGACCTATATAGATTATAGTTAGTTTTGTTGTGTCATTTCTGGAATTTCTATTTGTGGAGATTAGTTCTGCATTGATGTGTTGATTATAGGTGGTGGTGGGTACCGATGTTCAAGATTAAGGATCAACATTTCGATCAATAGTTATATTAGTACATACCTTTCATTCAACATGAGCTTTTAGTTTTTCCAATTTCATTTTTTGGTATAGTATTTATTGTTAATCTATATTTACCCATAATGGTTATTTTCATGAATTATTTCGTCTTGAGTTGTATTGTTTATATTATCCCACAAGATTGTGATGTACTTGAAGTTTCTGTTTGTGTAAAATATAATTATTATATGATCTCCAAAATGTGTTATATTCTTACTAAATACTAGTTGATATCCATTTTCATTTTTGATGAAGGAATAGGGGTCACACTTAGCAAACCTCGGGTCTAAGAATTGCCTTTATGGGTTTTGATAAGGACACATATCTATATTTAACAATGTAATTAGTAAAAGATTTAATTAATAAGTATCCACCATTTAATTAAATAATTAATTCTCCAGAAACATCTGTATGAACGTACCCCATAAGATACATGGCCCTATCACCATATATAATAAATTATATATAGCCATTTTCTAGTGAAAAAATAAAGACATGTATCAATTGGTTTTAGTAAAAAGGATTAAAAATATCAATAAAGGACTATTTTTATCAACAAAATTTTTATTAAATGACCTACTCAGTGACTCTATAATATGGTTTGATATGAGTCCTAGAGACCATATTCATTATTGATTCCCATAAAATGGTTAATGTAAATCAACACATGATGACCGTAATTAATATATATCATACATTAAAAAATTCAATATTTCTAAATGAATTTTTTTTAAGAATTTTTATATAGTACCATTTATATAAAAAGTGGATATATAAATGACTTTTTTAAATCAATATAACATAAAAATAGTACATTAAAACTGAGGTCATTTTAATCGGATTGGAGAGGTGTTACTATCTGATAGATTCAATAGTGAGTGTAGCTCTATTACGAGATCATAGATACACCTCAAGGCATGACATTCTTCTAAATCTAGTTGGTTCAGGTAATTATATAAAAATGTGACCATCACCTATTTTGTACAATACTTAATTTTTATAATAGATAAAATACACACAATAATGATGTAACACAATTCTTCCACATTCTTCTTTGTCTTGGTGTATTTATTCTTCTTGTTTCCCTTCTAACCATATTTGAAATAAATGGCATCATATTTCCTTTCATTCCCCTTGATCATATATATCATGGATGGTATTTATGAAGTATTCATAGAATTTATGTTTGTATTTCTTCATTTTAAATTTACCTTCATCTAATTCATTATTATAATTAATGGTCATACATGCATAATAACATTATCACCCAAGAATATTAGATAAAAAATAAATAATAAATACTTCTCAATGTCATTCAGATTATAATTAACAATAATTCTAGAGAATTTATATGGGTGTGATTAATGTATAAAATATATTTGAAATTATATAGGCTTTATAAACCAAATAATATATAGTCACTAAATATATAAAATAATTTTTATTATGTGATGACCAACATATGTACTCTCTATATGGTTTTAATTAAAGAGTTAATTGTAAATCTCAAACCACACATTTCACACTCTCTCTTAGTAAATACCACATATATGGGGTTAGCATAATGTGTGGATGCATGGTATCTTGTGATATTTCATTCTCACAAGGAATTTATAATATCATAAATCAATTTACATTTAGTTTAGCATCCATGTTGAATAAAGAGATCTCCTCATATAAAGTGTCAATACATGCAATAACACATGATGTATAATATTTTACCATTCTAGGAACATACTGGTATTGAAGAGGTTCTCCATATCCAAAATAGATCATAGGGATATTATTATTCAAAAAATTAAAATTTTTACAATAAAAATTCAAATTAAAATTATATGATCTTTATTTAAATATCAAATAATTTACCACTAAATACTTTGAAATTATCTTACTAGTCTCACTATTTTATCAAGTCCTATCATACCTCACCCATGCTTTCATAATTTCCTATCACTTTCACATTCTACAAGAGGATCTATATTTACATACTGATAATCTAAAAATTGTCCATCAAAATTATAAGAATATATTTAAGTAAAAAGGATTGTCAACTGCTATATTGTAACTCCAATATATTTTATGTAAAATCTCCAATACTAAAATCATGATGCATATTTCCCCAATACATGATTATAGAATTTTTGTTGAAATACTAATACTGATAAATCTAATACATTTTTTACTATATCCACCATCTTTTTTTGCAAATCGTGATAATTACAAGATCCCCTAACAAAGGCATTAATACAAATTTTAAATATGCTTCCATCTTAGCTTAGATAATATTATGTCTTCGACTTAATACTCCATTACTAGATTTTATTTACTTATGAATAAATTTTTATTATTTTATCATTTGAATGTCATTGTAAATATGTTATCGATTTTACATAACTGATTAACCATGTTTTAATTAAATAAATTTTCCTGAAAACCTTATTCTATTTTATCATATTCTCTCATATTATATTTAAAGTCATTACATACAGAAATCAAAAACATTTTATAAATAACCATGAATCGAAAAATAAATAAATAATGTAACTTAATCCTAATATTTATAATGGAAGATTTATCATGTTCATAAAAAAATTCCAACCCTTGGGGAAAATAATTTTTCAATCATGCCTTGATGGAATAAATTATGAAACATACATGGGTATCTTCTTGGATGTTTTCACCTCATATCTGGTTATTAACGAGCTCCTCACATTGGATCTATAAATTTTACATGTTTTAATAACACACATGTAGGGGGAACCAGTTATAAGAATACATAAATATACCATAGATGTCAATTTCTTACATAATAAAGTGGAATATATGACTCACATAACATCATATTTAATTTAGTAAAACATTATAAAATTTTTAACCCATAAAAAAATTTCAAAATAAATATAAAACAATACATAAATTTATTTTTCAACTATCATGTCAAGTCAAACACATGAAACAACATAAATTTCATAAAAGAAAAAAAATTATCACTCAATTAATTAAGATAATTTATCTTACATAAAAAATAAGATTATTAATAATTAATTAATAATATTAATTATTAATCCAACCAATCTTCTATATAATAATTATAAGTCATCCCTTGTAATGTCAATAAATAAATAAAATATTTAAAATTAATCCAATGAATTATGTGTATTGGGAGTCAATATGGCATTTACATATTAGTTCTACATTGCACTTTTTTGAGGTCATGTTCAACATATTGAAACATTATGTGGAATATATGGAGTGTCGTGTATTTTAAAATTATATAAATACATGTGTAAACTATTCAATTTATACTATCTTCAATTAATGTTAACCATAAAAGTTGTGTGTGACCCAATATATTTTTTAATATTCTATCTTTACATGAAATTAATATAGGATTTATTATACTATAAAACCCTCTCAAATGGAATATACAATTTTTACACTATATGTTGTGAAGTTTTAATGCTGCAATTAATTTTATTCTCACATAATTAACATTATGTATAATATTCCTAGCATAGAATTTTATCCATTTTAATTGGTTGGAGTCACATATCATGTACGTAGGCAACACAGTGTGTAATTCCCTTGGGCAAATTTGGTATTAGTTTCTTAAGGGATTATAATTTAATCCATACAGAATAATACCATGATACAAGGTGTTTTTTGATCCAAAATCATTGTATCATAGTTTTTTTAATATTATCAAGTTTCCTTTAATAACTCTCTACATGAATTTGTTGAATTCTCTATATATTAATCATATAACAACCACATCGTGTTGGTTTTACTTGATGTGTATGAATGTTACGCATCATGTAACCCCAAAATATTTTACACATATTATATTCATGATGCATAATAATTATCAATTTATAGTTCATGTAATTACCCCCCATATTTCATGTCAGGATTATTCAAAATAGGGATAGTTCTATGTTTGACTAGTGTACACTTTGTGTAATAAGGTTGCATGTCGTGTAATTGTGTCATCTAGTAAGGATTTCTAGAACATTCTAGGGATATCCCCAAGTTCATTTCACTTTTTTGTTATTTTAATGGTCATATTATAGAGGATGAATTGTCTAACTAAATATAATATATTAAAATGAAAAAAAACAATTAAAATAAACAAAATAGTTTTGATACCATTCGACATTTAATTAAAAAAATTGTAAATTTGAACATGACTACACTAATACCACTTGAGGGTTTTGGTAAAACTATATCATGTTCAAGTCTATATCTAATGATGGTTATTGTAACACCCCAATATTTTTAATAGAATAATACATTTAATATTCTATGCAACACACATCATAGAGTTTTAGTAAACCATGAAATATTGTTATATTATGATCATTATAACATATCTATGGAGTTAAAATGTATGAATAAATGTAAATTAATTATGAAATATTTAATTCTCAATATCTATAATAACTCAATGAGTTTTTTTTTATAAACTATCTCTCAATTTTTTAATGTCATTTTATTTTTTGAAATACATTTTCTTCAAATATGTTTTTTATTTATTTTCGTTAAAGAATATTATAAATACTTATTATAATTTCTAAAAATTATATTTCAATACAAATTTAACAATATTTAAATAGAATATCAAAATTAACACAGGGTTTGATTCTTTTATTTTTATAAAAAAGAATCACTTATTAGTAAATATTGAAAAATACCGATTTTTGTAAAACAATTATTTCATTTGATTTAAAAATAAATAAATTATTATATTAATTTGATCATAAAGTAACCTATGTCCTATATATTAATTATTTATCAAATTAACTAAATTTTAATCATCATTAAAATGGATTTAGTTATAATAACATTTTTTCTATAAAAACTGTAATGGCCCGGACCTCTCCGATCCATTACTTTGTCAATTTTGGTGTTGGAGGTGTTCTGGGAGGTCAAGGGGACTTATCCCCAACACTTTTCCTATTTTCCAGTTCTGTGAACAGTGTTTCTAGTTTTATGAACAGTAACAGATCGGTCTCACCGATCAGTCTGACAGATCGGTCTCACAGATCAGTTTCACAGATCGGTGTGACAGATCGGTTTCACAGATCGGTTTCACAGATCGGTGTGACAGATCGGTTTCACAGATCAGTCTGACAGATCGGTTTCAAAGATCGGTGTGACAGATCAGTTTCACAGATCGGTCTGACAGATCGGTTTCACAGATCGGTGTGACAGATCGGTTTCACAGATCGGTCTGACAGATCGGTTTCACAGATCGGTGTGACAGATCGGTTTCACAGATCGGTCTGACAGATCAGTTTCACAGATCGGTGTGACAGATCGGTTTCACAGATCGGTCTGACAGATCAGTTTCACAGATCGGTGTGACAGATCGGTTTCACAGATCGGTGTGACAGATTGGTTTCACAGATCATTCTTACAGATCGGTTTCACAGATCGGTCTGACAGATCAGTTTCACAGATCGGTGTGATAGATCGGTTTCACAGATCGGTGTGACAGATCGGTTTCACAAATCGGTGTGACAGATCGGTTTCACAGATCGGTTTCATGTACAGTAACAGTGGGTGAACAGTGTTTCCAGATTCCTACAGTTTTTCCCCTTTTGACGTTTCCTTTGACGTAAAATACTTTTTAAGCCTTATTTTAAGGGCTCTTAAGGCCGTTTAAAATGCTATAAATCCTATATTAATTATTCCTAAGGCTTGGAATGTTTCACTTGGTCAAACCGCATGGGTTAATGTGATCCGTTTTTAATGGAGAATTAACCGGATCTTAAACTGTCGCCCCATTTAATCTTCAAAAAGGGACGAGATATCATTCTCCCTTGTTCTTTCCCTTTGTTCTCAACTAGGTGGCACTAGAACCTTTCAATCCTTTCCGTAGGAGTTGCACAATCAATCTTTACTCCTAGGATTGGTTCCGCTTTTTTTTATGCAACCAAGCTGTGTCGATCAATCTTCGATATAAGGTATGTTGTATCGTCGTTCTTTTGGGGTTCATCTTCTCCTATCCTCCTTTCCATAATTATACCATGTAATTTCCAATATTATAATGGGTTTTCTGGGGGATGGTTGGTACTGTCGTACCGCAGCATCCTCCGGTGGATGCAGTTGTCGCGAGGGGGGGATCGTGACCTGTTGTGTGGATAAAGAACGTGAGGAACTGTTTGAGGTAGGGGATTCATGGCTTCTCTAATTATATATGTGCAATCGTAGAATTAGCATGATTTATCCCTTTGGATCACAATGAAATTGACCTAATTAAATACTTGAACCAGATTAAAAGAATTTGGTTGATCGCATGTTGTTTCTTTATACCATGATAACGGTTTGCCTCATGTTTTCCTAGATAGAGTGATATCTATGTTTTTCTTTAATTAGATGCTCATTCATGATGGAAATTGATAAAGAACATAAATCCGGAATTATTTGTTAAATAATTGGCTAATGATAAAGAGGCATGTTAATGAATCTGTTAATTCAAGATGGATTAAAGAACTATTAGTTCGATAATTTCAAAAGGGTTCTGAGTTAACCGCTTGCTTGTAAGGCTGAATGCCTTGTGGTTTGGAGCTCTGAGTGATCATTTTGTTTGAAGGCTGAATGCCTTGTTAAAGGGACGAGAGCCCATTTTGTGATCTTTGATTTCCTGCTGCTGGTGATTTGATGTGAGCCTGGATGGCTGTTGTGATATGTGGAGGCATGGGGACTTGTGGTTGTGGCAGCGGATGATGCCTAGTGTGGCGAGATGCATCGGTTTATGCATATGGGTGTCGGGGAGGACACCAAGGATGATGGTATGAGATGAATGTGATGGTTTGATGTCGGTGGTTTGGTTTGGTTGTTTATCTGCTTTACTTTTCCCAACTTCTCACGGCATCTGGTCTTGCTTACCCTCTTTCCGGAGGAGGCGAAGACACGTGGGGTATGCCACGTGCTTTCTGTGTTTAGCCTCTCGATTGAGGATGGGTCTATGCTCTTTCTATAGACGGCAAAGACTCGACGGGTAGTATATCTACTCACCATGTTGAGCCTCCTTTATGTTTAGTAGCATAGGATGCTTTTCTAGAATGCCTTGGAATATGGGAATGTAACTCTATAATGAATGTTTGATTAAATGGTGAAAACCCACGGGGATGGAGATACTGGAATTTAATGGTGATGTGAATCCTAAAAAGGAGCAGTTTTTGAATGTGATGCCAATTCAGTTTAATGTGGAATTTTTCATTCTTAATTAATGTTTAAAGAATTATTTAATGTACAGTGGAACTGATAAAATGAGAACGGAGTAATCTAATAAATCTCTTCAAATGTTTGTGTGCTTATAGGATACCTAGTCTTAGAAGTAGCAGCCTGGAGTCTGAGAGACGTTAGTTGCAGTTGTATCTAATACTAGGTAATGCCCAGAGTGTGGATGTGAGTTACTTATATATTTTGTACTTTTTGTGTTTCTATACGTTACTCCACCCTGTTGGTAAGGGCAACTGACACCCCGGGGATTTTGAGCCCTGGGGGGTGTTTTCCCCAACATTCTGATGGGAGGTCGAATGGCTGACTACCCCCTTTGGCCCCGCTCTCTTCTCTTGGTAGATACTTGTGCCATGAGGCACAGCGGTTAGTTACCCCATATATGTGTGTAGAGGGCTGTAATGGCTTGTGGTTATTCACACGCATATATTCTGGATATAGTATCCTATGGACTACTATAGGTGTAACATGTATAGGCTATGATGTCTTGAGGATCCTTACTCGGAGTATGGGCTGTAATGGCTTGAGCTATTATACCCGACATATGATACACGTTATGCGAGCTGTGGTGGCTCCCGAAAAATTACCTGGTTACTTTTGGTTGTGAGGACGGTGTGGTGCTTTTCCCAGGTGTCTGCGGGCAAGCCTATGTGGTGCACGGGGTGCAGATTGTGGAGCTTAGCCCAGGTGTCTGCGGGAAAGCCTTTGGAGAGAGATGCACAGGATGTATGTCGTTGGGGAAAAGCGGCAAACCATTGGGGAAGTAGTAGCGGGGTACCCTAGATATTCTTTACTATATGCTATATTCTTGTATGCGTTACTTGGTGAGAGTAGCCATGGTGAGGTTGGGAACATAGTATACCTGTTTAGGTGACGAGTTAGTTTCAATTGTTGTTCAATGGGTTTTAGCATGATTTCTTTACTTTTGCACGAGAGGCTTGGGGAGGATCCTACTGAGTATACTTTTATACTCACCCTATGTATCTATAAACTGTTTTTTAGGTCACTTGGAGCAGGTTGGAGATCAAGCGGGTTACTACTAGCTTGTGGTTAGAGGAGGAGCTGTTCGGGCTCGTGGTCGCTGCCGTTTAACTTTTTTTTTGGGTACTTTTCGTTTTCTCCTTCAGTTGTAGTACTTTTGCATGACATTTCATATATGTACTTGGTTTCCTTTTATATCTCAGTTCTAAGTTGGAGTTGATTGGAGTCTATTATATCTCTCTCTTCTGCATGTGTTCTCTTAGAGGGTAATGCCTCCCATTTGTATGTTTATTATACCCTCGGTGCTAGTCGCCAACCCGGGGCCTACTGGAGGCGGGACTCGGGGGGTCATTATCTCCCTTTTCACATTTCCGGCCCAGGAGGGGTACACTTTGTGGGGAGGGGGTCGTGATAGAGTGGTATCAGAGGTCTGGTTGAGGGATAGGATGGAGTTTGGAGTTAGGCACAGGTGAGGATGCATGGGATGGTAGGGAAACAGTGTCATTCCTGTTTAGAAAGTGGGGTAAACACTGGAGACTGGCCGAGACATTGGCGTTTAGGGCCCCCTAGGATCTGTTGCACGGACCATTAAGTTTACGATGGCTACTAAACAAAGTGATACTGGTTGCAGGGTAGAGACCTAGGAAAGGATCATGCATCATTATTCTTTGCGCCTGTGTTTGAATGGGTATACCTTTGGATAGGTAACCTAAAATTAATAAAACAAAATAATTAATTAATTAATGTTGAGTCTTCCATATTACAGGCTTAGGAGCTCTAACGGTTGTTATTTTACAGGTATGGCTCCAGGTCGACGTCCTCGTCAGGTTGGCGCAGAAGGTGCCCAGTAGGCTGTTCCAGCAGATCGCCGCCGGGTAGAGGTTGACGAAGATGACACTTGGAGGAAGACACTTTGAGAGTTTCAGCGCTAGAGTCTACAGAAGTACGAGGGATCTGTTTCAGATGCAGTCACAGAAGACTGGTTGGAGGAGGTCGAGATAGGCTTCAGTTCAATTCGTTCTCGGAAGGAACACTGGGTGTCCTTGGTTGTGACGATGTTGCGTGGAGCAGTGAGACAGTGGTGGTTCTTGTTCCTCGGGGATCGTGAGGAGTCAGCGATCTCATGGGAGGAGTTTCGGGACAGGTTTAGAGTCGAGTTTCTTTCATCGACTGCGAAGGTGTCCAGTCGCCAGGAGTTTCTCACCCTTCGACAGGGGAGCTCCAGTGTTCGAGAGTTTGGAATCCGTTTCAGGAACCTTCTACGATATGCTTCAGACCTGTTACCAGATGATGAGGCTCGGGCGAGACATTTTGAGGAGGCTTTGTGTCCAGAGATCCAGCGCTAGGTCACCCCATTTATGCTGAAGACATATATTGAGGTGCTAGCGAGGGAAGAGGTTGTTGAGAGGACTTTGTCTAGGACCGGATCGTCACGAGAGGGGAATCGTCATGATTCCTCACAAAGCAGAGCTGTGGTCCGGGGTTCCCGATTTTCAGGACAGAAGAGTTTCCGTTCACCTGGGGGTAGGTCCCAGCCCTTCCCATCCCGTTTCTCCAGAGGCAGCAACTCTCAGGCATATGCCAAAGGATCAGGCGCTTTTTTTTCTTGTGGTGTCCGTCGTCATCAGCAGCGGGAGTGCCCGACTTTTCATAGCAGTCATCATGCACCGGGCGCTCCACTCCAGGTTCCTCCGTTGAGGCAGTTTCAGCCGAGGCAGCAGCAGTAGGTTGCACCAGATTTAGATCACCATAGGGTAGATGAAGCAGGCAGAGGACAGCCCCATGACGCTCCCCGTCCTCAGAGAGCAGAGTGCGGCCGTGGTGGTGGTCGTCATCAGGGTCAGAGAGGCCGTGGAGGTGGTCGTGGTCAGCTTCATGCTCTAGTGTTGTCAGCCCCAGGCGAGCTAGATGTCGTTCGAGGTACCCTTTGCTTGTTTTCTACCTTGGTATATGCCTTGTTTGATTCTGGAGAAACACACTCCTTCATATCACCTACCCTCGTCCATGCTTTGGGACTTGAGGTTGAGAGACTTCCAGTGTCCTTGGCGTTGACTACGCCAGTTGGAGGTCGAGCCGACTTGTTTGAAGTATGTAGAGACTGTGAGCTAGAGTTTGGGAAACACCGCTCTTGGGGAGATTTCTGATGTTTACGAATACAACCATATGATCTCATACTCGGCATGGATTGGTTGTATTCGGTGCAGGCTATTGTGGATTGCTACAGGAAGAAGGTCGTTTTATTTGATGCAGATGGAGAGAAAGTAGTGTTTGTTGGTGAGAGAGATCCTTGGATGAGTCATAGACGAGTTTCATCCTTATCATCCATGATGGCTGGGATGATGCTGAGTTCTTCAAAGGTTCAACAGTTGGCATTTCCTAAGGTCGTAGAGGAGTACCCTGTCGTCTTTCCAGAAGAGGTTATATCCTTACCCCCTCGACAAGAGATCGAGTTTGGGATCGAGCTACAGCCGGGAGCGTCTCCTATCTCTATGTCTCCGTATAGGATGGCCCCTTCTGAGTTACGTGAGCTACGTATATAGCTCGATGGTCTGTTGTAGTGTGGTTTTGTTCAGCCAAGTGTGTCACCATGGGGTGCACCAGTTTTGTTTGTGAAAAAGGCTGATGGCAGTTTGCAGTTGTGCGTTTATTATCGTCAATTAAACAAAGTGACAATAAAGAATCGCTATCCTCTTCCACGGATTGATGACCTATTCGATCAACTGAAGGGTGCAAGTTGGTTCTCAAAGATCGACTTGCGGTCAGGATATCATCAGATGCGTGTAAAGGATGAGGATATCCCGAAGACTGCTTTCTGTTTTCGTCATGGGCATTATGAGTTTGTTGTAATGCCATTCGGCGTGACGAATGCTCTAGCTGTTTTCATGGGGTTGATGAATGTTGTGTTCCGTGAATTCATGGACAAGTTTGTTGTGGTTTTCATCGACGACATCCTTGTGTACTCCAGATCTGAAGTGGAGCATGCAGAGCATCTACGAGCTGTTTTGGGAGTTCTTCACCAACATCAGTTGTTTGGTAAGTTTTCCAAGTGTGAGTTTTGGGCTCAAGAAGTTTGTTTCATGGGGCATGTTGTGTCCCAACAGGGAGTAGCTATGGATCCTTCGAAGATAGAAGCAGTGGTGTCATGGGAATCCCCCAAGACCGTGTCAGAGGTGCGAAGTTTCCTTGGTCTCGCAGGCTATTATAGGAGGTTTGTAGCCAATTTCTCCCGAGTTGCGACTCCGTTGACAGCTTTGACTAGGAAGGATCAAGAATTCATGTGGACTGATCAGTGTCAGGCAGCATTCGAGTATCTAAAGGAGAATTGGTAAGTGCTCATGTTCTTTGTCTTCCAACTGAGGGAGTCCAGTTTGACGTCTTCTGCGATGCGTCACATCTGGGGCTAGGCTGTGTACTTATGAAATAAAGGTCAGTTGTTTCTTATGGGTCCCGACAATTGTGTCCCCATGAACGCAACTATGTCACCCATGATCTTGAGTTGGCAGCCGTGGTGTTTGCGCTGAAGTTGTGGAGACATTACCTCATTGGTGAGCGCTTTGTGGTTTTCACCGATCATAATATTTTGAGGTATGTTTTCTCTCAGCGGGACTTGAACTTGCGGCAGCGTCGGTGGATGGAGTTCTTGCAGGAATACGACTTCGAAATATCGTATACACCTGGGAAGGGAAATGTTGTTGCTGATGCGCTGAGCCGAAAGTCACGTAATGATGTTGTGCGTGAATCTGGTGATTCTTGGAGAGTAATGGAGGTAGAGGTTGCCTTTTCCAGATGACGGTGCAGTCATCTCTGATGCATAAGGTGGAAGAGTCTCAGTTGGGTGATCTAGAGGTGGAAGTTTGGAGAGACATAGTTGTTTATGGGGAGTCCCCTGATGGTTGGTCGGAGGATGAACAACACAGAGTATTGTATCATGGAAGGATTTTTGTTCCTTTGGCGATGCGCGAGACGGTTCTCTGAGAGTTCCATAGTTCACCCTTAGCGGTACATCCTGGTGTGATGAAGATGTACCGATCCTTGAGGAGTCAGTTTTGGTGGCCTGGGCTGAAGCGTACAGTTGCAGAATGTGTGTCTCGATGTTTAGTCTGCCAGAAGGTGAAGGCCGAACACCGTGTTCCTGGTGGTCTTCTCCAACACATAGAGATTCCTCAGTGGAAGTGGGAGGACATCTCAATGGACTTTGTTACAGGTTTACCTCAACCTTCGGGAGTAAATGATGCTATATGGGTGTTAGTGGATCGTTTAACAAAGTCGGACCACTTTATAGCGATCAAGGAGTAGAGCTCAGTGGAAGTTTTGTCGAGGCAGTATCTAGAGGAGGTGGTGAGGCTTCATGGAGTACCTAGGAAGATCATTTCTGATCGAGATCCTCATTTTACCTCTAGGGTGTGGAGAGGTCTCCAGCATGCTTTTGGCTCTCAACTGTGCCTCAGCACTACTTTTCATCCTCAAACGGATGGTCAGACAGAGCGAACCATCTAGACTCTTGAAGACATGATGCGCTCTTGTGTTCCTGATTTTGGAGGTTCATGGATGAATCACTTACCCTTGGTAGAGTTCGCTTACAATAATAGTTTTCACTCTACCATCGGTATGGCGTCGTTTGAAGCATTGTATGGACGGCCATGCCGTTCTCCGTTGTGCTGGACTGGGGTCGGAGAGTCAGCAATTCTCGGACCTGAACTAGTGCATAATACAACAGAGATGGTTCAGGTGATTCGTGAGAGGATGAAGACAGAACAGGATCGTCAGAAATCATATGTTGATCAAAGAAGGAGACTGTTGGAGTTTAATGTTGGGGATCATGTGTTTCTGAAGGTGACTCCCCGTCGTGGGCAGCGAAGGTTTGGTCGTGGAAGTAAGCTTTCTCCCCGGTTTGTTGGGCCTTTTGAGGTGTTAGCTCGTGTTGGAGTTGTGGCATATCGAGTAGCACTTCCCCCTCATATGAGTCGGATACATGATGTTTTCCATGTATCACAGCTCCGTCGTTATCTTCATGATGAATCTCATGTTATCGATTGGGGAGATATCGATATTGACGATGATGCAACCTTCGAGGAGCAACCTGTGGAGATCCAAGACCGCAAGGAGAAGGTGTTGTGTGGGCGTTCTATCCCCTTAGTTCGTGTCTTGTAGCCACACGGTGGCATGGAAGAGAGTACCTGGGAACGTGAGTAACAGATACGTGCTTAGTACCCAGAGTTGTTTAATGTTTAACTCTTTTTTTTTGTATTGATGTTTCATTTATGGTTAGACCTTTCATGTTTTATTTATGTACCTTTGATGTGATGTTGTGAATGAATTGTTTGGGTATTTATTGTTTATTCCCATACTCCCAGATGTCGTAGTTTTGTTCCAGATTTTGAACAACTCATGGTGGTTTTCCCCTGAGAGGTATCTTATGGCGTGGTTGTTCAGACTCCTCTTTTCTTCTGGGTTGGTTTTTAAATCTCGAGGACGAGAATGTTTTGAGAGGTATCTAATGTAATGTCCCGGACCTCTCTGGTCCATTACTTTATGAATTTTGGTGTTGGAGGTGTTCCGAGAGGTCAAGGGGACTTATCCCCAACACTTTGCCAATTTTCCAGTTCTGTGAACAGTGTTTCCAGTTTTATAAACAGTAACAGATCGGTCTCACCGATCGGTCTGACAGATCGGTCTCACAGATCAGTTTCACAGATCGGTGTGACAGATCGGTTTCACAGATCGGTCTGACAGATCGGTTTCACAGATCGGTGTGACAGATCGGTTTCACAGATAGGTCTGACAGATCGGTTTCACATATCGGTGTGACAGATCGGTTTCACAGATCGGTCTGACAGATCGGTTTCACAGATCAGTGTGACAGATCGGTTTCAGAGATCGGTATGACAGATCGGTTTCACAGATCGGTGTGACAGATCGGTTTCACAGATCGGTCTGACAGATCGGTTTCACAGATCGGTGTGACAGATCGGTTTCATAGATTGGTCTGACAGATCGGTTTCACAGATCGGTGTGACAGATCGGTTTCACAGATCCGTCTGACAGATCGGTTTCACAGATCGGTGTGACAGATCGGTTTCACAGATCGGTGTGACAGATCGGTTTCACAGATCGGTCTAACAGATCGGTTTCATAGATCGGTCTGACAGATCAGTTTCACAGATCGGTGTGACAGATCGGTTTCACAGATTGGTTTCACAGATCGGTTTCATGTACAGTTACAGTGGGTGAACAGTGTTTCCAGATTCCTACAGTTTTTCCCCTTTTGACGTTTCCTTTGACGTAAAATACTTTTTAAGCCTTATTTTAAGGGCTCTTAAGGCTGTTTAAAATTCCATAAATCCTATATTAATTATTCCTAAGGCTTGGAATGTTTTACTTGGTCAAACCGCGTGGGTTAATGCGATCCGTTTTTAATAGAGAATTAACCGGATCTTAAACCATCGCCCCATTTAATCTTCAAAAAGGGACGAGATATCATTCTCCCTTGTTCTTTCCCTTTGTTCTCAACTAGGAGGCACTGGAACCTTTCAATCCTTTCCGTAGGAGTTGCACAATCAATCTTTACTCCTAGGATTGGTTCCGATTTGTTTTGATGCAACCAAGTTGTGTCGATCAATCTTCGATATAAGGTATGTTGTATCATCGTTCTTTTGGGGTTTATCTTCTCCTATCCTCCTTTCCATAATTATACCATGGAATTTCCAAGATTCTAATGGGTTTTCTTGGGGTTGGTTGGTACTGTCGTACCGCAGCATCCTCCGGTGGATGCAGTTGTCGGGAGGGGAGGATTGTGACCTGTTGTGTGGATAAATAACGTGAGGAACTGTTTGAGGTAGGGGATTCATGGCATCTCTAATTGTATATGTGCAATCGTAGAATTAGCATGATTTATCCCTTTGGATCACAATGAAATTGACCTAATTAAATACTTGAACCAGATTAAAATAATTGGTTGATCGCATGTTGTTTCTTTATACTGTGATAACGGTTTGCCTCATGTTTTACTAGATAGAGTGATATCTATGTTTTTCTTTAATTAGGTGCTCGTTCATGATGGAAATTGACAAAGAACGTAAAGCCGGAATTATTTGTTAAATAATTGGCTAAAGATAAAGAAGCATGTTAATGAATCTATTAATTCAAGATGGATTAAAGAACTATAAGTTCGATAATTTCAAAAGCGTTCTGAGTTACCCGCTTGCTTGTAAGGCTGAATGCCTTGTGGTTTGGAGCTCTGAGTGCTCATTTTGATTGAAGGCTGAATGCATTGTTAAAGGGCCGAGAGCCCATTTTGTGATCTTTGATTTCCTACTGCTGGTGATTTGATGTGAGCCTAGATGGCCATTGTGATATGTGGAGGCATGGGGACTTGTGGTTGTGGCAGCGGATGACACCTAGTGTGGCGAGATGCATCGGTTTATGCATATGGGTGTCTGGGAGGACACCAAGGATGATGGTATGAGATAAATGTGATGGTTTGATGTTGGTGGTTTGGTTTGGTTGTTTATCTGCTTTACTTTTCCCCACTGCTCAAGGCAGCTGGTCTTGCTTACCCTCTTTTCGAAGGAGGCGAAGACACGCGGGGTATGCCACGTGCTTTCCGTGTTTAGCCTCTCGATGGAGGATGGGTCTATGCCCTTTCTATAGACAGCAAAGACTCGACGGGTAGTATATCTACTCACCGTGTTGAGCCTCCTTTTTGTTTAGTATCATAGGATGATTTTCTAGAATGCCTGGGAATGTGGGAAAGTAACTCTATAATGAATGTTTGATTAAATGGTGAAAACCCACGGGGATGGAGATACTGGAATTTAATGGTGATGTGAATCCTAAAAAGGAGCAGTTTTTAAATGTGATTCCAATTCAGTTTAATGTGGAATTGTTCATTCTTAATTAATGTTTAAAGAATTAATTAATGTACAGTGGAACTGATAAAATGAGAACAGAGTAATCTAATAAATCTCTTCAAATGTTTGTGTGATTATAGGATACCTAGTCTTAGAAGTAGTAGCCTGGAGTCTGAGAGACGTTAGTTGCAGTTGTATCTAAGACTAGGTAATGCCCATAGTGTGGATGTGAGTTACTTATATATTTTGTACTTTTTGTGTTTCTATACGCTACTCCACCCTGTCGGTAAGGGCAACTGACACCCCGGGGATTTTAAGCCCTGGGGGGGGGGGTTCCCCAACATTCTGATGGGAGGTCGAATGGCTGACTACCCCCTTTGGCCCCGCTCTCTTCTCTTGGTAGATACTTGTGCCATGAGGCACAGCAGTTAGTTACCCCATATATGTGTGTAGAGGGTTGTAATGGCTTGTGGTTATTCACACGCATATATTTTGGATATATTATCCTATGGACTACTATAGGTGTAACGTGTATAGGCTATGATGGCTTGAGGAACCTTACTCAGAGTATGGGCTGTAATGGCTTGAGGTATTATACCTGACATATGATACACGTTATGCGAGCTGTGGTAGCACCCGAAAAATTACCTGGTTACTTTTGGTTGTGAGGACGGTGTGGTGCTTCGCCCAGGTGTCTGCGGGCAAGCCTATGTGGTGCACAGGGTGCAGATTGTGGAGCTTAGCCCAGGTGTCTGCGGGCAAGCCTTTGGAGAGAGATGCACAAGACGTATGTCGTTGGGGAAAGCGGAAAACCAGTGGGGAAGTAGTAGCGGGGTACCCTTGATATTCTTTACTATATGTTATATTCTTGTATGCGTTACTTGGTGAGAGTAGCCTTGGTGAGGTTGGGAACATAGTATACCTGTTTAGGTGACGAGTTAGTTTCACTTGTTGTTCACTGGGCTTTAGCATGCTTTCTTTACTTTTGCACGAGAGGCTTGGGGAGGATCCTACTGAGTATACTGTTATACTCACCCTATGTATCTATAAACTGTTTTTCAGGTCACTTGGAGCAGGTTGGAGATCAAGCAGGTTACTACTAGCTTGTGGTTGGAGGAGGATCTGTTCGGGCTCATGGTCACCGCCGTTTAACTTTTTTTTTGGTAATTTTAGTTTTCCCCTTCAGTTTTAGTACTTTTGCATGACATTTCATATATGTACTTGGTTTCCTTTTATATCTCAGTTCTAAGTTGGAGTTGATTGGAGTCTATTCTATCTCTCTCTTCTGCATGTGTTCTCTTAGAGGGTAATGCCTCCCATTTGTATGTTTATTATACCCTCGGTGCTAGTCGCCAACCCGGGGCCTACTGGAGGCGGGACTCGGGGGGTCATTATCTCCCTTTTCACATTGCCGGCCCAAGAGGGGTACACCTTGTGGGGAGGGGGTCATGACAAAATCAATATTTATAGAAAACTATTTTTCATTGTGTCTTATGTAGTGATATTAATATTGATTTATTAAAATAATATGAATTTCATTTTATTAAATTAATTTAATATTATTATTAAAAAATATTTATTAATTTTAGAATTAGTTTTTCATAATTCTCTCATGAAAATTAATTTTGGTGAATAGTATAAAATATAATTTTTATCTTATACACTATATTTTATGATATCTCCAAGGCATAAAAAGCATCTAATACTTTATGAAACATATATATATTCCATTTTATGATATTATAAAATAAATACCATAAATAATAACTCGAGACGTATATGTTATAATTTATTTTATGAAAAATATGAATATCATTTTCATTGTTGATCAAATTATTATAGACCACAAGAAAAGTCATATTAGGTGTCCCAAAAATAATATTTGAGAATTAAAAATCCATTGATCTAGTATTTTATTAAATTTTTAAAATTATTAATTATTTTTATCAATATATATTATTTTTTTAGTATTATAGATTGTGACTATTTTTTATTCTTATGAAATGCCTTTATGAGGATAAAAAAGTAAAAATAATATAATAAATAATTTATTATAAAATATATGGGAGTAAATATAAATATGGAATGAAAATAAAATATTTATTTAATATTTGTTTATTTATTTTAATAAATTTAATTTATTTATAACTTTAAAGAGTGAAATATTGACCAAAATGTTTTACGCAATGACGACACAATGCTTGTGCAGGAAATAAAAAGGAATTTAAATGATATTATAAACAATAAAATTAATATTATTAGGTATAATTCATGTAACATAGTAATTTAAATGATAAATATAACATATTTTATATGTTATAAAGCTTTGTATTAAAATTTATTTTTATCATGTTGTTCTAACAGTCAAATTTGGAGAATAGTTCTTAAAATTTCATAAATAGTATATTATGTAAAATTTATTTTGTTAAATTATTTTAAAATAAAAAATTTACTTGAGTATAAATATAATGAGATATTGTAAAAAATCTCCAATATTATTAATTTATCATCCAATTTTAAATATATATGTGAAATTATAACCCATTAATACTAAAAATGTCATTAAAATGGTTCTTAAAAAATTTGTTATCTAATGGTTAAACCAAATGATAAGGATTAATGTTCTATCTAAACCAATAAAAACTTGAATTGGAATATTTTATTAAGATATTATATTACTTATCTTATATTCTATGAAATATTGGATGTATATTACATTACTTAGAAATATATTATATTTTAATATATTCTATACTTCCAAAAATCAGAGATTTGATATTTTATAATAAAATATTTTTTATTAAATGATTTAAAATTCATAAAAATATTATCATAATCTAGGGTGAACATTATTGAAACAAGAATGATAATTTTATAATTATTCTTTTTCATTTCTGGTAAATATTTATTAGTGGCGCATTATTGATTTATATTCATTATAATAACATTACGTATTTATTTAGTCAATAAGAAACAAGAATTATTTCTAACCAAAATGGACTTTCATAAATTTTATGGGTTTATTTAAATCATTATTTATAAGAAATAGAATTTTAATTTTAAATATTAATATTTATTTTATAATTCATATTTTCAAAATTATCATAGGATGAATTTTTTAGATTTTTATTAAAAAATTAACTTTTTAATGAATCGTGATAATTTCTGATTTTTATTGAATATTGAATTTTGTGTTGAAGTATTTATAAAGTGATGTTATATTTTCTATTACTATAAAACCTATATTTTGTACTCATTATTTATATTAATCCAATTATGGGTTTTCAAATAAATTTTATACGTGAATTTAGTATTAAAAATATTTCATATTTTATGTAAACATTTTTCAAAAAAAGTACTTTTTCTGATTTTTTGTTTAATATGAAATTAAATTATTCCACTTATGATTTTATGATTATTAAAAATTAATTAAATAATTTTAATTAATGGGTCCTAATTTTGTAAAACATTTTGTTTTATTTTTCTTCAATATTAATTATAACCATTGGAAATTTTGTAACTCGGGTAAAGGGTAAATCAGATAATTAACGTTAAAACCCAAATATAGGGAATATAAATTTATACTAAAATTTTGATAAATATAATTAGATGAATCCATTTTATTCATACTCATCCCATATATTTTTATATGGACTTCATTACCATTTGGATGTGATTATAAGATTTATAATATTTTATTCAAAAAATGTCAATAATGTTACACCGCTATTTTGATAACAATAATATTTTTAACATATGGATAACTAGAGATAAAATTAATTTTTTTGAAACCATCATTCATTGAATACCACCTCACGAACCGATGTAATTTGTTTCCCATCATAGTCTTTTGAGATATGATAAATGATAAACTATAAAATTAATGTCTATATATGATTTTCAGGACATATTTATCATTATTAAAATTTAATAAATCATTTAACTTCTTACATTTACATTAATTGAAAAATGGTAATGAGAGCCAACTGTATGTGTGGACTACTATTTCCATGAAGGGATGTGATTCATTTTTTTGTCGCCAGATCACATGGATGATATGTATATATATATATATATTTAATTAATTAATTTTTTTACATTATTACCATTCTAAAAACATAAACTAATTCTTACCTTCTTTCCAAAACAATCATTTAAAATTGGTAATGTTACTTAGGCATACATTCATCCTACCATCACAATGACTATAATATAATTTATTTTTCATAACCCAATAACATGAATAATTTTAGATCTATATGTTACATATAAACATGAAAATTATTTCATTATTATTATTCTAAAGATTATGAAAAATTGTCCACATTAACAATAGTCTTCATATCGAAGTCATTTTGGAACTATCAATTGAATATCAACTAAAAATCATTGAATATGACAAGGTATTCAATAATATAATGGGAATAATTAACATGAAAATGGTTGTTAATTATGTAAATAAATTTACATATGATTTTCATTATTGAAGATAAATAATGTAAATAATGATTTAGACTCATCAATAGGGAATCTATAACCTAATTCCTTATTTTAAATGTTATAATAATTTATTTTTAAAATAATTCTCTTCAATGTAATGGTTTTTAAAAAAAATTCATGAATACACTTGTTTGGAAATAATAGAAATATATGGGTAATATTATTCTACTTTCATTCAATGGTTTTCATAAATTAATCCATTTACATAATTTTTGAATTTATTTACACAAGACAAAATTAATGCTCTATTTTAATGTATATAGAGAAAAAAACATTTCTTGATTACATAAAATTTATTTTTTTTAAATTCCCGTACAATCATTCATGATTTTCTCAAATAAAAAAATTATTTCTCTTATTTTGGGTATATTCGTATTGAAACTGGACATTTAAGATAAAATTGTTTTTTTATATCTGAAATTATTTTTGGTACACATGTTCAAAAATATGTTTCAAGGGTTTTATTCATTACATGGTTAATAGATGTTCTTAGTGAAGGGATTAGGCCCATTATAGTTCATTAGTGAGCCTAATATTTCTTATATGATGGATATTCATAGATATCCTCAGGTGATCCAATTATATGTTATACGATTTTTGTTCCCATATTAATCTCTAATTTTTTCAGTAATGACTATATTCTTGGGAAAATTTTACTACAAGTAATTGATATTGTTGTTAAAATTTCAATGATATGGTATAGTTTCAATATGATGATCTCCCAAGGAACTTATATGAATATTCTATGATTTCATATTAGGTTTCAGTGAAATAATTTGATTTCATAACGAAAGATAATGATGTTTTTAAGGAATAATTATGGTCTTTTAAAACAATGAATTTATATTTTTTTAATCAAATATTACATGGGTTTTCATGTTTTTAATGGCCTAACATATTTTCTCTATATATTTTCTTTACATATCTTTTTGTTCTTATCCCACATCTATAAAAAATTACAAGGCCTAGGGATGGGTAAGGAAAACCCAGATGTAAAGTTAGTTGTCATGAAGATTGTTCCTAAAAATAAATTATTTTTCATATTAATGGTGTTATTTTGTAGGAAAAGAAGATAAAGAATAGAATTTTAATTTTCATTAAATATGGGATTGTTATGTAGGATTTATGATCAAATTCACTAAAACACTTTTCCTGAAAGTATCCTCATTAATAAATGTAAGTGAATTATATTATTAAGAAATTATAACCTATAATTTTTTTGTTCATTTCAATAAGGTTATTTAGATTATCGTATCATTCACTTTGCATTTATGTGTCACTTTTCCTTTTAGACGAATTCATTAACCCCTAAATAGTATAAAACTATCATATCACAGTAAATATTTAAAGGGTTAACCTGAATAAAAAATTTAGATATAAGGATATAAATATAATTAAAACATTTCTAAATTTTATTTTACATGTTCAATTAGAAAAATAGAAAACATAAATTTTTATTATATCATTTATGGTCCATTTTTCAAAGAAAAATTAATGTATATTAATTTAATATATTAAGTAATTCAACGATTTCCCCTCCACTCACATATAATAGGGACCCTCCTATCCCACAATAGTAAAAAACAATTTAGACTTATAGATATAGAGACCACCACCATTGTATTATCCTAGATTTCATGTCCACGTCATTGAGATTATTTTATTTAAAAAATATCATTATGTCTAGGATTATCTTCTAAACCAAAAGTGGATACTCAATGAAGATTTATTATTCTCAGCCAAGTGTTTTTTTATTTTCCCTTATACATCCTCTAAAATTATGGAGTCCATTATAATTTAAATATTCTCACATCTTTGATATTCATAATTGATATTATGATGATTGAACAACCATTAACCGACATCTTTCTATTATACTCAAAGAAATAGACATTTTTCATGCATATGTACGACTTATCATCTCCACGTAGTGGTGTAATGTGTTTTTAATAACCAAATTACATTCATGGTTACAAGGAATGACTTGAAAATATATATTAAATTGGTTAAATAAATATTTTTATTTAATTATTAATTTTTATTTTCTATTCATTCAATCCATTAATGTATGGAAACCACTTCATGTGTACGTAGGGCCCACTGTCTCAATTAATGGTGTAGTTCATTTTAATATCTCTACCTTTTATTGATGACACTAAATATTTATATGAATAATATATATAATATTTAAATTATTTTTATAGTTATATAAATTTTTTAACCATGGACATTTTATAAGGGACTAAAATGACAAACTGAAACATCTGTGGAAAATGAAATAATTAACACTAGAAAATAATGATTTTAATAATTAATTATTAATAAATGGTTATTGAAATGTTATTAGTGAATAATATATGTTATTATAAGTATATTTAAAATATATCTGTTTAATTATTTTGATTTCAAATTTTTTACAAATTAGAATGCAATGCATTCAACAAAAATGAAACATCATGTAAGGTATTTGTGTTACAAAGTCATTGTTTATCAGGATTGATTATATTGATGTTTTTAATGATAAATTTTTATTGAAAATATCTCAAATATCAATGAAATGTCTTCCCTAATATTTATTTCATGTTAATAATTTTTTTTCATTATTTTTCATCCATTTTTTTCACTCATGAACCTAAAGTAATATTTTTAAGGATAACTGACTTTCCTTCTCTCTTCGAATGAATATATTATTTCCATATCCATGTTTTCTTAAAATGTATTGAAGAATATTTTTATTATTATACTATTAATTTTTTAAATTCATCTTAAAAATTATATCCTCTTTACATGATAGTTTTAAATAATTATGTCATGACCCGTCCCCTAGGGCCCATGATTTGACTAAACCAAACCTATCTTCCAAAGGAAAGGGGGTGGCGACTAACACCGAAATGGAATATCCTAAAATGGGGTGGAATTTTACTTTAAACCTATACACATGCACAAAGATAAAAGTGCCGAATGTAAACACATTGTAAACCACAACTAGAACTAAGAGAACTTTTGAGAGTACAGTACAGCTGAAAAGAAAAATGGGCCAAAATACAAACCCAAAGCCACAAAGGATGGTACAACTTCCAAATTCCATCTGCTCGACACTGTAACAGAAGGTTAGGTTATGGTAGTATCCTATAGCCATAAAAGTACTCCCATCCATCCTATATCACAGAGGACCACCTAATCCCATACCACCAAGGTCTCCATCGATGAATCCAACACATACATGAGACACAACACATGCGGGAAAAGCCAGTGTAGGGGTGAGTAACACAATACTCAGAAGGGACACCAAAATAAAAAAGGAATGACTAAAATTAAGGACCACACAACAAAATACCATATAAATGATAGCCCACACCTGGTATGACTCAATGTATAGAAATTAAATTATCATTTGTAGAGATAATCATCTTGTACAACTGAGAGACTCATCCCTGATGAGCCACTATGATATACTTGGCTACAGGACCTCTGTGATCCAATTGTATTCTGAACAACTGAGGTACACTCTTCTGCTCGACCACCGTGGTCTACTCTTCTTTAAACTACTAAGATATGACCATCTGTTGAACCATTGATGTACCCTCATCCTTTGAACCATTGAGGTATACTCAACAACTAAACTGCTCATGTACGGTAATTTGTTTTTCCACTAATTTGCACTCATCTGCTAGAACATTGAGTTCCTCTCTTCTGATGTATCACTAAGGTCTACTCATCATATCCTTCATGTCATAGCGAGTCATTGGATTCGTTCTCTCCAATGTTATTGATTCTGGGAGAATATAAAACTCAAGAAATCATTCATATATAGAATTCCAAGAAGTATCCCATAGATTATACCCAAATGACCATATCAATGAAAGGGTCCCAACGCTGCAGGTGGTACATCAATTGGATGCCCGATAATAATGATACTCGCATTTTACTAAATATTGGTCAGTTGTGTCTGGGCCTGGTCCAAAATGGTTGGACCGACCCAATAAACCTATCCCAGAGGTCCCACATGACCAATCGCGGTAATGTAGACCAGTCCCAACTCATTTGGGTCCTGGTCTAACTGATCTGGCCTAGCCACTAGGGTAGGCCCATTGGGCGTTGCTGGACCAGGTCTAGTTCAGCTGTGGATCTAGCCTATCGGGTCACCCAGTGACCCGAATTTCAAATGGCCTAGCCTGTAATTTAGCATCCTAGTTATTCCCCAACCTAGGCTGCCCAATGGCCCAATTTTTTCTAACACCCCAACCTACATTGGCAGGCCAGATCTCCTCCAGCCCCAGCCACCCAGCTTCCCAGTTTACGCTACCACATAGCCGGTTGATTCTGGCTACCTCCTTCCCCCACATGGTTCTGAGTAATACGCATTCCACCTAAATTATTTTTCCCATGTTGGAATTATTCTCCTCCAACGGGGCCCAAGAGTGGTGCTTCCACGTAGCCGGCAGAAGACGACCACCTCCTTCCGCACGCGGTCCCACATGGAACGTGGCCCACTCCTCTGATGCAAATATCGAGCAAAACTACCACTCCATAACACCATTACTAGGGGGCATGGCCTCAGATACCTTAGTATGACTTTAAGGCATGCCACATCCTGTCTTCTGCCATGGTCACAAGCCACCACCGCTGGTCACCGACGGTGTCTTCCGTGGGCCCTAGAGTCTGCTCTGATGGTCTGATTCTCAAACCATCTTTACCTTCAGATGTATCAGGTCACTTCCATCCCTACTACAACATTAAGTTATCATTTTCCTCGATCTGAGAGTTTGTTCATGAAGAACATGCGAACATCCAAAAATGGAGAAATTAGGGCCATGTTTGTGTCGGCCTGATACCTCCGCTTAAGAGTTTTGAAACAAGGGATAGAGATAGTATGTTTCCACAATAGATTATCCCAATCCAAAACCCCAAGATCAAATAATACCACATAGACAATTGTCCCATGGGTCACATGTTCATGGGTTGAACTGCATTAGTCTCTCCAAACCAAGAATGGGGAACAAAAGAAATTCATATTGAATTAAACCCCTACTTGGGATAAGATTGTTGTTCGATGTAGAATGAGATCGCACACCTCTGTTGTTCATTCTTTATGTGTATCCCACCATTGCAATCGACTCTTCCAAGGATAGAATAATGTGTGTTCTTCATTCATCTTCCCTACCCACCAAAGCCTCTGATCCATCCCAATATTGTGCAAACAATCCTACATTTCTTGTTTGGTTATTAATTGATGAAACACAAATCTATGTTTCTATTACAATGTATTGTAGCATCGTAACGTTGACTCATTAATATGGTTCATTAATGAGATTCATCATCACCTCAGTGCTTCACCAAAAAACTGATGTTCAACTTCTCAATGATGTAGAAAACAAATAAAATAAATTTTAATGTTATTTCATTTTTCACCTGAATTGTTAGAAAATTAACATTCACCCTCGACACACGCCGGTTGAGATTAGGATCCATATAAGCAAATCATACCCTGAAAAACTCATTAGATCCCTCATATTTCCAATCCAAGTTACCTTTTATGAGTTATAATGATTTGAAAGTAAAATAATATTATTTCAATTATTTTATTTACAGCCAAAACCTATTTCCCACTATTTCCATGTGGTATCCAATGTTAGGCTCCACCTAAGGAAATAACACCCTAATGATCCCAACATTGGTCTCAGATATTAAATCCAAGTCACCATCATGATTTATTAGGATTTGAAAAATAAATAATTACATTTACATATTTTATTAACAGTTATTCCATTTCAGGTTTTCTCACTAGAGGCCCACACTAACAAAAAATAAATCGTGCATAGGGTAAGCCTTCCATCCTAAATGCAACGGTGATCTCAAATTTCTGATTTGGGAATCCATTTTATATTTCTACCAACTTTTTAGGAAAACCACTAACAAGAACTATTTCAAAAATAAAATTTTTTGACGGATCATGATTGGCACTTTGGGCCTCGGAATCCCACTATGCCTTTATTCCTTGCCACAAAATAATTCAATTTCATTTTCAAAAAAATCATTTAATTATAGGATATTTGATTAGTCCCCCATTTTGGGATGTGTGTCCTCATAATCTATAATAAGATCTAATCATAAAAATGGGGGTACTAAGAACTAATCTGAGCCTCCCACTCCCATGTGTTCTCCTGAAAATTCTCATGCTACCGACTAACCCACAATATTGGAATCAACAATCCATGAAGGATAAACTCATGTTGATCCCCTATCCCCACTGGTTACTCCACGATTGTCTCCTCGTCGTCTATCTCTATCTCACTGTGGTCGATGACATGAGAAGGGCCGTGCACATATCTCCTCAACAAGGATATTTGTAAGACATCGGTCACCCTCTCTAACTCTTGTTGTAGTGCCAATAAGTATTCCACCTCACCCACTCTATACCATATCAATAATGGTTTTATGAAAATTGGAGAAAACTTTCTACCCCATCCAAATCATTTCATCCCTCATTTAGGAGAGCCGCATAGGAATATGTTTTCCCCCTATATAATCTACAATGGTCTCAGACACCTATCAGTATAGGTATTCATTTGGATCTTTATAGTCTCCATTCGCTCTTGGATTACTTATATCTTCATAGTGGTAGCATGTACCATCTCTGGACCCACGAGTGTTTACTCCCCTATGTCTATCAAGCATAATGGTGACCTGCATGGTCATTCTTATAGTTCCTTGAATGGTACCATACAAAAGGTGGAGTGGAAGTGGTAGTTTTATGCAAACTCCACTGGTTGTTGGTGGTCCTCCCAAATATGGAAAAATAATGAACACAAGCACCAAGAATTTATTCCATGGTCTGTATGGTCTGCTCTGAAACACCATTCGTTTGTGGGTGAAAGGATGCGATCAAGTGAATTTGTGTACTAAAAACCTACTCTAATACCTTCCTCAACCGACATATAAATCATACATTACAATATGAGACAATATTATATGGGACACCATGGAGTCGAACTCTCTCATGTAAGTAGACACATCCCAATCTCTCTAATGAACCCATCTCTCAAATGCGTAGGATGTGGGATGACATGGTCAGTCGGTCTATAATCACCCAGATGGTATTTTACCCCCTGAACATATGTGGTAAGATAATCATGATGTCCATTGATATCACATCCCACTTCCACTCTAGTACCTCAAGGGGTTGTGCCGAACCTACTGGAACTAGGTGCTCATCCTTCACATGATGACAAGTGAGGCATCTTGAGACAAACATTGTAACTGCCTTCTTTATCTCTGGCTACCAGTACTTATGTTAGAGGTCATTGCACATCTTCTCTACACCATGATGTACTACAAAGGGGGATGTGTGGAACTCCCCTAACACCTCCCCACACAACACTACTTGTTCTATAGTGCATCCTATGAAAATAATGATGTACTCCCCACCATTAGAATACCTATTAGGGGTATGCCCTATGGACATCTTGGAACATATAGTCTCATAATTGGCATATCTGAGTTGTGCCTCTCTGACTTGATGTAAGAGTGGAGGGGAAACTACGATCAACTAAAGATAAGATACATCATATCTAACAAACAATATTTATATAAATCAAATCAAATGGATCTGATGCATCATTCAGTAGCAGTGAACTCATTCTCTTTTTAAGAGAATTTTCCACCATGATCCCCTCCCATTAGTATAGACTATCTCGATGTCATTGTCCTAGAAGAACTCTATCCAATGTCGTTATCTCAGGTTATTTTATTTTTGAGAAAAGATATATTTTAGACTCATGTGGTTAGAGTAGGTGATGAATTGTTCGCCCATAACGTAGTTCTACCACAACTTTAGTGAGAAAACTATTGTTACTAACTAAAGCTCATGAGTTTTATAGTACTTCTCATGCAGTCTCAACTATTTTGAGCCATAAACAATAAATACTTTTTCCTACATCAGGACGCAACCAAGACCGGTCCTGGATACATCACAGAACACTATGTAGTCGGTGCCCTCCTCTAGAAACCTCAATATAGGAGCACTCGTCATGATCTGCCTCATCTCCTGAAAATATTGATGGCATCTGTTTTTCTACACAAAGGGTTTTTTCTTCTTCATCAATGTTGTCATGGGTGTTACAACTATTGAGAAGTTGGGTAAAAATATCATATAGTACACATCCTACCCAAAAGAATCTTTATACCTCTAAAATGTTATTGGGTGGATCCCAACCAAGCATCACCTCGATCTTTGCTGGATCCACTACAACTCCATCCTCTGAGATGACATGTCCATGGAGGTGGACCTTTCATGTCTATAACTCACACTTATAGAACATACCATATATCTGGTTCTCTCAGTGTGTGTCTAGAACCATCCTTAGGTGTATCATGTGCTCCACCTCATGCGTCAAATATAGTAAGATTTCATCAATGAGGCCCAATACAAAACAGTCTACGTAAACTATATAATCCTCTTCATGATTTTCATGAACACTCTTTGGGTGTTTCTCATTCTAAAAAGAATTTCTATCTACTCATAAGGGCCATAGAAACATCTAAAATTCATCTTTGAGATGTCATTATCTCATACTTGAAACTAGTGACAACATGTTCTATGGTATATCATTGAGAATAATGTCACTCCCTTCAGTTAATCATAGAGGTCTTAAATAATAAATCGAGGATACTTTTTCTTCATGATAACCATGTTCTGGCTCCAAATGTCCATGTATAATGTCAATCTTCTGTCTCTATTCTTGGAAAATAACACGGGGGCTGCCCATGGGGAAATGTTGGGCCTTACAAAACACTTACTCTACAAGTCCTCCAACTCCACCCTTATCTCTTGGAGTTCTGAAGGATCCATCTGATATGAAAGTGTAGATATTGGTGTTTTCTTGGGGGATATATTAATACAAAATTATACTTCCTCATGTGTTTGGATGGTCAAACTCCACCATCTCCTCACCTATCCCTATATAAGGCTCACGACTAGAACTTCCATCTGGCCATGTGGAATCATCTCTAAGAAGAAGACCTATGTCAATACATCCAATCAATCCTTAGTGATATGAGGATATGTCTCTTCCCTAAAATTGTGAGGTCCCTATTTCTGGAACACGTTTAAGGTACTGAACCTATATGTCCTCTACCAGTGGTTCTGGTAGTAATTGCTGACTGGTGGGTGGTGGTATCCCAGGGATACCACCCGAAGGTACCATATTGGGTAGTGGTCCCTATACAAAAGCTCAATCACTCTGTGGACTATACACATGGTCACACACTAGAATCATGGTTGGATTTCTACATGGAGGCATCTTCAAACAGATCAAGATGAACAACAATCTATTTACTATACCCCTTGAACTGACTCTGACTCAAAAAGATCATGGGAAAACACTCAATGATGCATGCATCCAATTTTTTCATCTATCATGTCAGAAAATAGAATTCAGAGTTTTGGTGTATGGATACATCAGCCACCGCACCGACACTGGACTCCCTTGCATTAATCCCAAACTCAATAAACATAACACTATTTCCCCATCAATATTTTCATACTCATAGTTCTTTTGGTAGAACCAACTGCCCTCTAAAACCACATTGTCACAATCCATCACCTAGTTAATGTGTTGTGACAACCCCAAGCCCAACATCCATAGGGAAGGGGCAAGTGACTTTACAAGAAAAGGTATTTCTTAAAAAAGGAAGTCATTTTCATTAAACCTATACATGCACAAATCTCAAACTGTGAAAATTAAACACAATGTAAACCACAAATTTCCTTAAGACAACTACTAAGAGTGAAATACAACTGAAAATAAAAGGGGTCAAAACAAAATCCCAAACCTATAAAGGAATGTAAAACTACCACGGTCCTTCTCCTCGAGACCCTACCTGAATGGTTGGTGAATAAAGCTGCTTGTAGCCAATATGCTCGTGCGTCCTACCTCAAAGAGAGACACCTAGTCTCATACCACCAAGGTCTCCATCAAAGCATCGATCACCTAACGAAGACACAACATGTGCAGGCAAAGCCTATGCAGGGGTGAATACAAAAAATACATAGTATGGATCCCAATCCATTAAGGAAAGAACAAAAATCCAGACCACCTACAAAATTACATTGCAAATTTATCTCACACCAATTACAATTAAAAGTATGAAATGTATGATTATCAGTTGTATATATGATTCATCTTGTATGGATGATATAATCTTTCCTGATGAGCCCCTTAGGTATGATTGTATATTGGACTATTGAGTTCCACACATCTGTTGAACCACTGAGGTATGATCATCTGCTGAACCACTATGGTTCTCTCATCTTCTTAACCACTATGGTATGCTGGTCAGCTGAACCTCCCATGAATTCTTATTTATTGAACCACAAAGGTACACTCATCTACTAGGCCATTAAGGTCTGCTCATATAATGGCTCTCTGAGGATCGCTTGTCATATCCTTCGTGTCACATCCAGTTGTAGGATTCTCTCTCTCTAGTGCGCTTGACTTGTAAGAGTCTATTTCTCAATCCAAAGGTCATATCTCGACTACCACAACATATCACATTGAGTATAACCAAACAACCATCTCATTTCATGGTTCCCAAAACAATAGGTGGCGCATTAAGCGGACACCTTATTTGAAATATACTGGTGTTTTAATAAATAGGGGTTGCATGCGTCTAGGACCATTCCAAAATGGTTGGACCGACCCGACCAACCCGGCCCAAAGGTCCCACATGACCTGACATGGATATGCTGACCTATCTCGGTCTGGTTGGATCTGGGCCGATCCGGTACAACCTGACCATTGGGCCAGGCCCATTGGGCTTTTCTGGACTCAAGTCATATTAGATGTGGGTCCAGCTTTTCAGGTGGCCTAATGATCCAGTTTTCTTTTGGGACAGCTTGCAATTTGGAGGGATTGTTATTCCATAACTTGTGCCACCAAACAACCCAATTTTTTTCTACATCCATGCCCACATTGGTGGACCAACTCTCCTCCATCTCGGGCCGCCCAGTGGCGCGGTTCATACCCCAATGTCAGTGCCTGAGATCGTCTCCCTTCTGACCGCACACGATCTCAAGTGGACTGTGTGCCACCTACAGGCTGCAGCACACATGCCACTTGCACACCGTAAAGAGCGTTAGTGGGATGCTCCTCTAACGCAGCACCCGAGAGGCACCTCCAAGTGGTCGGTGGGAGCCGCCTACCTCCTTCCACACGTGATCATGTGTGGACCATGGTCTAGGCATACCACAGCCTGGGTCTGTAGGTTGGTCCTCTGAAGCAATGAACTAGTAGTGTCTGCATGCTACACTTCCAGGGTGAGGGACCATGGCCTCCACTGCCTCATCGCAAGTTTTAGGAACACCTCCTCTTGCCTTCATCAACCACCGGTCACCAGCGCCACATATGTCTTCCAAGGGGCCCTTGGTCTACTTTGGTGGTCTGAATCTCGAATATTCTATGACCTCATACTTTTTTTGTCCCATTCATCCCTTATAAAACCTTTAGATTTCATTTCCATCGATCAAGGGTTTTTTTCCAGAAGAACACATGAAGGCCCAATGATGGATAAACAAGGGCCTTGTTCATGTCATCCTGATTCCTCTTCATTATTGTTTTCAAATAAAGGATGGGGAGATTTGGTATCCAACATAGATTATCCATATCCAAAACCCCAAAATAAAACCCTCCCACATAGGCAATTGATCCACAAGTCACCTATTTTTGGGTTGACCTGCCTTCATTGCTCCAAACCAAGAATAGGGAACCAAAGAAATTTACATAGAATTAAACCCCTACCTGGGATAAGATTATTGATCGAGGAAGAACTAGATCATACACATGTGTTCTTTATTCTTGATCTATAGCCCACTATTGCAAGGGGTTATTCAAAGGGTGGAATATAGTGTCATCATCATTTATCGTTTCCACCAACTAAAGCCTCAGGGAAATCCCATGATTGTGCCAAAAATATTGTATTGCTTCATTGGCTATTAATTAACTAAATAAGAATTGGTGTTTCTATTATTCTATGTTATAGCATCGTAATGCTGGCACATTAATGAATTTAATTAATGAGATTCATTGTCACCTCATCATTGTACAACAACGCTAATGTACCAATACTCAACAATTAAGAAAACTAATAAAATTACTTTTTATGTTATTTTATTTTTATTCTGAAAATTATGAAAATTAGCATTCACCCTTGACACGAGTCGGTCAATGTTATCCTCTGTCTAAGGGAATAATACCCTCAAGAACTCAATGGTACTCTTTGATTTCCAATCGAAGTTACCATTTATGTGTTATAAGAATTTAAAAATAAAATAATAATTATTCAATTATATTATTTACTGGAAAAAATTACTTTACATGGTTAACATGTGCCCACCACTATTAGGAATTTCCTATGGAAAGTATACCATTAGAAATTCATGAGTTGCATAAAATTTTCAATCTGACTCAATATTCATGGGATATAATATTTGAAAATTTTAATAATTTTATTTAATTATTTTACTTCGGATATTCTATTTTTGGGTTTTCTAACTGGAGGCCCACACTGAATAAAAATAATTCACACCTAGGGTAAAACATCCATCATTAATGCCTTGGTTCCCTCATATTTCTGATCAAGGATATCATTTATGTGTTATTACACTTTTCAGGTAAACTAATTATGAGGGACATATAAAAAATAACATTTTTCAGTGGATCATTCTGGGAACTCCAGGCCTCGGAATCACACACCATCTCAGCACCTGATCTTGAAATAAATCCATATAATTCTAAAAAAATCATGGAATTCTAGGGTATTACAGATTATACCTAGAATTTTATGAAAGGGTTACTTTTGAATTTTTATAAAAATGTAAATTTAATCTTTTGATTAACATGTATTGATTGATCTCAGTTTTCCACCATTATGACCACTCAATGCATTGAATTTTTGTGAATATGTTTTCTAGGAATATTTTTAAAATTATTTTTTTTCATTAATTTTTGAGAAAATTATATTTTCATTATGTGATTTCAAATTGAAAAGTGTAATTCCCGTAAGAAATGTTTTATTTATATTTTAATGATTTTTTTCTTTTATGATATCATCCATTTTGATACATATGTTTTATTATGTATATGGTCCACTGATACCATCAACATTAGTTATTTAAATTTATTGTGATGTTGATGATTTTTTTATATTTCTATGAAACATATTTCATTTCCATGGGAAATTTATGTTATAATGAAACAATTATGAAACACATTTTTTCCTTGGGTTGTGCAATGATGAAATATTTGAATTTTTTTGAAAACTTTTTCCATCAAATTTTTTATGTTATGATGAATACTTTATGAAATTTTTTAACACATATATGGGACATAAATTATTTTACATGGGGTCCCAATATTATTTATCCCAAAAATTAATTTGGTAATGATGGATATCTGATGAGATAATATAGACTTGAATAAGGAGTTATTCATTTTTCGTATGGAACAATCACCAATATGATAGTATTAGGAGTGAATCATGACTAAGGATAATATGTAATGGTGAATAAACCAAATCAACAATTAGATTCATTCAAAGTATCCATTTCAGAGTAAATTATTTATATTTTTAATCATATCTCATAATCCTATGTATTATTATAATTTTATACTATCATGGATTATGTTCATTGATTCCTTTATAATTCATGTCTTATTAACTTCCTTGATTTGTTCAATGATGTAATATTATTTTCTATGATATACTAGGTATGTATTCAAAATTTTAATCTCATGTTCTCATACCCTTATGATAATTTTATTCTTTATTAAATATTGATATCTCCGTTCTTTACCCTTACTTGCCTTCTAAGCTCTCTATTAGTTAATTTTCCTTACCTCACATTATAAATAATGGTTTTAATTATTGTATGTCGAAGAAGGATTATATATATTAATAACTTATTAGTAGATCATTTATATGTCTTATGAATAATTGTTTATTCAAGGATAATTTTTTATTATGAACACAAAACAAAACATAAAACAAACATATAACCAAGTGTAATAATTAGACTAAGGAGGTCTGAAATAGTGCAATCCAACGGCATCCCCTCTGATCAAATTGACCGCTTCAGGCTTCAAGCTGGAAAAATCAGGCAAAAAATATCAGTTTAGGACCAAGGACATACATTGAAGAATGGTGGTCCGCCACATGGTTACCCTCATGCCAGGAGTGACTGATTTTGGCTCCATTAGAGATCATATTTTGAACTTTATGATAATGTATAAAATGGACCACAGAGGAGAACATAAATCATTCATAAAATCATGGACAATTTTTTAATCTGTTTCATCCTCAAAAAGATCAACACCCTTCTGATTAAAAAGGCTATCCCCCATGAGCATGGCCTTAGATTCCGCCTAAAGACAAGTTTCATTTCCTAACTAGGAGGAGAAGGTTAGAAGGACTGTACCCCAGGAGTCCCGAACCTCCTCACCCCCGTGTAGAATTCACATAGAACAATACCCATCAGTATTGAGTTTAAAGCCTCGGTAGGGGGAAGACCAGCAAACCCAAAAATCACTGTTGATATTCTCTCTCGACTGGTCTCTAGAAGGAATGGAAAACATCCAGATGAAGGAGGGTGCGCCTTTCCAATTACTAAGGAGACAAGCCAGGTCCGTAAGGATGGTTTTCATCCTAATGATGATGGACTTTCTGGAAGCGTTATTCCCCTTGTATCTAAAATTGTTTCTGGATTTCCAAATCGACCAGCACCCATCAAGAAGAATCATAGAGCGACCCGACCTCTCGGGTCCTCTGGTTCCTGATCCGTGGAACCATTTTTCCAAAAACAGGAGGGCCTCCATAGAAGAAATGTGATACCCTGTAAAATTCCTGAAGAATCACTAGACATCGACCGCTTAGTCACCCGAGAAGAAGAGGTGGTCAATCGTTTCCTCCTTAGAGGTTGTGCAGTATGAGCACCAAGAAGGAAACAGGATTCCATAGCACTTAATATTATCGTAAGTGGGAATCTCATAATGCCTAATCCTCTATAAAAGGAATTTTTATATCGAGGGCACAACTTTGTTGCATAGAATATCTTTCCAGTCATGCAGATCTTCTACGATGCTCCTCGTACGGTGAAAATCCCAAGCTTAAAAAACCTCAAGGAGGAAGGAGTGAGGACACACCGGTCAGGGTCCTGGGAAAAGGCGATGACATTGAAGAGAGCCTTCTTATCCTCATCCAACACCATGTTGATAAGTACGGGGTACAAACTGGCTTCTGGGAGGGAAATGGAAGGATCCGGGCATACATGGAAACCCAACACTCTCCCGACCCAGTTATGAACCCACAAGGAAATGTCACTCCTAATTATGATCCATTGTGAGTGGTATTGATGCTCAGATATGATTTGAAGAAGGTTCAGCCATAAAGGATAACCCCTTCCTTCCACTGAAGACTGGCAGAAAAACAGATGACGCATAGTTTTTCCCCACAGAGTACTCCAATAAACAATTTCCCAAGACATTTTTGCCTGCATACTACAAAGAGTTCCAGCCAAACTACGCACATTAATGCTACCTTCCCTAGTATGCCTTGACAATTTACTACAAGAGGCCCAGTGTTACTACCTTTCTGCAAGAGGATCTCGGATGAGACTGGCCCGAAGTTTGTCAATTCTGGAGATAACACCCTTTGGAGTAATAACCACTGATAGAGGATGAACTGGAGTAGCCAAAAGAACGCTGTTATTTAGATCTTTACGTCCATAAAAATATAAATACATGTTTTTCTAGTTGTAGATGTGATCCTCTATCTTTTTGGTAAGGAAATCAAAGTCCTGAATCTGATGTCTAATAGGGGAAATTGGAGCCCCGAGGTATTGCATGGGTAAATAGCCTAATTTCAGGGCAAAGTTAGTTTTAGTATAATAAATCCTACTTGGGGAGCATTTGTTGGATGTGAAAAATAATAATTTCTCATTGTTGATAAGTTGACCACTCCAGTAGAAGTACTCCCCCAGAAGCCTGCTCAAACCACAAATAGACTTTTTTCCAACATTCATAAATACAAGAGTATCATCAGTGAACATAAGATCGTAAATTGTTGTAGACCTCATACTCCTTAGGTATGCAAGAATATCACCATTATTTATTCTTATAAGAATGAGCCTACTCAATACCTTCTGGGTGAGGATGAAGAAGCTTAGAGACAAAGGGTCACCTAGACAGAGGACACGATTGGCCTTAAAGAAACCATAGGACTTTCCTAGAAAGGAGACTGCCATCCATAGAGAGCTGAAATATCTAAAAATAAGGTCAATATTCCAAGAATAAAATCCCATATCATCCAACACCTTATTGATGAAGCCCCACTCCACACGATTATATGGTTTGTTTATATCCAACTTAAGGGCAACATTAGATCCCTCAGTTTTAAAGTTAATATCCCTTATAAGTTCATGTGAAATGGCAATGGCCCCTTGGATAGAATGACCACTCACAAAACCATGCTACTCCTTAGAGATCCACCAAGGGCGAAAAGTGGACAGTATAGCATTAATCACACTAGCATGGAATTTGTACTTGAAGTTGCACATGCTCTCTGGTTTGTACAACATGATTGAGGAGGGGAACCAGTTTTTAGGAAAAATTTCCATGGTGGTAGCACAAGATACCCTCGGCAGGTTACCACCCTTGAAGAAGTCATGAATCTCTGCAATTATATCCGCCTTCACCACCTCCCATGAGCCACTATAGAAGGATCTCGGGAAGCCATCCAGTCCTGGAGCACTATCTAGATGAAGGTTCATCATGGATATGTAGATTTCCTTTTCATCTAATAAAGAACTCAGCCTCTCATTTTCTTGATCAGAGACACATTTGGGAATACCGTGAAAGAAACCATTGTCTCTTCATGGGTACAAACTAGGCATGAAAACATTAGGTCCATCCAAAAAATCCTTGAAATTGGTGTGTGCCATACCTCCCACAAAATTTTCGTCATCTGTGTAGGAGCCATCTTCCAAAATAATATTAGGATTTGAAGGCCTCTTTCTTTCTCTAATGCGAGAATGAAAAAATGCAACATTTATATCCTCTTATTTGAGCCATTTGATTCTTGAGGCTTCCCTAGCCTATTGTTCTTGATCCAGAAGCAATTCATCAAGAGATTCTTTTCTGTTAGAAAGCTCCTAAAAATATTGGTCATCACAATTTTCTTCCAACCATAGTTCAAGACTTTCAACAACCCAAAGGGCTCCATCAATCTCACTATCAACCCGATGGATATATTTTTCCCATGAAATGAGATGAAGCTTAATACGTCTTAGATTATCGTGAAGGGAGATCCAAGAGTAAACCTAAAATAGGGAATTCCAAATTTCATGAACCAGCTCCTAATAACCCGGCTTGGTCACCCACTTTTGCAGAAAAAAGAACCTCCCTAGATGGTCCTGTCCAAAAGAAATCAAAACCAAAAGGGGGGAATGGATAGAGATACCTCGGACCAAGTGATGTACTTTTGAGGTAGAAACTTAGAGATGGCTACCATGTTGTCCAAAAATCTATCCAAATAGCTCCATGAGTGGTGGGAGCCCCTTCGTTTGTTGCAGTAGGTAAAATCATCCCTTGAGTATCCCATATGAGGCCAACCATTCCCAGCTGTGAACTGATTAAACTCTCTACTGGAATTACCCTGAAAAGGAACTCAGACATTTCTTTCTTATATGGAAGAAACAATGTTGAAGTCCACTCCATAAAACCATGGAAATTTTCATGGGATAAAATTATTTAAATCACTCCAGAGCATGGCCCTTTGAAGAGGATCACAGCTCCCATAAAAAATGACATGAAGAAATAGTTGACTCCGGAAGTCACCTTGGTAGTAATAAATTGGTCCACAGCATGCACCATCTCCACAGAAGTATTCTTGTTCCAAAAGATCCAAATGTGATCGTTATTTTGTGCGTCATTCAGGGATCCATGCATCTTGATCTTACACATAAAATTTCGAATCATGGCATGGTTTTTCTTGTGTTCAATAATGGCCACAACTACAGTCTGATGTTCCCTTAATGAAGAGGCAATGGAATCTATCTTCACATGGGCACTGAGTCCAAAGGCATTCGATATAAAGATAGGAATCATTGGAAAGAAAGTGCTCTAGGTTTGGCCCCAAAACTAATGGCCCCATGGAAATGGGAGAAGGATCTCTCCTTGAGTAACCTTGCTCACGAATGAGCACAAACTCCCTCACTGGTAAACATCCTCAGAACAGCTGGGGATGCAGTTCTAGTAGGGCAGGATTTTGACATATAGTTGGGCTTGGAACCAAGTAAGGGGATCCTCTAATGCTAAGGGGGAACTTGTATTCTCATCCAACTGTAGATCCTGACTTATCCCATGGGGAAGGGACTCAGGGAGAACACAACATACAGGCTGAACAACATCAGAGGCCTCCACTGGAACCTCCAAGAAGACCGCATCCAAACTAAAGAACAAGGGATCCAAATCCAAAAGACATGAAGTAGATGGTCTTGACCCAAATAGACATGCCTCAGAGAACATCCTCTTCGGGAAAAGAGAAATGAGTCTAAGAGAAACCGAAAAATTATCCACCAGAAAGGAAATCCTGCCATTTTGAACACTAGGAACTAAGTCTGATCACATAACTGCATCATCCTCATGGGTAGGGCCTGAAGATAGTTGAATCCCCTGAGAAAGGGAGAAAGGATCCTGAACTAGATCAACCCCTGGATATAAGGAGTCCCTCTATAGAACCTCTGAAGAATGTAGAGGCTGAGACAAAAAATTGGCCTTGATGGATGAAGACATAGGAAGAGAGCCCTCAAATCCTTGTTGTCGGCTACGACACACCTAAAGGGAGTACCCATGTAGTAGGCAATGAAGAAAAAAATGAAAAAACACTTGGTAATTGATCTATGGATTCAAGATAAAGCCATCTTGAACACGGAGCAAAATCTTGCTTGGCGGAGGGAGAGAGGTATCCAATTCCATACAAATGTGAGCCACTGAAACGTCTTCACCACTGGAAGTTTTGGAATCAGAGCACAATAAGCCGCCGAGAGCATCCCCAATAGCCCTGAGAACCCCCCCCCCCCCCCCCCCCCTTATGAAAAGGGATAGCATAGCCCATGATATGGATCCAAACTGCAACCAATTAATTCTCCTTGCCCCTATGAATATTCCAAGACCAACGTGAAATAATAAAACTCAAACGGTCAAAAACACACAAGGCCTTACAGCATGCATGTAATAAATCATCTTTGGAAGACAAAAGAAAGCAGAAGGACTTCCTGTGAATAATCAAGATCTAAACACAAGAGGAGGAGGCCCCAAGAGAGAACAAATCTATTGAAGACCACTAAGGAGGTCTTTGCTGAGCCGAAGCAGGCCACAAGCGTCCACATTAATCAAGCTTTAGTCTCCACCAAAGAAGAGACATGAAACTCCAGGTAGAGACCACCAATGGCATGTGAATCCTTCGGATCTGGGATGCATACATCTGGGAAGCAAGAGCGAATCACAACACTAGACAGACCGCAAAGAACCTCCTTGAATGATACGCTCCAAGGGGGTGCAGGAGCAGGGAAAACTCCTTCATGGCCCGCTGGATCTAGGGATGCTAAGGCGGGGGGGCATCCGACAAGCAAGCTGATAGAAGACCATTGGATTGGAAATTTGAAAAGAGTGGTGGCACGTAAGGCATATTCTCAGGGGCTGAAGAGGAAGCCATGAAGTATTCGAGTTATGAATAATTGTTTAATCTTTCCATGATTCTATAGAATGTTCACTTATATTATTCATGCTTAAATTCCTATATTATGCATTGAATATTCATCTAAAATAATGTAAAATTTATGTATAAAATTCATGATTTACTATAGTTTGAATTAGAGTTTTGTTTAGTTAATAATTATATATTATGATTAGAGAATTTTGGTGAAAATCTCAGTGATTATTCTAGGTATAAGAAAAATTCCTAATGTTTTAGAATGTTATAGATTATATGTTTCTATAAAAATGCATCATTTTTTTGAAAGACCAAGTTTATGTGGTTTTGTTATAGAGTCATCTAGGTATAATAACAAAAATTATTTACTTGAGTATATCGTATCCATCCTTTAAGTTAATGTTGACTATTCTCATACAATGCACCCTATTTGACACTCATGGGGGATGTGTACAGGTTAAATCCAAAATTTTCTTATCTACCATTAGGAAGGATTTGAATACATGATAGAAAAATATGAACTAGGTTAAACATAATGTTTAGTACATTAATAAAATCTTGTCTTCGTTTATTCATTAAATTAATGATTATAAATTCTTATAGGATTTCACACTATGGTTATTATTTCACATAATATACATATTTATTTTTATCAATGGATACTACAAAGAATATTCATATTAACACCGTATGTGATGGAAAATGGAATGAGTTTGTCATGTGTAACCAAATGAAATGGGATATTTATCGAGAAACCTTGTAGTTATCTGAAATCATATATCTTGTTATATGATTAAAAATATCATCATGTATTAATTTTCTAAAATTATTAATAAGAGAAAAATTGTGTTTTAGGAAGACCATGGAAGAAAGAAGATTCAGATTCCAACATGTGAAGTATATGGTATATATAAAAAATGGAAATGTCTTTGTGGAATGAGATTATTTTTTATATGTGTAAACTAAGGGAATATATCATGTAATTTCTAATGATAAATGAATCGTTTTATGGAGGGATATGATCTTCATCATGAGGTATAATTCAAAGATCCATGTAATCTGTGTGGGGGACATGGGAATTATCCAAGTCAATACCAGTATATAATATTTATCTTCTTTGGGATTATACAATACCTACCCAAAACCCTTATTAACATCCCATCCCACATCATAGATTCATAATTTTTATGTTTAAACCCTCTTAAAAGGTATTTAGGTGTAAACCTATTAAGTTTCTTCGATGAAGAGGTATAGAAGTTAACCATGTGTTTTCATATTATTTATTCTTCCAACTCATTCAAACATTCAAAAATATAGCTGATATAACAACATATGTATATCACACATACCGAGATTTTATTTTTTTAATGTAATGACCTATATCCATCTCCCCTAGGATCAAATGTGAATGTAAACTATCAATTGTGTGTAAGGCTGACTACCGCCTCATCAACCAATGTCATTCACTTACCATCACCACCTATTACAGGTGAATATAATGATGTATTTGAATTTTTTAAATCATATCAATTACATAATTATATATTTTTAAATTATAATGTCTCATTTAGCACATTTTCTTCTGATCCTCTGTAAAATGATAAAAATGCTCAGGATTATGTGTGGAGTACCACATCCATGGAGAATTATGATACTTTTTTCAATTTATTTTGAAATGGATGGTAATAAGGATACAATAAATGAATATATATGATATATTTGATATAAAAATTATTTTGGACTATTCAATTAATATTTACCTTTATTTTCCTCAATATTTCATGAAAATGAATCCATCATTCATTTGTACATACGTCCTACTGTCTCTATAATCATTGTAATTAATTTTTTATATCCACATTTTTTGGATTAATATAAAAATATTTATAGTTAATATATATTATTATAATATAGTTGATTAATTTTTTTATATGATAGACCCATTATCAATTTAAATGGACCAAAAATACCAGATCAATAATTACTTGAAAAAATATGAAATTATGACATGAAATAAAAATTTAACATGGAACCAATTAGTAAACACTTAATGAAAGAAAATAGGTATATCATATATGGTATTATATATATATATATATATGTTTTTGTGTGGGTGTGTTTGGTTCTATAATATATTTATAAGAATCCTATATTTATTATTCACTTGGTTCAAACATGTATGAATAATGACATGACTTGAGGTAAGGGGATTCCCATCTCACTTTTATTTTTGTGAGACACATGAAATATTCAGCACTTTTTTCTATTATGTCCAATATATATTACTTATAAATTCAATCTATGATTATTATATTTAAAATTATGGGTTTTATATGATTATGTAAATTTATTTCATTCATGGTTATTACAAGTAAAACATTACCACTGTGGTAAATGTTTTATCGTACAATCTCACTGTTTATTAGGATTTTAAATGATTATGCCTCTACTAATAAAATATTATGATATATATCTCAATGAGAAAATGTCTTCAATTATACGATCTTATTTATTTAGAAATATGTGTTCCCTTTAATTTTAATCTCTTTAATTTCTAAAGAGATCGGAATAATGTTTTATGAAAATTGGACTTTATATCTCTCTAAGGTTGAAAAAATATTACAATCTATGTTCCTGATCAATAAAATTTTAAATAATTCATTTAGATTTATTAAATAATTATTTACATAAATATTTTTGAAATTTATTAATTTTAAAAACATTATTAATGAGGAATCATCTTGTCCTTTTTTCAAACACGGATATTTTCACATGATACCATGAATGTGAACTAAATCATAGTTTTAACATGTGTTCCATGAATGGTATTTTAATACTTTATAACTTATAAATGATTTTAAGAATCCTTCACATGTTTCAAAGGATAATTAAAATTAAAATTTCCAACTTTAATATTTTGGAAATTTTTATATTTTAAATAATTTTTTCCTAATTGAAATGGTTTTTTTCCTCAAGAAATGTTCCAATGGATCTTTCAAAATCATATTCAATACAATATGAAATCCTTTGATTTTATATGAGCATTACCGGGAATATGATTCCATAATACCATCCTTATTTATTCTCTATATTTTTTACATTTATGGTAGAAATATATTTATGAAACTCAGTCTATTTCCATATGATATTCTCAGATGAAATAATGAAATATTTAGGAATCCATTATCATTTCAAAGGGTTATTCTATGATGGAATATTTTTGAAACCCTTTTATTTTATGGTATTTAATCTGTTTAGTTTTTTTAAAATATTGTGGCATACATATTTTTAATTTTAATGGTTTATGGGTGGGACCTATATATCCATAAAACATAATGGGTAATGATTGATATCTCAAAATATAATTTGGAATGGAAAGTGGAGTGTTCACAATTCATTTAGAACTATGTCCCATATGGATGTCTTTGGATTGAACCACGAAAATGATTAAGGTTTTCGGAATGAATCCATTCTACTATGATAGTCTTGTAAATGATCCTTGAAAACATAGGGGATTATTTTTCTATTCATATTTTTTTGTAAAAAAATTATTATCTCATGATAATGATATGTTCTCAGGGCTAATGGTCTTTGATTCCAATATGTTCATGTCTTATGACCCATTTATTTTTATTACCCAACTCATGTTTAGGATATTTTAATGGTAGGGTATGGTTTTATAATATTATACTCATTTTATCATACACTTATGATCATGTTATGTTGACATATCCCTTATTCAACCAAACTAGGAATATAAGATAAACAATTATTATGATTCATTTCCCTATTTTATGAATAATGGAATTATATATAACATGTATAATAAGATTTCTAGTTGTGATGAACTTAGTGGGAGGTGTTATAGTTCACTTATGAAATATTTGTTTCATTATCCATGTTTCCAAATGCACTATACCTATATGATCTTTAGATAGATTGTTATGTTATGTAATGAATATTAATAAAATAAGATGTTATGTCTATGTCTAAAAATTATGGGTCATTATTGTTTTTATCAGATAGATATTTAATTACTCATTAGAAACTAGAAAGAGAAAACATTTGTTACATAATAAGGATAAATATATGTATAGAAAAATATCATATAATTTTGGTGATGGATAGAATGTGTGGTTTCAATGAAATTATATCCCTATCTATATATTATAACTAATTTTGTCTCTATATCCATTATAACTAGGGTTAATAAATCTAAAACAATGCTTTAGAATTTTAATCAATCATCACCTGGTGAATGATAGTGGGATTTCTTGTACACCTGGTTTGAAACTTCTGGGGGTTATTTTTGGGAAATTCAAAAACACATTATGAACCATGTTGATGGTTTTTTAATGAGTATAATGGATGACCTATGATATTCCGTTGATTTCATAGATTACTTATACGTTTTAATGGTTTATATATTATATAAGTGATTCTTCATGGTTATGTGGTTTCCAAAATTGATTATTGTTTCTCACATTTTGTTTTATGGTTTTATGTGATAGATGAAACACAAATTAAATGTTATAATTTAGAATGAAATTGAAAATGAAATAATTTTCAACATGTGAAACTAAATTTTATTTTATAATGAATGAAACATATCATTTATTTTCTCAAAGGACAGGCATATGCTATTAATCATACTACACTTCAAAATGTGAAAAGGGAGGGAAAAAATTTTGTCGAGTCCTTCATGAGGCAATGTTCACCTTAAATTAGTGGTTCTAATAATCCATTTAATAATGTGAAATGCGTTATTACCATTCAGAATATATATTCTATTCCCCAATGTTTGGACTAGGAATAATTCATTTATTATGTCTATCATCTGGATGTTCAAGATGATCAATGGTGGAATCTTATCAAGAATAAAAGTCAACAACATAAAAATGACTTCCTTGAATGAAATGATTTTAAGATTATATTTTTCAATAAATAATTTTATCATATTATTAAAATTAAAATGGGGAATTAATTTCATCACTTAAAGTAAAAGTATTATGAAAATCATAGTACCTATGAGTAGAATTTTACAAGATATATTTAGAATCATTTCTATTTTACCATCAAAATTTAAATTATCTTTGATCAATTCTGCAGTTTCTTAAATTTAATTCATCAATGGGAATTGGTCATAAGGGAATTTAGTAGCTATGGGGAAATCATTCCTTATTCAATTGAGGTGGAAATGAAAAATGTATTTACCCATTAATCAAGAGGGTTTGATATGAAAGGAATGAAAAAATTAATAGGTTACACTAAATTACAAGGAGAGAAGAAGTTTATCCTTCCTCCATGATTGATGTGTAGAAGGAATCACGGAGTAGATTATATAATGTTGAATAGAAGTTTTTTAAAAAAAATAATGGGATGGATATTGGGTATTTGGTTAGTGAAGTTATAAGAAGAAGTTTTCTAGTGATGCGGATATAGATACAAATTAATTGAATGCACCACCCATACTGTAGTTATTCTAATGCAATGAGTTTCTCTATTCCACTAACCAATTAAAAAATGTGATGGAAAATGATGATGGATAATGTTATAAGCCTCTTAATTAGATACACAATGAATAATATCATGTGATCAACATTTTGAATAAGTTTTTCAATAATGATGTTTTGAAAGGTACACTTACCATCCTCTCTAGAACTGTTAATGTTTATTAGAACTCTTGATATACCCACTCATAAATAAATGAATAATTTTATAAGGGTTTAAAAATTAAAAAATGATTGTTATATATTTAATTACTAGTTAATCCCTGAATGGTGTGGTTACCAAGTCTCTATTCTATAATTGTTATCCTGTTGGATTTTTGGGGAATGTGAATCCATAAAACTCAATATTCTTCCACTTGTTAAATGTTATGTTTTCATAGGAATGGATTTTAATTATCTATATAAATCCCAAATAAAATTACAAGGATTTTATGTTATGTTTTATATTCTATTAAAACCAGTGTTATTATATAATTATGATGAAATTTATAAGCCTCAAATGTAAATCACATCTATTGTATGGGTCTTAGTTCACATTCAAAATGGGCCTTTATTTTTGATGGTTAGGGATAAGATCAACCTCAATGAAATGCTTTCTATGTGGTAATTTGTCTACATATTTATATTTTAGTCTCCCTGTCTTCCACTATATCATGTAGTTAATTTACAAATATAAATCATACATGCTTGCTACATATTTCAAGAAATCCCTATATCATTTCCCCAATTAATTTTAATGAACTAAAGAAGAAATAAAAGGATAATCATGAATTGGGATTCATTCGAACATGTATGTAACCATGGGGTGCATCATTTATTTTTTAGGAATAAGGATGGATTGAGGGAATTTTCATTGTTTAATAAGAACTAAACAAGTTCACAATCAACAACAGGTGTCTTTTACCCAAAATTGATTACATGTTTGATCAACGGAAGAACTCAATAGTTTTCCGAGACTGATCTTTTTTATGGATATCAATAATTTAACATTATTAAGGATGATATACCCAATATGAAATTCTATAAGCATAATAAACCATACAAATATTGAGTGATTCCATTTAGTCTTACTAATTCCCCCATTATCTTCATGGATTTAAAAAATAGTGTCTTTAGATACTACCTTGAAAAATATGATGTTCTCATTATATAAAATATTATTATATATTCCAATAGTAATGATGTGAATTATTATCACTCTGGAATAGTGTTGAATAGCCTATATATGCAGAATTAATATATCAAATTTAATTTTTGTTATTTTGGTGAAAAAGGTATAAATTTTCGGTCATTTAATTTTAAGATAGAGTATACTCATGGATTAATAAATAATTGATTCCATTTATCATTGGCCCAGACCAACCACTATGACTAAGATCCATTTCATTAATGGTTTGGTTGAACATTATCGATGGATTCTGAAAAATTTATCAAAACTATATAATCCAATAAAAAATTCACACAAAAGTAATCCTTGTTCCACTAGATAGATAAATGCGAAGGATATTTAATAAAACATAAGATAATATTATTCATTTCATGTGTGCTTACATTACCATAAAATGGAGAAGGGTTTTTGATCTACAGTAATGAATTAAAAAAGTGACTAGGATGAATCCACATGTAGAATGACATGTTGATAGCTTATGCCTCATCATAATTGAAGGTTCTTGAGACAAATTACCCAACCCATGATTTGGAATTAGTAGTGGAATGTTTCTCTTCAATGATATGGATGCATTATCATTATAGATATAGTTTTGGTATATATACTAATCATAAAGGATTAATTTATATATTCACATAGAATGATATTATAACAACCGAAACATTTATTAATTAAAATTACCCTTGATCTATTTAAATGTTATATTATGTAAAATGGTTATATAAACCATATGAACTTCTTTGGTTTTATGTTTTTGGGTTTTAAAATACCGTTAATAATTGTTACTATAGCTAATATAGTCGTTGAACAGTGATCACATGATTAGTATAAATTTAGAGCTCAAAAAGGAGCTTGTGAATCTGGGATTCATTCATGAACAAGCCCAAGAAGATCTTCAACACATTAATATTGAATATAATCTCTTACAGGAGAAGTGGAAGATAATAAATATCTTCACTTGAGAAATATTATCTGAGCCACCCCAAGAGTAATTCACTATCACCCACCTTACCCTTATGGAATTTTTTAGTTTTATTAGGGGTTATGTAATAATACCCTAGAATTATGATTATGTTCTCTATTTTTTTTATAAAGAATATACCTTCATTTTATAACTGTTACTTTGTAAATGTTATTTAGAACCGTAAATATTATTTTTATTTAGTATTTAAATTAAATTAAGAATTTTTTTGATAAATTAATTTAATTTTGAATTAAATATTATTTTAATAATATATTATTCATAGATTAAATTTTATTAAATATAAGTGATCATATGATTTTTATAATTGCAATTATTATTATTATGGTTTGAGATATTTTTTTGTTATTACCAATGAATTGTCAATAAAATATGGATTATATTTTATAATTAAAATTCACATGTTTAGATAATTATATAGATAAAATGAGTATTATTTTTATAACAAGGATGTCAAAATTATCCAACGGTGAATTTTTCATAATTTTCGGGGACAGTCAAATTTTTGGGTAAAAATTAAATACATTTTAAATATATAATGTGTTTTATGACATGATAATTTGCTAATAGTGATGTAATAAAATTCTATAAAAGGGAAATTCAGACAGTATATGTTTTTTCTTTAATATAATATTATTTCATATTTGTTTTATTTATTTTACAATATCAAAATTGACCCTCCAAGACTTATAAAACATTTTAACATTTTAAAATGATTTCCATGAGAGTGTGACTCACCTCCACATAGGAAAGCATAATATTTTCATACATTCGTCTATTGGAATAATAAAATAATTTTTTCTACTCCCCTTTTAAAACAACCATGGGAAAAACCATGGGTTTGTTTGTATTTTTGATTAGTTTAATGTGTAGTGTCCAAAACATAAAGAATAAAGAATTCCATCCCCTTTCCTATGAAAATCCAATATCTCTCCCGTTCCACTTCACTCAAACCATTTGGAGATCGACCAACCTTGGACCTCCACTCTCTATAATCCACCCATGGTGCCTTAATCTCCCATTAAGCATCTCTCATTCCTATCCCATGGCTTTGTGTTCTCACTTCTAAGTAAGATATCCTCACATTCCTTCCTTCCTTATTTATGTCCAAGTTTCCTTATATGGTTAGGCCAATTTAATTTCAAATAAAAATATTTGGGTATGTTTTAGTAGCTCAAATTCCCTTCACTCATTTTATTTTAATGACGATAAACCCATTTATCTCTCATCAATGCTTCCCATGTACCCCTGTTTCAATGCTGAAAATTCCGTAAGGGATTTCCCTCTGTTCATTTACATTCACGAAATTCGTTTATATTATGATTCTAAATTACATTAAATATGTTAGGATATTTTGTCCATAACTCCATTACTTTCCATTTCATGTAAAAATGAAGAGAGACCCCTTTCTCTTTCATCAAACCATTTTATGATTTCTATTTGACACCGATATACTGCCGAATTTACACCAAAATTTCCATGAAAAAATCATCGTGTAATTGAATACCATTCCCATTTCACTATCATGGGTTTTCACCATTGTAAAAATGTACTTTTTTATTGAGTTATTAAATTTATGTATTCCACATCTCTTATTTTTTGAATAAATTATGATATTTAATGAATCCATGTTGTATGATCTATGTGGCACACTTATGCATAAAATGAAATGATTAAGAAGGGTGTGCCCTGATAGAAATCCAATGCATTGGGTAAATAATATTATCATGATATGACATGTTCAATGAGGGTTTACTCATTCCCCGTGTTCAATGAGCCTTCAATCATTCAAATATCATGTTAAATGTTGTTTCCACATTACCAGGTTATGATAATCATGTTATGTCATGCATTTATGTTCATTTTTCTCTAGTACTCCATTGATATGCCTATTGCCTATAATGTACTATATTCTTCACATTATTCCTTGTTTACTCCCTTAATGCACTATATCTCACCCTTTTCTTATTCATGTTCTCATGTTATCCTGTGGAATGAAAAGTATGAAGGAATGTTGTGGTAATATAAAAGATGTTTTCAATAAAGATATTGTGTTTTACATTATAAGTTGTTAGGTAATGTTCCTAATTTTCCCTAGATAGCAGACCTCTCAATCCTTAGTGTTGTACTACGTTCACTTTTATGTAAAAAATCATGTTTATCTGTGCAATAAAGAGCAGGGTTTTTATAGTTCTAATTAGTTTATATATTTAATTATTTTTTGGATTATGATTAAAAAAACCTAGTTAATGGATTAGGGATATGACTAAGTATAATAAAAACGTCCATAAATTTTGGTGAGTATAGTGTATGTGTTTTATAAAGACAATACATCCCTTTCTGGATACGAATAAGTTGAGGTGTCTCTGACATAGATGTATCTACAGGTAAAACCCAAAAACACCAGATTAAGATAGACTCGAACAAGAACTGGTGCACGACAACGGGTATTGTTCCACTCTTGGTTGTGAAACTCCCGAGGGATAATCTTAGATAAATGCATAATCATAGTATGAAAAATTATTAAGGGAATAAAAAAATTCCCCTAAGAATATATGTTGGGAATTAAATCCTGGATAACATATATTGAAGCCTATAAATTCATATGTTAAGTAAATAAATGTTATTTATATGTTATATTTTTTTGGCTTTGGATTCCCCTTTATGTGTTACCCCTAACATTAATTTTATTCTATTTAATGGCCTCTAATAAGAGTACCCGGTCTAATGAATGATGAAAAAATCAATGTGATGATTCATCTTATGAGATGCCCAATCTGATGGGAGCAGGAATCACAAACTTCTCACAATATTGTCTCAGTTAACTCATGTTTTGAATAGTGACATGGATAAAGATAAAAATTCAACCCCCCTATGAAATAAAAAGTGTCAATCAGGAGTATCATGAGACAAAGACCTCCTAGTTTTAATGTATCATTGGATCCCTCAATCACCGAAAAATTGATAAACTCTATTAAAAATATATTCTCCATCCTTTAGTGTTACGAACAAGAGAAGGTTCTTCTGGATGCTTATCATAAGGAGGGTGAAGATGATAAATGGTGGACCTTTATCAAAAATATGAATCTTGAGAAATAGATCGTGGCCTTTGAGTGGAAAAATTTCTAGAAAACAATTTGACAAATATTTTCCTCACACCCTAAGACTTAATATGGAAAAGAACTTCTTTTCCATCAAGAAAAAATAAGACAAATCCTTCAGAGCATACAAGTAATAATTATCAAGGCTTACATGATACACCCCCGAAAATGTTGTTTCCCATAGATACAAGTTTTACCGCTTCTTGGGTGGGATAAAACCCATCCAACAGAAAGACATAGAGATCCATGAATTTTTTATCTATAAAGATATTTTCTGATGTGCCCTCAAAGTTGATATAGAGATCAATGAATCGTAGGGGTGTCATAGGGATAGGAAGTAGAAAGTGAACTTTCATTCTGGTGGTCCGATGGATAAATCCAATGGTGCAATTAAAATATAGAACCCCACATTCCCAAGTTACAGAAATAAGCACCCCAAAAATTTCCTGAAGGGGATGAGGAAATTATTTAGGTGTGGAATAGAAGGGAACATGGCCATTAACTGTCGGCAAGAAAAACACTCTACTACGATAGAGGAAATAAACACTCTGTTCCACCCTCAATGCATTGTTAATTGCCTCAACTACAATGAACCAGTTCACATTTCAAACTACAAAACTAAGACAAGGGTTTTTAGAGATAGCCAACAACCTCCAAGGAAGCAAGGGATATATTTTTTCCATCATTACTGTTGAAGAGAACCTCGATGACATTGTGGTGACAAGTGCACTAGTTATTTATCACAGAATATAAAATGTATTTTTTGATTTGTGTTCTACTCATTCTTTCATATATAAAAACTTTAGTAAAACAATCCCAACACCACCAAAAATTAGGTAAGTAAATTTGTTGATGAGAATGTAAAATAGGACAATCATTGCATTCCAGGAATATAACTCCTCCCTGGTAACAATTTGTGGATTGAACTTTCTAGTTAAACTATTAATACTCCCTCTTGTAGAATTTGATACAATTCTTGGAACGGATTGTATTTCCCTATATTAATTCATCATAAATTTCCTTGATAGGCAAATCACTCTTCATATGGAAAATTGACCCCCATTTCTATACAAGTGCAAGGAGGAGGATGAATATTTTTTAGCACCATCATCTCAAGTGAGGATATTACTGCCCTATGAGCTCGTATATCTTTCTTGGATGATTAAGTATAATAAATAAAACATCATTTAATACATTCCTATTACAAGGGAATTTTCTGATGTCTTTCCTAAGGAATTTCCAATTCTTCCTCCTAGAATAGATGTTGAATTATCGATTGATCTTATACGTGGTGTGTTTCCAATATCCAAGTCTCCATATAGAATGGATTTTGTAGAGCTTGAAGAGATAAAGAAACAACTATAGGATAATATGGATAAAGGTTTCATACCCCCAAGTGCTTCACCATGGGGTGCACTAGTTTTCTTTGTCAAGAAGAAGGATGGGTCAGTGCATCTTTTAATTGACTATTGTGATCTCAACAAAATCATGATAAAGATAAAGTATCCTTTTCAATGAATTGATGACTTCTTCAATCAGCTACATGAAGCACTATACTTCTTCTAGTTGACTCTATGCTTGGGATATTACCATTTAAGGGTGAAGAAGGATGATATCACTAAAACTTCTTTTCATACATGATATGCGCACTATGAATTCATAGCAATTCCTTTCAGACACACTATTTTTCCAACAATCATCATGGACTTGATGAATAGAATCTTTTGAGATTTTCCCTACAAATTTGTGGTATTTTTGTAGATAATATTCTAATACACTCCAAAACCAAGGAAGAGCATGTGGAGAATCTGATCAATTTACTAGAAACCTTGTGAAAGGAGAAGCTCTATGATAAGTACAACAAGTGTGTGTTCTAATTGAAGGAGCAGCCCCATAATGGGATTCAGATCAGGTGAACTCGCCAGAGTAGAGCCAAATGGATTTTTCAGAATGATAGGGTATGGATATACCATTGGAACCATCCTATGCTTGCATGGGAAGCCTAGATAGCTGGCCATGTGAAGGTGGAGAGCTACTATCACGATGCATATACTGGGGAGGGGGTAGTTCCTTATAGATAGTCTATTTGAATTCCTTAAGATCTTGGGGTTATGTAATCTTCTAAGCCTACAGGCAATGTAATCTGTTAGCCTATGGGCCTTGTAAGGGTTCCCCCTCATCCGTTGAAATGGTGGTTATCAAAAATCAATAAAAATAAAGGGCTTCGGGGTATTCGAGGATGGATCCCTCCAAGACATCCTCGGTTGAGGGAATACTGAGGCCAACATCGGTGATAGATATCCTTAACTTTTTGTGTTTAGATGGATATTATTGCTGATTTGTCAGAAATTTCCCATGATTGTCCAACCCAATTCCCATGCTAACTTGGAAGGGAACAATGTTTTCTAGGATTGATGAATGTGAATATAGCTTAAAGGAGTTGAAAATGAGGTTTACCACTTCTCTCATGCTCACACTAACCACAAGTGGAGAATTTTTTTTGGTATTTAGTGATGCTTCAAAGAAAGACATGGGTTGTGTGTTGATACAAAATGACAATGTCCTTGCCTGTACTTCAAGGAAATTGAATGTTCATGAGAAAATCTATCGAACACATAATCTAGAGTTGGCTATAGTAATATTTTCTTTGAAAATTTGGTTACATTAACTCTTGGGGGAGAAGTATGAAATATATACAAATCGCAAAATCCTCAATTATATATTCAAACTGAAAGGGATGAATATGTTTCGATGAAGATGGTTAGATCTGATCAAAGACTATGACTGCTCAATCCATTACTACCCTTGGAATGTGAACATGTGGAAGATTATCTATGTAGAATGGACCCAATAATTCTATTATTAATGAGAATTGAATAGAAAAAAATCATCATGGATTTTATGATGATGGATAAGGGAATCATAAAGAAGGGAACATCATAAATCCTTTCACAAGTGATTGCTCAATCGTCTCTTTTGGAAAGGTTAAAGGATGCTCAAAAGGATTATGTAGGAATTCATAAGAATGTAAAAACTATCAAAAATGGGAAATCCTTGGAGTTCAATGATAACGAAGAAGGAATAGTGATATTTGGATCAATAATATGTGTTTCATCAAGTCCATAGTAAAAGAAATAATTTTTGGAAGATCCACATTGTTTTAATTTCTCTATTAAACCAGGAAACACAAATATGTATTGATATCTCCAAGAGAATAATTGGTGGGATAACATTAAAAGGATATTTTTGTGTATAACTTAATGTGAATAGTATTTTAGAAAGTGAAGGCTAAGAGTCAGAAGTCTAATTTAATGATGCAACCATTACCTATACCATCATGGAAATGGGAGAACATCACCATGGTCTTTTTCACCAGAATTATGAAGATATCCAATGGAAACAATTCTATCTGGGTTGTTGTGGATCATCATACAAATATTGAACACATCATTGAAATTCAAGAGGATTTCTCATTCGTTCAACTGGTATGGATATACATCAGAGATATGGTAATGCTAAATCGAGTACCACTATCGATTATATCTGATTGAGATCTAATATTCACCTCTATGTTCTAGAAGAGTCTCTAAATATCTATGAATTATGAGATGAACATTAGTAAAACTTATCATCCTCAATATGATGGCCAATCTGAGTGGACTATCCAAACAATTGAAGACATGTTGAGAGAATGTTAAATGGACTTTAATAGAGGATGGGATCAATATCTTATTCTTGTTGAGTTATATTATAATAATAGTTTCCTCTCAAGCATAAAATTGTCTCTTTATGAAGAACATTATGGGAATAGGTGCAGAGCACTGACATGCTGGGATGATTTTGGGGAGAAAAAACTCTTAAGTATAGAAATTGTTGATGAAATGGTGGAGAAGGTTAAGACTATCCAGCATCACATTAATGCTTCTCAGATTTGACAAAAGAGATATGTTAATAATCATCGATGAGACTTAGAGATTGATATTGGAGACATGTTATTCCTCTGCATATCATCGTGGAAGTGAGTTTTGAGATTTGAAAAGAAGGGGAAGATTAGTCCAAGGAATATCAGCCCTTTTGAGATCCTAGATCGCATTGGAGCAGTTTACTATTGACTAGAACTCCCAATGAACCAGTCTCATATACACGATGTATTCCATGTATCACTCTTGATAATGTACATTCCTGACTCGTCGCATGTACAAAATCCAGAGGTGGTGCCTCTGTAGAATGACCTCTCTAGTGAAGAGAAGTTGGTAAAGATCTTACATCATAGGGAAAAATATCTACATAATAAGACAATTACCCTAGTCAATGTGTTGTGGTGAAACCCCATGTTCGAAGAATAAATGTGGGAATTGGAGGTAGGGATTAATTAGAGAAACCCTTATCATTATTATTGTGGGAAAAATAAATTTCATGGGCGATACTTCTTAAGGGGGGAAGATTGTAATGACACAGAATTTTTTTATTGAAAATTTGTCATGATCTAATTAAATGTATTATTCGTTAAAATGGATATATAAAAAATATTCACATCCATGGTTTTGTGATTTTGGATTTTAAAATACCATTAATAATTATTATTATTTCTAATATAGAAGTTGAATAGTGATCACATGATTAGTATAAATATAGGGCTTTAACAAATAAAATTTACCCAGGAAAAGGAAGCGATAACGTCATCGAGTAGAATTTTTCCACCCAAATCCCATTTTTTGAAGCTCATAAAGGAGGTTCTATCACTAGTCTTTTCTCATGACTAATCCCAAGATGAGAATCAACAAGTTACACTTGAACGGAATCACTTACTGGAGAAGTGGATGTTAATAGAGATTATCACTCGAGCGATGTTATCTGAGCCACCCCAAGAGTATGTCACCATCGTACACCTTACCCTTAGATATTATGCAGGTGTTATAGGGGGTTATATTACAATACCCTAGCACTATGATTATGTGAATTATTTTTTTTAAAATAAATATACATTAATTTTAGTATTGTTACTTAGTAAATGGTTTTTAAAGAACAAATAGTATGTTTAGTTAATATTTAAATTTAATTAAGATATATATTTTTATGATTTAAAAGAATTTTTAATCAAATAATATTTAAATAAAATATTTCTTCTAAATTACTTTTTATTAAATATAAATTATTATATAAGTTTTAAAATTGTAATTTTTATTAATGATTGAAAGCTGTTTTTTTTTCAACACCCATGAATTTTGGATAAATATATGTTTTTTTTTACAAGTAAAATTTCAAATATTTATAATATTATTAAGATAATATGAATATTATTATATAAATCAGGACATCGATATTATGCAATAGTGAAATTTTCATAATTTTCTGAGACAGTCAAATATTTGGGTAAAAATTAAATACGGTTTAAATATATAATGTGGTTTATGACATCATAGAGAGCCAATCGTGATTTAATAAAATAAAATAAGCGAGATATTAGGCCAATATATTTTTTATATTCAAAATAATTTGATTTTATATTTGTTATATTTATTTTAAAATACTTTAGTGGACCCTCTAAGACTTATAAATCATTTTAACATTTTAAAATAATTTCCTTGATAGTGTGATTCCCCTCCACATAAAAAAGACTGATATTTTAATAATATTGGCCATTGGACTTCTAAAATAATGTTTTCCAATCCTATTTTGAAAAAAATGTTCAAAATCCCTGGGTTTGTTTGTTGTTTTGATTATTTTAATGTGTAGTGTCAAAAACCTAAATAATAAAGAATTCCCTCTCTTTCCCTATAAAAACCCACTCAATATCCCATTCCTCTTCACTCAAACCATTTTTCCTCAACAAAACTCTTATGTCATCTCTATATAATCTTCCAATTCCTCATGAATCTCCCAATAATCCTCTCAAATGCATCCCCCAAGCCTTTGGGATGACACTTCCAAGTAACATATCCTCACTTTCCTTCCTTATTTATGTCCACGTTTCCTTATATTTTTATTCCCTTTTATTTTCAATTTAAAATATTGCGTTATGATTTATCACCAACCCTAAAAACCCATACATATTTTTGAATGATGAGGGACCCCTTTCTATTTCATGAATTCCTCCCATGTACACGCATTACCATGCCGAAATTCTATAAGGGTTTTCTCTCTCCTCATTTACATTCAAGAAATTAATTTATATTATGCATATAAATTCCATTAAATATGTTGGGATATTTAGTTCCATGAACCCCATACTATCCATTTCATGTATAAATTATGAGATACTCCTTTCTCTCTCATCAACCCATTTTATGATTTCTATTTGACGTCATTATGCTGGTGAAGTTACACCAAAATATCAATCCCAAAATCATTGTGTAAGTGAATAACATACCCATTTCACTATCAGGAGTATTAAAAATAATGAAATTGTAATTTTTAATTGTTGAATTATATTTATTTATTCCACATCTATTATTCATTGAATAAATTATGATGTTTATTGAATACATGTTTTATGATCTATGTGAACGCTTATTCATGAAATGAAATGAATAAGAAGGGTGTGCCCGAATAGCGCTCAAATTCATTAGGTAAATAATAGTATCATGATACGCCATGTGAAATGAGGGTTTCCTCATTCTTCATGTTCAATGAATTGGATGATGCTAATATCATGCTAAATGTTTTTTCCACATCTCCATACTATGATAATCATGCTATATCATGCCTTTTTGTTCATGTTTATCTTTTGATCCATTGACATGACTACATCATAACATGTACTATATTCTTCATGTCATTCCTTGTTTAGTCCATTACTTCACTTTATAGCTCATCTTTTTCTTATGCATGTCCTCAGGTTACTTAATGCAATGCTAAGTATGAAAGAATGTTGTGGTCATGTAAAAGAAGTTTTCAATAAAGATGTTGTGTTTTATGTTCTAAGTTGTTATGTAATGATCCTAATCTTCCCATGAAACTGGACCTCTCAATCCTCATATTTTTCTAATGTGCCTATTTTTGTAATAAATCATGTTTATATGGGTAATAAAGATCATGGTTGTTATAGTTGGTATCATAGGATAGGCTTAGTTATTTTTGGAATTAGGATTGGAAAATCCTAGTGAATTCCTTAAGGATAAGACTAAGTATAATAAAAACGTACCTACATTTTTTGTTAGCAGAGAGTATGTGGTTTATCAAAAAAATACATCCCTATCAGGATATGAACTTACAGAGGTGGCTCTGGCATAGATGTATGTAGGGGTAAAATCTGAAAACACCACATTGAGCTAGACTTAAACGGGAACTGGTTCACGATAGTAGGCCTTACGACACTTTTGGTTATGACACTCCCAAGGGATATGATTTGGTTAATTCATAAGCATCGTATGAACAATTATTATGGGAATAAAAAAATTTCCCTATGAATATATCTTGGAAATTAGATAATGGGTAACAATGATTGAACCACATCAATTCATAATTTAACGAAATATATGTAATTTATAAGTCATTAAATTTTGAATTTGGATTCTTCTATATGTGTAACCACTAAAATTCCTTTTATTCTATCCAATGGCCATTAGTATGAGGACTCAGGCTAACATCTAAGTACAATATCGATGAGAATTATTCTTCTAATTACATTATGAATCCTATGAGGGTGGGAATCAAAAAATTTGTCATGATACTCTCTTAGTTAACTCTTGTTTTGAATAGAAACATGGGTCAAGAGGAATGTCAAACCCCCCCCCCCCCCACCAGGAAATAGAAATTCACAATCGAGAGATTCATGAGAAAAAGGACCCTACTTTTAATGGATCATTCAATCCCTCAATCACCGAACAATGAATCAACTACATTGAAAGGATTGTCTCAATCCTTTAATGTTCCGAACAAGAGAAGGTTCTTCTGGAAGCTTATCGTATGGAGGGTGGAGATGATCAATGGTGGAAATTATTAAAAAAAAATATAAAGCCTAATAAAGAGATCAGGGCATTGGAATGGAACTATTTCTGAAAAATGTTTTTTTACTGATATTTTTCTCACAGCCTTAGAAAAAAGATGGAAAAGGACTTCTATTCCCTCAAGAAAAAAAGATGACAAATCCATCAGATCATACAAGGAAAACAACAAAATTATTACATGATATGAACCTGGAATTTTTGTTACTCTGAATAAAAGTTTTACCACTACTTTAGTGGGTTAAACCTAGCCTACAAAAATTTCTAGAGATCAGAGAATTTGATATCTATGAGGAAATTATCTGATGTTCCCTCAATGTTGAAATTGTGATCAGAGAATCTTAGGGGTATCATGGGGATAAGAACCATAAAATTTAATTTAATTCTGGCAGTCTAATGCATAAATACAATAGCGCTATGAAAATACAACACCCCACTTGCCGAAGGTGTGGGAAGAATCTCCCTAGAAATTTCTTAAAGGGGATGAGGAAATGATTTAATTGTTGAAGATAATGGAACCTGGCCATTATCTTTTGGAAAGAAAACCCCACTACCATGAATGAGGATAGGAACACTCCATTCAACCCTCAACGCATTGTTAATTGCTTCAACTTTAGAGAACTGGGGTACTTTTCCAACTATTTCCCTGACTGACTGAAAATTCACTTTTTTAATATCAAAATAGTTTTAAGAAAAAAAGTGAGAAACCACTGGTATCAAGTATAGAAAGTATCAAAGGAAACTGAATAAATATTGAATGAAATATTAAGAATATTGGAACTATTCTCCCTAAATAGTTTCTAGGAAAAATTAGTTACCTGAAGATCTGGACAATCCATTATAAGGTCTTCAAAGTGATGCACCAACTTGTCCCTTGTTTTCATGTAATCTTATCTACTCATATTCATGTCTTTGAATCCTCTAATCAATATTAAGTTCTGTTTTTCAATCCATTCACTCTTATACTTATTGGTGACCACCAAAATACATCTCCAAATCATCCTGTCAGCTTCTTCATGCTTGGAATTAATCACAAGGAATTCCTCCACCATTTCATTATTTGATTGAACAATCAAATCTAAGGACATTACCACCTCCAAAGCTGCAAAAATTGGATTATAAGTCACCAATGGGTCCCCTTATTCTCCATGCAGATCACTAATAGTAATATCCTCCACCACCGGGCCAACCGATAACTATATGAGGTCTCCTTTGTCTCCACGGGGAAGAATATTTTCCCTAGAAACTCCAATTCTAGGAGCTTTTAAATTGGAAATGTAGAGCTTATAATTATCCATGTCCCTCAACATATATAAAGATATTTTCTCCATTGGTTTTGGGAAGAAATAATAATCTTTCTATACTTTAGATTTTATCCCTTTATCAAGGATGTAGTTCCCTAAGTCCATGTCTCCCTTCCTTCCTTTCTTCCTCCTCGGGCTATGAAGTCCTCTACAGAGTTATACCCCCGAACAAACAACATAAAGGCATCCAGAATCTTCATCACATGACTCAGCTTTAGACCATCCTATTACATCTTCCAAGGATTCAGCAGGCTCACTTTGATGAAACACATGTTCACTAGCATCCATCCCAGCGAATTGATTAAACTACTTTAATCAACACGACAAATTCCTCAAGGTAGGATTATTTGCAAACTTTTGGCACCCATCTAGACCATGTAAAAGATTCATCTGACCCTTAAACCCTATTGAACCAACCATGTCATCTAATTTTCATACCTCTTCAGGGAAGTCTCCACTGCGAGAGTGCACCGCCTCAGCATAGGAACCCAGAGTCACCTCATCGGTTCCCCATGTCTTCTTGATAGTCAAATAAAATGGCCCGATAATTACTCCAGCTCCAGCACAAACAACCTCATTATTTAGGTAGGGGAGCCAAAGCCGCCCAAAACATCTAACCGCCATGACCTAGAAGCTCCCTACACACCCAGATCACCCAAATAACTTTTCAACCAAGTGAACACATCTACAGCCTCGGGGTTCATCTCTCTTGAGTGCACCTCTTTCCAGACAGGGACTAACTTGTCCAATTCCATCTGTCCAGATGATTCCAAAGAAGAATAGGGTCTTGGTTCACTAGCAACTGGACCCTCCTTTTTTACCCTTTCGAGAACAGTTTCCACACCTACACATTGCCTCCTGATGACCTAGCCACAAGCACAAGGAGTAGTTTTCGACCCCCTTCTCCAAAATGAACTGATTGTCTGTATCAGTGGTCTAACCCCACCGATAGCCACACAAACTCAACTAGATTCTAGGCAACATCAACTTTGATGCTAATTATTGGGTAAATAGGTTGACAAACCGACCTAGTTCTACTATCTGAACAAAATTATTAACCCACTAATTTCCCTAATGTTCGAAGTATTGAGGGGTTTTGAAAAGGAAATGGGGATTTGGAATGCTTACCCAGATCACCGTCGTGGATGGATCTCGGTGAAAATGTAATTCATAAGCCCTTATAAAAAAGAATAATAAAATACAGTTGTAATACTGGGGTGCATTAGACAATGACATAATTAGATCCTCAACAGAAGAAAACTGAATCATGATATGCTTGTTATCCAAGAGGATAATAGTTTCTCATTCATTTAAACCTCTTGAATATATGATAAATCTCTCAAACTGATCGACTGATGAGCGTCAGTGTTTAAATCGATAAACAAAATTTATGTAAAGAACATTTTCATACTACCTCTAGGGTAATTTGATTCAATTCTTGGCATGGATTTTTTTCCCTTTATGGAGGAAACAAAAAAATTTATCGGGGGAAATCGCACTCCATATTGTGAATTGACCCCCGATTATGTACATGTGCAAGGAGGAGGATGAATCTTCTTTAGAACCATCATATCATGTGTGGATATTACTATCCTATGAAAGCACATATCTTTATGAGATTATTAAATTTATTTAAGTGACCATCCTTATAGACATACCTATTGTGATGGAATTCACTGATGTGTTTCCTAAGGAGTTGCATGGTCTTCCTACTAGAAGAGATGTTGAATTATCTATTGATCATATACCTGCCCAGTTGATAATATCTAAGTCTCCATATTTAATGACTATTATGGACCTTGAGAAACTAATGAAACAACTACAATAGAATCTTGAAAAAGGGTTTATATTCCCAAGTCCTTCAAAATGGGGTGCACTGGTCCTCTTTGTTAAGAAGAAGTATGGGTCGATGCACCTTTACATTGATTATCATGAGATCAAAAAGATCATTATAATGTACAAGTATCCTCTTCCATGAATTGATGGATTGTTCAATCAGTTACGTGGAGCACAATACTTCTCCATGGTGGATCTTCAGTTGAGATATTACCATGTAAGGGTGAAGAAGGAGGATATTCCCAAGAATGCATTTTTTACATGATACAAGCACTATGAAATCATAGAAATGCCATACAGAATCACTATTTCTCTAGAAATATTCATGTCAATTATGAATAGAGTCTTTAGATATTACCTTGAAATTTTTTTGGTAGTATTTATAGATGATAATGTAATAGACTCCAAAACCAAGGAATAGAATGAAGAGCATCTAAACACTTTACAAGTGACCTTGTGAAAGGAGAAGCCCTATCTGAAGTACTGAAAGTGTACGTTCTGGTTGATATAGGTCTCATTATTGGGTCATATCATCAAAATCAATGGCATGTCATTATATCCATCCAAGATAGCCACAATTGAGGTGTGGTCGAGGCCAACATTGGTGATAGATATCCATAGCATCCTGGGGTTAGCTGGATATTATTTTCTATTTGTGAGATATTTATCATGATTATCCAACCCTCTTACCAAGATAACTTATAAGGGATTAATGTTTTCTTAGAGTGATGAATTCAATGATAGATTCAAGTAGTTGAAAAAAGAGGCTTATCAATACATTCGGGCTAACACTACCCACAAGTGGAGAACTTTCTGTCATATTTAGTGATGCTTCAAAGAAGGGATTGGGTTCTGTGATGATGAAAAATGAAAAATTCATTTTCTATGCTTCAAGGAAATTGAATGATCATGAACTAAACTATCCAACACATGATCTGGAGTTGGCTTCAGTAATCATCACATTAAAAATTTGGTGACATTTTCTCTTTTGTGAGAAGTGTGAAATATATATGGATCACAAAATCCTCAAGTATATATTCACCTAGAAAGAGATGAATATGCACCAAAAAATATGGTTAGAGATTAACAAAGACTTTTACTACTCATTCAATTATCACCACGGGAATGAAAAAAATGTAGAAGCAACTATATGTAGAAAGGACCTAGGAATTCAATTATTGATTAGAATTGAAAAGGATCAAATCTTCTTAAATTTGATGAATGTATACAAGGAAATATTAACGAAGGTAACGTCATCAATCATTTCATAAATTTCTTCTCAACCATATCCTTTGGAATGGTTAAAGGAATCTCAAAAGTATGATGTGGGAATTCAGAAGTAAGAGGAAACAATCTAAAAATGGAAATCCTCAGAGTTAAATGTTAATGAAGAAAGAATTGTGAGATTTGGGTCATGAATATGTGTTTCAACAAGTTTGGAGTTAAAGAATGAAATTTTGGATGATTCACATAGTTCAAATTTCTCCATTCACCCTAGAAACACAATGATGTATTGAGATCTCTAAGAAAATTATTGGTGGGATAACATGAAGAAGGAGACTGCTGAGTATACGTCAATGTTCCTGGAATATTTTAAAATGAAGGTTGAGAGGAAGAAGTCTAAGGGGATGATGAAACCATTACTCATACCAAAATGGAAATGGGAGAACATCACTATGGACTTTTCCACTGGACATCCTATGATATCAAACAGAACAGTTATCTCTTGGTTTTTGTGGATCTTCCTACAAAGACTGCACACATCATTTTAATTGGAGAGGATTTCTCATTGGATAAACTACCACGAATATACATTTGAGATGTGGTCAGGAATCACGGAGTACCACTATTTATTTTATCAGATTGAGTTCCAATATTCAATTCTATGTTCTGGAAGAGTTTCCAAAATTCTCTGAATACTATGCTAAACTTCAGTATGGCATATCATCCTCAAACTAAGGAAAAATCTGATATGACTATCCAGACACTTGAGGGAATTTTGACAGCATGCTCAATGCACAACAAAGGAGGATGGGATCAAAATATTCCTCTATCTGAGTTCTCTTAAAATAACAGTTTCCACTCAAGCATCCAAATGGATCCTTGTGAAGCCTTTTATGTGAAGAGGTAAAAAACACCATCATCTTGGGATGAATTTGGGAGAAAAAACTCCTTGGTCCACAAATGGTTGAAGAAATGGTGGAGAAGGTTAAGACCATCCAACAACACATTAATTCTGGTTTGAGCTGACAAAAGATCTATGCTGATAATCATCAACAAGACCTAGTGTTTGATGTTGGATACATGGTAATCCTCTCCATAGAACCGTGGAAGTGATTTATGAGATTTGGGAATTAGGGAAATCTTAGTCTAAGGTAGATAGTCCCTTTGTATATCCTTGATCGTGTTGGATCAGTGGCCTATTGAGTTTCACTCCCGCATAACCTATCTCAAGTATGTGAAGCATTCCATGTATCACTCTTGACAAACTACATTCCTGACCAATCACGTGTACTCAATCATGATGTGGTACCATTGGAGAATTACCTCTCCTGTGAATATAAGTCGGTAAAGATCTTATATCATAGGTAAAATGTTTTACGAAATAAGACAACGCCACTCATCAAGGTGTTTTGCTAAAACCACAAGTTTGAATAAGTAGTGTATGAATCATATGAAGTGATAAAGAAAATTAAAACTCATCTTTTTAAGTTAATGAAAAAAGTATTAGGGATAAATTTATTAATTTTGGATGATTATAATGACCTAAAAATTTATTAATGAAAATTCCACTTGAAATTATTAAATTTCTTATTATGTAAAATGGTTATATAAAATATATTCACTTCCTTGGTTTTATGTTTTTGGATTTTAAAATACCATTAATAATTGATACCACTGCTAATATAGTTTTTTAATATTGATAACAAGATTAGTATAAATATAGGGATTTAAGAAATCCAATTTACATAGAAAAAGGAAGTGATGCCCTCATCAAGTAGAATTCTCCTATACGAAGCCCATTTGTTGGAGATCAGAAAAGAGGTGGTATCACTGGGATCCACTCTTGACCAAGCCCATGTTGATCTTTAGTATGTTAAGCTTGAACATAATCACTTCTGGGAGAATTGGATGTTAATAGAGATTACCACCTGAGTGATTTAATCTGAGCTACCCCATGAATTACTGACATTTCTATATTACTTCCTCATTGTTAGTGGAAAAATTGTTCCCGCATTCATTTTTTATGATGTCAGGTTCTAGTCGCCGACCCATGGGGATTGGGAACACCCTTAAGGCTATGTGAGGATTGGCTCGTTTATCAGGTTACCAAGGTACCCAAGATGGATTTTTAATTGGTGGTATCACAGCAGGTTGATCTTCTTATCTTGAAATCTACATGAATCGGTGAAATCTTGTAGGGAATTAAGAGGTAGTTGTGAATGAGTATTTATCCATCTCCCTCCTCAATGAACATTAAGTTGCGAGGGGTGGTTAGGGAAGGATGTATTGTGTATTATTTTGATTATTTTCCCTATTTTGATTTGGATAGAGTGAAATCTAAATCTTTTTTTCTATCCTTTTAGATTAATTTCCCTATTTTAATCTATTATAGTTTTAATATGATGTCTTATTTTATTTAGGTTGATTATGTGTCCAATTTTGACTCTAAGAAGACGTGAAAATATGATCCAAGAGGATGTGGTTTCTAAAACTCAGGGAGCTAATCCTCTTGTGGACCAAAATCAAGTTGAGGTGATTGTGTGTGATGTCCAACCTCAAGGACAGGCACCACCTTGAGTTCATGTTTAGTCTCCAGTTGTGGAATGTCATAGGGATGTTCTGAAAGGTAGTTCTCAATAGTACCATCTCCCTAATCTATAACCATTCAAAGGATCAAATTTTCCTTAAGAGGATGAGGAGTGTTTTAGTATAATGGAGCTCTAATTTGGGTTCTTGGACACACCCAAAAAAATAAAGTTAAAGTGTGACACCTTTGTGATTAAACGACTAAGCATGATATGGTGGGATTCTCTGGTAACATCAAAGAAACATGAGGGATTAGATTGAAAGGATTTAGAAGTACTATTCACTGACTAGTTATATACATTTTTGATGTTGTTAGCCAAGTCTGTGGATTTTTTCAAGTGTGAGTAGGCTAAAAAGACTATGACAGAGTATGAAAACCTTTTTGTTGAGCTCATTATTTTTACACTGAATATTGTATTTAATAAGTGAATTAAGTCTCAAAGTATTGATTTGGAACTTCATCAGAATATCCATTATTAGGTTTTCTTACTAAAGTTTCCTTCTTATGAAGATGTGTCAGATATGGTGATAATGGTCAAAATGTACCTGTCTGGTATGTTGAGGTTTTCGGGGAATTATTTCTCTCATAGAGGTAGTGAAAATTCCTTCAAAAGAAAATATGTGTGTGATGGTTCTCATAGTATTTCATGATATCAAGGTCTTTCTATACCTCCTACAGTTCCTAGAAGAGATCCTTTGGTATTATATCAGTGTGGAAAGGGAGGAAATTAAAAGAGGGTTTGAACTAAGGCTCCAAAGAACCGTGTATCTTGTGGATTCTTAGGGAACTTATAGAGATTCTTCCATGCCTGTTATACTAATAGTTGAATAATCGGATCAGATATTCCTCCAAAAACTATGGAGAAATCAAATTCTTCATGTGCAATAGGGTTCCATCCACAGGAATCTTGAATTATGATTTTTCACATAGTGGAAGAGTCTCCAAAATAAGTGGATATGGGTCTAGAGTCTATGAGAGGTACCATTATTTTAGCTTCTTCATTAGTGACTTCTCTTTTTGACACTGGTTTATCTCACTCATTTATTTCAACTTGTATTTTTAATCATCTTAGTCTTCCAATGGAGATTTTATCTTGTGAAATGGATATTACTACACCCATTAGTATGGAGAGAGAGCATGGTCTATGTAGTCCTTCTTGTTTATTCTCTCTATCTAATGTTGAGAATTCATGGATATTTCTTGTTCTCAACATGATACCTCTTGAAATACTTTTTAGTATGTATTTGTTCATTTCCAAAAAAACTGAGATTGATTTTTTTCTTCGATATGTATTTTTAATGCACCCAGTGTTGTGTCTCATTTATTTTAAGTAGAATGGGACCGATGGTTGATCAGATTCATACCTTCTTATTCGAATTTGGGTAAAGTTATATCTTTTTTTTCTTTTTATCTATATTGAGAACCTTTAAGAGGTGATCTTCCTATATTTTTCATCATGTTTTCTGATATGATTCTTTTTGACTTCATTGGTTTTACCCTGGTATGGGAGATTTAGTTTTCCATTGATATAGTTCTTGGTACTCAACATGTTTCTATTTACACTTACTGCATTGTACTAACTGAGATGAAAGAGATGAATCCCCAGTTAGAAAATCTTCTTGAGAAAGTCTTTATATTACTGGGTGTCTCACCTTGGGTGGTGCATGTTCTCTTTTCTAAGAAATCTGGTGGTTCACTTCATCTATATGATGATTATAGAAAACTCAATTGAGTTAAGATAAGTAAAAAATATCTATTTCATTGGATTTATGATCTGTTTGATTAGTTTAAATGTTAAAATTGGTTCTCAAAGGTCAGTCATCGATCAAGTTACCATCTGCTGAAGATAAAATAATCTACCATTAAAAAAACCTCCTTTCAAATTAGGTGCGGTAATTATGAGTACCTTTTCATTCCATTTGGCCTAAAATATTCTCATTTAATCTTTCTAGAATTAATGAACATAATATTACAAGATTTTCTTGATAACATCATGGTAGTCTTTTTGGATGACATCACTGTTTACTCCATGTCTAAGGAGGATCGTGTGAGTCATCAGAGAATAGTTCAGAGCTTATTTAGAAATCACCAACTTTATTCTACACCATCAAAATGTGATTTATGGATTCGATAAGTGATTTTCATCAGCAAAGTGGTGTGGGAACATGGAATATCAGTTTATCATAATAAGGTGAAGGATTTTATGACCAGGGAACAACCATAACTGTTTTGAGATTTGGATATTCTTGTTTCATACTAGATATCATCACATGTTCATTAAATACTTCTAAGGTTGACTTTTCAGATGACCTCTCTCACAAAATGGAATAATTTTTTCATGGGATGAAAAATTCTAGAGTTCTTTTGTAGAGATGAAATGAATTTTGACTATTATTCCAGTGTTGACTCTTCACGAGGTAGGGTAGGGCTATGTGGTCTTATATGATACATTGGGTTTCAGTTTGGGTTGCATTCTTATGCTGGGTAATCATGTCATTTATTATTGCTCTCTTTATCTTAGGCCACATGATAGGAATTATCCGACCCGTGACCTTGAACATGCAGCTATTATGCACACACTTAAGATTTGGTGGAATTATCTCTTGGGAGAAAGGTTTACCATATTTTATAACCTCAATATCATTGGTTATATATTCTCTCAAAAATATATGAATCCCCTCCAGATACCTTGAGTGGAATATCTGCAAACTTTTTATTTTGGAATTTCACATACCACAGGTTAAGGGAATTTCATTACATATGCTTTGAGCAGGAATCTTCTGACCCGGGTAGTGAAATAATCATAAGAAGAGTGGAAATTTTTGCCTCTATTTCTATAGTTTCATATTGGAGTTCAAGAATAAAGGGCCAAGGTTTCCTTGGCTAGTGTTCAATAGAAATAATCTCTTCTCAAATTGATTGTTCGTGAACAGTTTCTTGATGATGATTTCAATGGCCTTAGATACCCTCTTAATGGTGGGTAGACCATGCATGTTTAGTGAGTATCTAAATAGGGCATTATATGCTTTCAAAAAAAATTGGTAGCATATTCAGTAAAGATTGTTTTTATGGGGGATTACCATAATTCTCAGTGTGAAGTGAACCGAGGGACCAAAATGATGTTCGATGACATGTGGTGGTAGTTTGGGTGGCTATGTATGAGACATGAATTACTATGTTTGTTTCTCATTGTTATAAATGATAATGTGTTAATGTCGAGCACTATACACCTTTAGGTTTTCATCAGCCACTTCCAGTCCCTACTTATAAGTGGGATGATACCTCTATAGACATTGTGGTTGGATTTCTACATACCCAGAGAAATAAGAGTGTGATATGGGTTGTGATCAATCATCTGACTAAAGATGATCATTTTATACCCATTCGTGATATATCGAATGTTAAGGTGTTTAGAAATATTTAAGTAAAAGAGATCAATAATTTTAATATAGTTTCGTTTTATATAGTTTATGATAGGGATCCTCAGTCCCCTTATCATTTTTTGAGTGGCCTTCTGGAGGCACTAGGATCTCACAACCCTTTGAGTATGTCCTACCATCCACAGTCATATGTCCAAATAGAATGTTCTATAAAAATTCTTGAGGATATGATTCATGGATGTGTTCTCAAATTATGTGGGGATTTGGATGAAGTGTTGGGGATAGTTTATTTTTCATATAATATTGAATACTAGTCCACAATCAAAATGGATCCATTTGAGGCCCTATAAGGTTGACCTTATAAATCACTATCAAGTTTGTCAACGATTGGTGAAAGTTCCCTAGTTATACTATGCATGGTCTAAGGGACGACATTAAATATTTAGCTGATTCATCCGAGTATGTTGATGTTCCAAATCTGATATAAGTATTATTATAATCCCCACCATAAATCATTTTAATTCTTAGGTGGTAACTAGGTGTTCTTGAAACATTCACACTTGTTAATTCATCGATGGCTTGGGAAGCAAGGGAAGCTTTATCCTCGTTTTTTGGGACATTTTGATGTTATTGAGAAGGTGGGGAAAGTTGAATATCATTTTATAATACCACTTTAGATGATGTTGATACATAATGTGTTTCCTATATATCATCTCCATAAGTATCTATCTGATCCACATCATATACTGATCTGGAGTGATCTTGAAGTTGAACCTGGTTTATCCATGACTAAACGGACATTCAAGCTAGTCGATTTAAAAACTAAGGTACTTCATGGGAGGATGGTACCTTTGGTTCAAGGTCTCTAGTATCTTGGTTTTGATAGTCCATAGATATGGGAGAGGGGGCACTAATGAGAGACTAGTTGCCTTATCTTTTGGGAATGGAATTTTTTTCATAGTCTTTTTGGGGACATAATGTTTCTATGCTGGGTAAGATATAACATCCTATAATTTTTATCAAGTATTTCAAAACTCATCTTTATTATCATTCATTGGTTTCGTTTTATTTGGGGTTTCTTTGGGTGAAACTTTGAAGGCTTTTGAAATTTCTTGTCTAGTGCATGGTTGGTGAAATCAGGGCACAAGGTTTGATAAATTGTGAACCCTATCAAGCTAAAAAGTGGAAATTTTGACCATGGACTTCACACATATTGTGCATGGTTTGAGATCATGCACCCTCTCAAGGATAATTGTGCATCCCATTTATCAAAGGTTCACAGTCGATGCTTGGTTTTTATAAACTATTCACCTCTTCCTAAGAAAATGTGTGGATGGGTTTTTCATTAATCATTTTTTAATTAAAATTTGTTTAACCCCCATTTAGGTCCCCTATGGACCTCCTTCAACCAAAATAATTTTCTCCCAAACATGGATCTCCTAAGAAGAATTTTTTGTCCCTCCAATCCCACGTTTTTTGGATATTAAACCTAGGTTTGATCTCTATCTCATGGATTAACTAATCATCATTCTTTATTGACGAATCCCTGCTAGGGTTTGGTGATTGGAGATCCATTGATTCTGAGGTAGGTGGTTCCATTACAATTCCCAATACATCTTAACCTTAAATTTATATATTAAATTCTATTGATTGTTTAAATGAAATATCTTGGTTAGAATTAAATTTATTTATAATTTTTAATAAAAAACTAATTCCATAAGATTTGGGGTATTGGATAAATAGGTTTTTGAATGAAATTGGAAACCCCCCAATTAGGTTGAATTGGGGTGTTTTTATGGAAATCATGTAAATTTAAATTATTAAGTTTAAATTGTTTATTTTATATAATCCTTTTCAATTAAATTGGGTAATTTAATTTTGGAATGGTTTTTATGGAATCTTGTAAAAACCCTCCAATTCTAGTGAATTGGGTGTATTTGATGAAATTGATGAAATTGATTGAAAATTAAATTGTTGAATTTAATTGTGAAATGGAATTGTGAAATTAAATAGTGATTTTATTTCAAATACCTATTTCTAAAAAAATGGATTAAAATGGTTTTCATATAAACCTTAGGGTTTTATCTTATGGAAAAGACATGATTTTGATTAAAAACATGAAACACCCTGAGATTTTATGAGATAGATTCTTTTAAATTTCTGTGTATTCATGTGTTGTGTGCTAGAACAATATTATATTGTGCTACAAAAATCACCATATTAGCTTGTAGTACACCCAACACAATATTTGTCTTGGGTTATACATAATTTCAAGTTCATTTGATAGAATTAATTTCATGCAACACTGAGTATAGATTTTTTCAATGTATAAATGAACCATATTTGGATTTTTTTATGAAAATCTTAAGGAATCTTTCAATAAATTATACACTTACTTGGTTGGCATTACACGCAAGAGCGACCTTCCTCTATAGCTTATGTTCTAAGAAATACTGAGTTTCACTAAACAACGATATATTATTAAAATATTATTATTTTAAAAAATATAACCATCTGTTATGAGTATTTTTAACCAAATTTTTAATTTTATATAACATTAATATTCATATTATTTATTTTCTAGACATTATATAAGAATAAATTTATTTTTATTATATAAAAGAATTATTTTTCAAAAACTGCAGCTTTGTCACCTTTTGATAGTGCTCTCATTCTATATCTAGTTTTTATAACTTTTATATATTATATATGAAAAAATAATCTATTAACTTGAAATAGGGACATAAAAATTTACTTTAGTTGAATTTTTGGTTTTTTTGATAAAATTCATATTTTTATGAATAGTGAAAAATAATGCATTTTAATCCAAAACTACCTTTTCATCTAATTTTTTATATAATTAGATTATATTTTTAATTTTATATTAAGTGTAATAGGATTATATTTTTATAATTTAATCCAATATTGGTCTTTGGATGTAATTTCACATTTAAATTGGACATAAACATATGTCAATCTTTTAATAGTTTTTACTTCTTAAAAACCTGCTTTCTAGTTTTGACAATGAGAATTAATTTTAAATTAATTACTGAAATTTTTTTGTTTTCAATTTAGAATAAATAATTCCATATTTTGAATCTTTGGGTCCAAATTATGTTAATATGTTACTTTTATTTTTTGGATATTATGAATAGTAACTACAGTAATTTTTATTTACCACTGTTAAATGTAAATCGGGTAAATTTAGGGGACAAACAATAAGAAAAATATAGTAAAAGTAACCAAACACCATCAAAATACTATTGGATGAATAAAATTTGATTCATATCACCTAAGGATCCTAATTGATTCATTTAATGAAATTTTGTTAATTAAAATGATGTAATTATTATTAAAACAAAATAAAGTGACAACATGTCACTCTCTTATCAATTATAAGTATAATAATTTTAATGTAGGGATAAACTTATAGAAACATGGAATATAAATATTCTCTAGAAATCTAATGAAATTAACTATATAATGGTAATTTATTTTTAATTTTTAGTGGTTAAATAATTACAAAAAATTTTGACACAATAGTGATAGAGTGAATATTTTATTAATATAAATATCAAATAATTGATATTATAAATATTGAAATAAAGATAATATGAAAGAATTGATGGAAACCAAGACTTTTATGGATGAATTTGACATGTTGGTGATGATTTAAAGAATTTTTTTCGAAAATATATTGTTGTTATAATATTTTTATAATGTCAATAAATAAATAGTGACAAAATTGACACTATTTGTATTTTAAAATATAAAATAGTTTATTAAATTTTATAAAATTCATAAAAATATAATATTCCAAAAAAATGTTAGGATAAGTCCAAATATGTCAAAAATGAATTTTTTTTGCATCTTTTAACATGTTATGCTAATTAAATTAACCCAAAAATTCTAAATAATAAAATATCATGGTAATATTAAAAAGCGTAAAATAAGGGTTAAACTAGAACGAAGAGGATTAAAAAAATTCAAAACTTATCAAAAAAATTATTGTATGATTTAATATCTACCAAAAATTATCATATATTATAAATATATTATTTTGCGTCCATTATAAACATAAAATAAATTTAAAATAAATTAATATTTAAAGGCTTTCCTAAAGTGCCCCTCACCTCTCTTATACAAGGGGAACCTCACATTCTCTTTTAATAACACATCTAAAGCCCTTTTTCACGACCAAACCTTCCCATTTCTTCTATTAACTTCCCTCACTTCATCCTAGAGGCCATGAGTTTTTCAGAAATCCATCTTAGGGATACCTTTTGTGAAAATCAAAAGGTGATGGTCAAAAACGGGTAATTGTTTCATCACCTATTTCAAAACTCTTTTCTTCTTCTATTTCCACTTATTATGTTTTCTTAATACTAAAGTAATAAATAAAGTATCTTCTACACTCTTATATGTTATTATATTTATGTTAAAACTGTATACCTCCTTTTATCCATCCTAAAAATAACAATATCACCATGTATGTGTATGCATGGCTTACAGTCTCCACGTCGTGGTCTAATTATTTATTAAACAATACATAATTTGGATGGGTATAATGTTGATTATAATAGATTAAAATAATTAATATAACATGATAATTATTATTTATAATTAAAATACTGTCCAATTTCATACCATTTAACCATCAAGGGAATGATATCATCACTCGTGTGTGTGTACAACCTACATTCTCCATGACGCGATGAGATTCATTATCTGTGTAAACCATTCAAGAATGATTATAAAGTATATGTAATATATAAATATAAAATATATGAAATAATAATTGAACTGGATATATATATATATGTATGTATTTATGTATGTATGTTTCATTTACATTATTCTATTTAAATAAATTAGGAAACAGAAACAACAATCATGCGTACGTATGGCCTATCGTCTCCATGATGGGTGTATTCTATTTCATTTATCTATCTATTATTTATATTTATATAATAAATATTTATGATATATAAATCATGTGTCACATTATGAATGTAAGTAAATTAAAATATAAGTAATAATATCAAGAATATCATGTCCATACACGTATGATAAATAAAACGATTATTACCCAAAAGGTTACATTAAAATGGGATTGATAAATTAACGAGTAATATAAAGTCATCAGTGAATCATATATGATTTCATAAATATTATTATGGTTATATTAAATGTTAATAAAATATCTAAACCCACTATACAAAATTTCCGAATACATGCTAATCATATTTGACATAAGGTAAGGGATAATTTTGCAAGCTCATTATTATCTGAGATTGTATATACGTAAGAATTTACGGGGGTACATCTATCATAAAAATACCTGTTTTCAAATTATGTAATATTATTTACATTCTTATATAGTTATTTAAATTTAATTTTACCCTTTGGTTAATTCTTTTTAAATGTTATTAAAGGAATCTTTTTTCATTATTCAATTTGAGGTACTTTTTGACTTTTTATGAAAAAGTACAAGGAGAATGTTTTTTAACTTATACGACATGAATGGATTTTTATGGTTTTGTGGCACCTTATTTCCATGAATCATCCTATAAAATATTTAAATCTTATTTTCAACTAAATTATTTCCATTTAAAATTAAATTTCATTTTGAGAAAAGTATAATTTTTTGAAAAATAAAGGATATTTTCCTTAGGAATTAAGTTCAAGTGTTTTATCAAATTTATTTTCCATCTAAAATAAAATAGGGTTATGTTTATATCCCTATTATTACATTTATTTGATTATTTTTATGAAGGAATTATTTATATGAAATCTAATTATTTTATATGGGTTATGATGGAATGATGGTTAAGAAGCCCATTTTATTTCATGGGTTAGGCTACGATGAATGGTTTGTGTTTTTTGGCACATATAAGAATAATTTCATTAGGTGATGGGTGGGACATATGTCTCCCTCAAATTCATTGGGTAAATATATATATCTCGTGAGATAGATATAAAAGAAATGGAAAGTAAATCAGGATTAGAAATACATGGCTGGAATGATAGGTAATTCAGTTCAGTAATACATAGTTGGAACGATAAGTAAACCTAGTTTAGTAATGAACATTGTCCACTATGACGGTCTTGTAAGTAATGCCTTGGCTACTATAGAAATCATATTATGTTCTTATTTTTTTTCTACAATTCCATGGTCCATGCCAATGATATTCTATCATGGTTAATGTTCTTTTATGATATATTCCTTATATACTACCATGATTTATTTCATGACTCAACACATTGATGTTTCAACTTTGTGTACATATTTTTATATTCTTATGTTTATGGTATGTTTTATATTCCCCATGTTTGCCCTTACTGATCATTTCAGCTCACCCTTTTTATCTTTATTTTATCAGGATATGAATAAAGGTTTTATCTAGGAAAAAAGGGGTAGATCACAATGGAATTTATTGTATATCTTTCACCAATTTAGAAGATTATGTTCCATGTTTCAAAAGTCACTAAACATATATGGTCTTTGGGTGTATTTTTGTGTCTTGTATTGAGTATTCCACAAAATAAATGTATTTTATATTTATGTTAAGCTTGGGTCTCTATAGTTGGTATCAGAATGAAGGTTTAGTTATCCTTTGGAAACTATGATTCAAAAACATTAGTGAGATCCCTAGTTATATTTCTATGGTATGTCTATATATGTCATTGAGGTTATGTATAGATATAGGTTATAGTCCTAGAATTATGGTAATTATCATGAATAACCTAAGATTAAACCTATGATGTTAGATATTGAAAGTACTCCCCCTTGATTATATTACATTCCAAGTATTATTTTCTCAACTCACACTATTATTTTTGGGTTTTAGGAAATGGATGGAAATAAGAGTTTTCTTGTTAATAAAGAATATGATGGGCAATAGAATGACATTATTCAAGGGAAACCAAATGAAATGGGAGTTTGAAGGTGAAACATTGTTATTATTCCTAATCATAAATCTCATAATATGATCAATATTATCAACTTTCGTGAGTTTTGTGACCTATATAATAAGTGAAAATGGATTTTCATGGTGATCATAGAGGAAATAAAGTTGAATTTTTCTCATGTAAATCAGGTGGGAAGAGGAATCAAGGAGATTTTTAGAATGAATTGGAATATTATTTGTGTGTATAAAATAATGAAACAAAGTCAATAAATTCAAAGAAAAAAAGTATAGTTAACACAATGGGAAAGGATAATGGTATTTATTAGACATAAGCTATGGATAAAAGTTTTAAATGTGGAATGTATGGGAATTATAAAAATATATTCCCTAAAATAAAATATCATGAAGATAATCATCAGGGTCATATGGGTAGTATTTGTATTGTTGATGATGAATAGACTACCAATGACATATAAGATGAATGATGTGTGTGAAGTAATAAAATGATGAAGCTCTGTTAATAGATTAAGAAGATAGTGGAATTAATACATGATTACCAAGAATAATGTTGTATAAGAAATTTTATGGTATTATGTAATAAAGAAAAAAATAAGTATCGTTGCAATATTGTTTATCCTTAAGTATTTAAAAGTATGTGGTGAATGATACTTGTAACCATTAAAAGTTATCTATATATTTTTTAAAAATGCATGATATGCTCTTAATGATGGGATAAAAAGATAATGAGATGATTGATAGTATTACTAACATCATGAATTATATAAGGAAAAAGTGATATCATGGTTTGACTATATAAAACTTTTGGTATTTTTGGTGTGTGGGAAGAGTTAATTTTTATAGAATACATGTTTTCACTAAGGTTCTATTATAATTCATGTAATTATCATGTCTCAATAGAATTCATAATTAAGGTTTTCAAATGTTTTGAATGTGACAACCATGAACAGCCTAATGAGATATGGGAGACAAATGTTAATTTTATTTAGTTCACCTCTTTCTAAAGTTTTATATTTTCTGTTTTTTGAAGGACTATAATGTTATCCATTTATGGATAGTATATGTTATTTTTCAGTTGAAGTTTGTTAGATTAATGTATTATCTCACTATATGAGGACTTAATCATATTTTATAACTTTTTCTAAGATTTTTGTTGAGGCTGATGGAATGACATATCCTTCTATCGGATGATCTGATAACACTTCAAGAGTGACAAATTCAACTTAATTTCATTAAACAAGAGATAAAGTGGAAATTATTTAGGGAATGACCAATGATGAGATTATAAAGAAATCAAGTTAGTATTTCTTCTTATGTAACATTCATCAACATTAGGAAAAATATCTTGAAACCAAAAATGTTATTCTAGTACCTTATTATCTGATGAATCAGATGGTCCCTTAAATCACATAGATTTCCAGCTTTCTGGTTCTTAACTTTTTACAAACCTTGTTCTCTATCACAATCCATCAGAACAAGATGGTTAGATTTTTTCATCCATATACATGTTTTCACTCCCCAAATATGTTCTCTTATGTGGAAACCCATTGATGAGTTAGATTGGGTAAGCATTATGTTTCTAAATTTCTTATTTAAAATAAAGTTTTAGTATTTCTTTTTAGGATGTTGGTTTCTATGAAAGAAACTTTCAAGTAGTAAACCTTTTATTACCCTGACGAATTTCGAGAGAGAAATATTTTTTAAGGGGGTATAATGTAACACCCTATGATTTTATGAGATATATTATTTTTAATTTCATTGATTTATTGGGTTGTACGCTACACCAATATTATTTTTCACTATACGCAACACCATATTATCTTGCAGTATAAACAACACTCTATTTGGCTTGTGTTACACATAATATCAAGTTCTTTTGATAACATTCATTTCATGCAACACTGAGTATATATTTTTTCAATTTATAAAAGAACTATGTTTGGATTATGTTATACACAAGGCCAAATAAATCTTTCACCTAACGCAACACTGACTTGACTTACATTACATGCAAGAGCGACCTTCCTCGATATTTTGCGTTGTACATAATATGAAGTTTCAGCAAACAATGATATATTATTAAAATATTATTATTTAATGGGATGTAAACCATCCGTTATGAATATTATTAACCAAATTTTTAATTTTAAATAACACTAAAATTAACATTATTTATTTTCTTGATATGATATAATAACAAATTTATTATTTTGATAAAAGAAGTATTTTTTAAAAAATTCACCTTTGTCACCTTTTAATGGCACGCTCATTTTAAATCTATTTTTAACACATATATATATTTTATTTGAAAAAATGAACTTATTATTTTGAATTGGTGCCTCAGAATTTAATTTGGTGGAATTTCTGTTATTTTTCTAAAAAAATTCTTATTTTAACGAATAGTTAAAATACTGCATTTTAATTCAAAATATTATTTTTATTTAATTTATTTATATAGATGGATTATTTTATTAATTGGTTTTAAAGTGAAATTGGATTATTTTTTAATCATTTAAACCAGTGATGGTAAATGGATGTAATTTCACATTTAAATTGTACATAAACACATGTCAATCTTTTGTTAGCTTTTACTTCTTAAAAACCGGCTTTCTAGTTTTGACAACATGAATTAATTTTAAATTAATTAATGGAAGTTTTTTGTTTTGAATTTTGAAAAATGGATTATATATTTTGAATCATTGGGTCCAAATTATGTTAATAGGTTAATTTTATTTTTTTGGATATTATATATAGTAACTATAGTAATTTTTATTTATCATGGTTAAAGGTAAATCGGGTAAATTAGGGTAACAAAAAATATGATAAGGATAATAAAATTACCCTAAATACTTCCAAAATAATATTGGATGAATAAAAGTATAAAAATATCACCTAGGGGTCATATTTTATTAATTTAATGGACTTTTGTCTATGAAAAGGATGTAATTATTATGAAAACAAAAGAAAGTAATAACATGTCACTCACATATCTATTATATGTATAATAATTTTAATGTAGTTATAAACATGATGATAGATCAAATATGAATTTTTTATAGAAATATAATGAAATTATCTACGTAATGAAAATATAATTTGAATTTTTATACGTTAAATAATTACCATAAATATTGAAAAAATAGTGATGAAGTAATTATTTTATTAAGAGAAATATCTAATAAATAATATTATAAACACTAAAATAAAAATTATTTGAGAAAATTTATCGAATACAAAATTTTTATGGATTAATGTTACGTGTTTTAGATTATTTAATGAATTATTTTATTACTTATCTTACAGTTATGATATTTTTATAAAGTTAAATAATAAATAGTGTCAAAAGTGACACTATTGTTATTTTTAAATATAAAATAGTTTATTAAATGTTATAAAATTTATAAAAATTAAAATATTCAACCAAATTTTTATTATAAGTAAAAATATTTCATAAATGTAACTCTAGTTGGTCTTTTGAGATGTTATGGTAATTAAATTAATCCACGAAGTGTAAATAATAAAATATCATGGTAAGATTAAAAAAGGTAAAATAAGGGTTATACCAAAATGATAGCTATTAAAAATATTAAAAACTTTCCAAAAAAATATTGGATTATTTTATTTCTACCCATAATCATATTATATTCAAAATAAATGATTTTGGGACTATTATAAATAGAAAATCAATTTATAATGAAATATTATTTTAATACTTTCTTAAAGTTCCCTTCAACTCTCCTATAAAAGAGAAACCTACCCTTCTCTTTTAATCACACCCCTATAGCCATTTTTCTTATCCCAAAACTTCCCATTTCCTCTCCCAACTTCCCTAACTTCATTATAAAGGCCACAAGTATGGTATATGGACATCTTATAGAGACCTTTTGTTCCAATCAAAATGAGATACTCGAAAAGGAGGTAATTGTTTTATCACCTCATTCAAAATTATTTTCTTCTTCTACTTCCTCTTATTTTGTTTCTTCCGTACTAAAGTAAGAAATAAAGTATCTTATAAATTATAATATGTTATTATAATTATGGGAAACCCATATACATTCTTTTATCTATCCTATGAATAAAAATATCTTCATGTGTGTGTACGTACGGTTTACCGTCTCCATGTCATGGTGTAATATTTATTCAACAACACATAATTTGGATTGGTATAATGATGTGTTTAATGGATTTAAATAATAAATATAGCATGATAAATATTCTTTGTAATTAATATTCCATCCAATTCCATACCATTTAACAATCAAGGGACGGATATCGTCGCTTTTGTGTAGGTACAGACTACTATCTCCACGACGCGATGAGATTCATTCTCCATGTTAACCATTCAAGAATGATTATAAAGTTTATATAATAAATAATAATGAAATATATAACATCATAATGCTACTAGATATATATTTGTTTGTGTTTCATTTACATTTTCCATTTCATTCAATAAGGAAACGAAAACAACGTTCATGTGTACGTACGGTCTAGAGTCTCCATGGACGGTGTCTTCCATTTCATTTATCTATATATTATATATATTTATATACTGAATATTTATGATATATAAATAATTTTTTACATTCTTTCAGTAAATAAATAATGATCTAAGTAATAATATCAAGAATATGAAGTCGAAACACGTATAATAAATAAAATTATTGTTACCCAAAATGTTGCATTAACATGGGATTGATAAATGAACGGGAAATATAAAGTTATGACTGAATCATATATAATATAATAAATATTGTTATGGTTCTATTACAAGTTAATAATATGTTTAAACCCACTATAAATTAGGTTCAGATACATATGAAGCATATCATACATAAGATACGGGATAATTTTGCTATCTCATTATTATTTGGGATTATTTATAAGTAAGAATTTACAAGGGTTTATATGTCATATAGATCCATGTTTCTTAATTATGTTATATAATTTCTATTATCCTAAAATTTCTTAATGTTAATTTTACCCTTTGGTTAATTTTTATTTAATAGTATTAAAGGAATATTTTTCCATTATTCGATTTGAGGTGCTTTTTGAATTTTCTATGAAAAGTATGATAAGAATGTTTTTTAACATATATGGACAGAATGTATTTTTACGATTTCATGAAACCTTATTTCCATGAATATTATTCTACATGGTTTTAAGAAAATTTTAAACTAAATTATTTTCTTTTAAAATTGTTTGTCATTTTGAGAAAAGAAAACGTTTTTGAAAAAGAAAGGATATTTTCATTGAGAATTAAGTTCAAGTGTTTTATCAAAACTATTTTCTATCTAGAATGAAATAGGGTTATGTTTATATACCTATTTTTTAATTGATTTGTTTATTTTTTATGATTGAAATATTTTTATTAAATCCATTTATTTTATATGGTTTATGACAGAATGATGTTTTAGAAACCCATTTTATTCCATGGGTTATGCTATGATGAATGATTTATGTTTTTGTGGAATATGTAAGAACAATTTCATTATGTGATGGGTGGGACCTGTTTCTCCCTTAAATTAATTGGGTAAATATTTATATCTCATGAGATAGACATGACTAGAACTGCAAGTAAATCTGGTTTGGTAATATAGTTATGGAACAACAAGTAAATCCAGTTCAGTAATACATGGTAGGAATGACAAGTAAACCTATTTTAGAAATGGACTTTGTACACTATGATGGTATTGGAAGCAATTCCTTACCTACTATGGAAATCATATTATGTGTTTATTTGTTTTAAATAATTCCATGCTTTATTCCAATTTTATTCTATCATGGTTAATGTTCTTTTATGATCCTTGCCTTATGTACTCCCAAGATTTATTTCATGTCTCAATACTTTTATGTTTAAACATTATGTTCTTTTTTTACATTTTTATCTTTATGTTTGTTTTATGATCTCAATTATTACACTTAATATGCATTTGAGCACCCCCTTTTTATATTTTTTTCGCTGACATAAAAATGGTTTTAGGAAGGAAAATAAAAGGGGAGGATATTTATGGGATATATTTAAAATCTTTCACCGAATTAAAAAATTATGGTCCATGTTTCCAAATACACCAAACTAATATTGTATTTAGGTTTCCTTTTGTTTCATTTATTAAGTATTCTCTAAAATAAATGTAATGTCTATGTACATCAAGCTTGGGTCACTACAAAACACATTATGGGTTTTAAATAGAAAAATGGAATATTACTACAGGGGAATGGGATTTAATTTTATTTTAAGTAGTCTTAAAATAAATTTCTTATCATTTTTTTGTACTAAAGACCATGAAATACCTAGGTATCTAGTGAGTTATTTTAGGCAGCACATGATGACATAAAACATTCTAATACTTTATGTCAGCACATCACATACCTTAGGTGATGATGATGAGTTCCCTTTTCCATAGGCCCAGAGGGGTGTGCATACATATTTTCCATTACATAGTGTTGTGTCCCTATAAACTGGAACTATTGTAACTATTTGGAATATGAACATGTTACTCACAGTTTTGTTGTTTTATTTGAATATATTCCATTTTTGAAAACTTCTTTACATTCCTTGATAATTTGTATAAATTTTTTCATACAAAGTGTTTATTTAATCCATTTGTTTGATGTTTCATTGTTTTAGATATGTTCTATCAATAGTGTTATGAAGATTTTGGTTAAAGGTTTATTTACATTATTTTAATTTTAAATCATTATTTTTTAAATTAATTTCAATATTTTGAAACATAAGTCATGGTTTGTTTAAATATGATTTTGTGATATTAGAAACAAATTTTTTTAAAAAATTGCAATAATTTATCTGGGTAATTTTATATTTGTATCTTATTATGGAATATTTTGGTGAAATCCTACTAGGTTTTGGATCACATATTACTTTTTCATTCAGGTGTTTGTGGATTATCTCTTTCCAGGTTTGATTAGGGGCAAGGCATATCTTGGTGGTTTCTCTAACTATTAAACTGTGGACTTGTTTAGTAGAATCCTTTATGATTTTTGGTAGTTTTCCTCTAGTTTCTCCAGTTTCCTTGTACTTTATTGTATTAGTTTTCCTTTTATTTCCTATTTTACATTTGGTACATTACTCGTACTGGAGTTTCTTTTGTATTCATTAAATATGTGACTCTTTTAATTCCACATTGTTAGTGGAAAAATAATTCCTTCTTTCATTTTGTATGATGTCAAGTGCTAGTTTCCAACCAATGGTGATCTAGAACGCCCTTAATTTTAGAGATGCTTCCCCAGAACCAAATTTTTTGTTCATTATAATAAAATTTTATTAATTTTTTTGAATATTAATAATGAACTTATCACATCATGATTTATATTCTTCATGACATTGTTTTTTATAATTTCCTGAGAGTAGTTGTCACACTAAAAGGTCATAGCAGTTCCTTGTTATGATTAGACCACATAATTTCTTTGAAAATATTTTTGAATATATGTTCTATATTCATACAATATCATTTTGGGACACAAATGATACAGGATATCAATGGTGGAGACTCATAGGACTTTGAAGCACCTTTTCTTGGTGTACACCCTTAGTAATATCCATTTCATATATTATGAGAACAGGACCCCCTATTAGGAAATACACATTTCTATGTGTCATTGGATGTTCCTATATACGGATGTATGTTTTGGTCCTTATAATTTAATATTATTATTAATGATTTTTATGAGTCATAAACTTATATGTATTGAAGAAAATGGTGGTGACATATGTTCGTAGAGAGGTAGGATATATTGGGTACATCACGAGGAATATTGCATTAACGAATAATGAGAGAATGGATTTATACCTTTCGTTCATTAATGGAATTTAATATCTTAGCCCCTTTTATGAAAATGATATAGACTATGTTAATCCATGTACATTGTGTTCTATTGAAAATTTATTTACAAAAAATCAAAGAAATAGAAATCAGGCATATAGGTTGATTGCACTAGAGTGCAACATACTCGATTTTAGATATTATGATAAAGGGATTACATTACATGGAAAGCATATGTATGAGTTGAAATTTAATTACGACATTACCTTCTTTCTATATGGGTTCCTTGACATGTTGAAGGATGCTAACCTTAGACTTTAGGCTTCTTCACATAATGCCACTAATAAAGAGGCATAGAGAGAAACAAAATAAGTGTATCGTGAATCTTAGTTAAATAATTTATTATTTTTTATTATTTAACAGGTTTAAGAAATATTTTTCCTATATTAGATTTAATAATTATTCATTTATTTATGATTACATTTATTCTATCACTAGTTATTTGAGATAATTTATTATCAGCTGAATAATTAATAAATATTTATTTTTTGTTTAGTAAATATAATATTTATTTATTTATTAGAGAATAATTATGTGATATTTATTTTATAAATAAATAAATATTATTCAATGCTCTATTAATATCATTGTCGAATGGAAACTACATTTAATGGTCTGGTGAGAAATAATAAGTATTGAATATTATTTAATTAAATAATATTTAATTATAATTCAGAAGTTATCCTCATGTCGAGAAATAATATTATTATTATTATTTGTCATGGGTTTTATAGGATTAAATAAATAATTAATGACACGTGTGTAGTTACATTATTTTAACCCTAGAAAAATAAATACACAATTTTTTTATTTTCTCCAAATCCAATTTATTTGTGCACAACAAATCATGTAGGATCCTATCAAGGATAGTGGGATCCCTTATAAAATAATGCTCCAAAGAATGGTGTGATATCCTCCTCCACCAGATCTAGGAAAACGCTTTGGATGTAATTCTCAAGGAGATCAAGAAGCACGACACAAGCCCAAGGATCTTCTATGCTTGCACCTGAAGACTCCTTTAGTGGAATCTGGAGATTCCTATAACACATTTGGATCATTGAAAGAGTAACTCTATGATTGGTTTCTACAATGAAATTATAGTGCACCACAGATCTATTGTCAGATTCACAAACAATGAAATAATTCCTTAGAGGTAATTATTAAACAAATTAAATTAATTATAGAAAACATGTTGTGAAATCCTCTCTCTAGTTCCGACATGATTAATTTTTTCTATATTTTATTCAATTCCATTGATCACTATAATTAAAAATTGTATAAATCTTGGATTGATCATCGATTATGGAAAACGAAATCTTGGGCACCGCCCATCACAATAATCCACTCTTACTGGAACCTATAAGTGGTTACAAAGTTTGGTTCATAATTTTTTAAAATTATTTAAGATGGTTGGTAATTTACGCATTTGTAATTTATTTTTATTATTAAAATTTTAATAGTTATTTTGATCTATACATGATAAGGAAAATATTCTCACTAAAACCAATTTCCATAAGTCTAAAAGGCACCTATGGTTAATCCATTTTTATGAAAGGAAACATTATGTGTTGGAAGAACCACTAACATTTGTGCTTGGAAATGATACAAGTGATGAAGAACTATCTCTCTATGAGAAACATTTGAATGTTGTTACCGAAGATCAATTCTTTATGCTTCCATCCATCTCCAATTTTCTTTTTATGAAACATGAGGAAATTCATTCATGCAGCATGATGTCTTGCCTTTTGATCCCTATTAAGATAAGTTGAGACACGAGAGGTATGAGATATAAAATGCATTGTTAATAACTATATTTCGAGATCCTTCACCAGGTGGGCCTCATGTAGTTAAACTTATCAGCTACATTGAATTCCTAGACTCCATAGGGATTAAATTCTCATATGATTTGTGTACATATCTCATACCTTCATCACTACCCTAGACCTTCTCACTAAAACTAATTTCCATAAGTCTAAAAGGCTCCTATGGTTCATCCATTTCTATGAAAAGAAACATTATGTACTAGAAGAACCATTAACAGTTGTGCTTGGGATGGATGCAAGTGATGAAGAACTATCTCTCTATGAGAAACATCTGAATGTTGTTACCGAAGATCAATGCTTTATGATACCATCCAACTCCAGTTTTCTTTTAATGAAACATGAGTAAATGCATTCATGTAGCATGATGTCTCGCCATTTGATCTCTATTAAGATAAGGTGAGACAAGAGAGTTATGAGATATAAAATTTATTGTTAATAACAATGTTTCGAGATCCTTTACCAGCTGGGCCTCATGTAGTTAAACTTATCAGCTACATTGAATTCCTTAACATCATAGGGATTAAATTCCCATATTATTTGTGTACATATCGCATACCTTCATCACTTCCCAAGACCTTATCCAACTTTATTTTGAATTATAATATGAGCAATAATGAGAATATTCTTTTATAGATTCTAACCTTTTTTCACCATGTGTATAAAGAAAAGGTGTGTGATAAACATGTGACTCTTATAGTGAATAATAAAAAGAAGAACAAGGATAAGGGTCCAAATATTTATTAACATTATATATCTCTAGAGCACCCTCCTACCAATAAGAGGAATATCTAGAGGTAGGGAAAGGAAAAGTAGGTAGTATGTTTTTCATGTTGGAAATCAGGCCCCTAAAAGAGGAACTACACCCATAAGCAAGGGGGAATCTAATGGTGCATTCATTATTGAGTGAAATATTTCCATTTTTACACATTGGGTATTATATATAGCTTGTGGTGATCACTTGTGTATCCAAATGCAGGAACCAAGTATATTTTGAAATATTTCAAAAGGATAGGTAGATCTGAGAGCTACCAATAAATCTAGGTTATCTACCCTAGCCATTACTAACTACCACTTTTAATTTCCAATGGGAATGATTCTAGTTTTAATAGATTGTTATTATGTACCTATAGTTACGAAGAATATAATTTATTTTTCATGATTATATTCTTATGGATTTAATTACAAATTTTGAAATAATTTTTTTCTTTTATAAGAAAAACATTTGTTTTTTATAGAACATTTAAATAAGGGACTTTTTTTAAATAATGAAAAACAAGTGTTAGAAATTGATAACGAATCATATTCACACAACTCGTATAAAACCCAGTTGTGGAATGACCATATTAGTCATGTAAAAGAGACGAGTTTGAAAAAATCTCTTTCAAGATTATTATTTAGAATCTAGTGATCTAAGACCTATTTATAGATTTCATACTTGTTTATAAGGAAAAATGACCAAAAACCATTCAGTGGATAGGGTGAAAGGGACACAGAACATCTAGGATTGGTATAGAATGATTTTTTTTACCATTACAAATATAATCTAGAGGTGGATATTCTTACTTCATTATATTTACTACTTTATTTATTAGATATGGCTATATCAACTTGAGGATTTATAAGTATGAGTCCTCTGACAAATTCAAGGAATTCAGAAATGAAGTGGATAATCATCTTGGTAAGAATATAAAGAATCATCGATCAGATTGAGGTGGTAAATATCTTAACCAAGAGTTTATCAAATATCATTTGGGGTTTGGGATTCAATCTCAAATCACGTGTCCTTATACACCAAAGTGGAAGGGTGTTAGTAAAATGATAACCCATGAATTTCTAGACATTGTAAGGTAGATGATGAGTCATGAAGATATTTCATGATCCTCTTAGGGATATGCATTACAAATGTTGGTTTACACATTAAACTGAGTACCAAATAATGCAGAAAATGAAATTCCAATTATTTTTTTGAGAGGGAAGAAACTAAGTTTTTGCATACATGTGTATGGGGTTTCAAGGAGTTTGTTAATTCCTTCTCAAGAAACAAACTAGCACCCAGCGGAACAAATTGTATCTTTATAGGGTATCCAAAGGAAATAAAGGGATACTTCTTATACAACCCCTCAGATAAGAAAGTGACCATTTCCAGACAATCTAGATTTCTTGAGAGGGATAACACCCTCAAATGGATAGTGAGAGAAAGATTTATTTTGATGAATTTGATGCTCAAGATATATAAGAGTTAGTATAGTAAAAAATTCCACAAGTCCCTATAGAAGAAGTAGTTCCTAAAACACAAGTACTAAGTAAGAGCCTAATAGATGTAAGAGAACCTGATAGATATGGTTTTCATGTCACTGAGGATGGTGAATAATTAATGGTTTACAATTATGAACCTATATCTTATAAATAGGTAGTAGAGAGCTCAGTACCTTCAAGATGGCTAGAAGGTATGAATTTGGAGCTGTATTCCATGTATCAAAACCATGATTTGGTTCTCATCCATGCACAAGTAGATGTAAAGCTTGATAGATTTAAATAGATATTCAAGAGAAAAATGGACATGGAAGGTAACAAAAGTACCAATAAATTAAGGATAGTGGATAAAGGTCATAAACAACATCCAGGAATTAACTATGACGAAAACAATTCTCCAGTTTAAATGTTTAAATCCATCATAATAATACTTTTTATATTAGCTTACCATGACTATGAGACTTGGAATATGGATGTCAATACTAAATTCTTTAATAGGAACCATCAAGATGATGTCTATATGATACAACCATAAGGGTTAGTGACTCCAAGTGATGTGAAGAGGATATTCAAGTAATATAGGTATATTAATGGATTGATGAAATCATAGAGGTCATTGAAAATATGATTCAATGATTCCATAAAAGAAGTTGGTTTCATTAGGAATGAATGTGAGCCATGTATTTGAAAGAGGCTTAGTGGTAATGCAGTCTTTATCCTAGTAGTATATTTTGATGAAATATTACTTATTGAAAATGGCATACCAGTCTTATAATTAGTTAAGGACTGGTTAAATAAGAATTTTTTCCTGAATGACTTAGGTGAAGCACCTATATTAAAGGGATCAAGGTCATTCGTGGTTGATCCAAGATTCTTCTTGGACTAATTCAAAGTGCATATATTGAATAGATACTAAAGGGATTTATTATGGAGAAATCCAAGAAGGGATTATTTATTATGTCACCTGGTATATATATTTCTGTGAAAATAACTCCTTAGACACCATATGAGATGGATAGAATGAGGAAGATACCATATTATTCAGTGATAGGGTCAATTATGTATGCCATGTTATGTAATAGAATTGATGTTTCCAATGCACTGAGCATGAAAGGAAGATATCCAGTGGATCCAGATGAATAGCATTATACTAATCTTAAGTCTATCCTTTAGTATCTAATATTATATAAGGGTATTTTCTTGTTATATGGATAGGATGAGGAGCTGGTCTTTATAGGATATACTAATTCACGTTTTCAAACATATCAGAATGATCTAAAGTCACAATCAAGCTCTTATTTCTATCTCAATAGAGGAGTTTTGAGCTGGAGGAGTTCAAAGTAGCCAGTTATCACTAATTATACAGTAGAGTTTGAGTATATAGTGGCTTCTAATGCCACCAAGGTAGCCATTTGGAATCGTAACTTTTTCTAAGGTCTTGATGTGATACTTATAATTAACAACCCAATCACATTGTATTGTGATAATACAACAGTGGTGGTTCTTGCAAAAGTGAAAAGGTCACACCAATGAACAAATTATATACTCTGGAAGTATCACTTCTTGAGGGATTTTTTTATACCGTTATGTTGCAGTATGTAGAGTACCCATGGAAGAGAACATGATGGACCCCATAATTAATGGCATATCTCTGAAAAATCCGGGGTATCATGTGAGAGCTAGGGTACTAAAGGTTGTTAATAGTTTTCTCTAATGAATGTGGGATTCTATGTGTGACATTGTATGTGATAATGTCTTAATAGTATATGTCTCACTAAAAGCTCATAGCATTTCCCCACTATGATGATAACATGGAAGTTATACAACACTATTCTTGAATATATGTTCTATAGTATGATGATATAATTTGAGAAACATAAATTATACATGCAATCAGAAATGGAAACTCGTAGTAATTTGAGAACCTTATCAAGGTGTATGGCCTTGGAAATATATAGTATGGATATTATGAGGATGAGAGCCACCAGTAGGAAATATACATTTCTATATGCCATTGTATGTGTTTATCTTCAGACATGTCTATTGGTCCTTATACATTAAGATTATTATTAATGAGTATTATGAGTAATGCACTTAGATGTATTGATGAAAACTATGACAAAAAATGTTCTTGGTGAGGTAAGATACATTGGGTGTGTCATGAGTAATTTTGCTTTAATGAATAAAACAAGAAAGGATTTATCCCTTTTGTTCTTTAAGGAAAGTTAATATATTAGGCCCTTTGATGGAAATTATATAAACTAAAAAATGCCATGGCCATGGTGTTATATAGGGAAGTTATATTTATAGAATTTCAAAGAAATAAATACTGAACATATAGTTTGATGGAACTAGCATGAAATCTTGTCAATTTGATATATTGTGATAAAGGGATTATATTACACTATAAGCATCCTTATGTGTTGAAATTTCATTGTAGCATTAACTTCATTCTCTATGGGATCCTTAGAATAGTGCTAGATGTTAACCTTTTACTTTAGGCGACTTCACCTAATTCCATTAAGAAATAGGCCTATAGGTTCACACACTAAGTGTATCCAGAATCTAAATTAAACAATTTATTATCATTTATTATTTACTATGATGAATAAATATTATTCCCACACATTTTTTAATATTTAGTCATTTATGCTTGATCACATTTATTCTATCAATAGTTATTCAAGAGAATATATTTTGAGATGAATATTAAATAAATATTTATTTTTTCATTTAGTGAATATAATATTTATTTATTTATTAGAGAATAATGTTTTGATATTTATTTAATAAATAAATAGAAATTATTCAAAGAGTGATAAATATCAATGGGAAATGGATGGTTGAGTTTAATGTTCTTGTGATAAATAATAAAAATTGAATATTATTTAATAAAATAATATTTAATTATAATTCACAAGTTAAGAGCATGTCGATAAAAAATAATATTACTATTATTATATGACATGGGGTTTTCTAGGATTAAATAAATAAATAAGAGCACTTGTGAAATTATTTTATTTTAACTCAATAAATATTAATACCTAATTATGTTATTTTAATAAAATCCAATTTAGTTGTGCCCAAAAAATCTTAGAGGATCCTCTCAGGCCTATGGAGCTACCTAATCCAAAAACTCTCCTAAGAATGGAAATGAATCCTCCTCCACCAGATCAAGGAGAATAATTTGTAAGATATTCTTGAGGGGATCAAGGCAGATGTTGCATGTGCAAGGATCATCCATGATAGAACCCAGATCCTTCTTTTGGGGCATTTGGAGATTCCTGGAATATGTTTTGATCACCAATAGAGTATGTATATGATTGGTTTCCCAACACAATGACGGTGCACCATATATCTATCGCTCGATTCATCAACAAAGAAATAATTCCTTAGAGGTTATTATTTGTATAATTAAATTAATTATTAAAATATGTGTTGATCTCCTCTTTCTCGGGTTTTGGTGTGATTAATGATTTCTATCTTTTATTCTATTCCACTGACCACGATGATTAAACATTATATAGATCATGGATTTGTCATCGATTATGGAAAAATAGATTTTGGGCATCACCCATGACATGATTTTGATGTTCCTGGAACATACACTTTAGGGTATGTTAAGATTATCTTAGTTATCATATTACTGGGGTACCCAGGCTGGTTCGTGACAACATCCATAGTCCATTATTAACACTAACCATCCTTATTGGTTAAAATTAATCCCCTTCTATGTGATTATATATTTTAGGATCCTATGATATGTTTGTAATTCAAACTTCTCCCCCATAGAGATAATGTATCCATATATTCAATGAAAATATTACTATATCCAACTCTATATCATTTTTTGGATGGTACTTCTCAAGAACATTCAACTTATTTGGGGAATATTCTATCACTTTTCCATTTTTCATTTTTACAAAACCCAAACACTTCTTTAAATTATATATATATATAATAAAACATTCCCCACATGATGGAAGAATGAGGTGTTTTGATAAGACTCTTTTCAACTCCTTAAATATCTATTAACATTCACTATACTAGAAAAATGTTTTTCTCATTTGAGTTAGCTTGGTTGTAGGTTTGAAAATCATAATAAGTTTCTCAAAAATCAATTTTTATATAAAACTAGCCCAAGAAAACTATGGATTTCTATTATACATTATGGAATGTAAAACTCCTCAATTACCTTTATATTATAATGATCCAATGATATCCCTTTTTTAGTGAACATATTCCCCATGAAGGACACTCCCTTTATCTAGAGCAGACATTTACTATAAATTTCTTATAGATAATCTCTTCTTGTATTCTTTTGTAAAGTATAAAAATTATTCTCATGATCCTCCTTGATTTTGGAGTATATTATAATATCATCAATAAATAATACCAAGAAAAATCAAGGAAGTATTTAAATTCCCTATTCATTACGTCTATAAATATTGTTGGAGGATTAGTGAGTCAAAATGGAAACACTATGAACCCGTATTTTTTATACCTTGTTTAAAAGTCATTTTTTGGAAAATCTTCCTTTTTCACCTTTAATAGGTGATATCTCAATTTAAGGACAACCATATAGAAATACAGGGTTTTATATAGTTTATCTAATAAGTCATTTTTCAGTTGTAGGGGATACTTATTCTTTGTCATGATTTTTTGAATGCACAATAATCAATATAGAGGAACATTCACTAATACTTATTATTTATGAAGAGTACCAGTGTACTCCATGGTGAAGCAATTATGAATATAAAACATTTTTATTGAATCTCTTGTAATTTATTTTTCATCTCATTCAACTAAACAATGTTCATTCTTTAGGTATTCATTGATATGGTCATAGATTCAAGTATATGTTTGATTGAGAACTCAACATCGTGGTTAGGTGGAAGACTAAGAAACTCTTTAGGGAATAAATTAGTATAATATCTCATAATTTTAATGTATTAAAGCATGATTCTTTCCATTTTCTCAATAATTTAATATAGATATGCTTGATCACAAGGCAATAATATAAATTCTTGATCAAAATATTCAAGGGGATATTCATCTTCCTCCTGACACTTGTATGGAATTGGAGGACGAATTGGGATGTGAAGAGAGATAATCCTATATTGTTAGTTGATGTTTTATTTGTATAAGGATATCCAATACATTACCAATATAGCATAAAACCCCAATAAAGGATGTAAGATAAGTTTTTTTGGAAGATTATGTCCACAAACACTGATTGGGGAGGAGTTATATACTTGGGTTATAATAATTTCTTTATTTTTTATTCTAAAAAATACCTCAACCCCCATATTTTGTGGTTTCTTTTGAATAGTTATCTTAAACACTAAATATATGGAATAATTAGATAACTAAAATCGAATTGGATGTTTTTTTCTTGAATTTAAAACTAGTAAACCTTTCACAACATCATTTTCAGGATCAACTTCAGTAGTACTGGCAGCATATATCCTTAATTATTCCCTAGGCATTAGAGGTTGTTTTCATTGAATATATTTAAAACCATTTATATTAGGGAATTGGAATGAATATTTCCAATATTATATATAGTTTAAACACTACACCACATGTTGAGTGTTGATCTGAAACTTATTTTCTTCTTCCACATTAGTGGGTTAATTCATTTCCCTTCGACATTGATTAGCCTAATTCCCCTCTTTTACTCAATTAAAATATCTTCTGGTTCCATTGAAATAGTTTATAGGGTTCTTCTTTCCACAACTTTGGAAATATGGATGTGGTGTTTTCTTCTCACCATGAGATTTATCTATTGATACTCTTGAAGGGAGGTCTATTTTACTTTTTTTGTCTCTAGTACAAGAATAACACTGAGAGTCAATAATCATCATCTAAACATTGAGGGTACAACAAAAAATCTCTCCATAATTATTAGAGTCTCAAATCATCAAATATTTTCATATACATAGATTTAATCAACTAAATATGTGTTTTTCCTTAATTTAGATGTTTATGAAAAATTAGGAGGCATAATTTCAAATCCTTGTGAGGTTTTCAACATGCACTCTAAAAGTCTCATCATAATTTTAATTTAGTCTGAGGAACCCCCCCTACATTTTAATATGGAGAGCTTGGGTAAAATATTTATCCAATGATATTTTCTTGAAGTATATCCATTCCATATAACAAATATCATCTATATGATTTTTTTTCTTGATCAACTTCCATCAATTATTGGTTTCCCCCTCAATGGGATAAGTAGACAGAACTACATTACCTTTATCTAAGCATTGGAGGACAGATAATGTCTTTTCAATATAACTAAAACGTTGATCTATGATGATGGGATAAAAAGATAAAATAAATTTATGATTCCTTTATTATATAAAAGTCATGAATGAAACATGATATTTCTTAGGATGTTGATGGAGTTCCTCAGGATTCAAGTTATTTTTCATAACTTGATCTAGCTAATCTATTACTACAATTAATTTTTTATCTCCTTCTCCCATATGGTTATCCATTTAATTTGAGAAATCATCACATTAACTATTATTTTGATTGTTGGAATGGTTTCTCATATTTTCCACCATGAACTAAAAAACAAGGCGAGTATAAATAAATATACCAAAGGGAAACTTATAAACATAGATGTAATAACTTATAAATGATAAGTATATCCAAACTTATGAGTATCTTGGTCTCAATATAGGTTACCCATGGTAATGTTTCCTATTAGTTTTTTAACAACCCAATATTTTCCAACCTAAATATAACAACATTTTAGATGAATATTCATTAAATTAGATAGTTACATTCTTGAGGACTGTAAAAGTTTAGTCTATTCGAAGACTAGAAAAACAATATTATTATTTTGTGAAATATGTTCAACTTTTTCAAAAATTATATTCCCACATGGTGATTGTCTTAGATATATAATACATAATACCATTATTTATAAATTGTGGAAAAGAAACATAACAAAGTATGAGATTAAATTCTCAGTAAGGGTTATAAAGTGAGATATCAATTATCGCATATGCATTACATAATAATAAGGGTATCAGAACATGAGATTAATATTGGAAAACCATACCTTGCATATCTTATATCATAATCATAAGATATGAATCACAAAGAAATAAAAAAACATAGGCCATTAGATCATAGTATACGAATAAGATATGGAATTGTTTCATACACATATGTATATAAAATCACTCCATTAGTAGTTTAAGTCTCATTGAAAAAATTTTCATAGTGGGATGGGTTCAATCTCTAAACTATCAGAGTTGTCAAGTTTTACTACCAAGGCTATCATAGATTAAACATTCTATTACTGAATGGGGTTAACTCCCCATTACAATATTTTTTATCTCACAAGGTATAAATATTTAACCAATTCATTGGATAGACATATATTTCCCACCAGTCACATAATTAATATCATACATATGTGTGCCACATGATCATCAAAAATTCATCATATTAGATCCCCTGAAAATAAATGAGTTTCATAAACATTTAATCATAACATAACCTATAAAAAACAAATATTTTTTATAATCATCTCATCATTTTATCAGAGGATAACTCATGGAAAAAGAAGCGGGTTTTAAAAGAATTTTATCATGGTACAACCCATGGAAGAAGACAAGATTTCGTAAACATATTATCAGAAGAAAAATAATGAATTTATAGAATAAATAATATTTTTATACTTAGATCATATCCCTAGTAAATAATATGTAACATTAAAGGATTTAATCCTAGATGTAATTATATTTTTAAAGAAAAATTACATGGGATATTAATTTATAAAAATATCAATTCCTTAAAAATCTCATTTTAAAAAAATTAAAAATTTATAAAATATTGTGTAAATTATTTTAATTCAAAATAAACATTAAAAATTATAAGGTAATATTAAAATAAAATAATGTTCATAATGCTTTGAAATTCATTTCATGATGTACATGTTAAGACCATGATTCATTTCATATTTTTGGTAAAATAAAAATATCCCTTGATTGGAAAATGAAATAAATATCACCTTTAGAAAAGTTTTTAAAAATTAAGAAAATGGATAAAATTTACTTTTAATAAATCCTTTATGTAATTTAAAAAAAATTGAATCCATTTTCAGAAAACACATACATGGAAAAAAAGGTTTTTTCGACCCAATAGAGAAATAAAGATAGTTTTTTCAAAAACAAATTGGAACTATTGAGTAAAAAAAGTGTAAAAAATGAAGAAAAACATTTATTATTCATAAATAAACATATTAGAATAAAATTAATTAGTTTATTGAGAGGTATATCATAATATTTCATCATTTAAATCATGATCATGAACAATCCCAAAAGATGATGAGATTATATCATAAAACCATGCCACTTGGGTAACATTGAATCATAATCCTGAATATTATAAAACATTAAATGAAACCTAAAATATAATTGGAATAAATAAATTAATGATATTAAATTTAAAAGGGGATTTATATACCCCACATAAAATATGATTGGTGTATAACATAACATATGTCTTAAACAAGGAAAATTGAGACCAAAAGCTCTTACCAATTTGGTATATTTTGATTCATAAACACCATGAAAGTGATATTCTAAAACGGAAACATAAATACCCATAATTTTCATAATAATAATAATAAATTTCATTCATGGGAAGTGTATACACCACACAAAAGTAACAAGTGGTGTGTATGGAATTTATCCCACAGATATAAAAGTGAGATAAAAAACCCTTACCTTAATACCCAAAAACATTCATAAACCTTAATCCATTATGTATAATAAATATATGTTTATTATAAATATATTATAGAACCATTATTATATATATAATATCCCATAAGGTTTTCTTATGACCTTTTATTACCTGTTTATTAACAATTCCATGATAAAACATCGTTCATAAAATAACTGTTTGTTTTTCATATATGTGTTGATTTATTATTTCCGATTCTATTAATTTGACCATGGTTCCATAATAAAAATAATATTAATTATTAAATAAATATCATATATATAAAATATTTTTTTATTTATAGTAATCCATAAAATTACATATAGAATATAATATACATTGTTCATGGAGATGGTAGGTCGCACGTACGCATGAATGTTGTTTCCATATTCATGAAGGATTGATATAATTAAATGTAAATAATATATTAACATTAAAGATTAATTTTCATTTAATATTTATCAAATATTTTCATAAAATCATCCTTATTATCTTCCACGTTATGTGTGAATGAATCACATCACTTCATGAGGCGGTAGTTCGTCGTACTCATGAGCGACGTTATCATATTCCCACAGAATGTAATGTAAAAATGTTATATGTGATATAGTAATTATAAAATTATACTAATATCATATATTCTATATTTAAAAACCATTACATCATTATATCTATCCATGATATGTGGTGATGGAAAATTAATAACATTGATTCGTGAGGCGGTAATCCACCGTACACAGGATCGATAATTTTGTTTCCCATTTGATGGAGGAGGAGATAAGTGTAGTTTAAACCAATAAAAGAAAATAATCTCAAACTATGGAATATTATGGTGTTATTATATAATCATGGTTTAATAATAATTTATGGATGTGATGGAAGAAATAAAATAAAATACTCGGTTATGGACGTTGCCTCTTCTTCAAACAACTTCTTTTGTCCTGTACCAAAATCCTTCGTAGGTAGGATTTATGACCAAAATAAAGATTATGAGATGATATTATTGAATTAAGGAATATATTTGTGTAATTATTGGCCTAAATAATGGTTTTTTATGTGGGAAGAGAAGAGGGTAATGGGTGGACCTTTATAAGTATGGTGAGTGGCACACATGTGATGTTTTAAAATAAAAACGTGTCCCATCATTTTACTTATGCTAAAAGGTTTAAAATATAAAATTATAGAGAGTAATACATGATAAGGTATAAATGTGACCATAAAAATGTTTTGGACACTTTTATGGGTCATTTTAAGCCCCTATCTATTTTGATTAACCCTTTTGTAAACCCATTTTTACCAAAACTACGGTAAATAATATTTACTATTCAAAAATTCAGTATTGCCAAAATTTAATTTGATATTATTAGATAATATAAATTATTATGAATCAAAATATTTTATTCATAATTTAAAATTTAACTCACATAAGTGGAAAGTTTTAATTTAAAATTAAACCCTTAAACATGATGAGAAAGCGGTTTTCCAAGGAGAAAATGTTGAAAAGTTTAAATATTTTTTATATAAAAATGTGAAATAAAATGATTCCAATGGAATATACTTGATTAATATATATATATATATAATTGAACAAATTTAACTTTAAAACGAAATCTGAAACAAAATTCAACCTTATATATTCTTTAAGTGGAAAGAAAGTTTTGTATAAAAACATGTATTTTTCACTATTCATTGAAAAATTAATCATTTAAAAAAATCACAAAAATGCACTAAGATAATTTTTACATGATTATTACAAAAATAAATATTATTTTATCAAATTAATTTTATAAAAGTTTCAAACAAATAATTTTATTATTGTTCAAAAAAATAATTAATTTTTTTATAAAATAGTAATTTGAAAACATATAAAGAAGTTTTTAAAAATTTAGTATTCTTTATTAATTTGTATTATATATAAAAAACCATTATACATCAAATTTAAAAAATTATTTATTACTATTTATATCACTAATATTAATTACTACGTTATAACGGTCATGTATAAATAATAATATTAATAATATATCATAGTTTGTTAAAACACAGTGTCACATGTAACGCAAGTTAAACTCTATACTGCATGTGACAGAAGCTATCAAATAAAATTTATTTTTTTTTGAAAAAATAAACATAAAGACTAAATTTATTAAATTCTACCCTCCCCTACCCCCTCCTAAAATAAATTTATCCATCAAAAATTTTCACTCTGATACAAATAAATGCGGATAATTCTAACCTATTATTTCATTAGTTTCCCATGTAGCTTCTTAAAACTAGTTGTTTCAACAAAAAAACATTGACCTGGTGAGTAGTATTTTTTCACAAAACATTATATTTGTGATCTGGAATCTCCATTGGCTATTTCTATAAAGAAATATAATTTTCTAGTAGTATTGCCTCTAAGTTCAATACATTTTATGGATCAGGTATAGACTTCCTTAATAGAGATACATGAAACACATCGTGATCCAGAGAGAGTTTTGGTGGAAGTACCAACCAACAATCTAATATCCCAATATGATCATGAATTTTAAAAGGACTGATATACCCAGGGATTTGTTTCTTCTTATTTCCAAATGTCATTTAAAAACTTTTGGGATAAGTTCTTAAAACACTTTATCACTAACTTCAAATTCTATATCACATAAGTTATTTTCAATATAACTTTTCTACTAACTCTGAGCTTCCTGGATGTGTTTATAAATGAATATAATCTTATATACCATTTATTTATAAATATTATGTCCCAATATAATTCTATATCCATGTTCATCACAGTACGTTGGAGTTATACACTTCTTTTCATAGAGGGTTCATAAGGATCCATAGGAATTCTAGAGTGAAATCTATTATTGTATGAAAACTCAATTGGAGGAAGGTTTTGATCACAAACTCCATTAAAATCCATATAATAATATTTCAACATATCTTATAGTTTTTAATTTTTATCTTGGACTAGCTATATATTTAAATATGATACACAGTGCTAAAACTCAACTCTAAATCAAGATCTTGTTGAAGACTTCACCATAACATTGAGGTAAACCATGAATCCTTATCAGACATAATAGAATAATATGGTCTATTAATCCTTAAAACTTCTTTATGTTGATTCAATAAGGTTTCCTTATTACTTTTCCATTCCTATATGTTTTGAAAATAAAAAACAGTATATCTTAAAGAAAATTTTATTTTCTCTAAGAATTATCTTAATAAGGAAAAATATCCATTCTCTAAGAATTTTTTTTCCTTACCAATGTTTTCGTTGTTAATTTTATAGTCTCTCTAATTCTTAGTCATTTTATTCCTATGTCTAAAATTCAGTTTCACATCTAAAGCCTTGGAATCCTACAAATATTTTTTTATAGTGTATTTTGTTTTCAGGATCCAAATTCTCTGAAATTATAGTTCCGAATTCCATATAATTCAGACTCAGAATTCCTTATAATTAGGACTCCGAATTCCATATAATTTAGACTCTGAATTATTTAGAATTCAGAATTAGAATTCCTTATAATTCAAACTATGAATTCCTTAGAATTCAGACTTGGAATTCCTCAGAATTAAAACTTTGAATTCCTTAGGATCTAGTCTCCTAATTCCTCAGAATTCAGATACTACATTCCTTTTAATTCAAACTCTAGATTCCTCAGAATTCAGACTCATAATTTCATAGAATTCAAAATCTGAATTACTTATAATTCAGACTCCAAATTCCTCATAATTCAAACTCTGGATTTCCCTGAAATCAGACTTCGAATTCCTTAGAATTCAGATACTGAATTCATTGGAACTCAGATTCTGAAATCTATCAAATTCAGGTTCTTAATTCCTCGGAAAATATAATCTGAATATCCATGTCTTATAGACATTGAATTTTTATTTGGTTAGACCTCCAAACTTTATTTTTTTTCCTACACTCTGAAAAATAAATTTGGTTAAACAACGTCATTTTACTTATACATATTATGAAACTATGTTGTACAATCTATTTTTAACTAACCATTGTCTGACTGACACATGTACAGGTCCCTTTGAGATTCAAGTAAAATACGATCGATGGGGGAGGAAATAGAATATTGGAGAAGTGCCTATAAATATGATCTCATTTGAACAAGATCAGTACTGAGAAAAACCTATTGATCACTCTATATATTGCATACTACTAAAGTAATTTCTAGAGAGAGAAACTATCATGCCTTGTGCATGATGAACATGTTGTTAATCTTTCTTCGTGAGACTCCAATTATTACTATATAAAATCAAGGACATTAATGGATAGGAAGAAAGAGGTTCTGACCACCTTAATGTTTTAGGACTTTCAAGGGAGGAAGATAGAGGTGTTGACTACCATACAGTTCGAGGGCTTGTGGGGATAGCAAGACAGAATCTGATATTCATATTGAGGGAATACCCTGGTGTGGGTAAGATATACTTTCTTGAAATTATAAATCAAGGGACCTTTATCCAAGGTTTTTGGATACCCCACTCTTTGGGTAAAAATATTTTATACTTGTTACTAGTATTATTTCAAGTTTATTTCCGCTGTATTTTGATGATGGAAAAAAGGATAACCTTTTTATACTTTCTATTACTTTCTAATACTCTGATAAGTAATATTATATATGATTTTAGGTAGAATCTTTTCCCTGTAAACATTCCTTATGTTTCATTTCTAGAACCATATTTCTAGAACCTAGAATGTTTGTATAAGTAAAATAGGTCTTGTGAATTTACATTGTTTAACTTTTTTAAACATAGTTTTTCTTTATGGTTAAAAATGAATGTTTTTGAACTTACAATTCATCCCCCCCCCCACTCTTTAAAATTGATCATATACATCAAAATTTCAATCCTACACCTTGATATATATCCTAGAAATATGATCCAAAGTTAAATATTATTTGATAATGATGAAGTGTGATGACTTTGTAATGGGATTGTATATAGGCCATATAGAGTTATTCCATTTAGATTTTTTGGGGAGTGTGATGAAAAAAGACATAGTGATGGTTTCCTATAACCATTATGGTATGGGTAGTGGATGTGAAATCAAATTAAAAATTTCTCCCTCAACCATAACATGATGATATACGAAACACCAAGATACTCTCTATTCATTCCATCCCACCAAAAGTGAACATTCAAATCTATATAAAAATTCATACTTCCAGGATGAATATAGAATAATGAAATATGAGATCTCTATAACAAATCTGTCTTCAAATATTGTTTACAAAAAACGCATAAACAATTCTAAAACTTTATCCTTACATCATTATTATGGCTAAACTCATGAACATTTACAATATTCTGTTTTTTGATCTACATCATTATTTTTTGGATCTTTAATATTCACTTGGATATATGGTTTAACGTTCAATTGATCAACATAATATTATTCCCTTCTTTTAGGATTTCATTCTCTACACTTTTGAAATTAATTAATATAGGAATTTTTTTATCCTTATCATGTAAAATAGAGCATGATTGTTTTAACTCAAAGTGTCCCCCACTTTTTCTGCATTCCTGGGTTGATAATGTATTATATTATCATATTTTTTATCATTACTAACTATCATCTGTAGTATATGATAAAATTATTTTGGGTGAATATAATCCTCCAAAAAAATTTGACCAGCATATATATCATACTTTTCTCTATAAGGATAATGCCTCCATATCTTTATTTCAAAAATTACGACAACTAAATTCAAATCATGGGTTGGGTAACTTTTTTCATGAAAATTTTATTTTCATGATATATATGTTAAAACCATGTCATTATTCATGAGAACACATCTGAATACCTTCTTTGATGTTTCATTATAGATTAGAAACCCTTCACTGCTACTGGGTAAAGTATGAATAGGTCTAATGACTAATCTTCTCTTCAGTTAATTGAAATTTTCATGATATTCATCTATCAAAAAAACTTTTATCCCTTCTAAGTAAACATGGTTAGTGGACTAGATAGTCATTAGAAATTCTCCACAAACAAAAACAGTCAATAATATCTAGATAAATTATGAAACATACAGATATCAATCAACATAGTTGGTATGGGCCAATATTCAATTGCCTCTATATTTGATGGATCTATAGATATTCCCTCCCTTGAAATTATATAACACAAAAATGAATCATTTTTTAGGAAAAAAAATTTACATTTTTTAATTTTTTAATATATTTTTACCTTCTTAAGGAAATTTTGAACAATTATCATGTTATTATCATTTTTGTTATTTCTCTTCGAATAGATAAAAATATTGTCTATAAATACTACAAAATATTGATCAATATAATCTTTATAAACTCTATTAAATAAATACATGAATATAGTTGGTAATTGGTATGAATGAATGGATTCCATACCTTGTATCGAATGTTGTCTTGAGTATTTCCTCCTTTATGGACCTCAATTGATGATATCCAAAACTATCTTAAATTATGGAAAAGTATTTTTTCCCCCACAGTTGATAAAATGGGTTATTAATATGGGGTAGAGGATAATTTTTCATGATTGTGATCTTTTTCAACTCCTCATAATCAATGCAGAGTCACATCGATCTATCTTCCTATTTAACGAAAAGAATAAGTTCACCCTTAGGTAACACACATGGCTGAATGAATCCCTTGTCAAGGTTCTCCTATAGATTCTTTTTCAATTCCTATAACTCAATTAGGTCCATTCTATAGGGATCCATTTAAATAGTCATGGAACCAGGAATGACTTTTATAGATGAATCAACTTCATATTTGTCTGGAAGTCTAAGAAACTCTTCTATAAATACATCAAAAAATTCCTACAATATAGAAATATCATCATTGTTGAGTTTCTCACCACCAATCTAAGGTAGATATACCTTCTGAATGGAAATAAAGACTCATATAATGGATGTGATCTCCATTGATATTTCATACTAATATTCACCCTGATAGAAAATCATAGATTGGTTTGGAATATTAAACATGACTTATCTTCCTCAACAATTTATATGGTAATTATCTATAGAAATCCAATCCATTCCAAATATGACATCAATTTCAACTAGAGGAAAAATAATAAGATATATAGAAATCACATTCTCACAAACATCAACCAGTGGGAAATCATATACTTGAGAAGAAAGTGTCAAACTATTAGGGGTTTTCACTATTATCTATAAATATAATTTCTTTGTTGAAATATTGATACACATTTAACGTTGTACAAATATGAAATAAAGGGTATATATAGATTCAAATAGAACATTAGTATTTTTACAGTGGATGGTAAGGGTACCTTTCACCACATCATTATTTCACACCACATTAGAAATAGTTCTCTCAGGATATTTTCATTTATCTATTATATGAAGAGGTTACTGACATAAATCATCATCATTCACATTTAGGTTTGGTAACTAGTTAGAATAATTCCAATATTCCATGAATTTGAAACACTCGAGTGTGGGTGGTGCATTATATGGATCATTCTCTCGATTTGTATCATTGGTTAACATTTCCTATTACTATAAAATTTTATTTCCCAATGACCTTCTCTTGCACACTTAAATAATTTACCAGTCCCCTTAATACAATTTCCCACATGTTTCCTTCCAAACATTGAAAATGAATAAAGTCTCATCTACTTTTTTCCATGGTTCTTATAATTTCTATTGAGTCCCATCTTTCTTTTCATATCAAAACCATGATATTTATGTGTAACTTTGATCTCCATTTCGGTATTAAGATCACATAGGATGATTTCTTCTTATCTATTGAATTCCATTATGGATAATTCCCTTGAGAGCTTTAGATTAAAGAAACTGAAGAATTTATCAACCTTACTGTTAGGTTGGATAAAAATTCCATATGTGTACCTCATAAGTCTTATCAAATTTTCCTCATAGGTACCAAAATATTAACTTTACTTATACTTTAACATAAGTAATTCCATATCCATTTTTATATGAATGATAAGGTAGAAGTACTTATTGAAAAAAAGTATCTTGTAATCAACCCACTCCCTAAATTAAATTTCCTCATGTTATATTATATTCTTGATGATAGTACACCATTGGTCTATTTTACTTCCAAATGATAGACAAAAAATTGAAATTTCATGTTTCAGACATTGGATAATGGAAAATATCTTTTTAATGGTATTAGTCCATTGTCCATCAACTAACGCTTCAGCAGATCCACTAATGGAAGGTGTAGATTACCTCAAGAAGAACTTGCCATAATGTGGTCCCTCCCCTATTAGTTTGGAAGTTAATTATGATTCATGGCATCATAAATTTGTGTGAGAGTATAAATGATGTTTTCCATTCCATATCCCATAATTTGTTTCTTCCCAAGGAGAAAATCATTGAATTTTCTATCAGACTTAGTATTAAGATGGTTCTTTCATGTTCTATCCATTGACTAAAACAAATGAGCATCATGTAAGCAATAATAATCCTATTTCAAAAATACATAATCCTGAAAAATCACTTCTAAAATGTATAAATCATGATACATTATTTTTAATATAGGACACATTTGGATTAACCTAGGTCATTTATGATCATTAATAAAATCCTTCATGAAGGTTCAAAAATATTTCATGAATTTTCAAATCATATCCTATGGGAGTGTCACACTAGATGGGTAGTAAGTCCCATATGAATATACTAGGTAACAATCGAGTCATATCCAATATACCTCTTTAGAGGTATTAGTCTTGGGTACCTTTATTCAAGAACCATGTCTACTTCCAGTATATTTAAACGGATGTATTTCTATGAAAACCAATCTCTTTTATTTACCCTAATAATGGCCATTTTCCTATATCTGGGATTATCCTAAGGGTTATCACTAATGTTTTATCGCCATAGTTTCAAAAGTTTTAACTAAAACTATCCTTTAATACTAACATTAATGAACCTATATTTTCAAACAAAAATATGACATCATTTCAAATGAATATTCACTATATTAAACTATTACATGCCTGAGGACTATAAAATTTCAATGTCTTTATAAACTAGATAAATAGTATTCTTATTTTTTGAATGATCTTTGGAACCTCCCACAAAATATTTCTCAAATATAATCCTCTTATAAATATAATTCATAATACCTTTCTTTATAACCTTTGGAAAGGAAACATAAGAATGAGTGATCTAAGATGCTCAATAAGGTTAATAAAGTGAGATATCATTGATCACATAAGCCTGACATTATCTTAAGGGTTTGAGATGGTGATCTAAACATTTGAAAACCATAGTCTGCATATCAATGATCATAATCTTGAGGCATGGTGTAAATATTTAAAGTACATAATACATGAATATTAATGTAATCAAGTAATATTAGCCATGAGATCATACCATAGGTATAACACATGTAATATTTTCTTATACATAAGTATATAAAATCATTCCCTTTATATTTCAAAGATCATTTCCAAGACTATCATAGTAAAATAATTTTAACCTCAAAACTATCATAGTAGTCAAAGTAACTCCCATACTATCATAGTGTAAAAATTACCTTGTAGAACTAGGTTCACTCCCCATTCTAGTCATGATTATTTCACGAGATATTAATCTTTAACCAATGCATTGGATGGAGATATATATCCATCGCATCACATAATGAAAATCAAAAATATACATTCCAAAAGATCATAAAACATTCATCATATTAGAAACCATGAAAATAAATTTGTTTCATAAACATTTCATCATAAAAAAACATGTGAAAAATAAATAGGTTTCATAATCATTTCATCATTTCATCAAATCATAATCTTTCGAAAAAGAAGCAGGTTTAATAATCATTTTATCATCGTAAAACCTATGGAAGAGAAATGGGTTTCATAAACATCTTTACATAGTAGACAAAAACTATTATAATGAATTATAAAAATTTTATCCTTGGATAATATCCCAAGTAAATAATAATTAACATCAATGTATTTCAACTGAGATGGAAATTTATTTTGAAGGATTAATCACTTGGGATGTTTCTTGAGGAAAATATTCTTTCTATAAAAGTCACTTTTTAAACAAATTGAAAATTTATAAAATATTATAGAAATGATTTTATATTAAAATAACCTTTAGAACATATAAATTATGCTTCATATAAAATAATTCTTATTTCATTGGGATATTCTTTTCATGTTGTATATGTCAAAGAAAAGATTCCTTTCACAATTTTGGTAAAAGAAAAAGATGCCTTATTTGGAAAATGATATGATGATTCCTTTTAAAAAAATAATTCAAACATGGGTGGAAATATATTTTTATAAATCCATTATGAAATTTCAAATTGTTTTTGAAAACATTATTAGAAAACACAGATATGGGAGAAAACGGGTTTTTGATCAAAGTGAGAAATAATGAAAAAAAATTTAGAAAAGTATTATTTTGAACTCTTGAGTACATAAGGAGATGGAAATGAAGGAAAAAAATTTATTCTTCATAAATTACCACAGGAGATTAAATTCATGATTTTATTGAGATATGGATCATAATATTTCTTCATATTAAGTATAATCATGAACAATAATATTAAATGATGAGATTGTATCACAAAGCCCTTATCTCTTTAATAACATTGAATCTTAAGCCCCTTTGAAGAAATAACATTAAATTAATCTTAAAATATCATGATAATATATAAATTCATGATATTACATGTATTAAGGGTTTTATATACATCTCATAAAATAAGATATGTTCATCCCATAATATATTTCACAAAGAAATAAAATTGAGACAAAATTCCCTTACCACTTTGGAATCTTTTGAATCATAGACCTTATAAAATATAGATCACAAAATGGATATGAAAGTCCCCATAATATTAATGATATGAATCATAAAATATATTCATGTTCATTATATACTCCACACAAAAGTAATAATTAGTGTTTATGGAATATATCTCACAGATATAAAAATGAGATGAAAGTCTCTTACCATAATTCTCAAAATCCATGACACACATTTAAAACTATTTTATAATAAATATATGTTTACAATAAATTTTTTAAGTAAAAATTAATATATAAATATATATATAATACCATATATTATTTACATATGGACTTTAATTACCCATTTATTAACAATTCCATGTTAAAGTTACATTCCGGGAAATATCTAGGTTTTTTCATATAAGTTTTTATTTTTTATTTTAATTCATATTATTTTGATCATGGTTTTATAATTTCAAAAAAATAAACCATGGTATAAATATCATATATATTTATTTATATTTATTTATATTTATTTATATTAATCAATAAAATTTGGGGTCACAAAATGAATTACACCATTTACGGAGACGGTAGGCCCAACATATGCATGAACGTTGTTTCCATTTCCTCATAGGATTAATATAAATAAAGTTGAATAATATATTACCATTATAGAATAATTTTTATTTCATATATATCACACATATTGATCAAAAAAAATTATTATTGTCCATATAAATTGTGAATGAATCACATCGATTCATGAGGCAGTAGTATATCGTACACACGAGCGACGTTATCATAGCCCCACAAAATGGAATGTAAAAAACATATAACTTATATAATAATTATATAAGTATTATAATATAAAATATATCATATATAAATATTTAATATGACATTATATTCATTCTTAATATGTGTTTATGGAAAATTAATAACATTGGTTTGTGAGGCAGTAATTCATCATACACAAGATCGATATTTTTATTTTTTATTTAGTAGAGGAGGAGATAGTTTTAGGCCATAAACATAATTTAAAAACCACCTAGTACATTTATTATAATTATGTGATTATATAATAATGTTTTAATAATAAATTAAGTAGGTAGAGGAGGAAATAAAATAAAATTCTTGGTTAGGGACATTACCTCTTCTTCAGATAACTTTTTTTGTATGCACCAAAATCCTTCTTAGGTGGCCTATCAGAACAAAATAACTCTTATATGATGAGAGGATGGTATTAATAAATATATTTTGTTAGTTATTGGATGAATTAAATGGTTTTGGAATTTTTAATAGGAAATGATAATGGGTGTCCATTTATAAGAAAGGTGAGTGGCATACTTGTAATTTTGGAAATCAAAAAGGTTTACCCATGTTATAAACACGAAAAAAGTCTCTAAATTTAATCATTATGGACAATAGAAAATGATAATTTCAATTTATGGAAATAAAAATGGTTTTGGATATGTTTTGGGTCATTTTTAACCCTTATAATTTTAGTCCAAACACCCAATAATCCCATTTATACCTTAACTGTTATAAATAATTTAAATAGTTTGAACAATTATTTATGGTAAAAAATTAATTTTAATTTATTAATTAATATAAAATATTATTATTAAAAAGATGGAATCTATTTTTCTATATTCAACTCACATAAGTGGAAATTTTTAATTTAAAATTAAACCTGCATATATGACGATGAATCCATTTTCAAAAGAGAAAATCTTCAAAAGTTTTAAAAGGTTTCATATCATATTCCAATATGAAAATAAATACAATTACCTAAATTGTATTACATTATATATAATTTAACTAATTTTAAATGAAAAAAAATTGAACACAAATGAATAATATAAATTCGTTAAATGAAATGGAAGTTATAAATAAAAACTAGTATGTGTCTTTGTTTATTAAAAAATTAACCATTTCAAAAAAAGTCCAAAAAACTAGCCTAATAAATTTTTGAAATTATGGTTTCAAAAATGAAGATTATTTTTTCAATTTAATTTCATAAAAGTGTAAAAAATTAATTTTAATATTCTTCCTAAAAAACTTATCTGAGGAAACAGTATTTTTGAAATATATATATATTTTTCTGGAAAAATTGTACTTTTTTATTTGTATGTTTTATTTATATAAAACCATTATATTTAATATCTTAAAAATATTTATTACTAATCATATCACTAATTTTAATTTATATGTTATAATGTTCATGTTTAAATAATAATATTAATAATATATCATGATTTGTTAAAACACAGTGTCGCGTGTAACACAATATAAACTTAGTGTTGTGTATACCACAAGATATTAAATAAATTTAATTTATTAAAATAAAATTAATAAAAAATTAAGGTGTTAGAGTTTTTAAAACATAAAAATGTGTTCATGTAATTCATAATTATTTATAAGAGGTTGTGAATTTCCAAAAAATATCCCACCTGAGTGCCAAACTAGGTGTGCAACATGGTATCGTTGTCCTGCACCGGGTGATTATCGAGTCAAATCCCAATTCAACATTTTCAAATTTATTACCCCTAGGTACTAATATTCTAGATCCACATCCAATTTTAATATCCAAACATGGATGTAATTTATTAGAAAACACCTACTCTATCGTTCGCAAAAAAAATGATATTTTTCTATAGATAGAATAATCTTTAGCGGTTTTACTAAATTATTATATTTCTAGTCCCAATAAATAAATATACCATGATATGTTACCAAATATAGTTACAAAATCCTTGTAAACATATTAATATAAGGTTTTTAAACATGAATAGCAAATAATTATAACCCAATGATCATCAGGCTTAGTGTCTTTGGAAGACTTGGTTCTTAATACTTTAAAAGAAAACTAAAAAATGACATCCAGATTTTGTTTCCCATAATTAAATCATAAATATATTTGAGATCATAAAATTGAATATTATAACTTGGGTAATACATAAAATAAGTAGGTGTTCTAAAAATCCATGTAACGGAATAAACATTATATGGAAACATAACATGTGAGTCAAAGGTAAAAATGATATCATAAAAGGTAAGTCTCATGAGTAATATCAAGGAAGCATAACATAAAAATTTGTATCATAATATCATGGTAATATAGGAAATTTGGTATAAATATATAACATGATATAAACATTAGTCAATTCTAACTTCCAAGATAGTATCACATGGTGTACAAAGTCCCACAATGGATTAGGTTTACTCCCTAACCTCAAATGTAATATCTCATGAGACTATGTTTTACACAATTAATTAGATCAAAATATGGGTACACCCATCATAACGTGTTCATTATTATATTTTATAAAAAAATAAATCAATCAGAAGTCATAAATATTATAATTACTCATGAAAGAAAAATTGGTTTCATAATCTTCCCTCATATCCTAATGAAAGTAAATTTTATAATGATGGATTCTGAGAAATGAATATAAGGCACATATTACACCATAAAATAAAGGAATAATAAGATAGGTATATATTATATATATATAAACATAATTTATAATCATTACATATCATTTAAGAAATGTATAAATTGAGTTAGAGAGATGATTATTATAACTCAGAGAAAAGGGTGGTTTATAGGGATCCCATAGATCTAGCCTGATTCACCACATGCATTCATTATCATCCTAGATAATAAAAATATGTTAATTATTTACATTATTAAGAAAATTTTCAATTTTTATTACTCCTTTTATTTTATTTATTATCATTTTATATTCAATTACATATTCATTTAGGCTCATGTTAGATGATTTTGACGATGTTCGACTCATATGGCCAAAATCAATATGGAAATCTGAATAAGGTGAAAGAGATTATTATATCAAAATAACCAGCATCGTAATCATTAAATAAATATCATTTTTATACATTAACTATGATTTTTAAAAAAAATCATGAATGATGTAATGAAAAATGAACTATGTCACAATCATTGATATTATAGGTCATATGTATGAATGAGTATCGTTTCCATTTTAAAAAATCATGGTGGGAAGAAGGTAAGTATTATATTACCTATAACTAATGATAACTATATCTTAAATATCATTTTATTTCTTTAAATAAAATTATATATACCATCCATGTGATGCGAAGATGAAAAAAATCATATCGCTGCGTGGAGGCGGTAATCCACACATACGCACGAATGATGTTATCATATTTCAATGAATGGAAAGATAAGAAAATATATGATATATAACTTTTATATAATGATAAATATTTTATTTATATCATATATATTTAATCAATCAATACAAATATCCATTTTATGTGATGATGGAAAAAAATTACATCAGTTCACGAGGTGGTAGTCAACTATACACTCAAATAATGGTTTTGGTTCCAATTTTATAGAAGAAGAGACGGATTTAAGTCATTAAATTAACATAATAATTTCTTAATTTATGTCATATATTGATTTTATTATATCATTATGGTTTAATAATATTTTAAGGAGTTTGAATAAGAAATAAAAATATTCTTGATTAATAACTATACCTTTTCTTTGGATGACCACTTACGGTTTACACCAAAAGCTTCCCTAGGTTGTTTTTACAATAATACAAAAAGGAATATAAGTAATGGGGAGGTTTTTGAGGAATTTATTTGTTTAGGTATTTTCTAAACCAACAATATCTTTATGTTGGGAGTGGAAAGGGGAGTAGGTTTCATTTTATACGTGGGGAAATGACCTACTGAGAAATTTCATAAATGAATACAAAATAATAAACTCATTCTTATGAAATTTATTTCATATGGACATATATTAGAATTATACATAGGATAAGTTTAAAATATTTGCATCCAATAGTATTTATTCAATTTTTATTGGAAAACATACCCTTACCTTTGGGTTTAACCCCAAAAAACACATTATTATCATAACCATGGTAATTAATTTTTTACTCTTTTTACTATTAATTATGACTACAAATTAAGTTAACCTTATTAATTAATATTAGTAATTATTATTTAAGATATTAAATTCAATTTATCAAATTCAATTCACATAATTTTCAGAATTTAATTTAAAAATGAACCTGCAAAACGTGTCGAAAAATGGTTTTTCATGAAATATATTTTTCAAGAAATAGATGATCTTATATTAACTATTTGACTTATAATAATTATTATATTAATTTTAATTAATATATATATATATATATAATTTATAATTTATATAATGCATCATTAAGTTTTACTTAAATTTATTAAAATTATGAAATATTAAGCACTTAAAAAATACAAGAAAAATTTGATTTTATGGAAAAAATATATATTTACTAAAATCAGGAATAAATAAGATTAAAATATTATTATTTGGATTAAATATAACTAAATAATAATAATGTAACTTTCAAATAAAATTCAAATCATATTGGGACTTCTAAATTACATAATTTATTGAAAATAATTATTAGTTTTACAAAAATAGTATTTTCAATATTCTTTAGAAAATCAGAACTTTTTTAGGATTCCCAAAACATAATCCTAGGTTAATTTTATATGATGATTTCAAAAATTATTTTCCTTTAGTAACATAAAATTTATAAAATTTTAAAATAAAATTATATTATTTTCTCACAAAAATCAATAAAAACATTTTGGATAATAATATATTTTAGAAGCATGTATAGTCATTATTAAAAATTTCAAAATTATTTAATAATATATTGGATATATGTAATATTTTTTTTTTGATTTTAAAAGGAGGTTATTTCTATTTTTATAGAAATTTTTAACTATTAGGTTATAACAGTCATATTTAAATAATTGTGGGTCATTTGGGATTATTATTGCATGTTTCATACGCTATCAAATACAGTTTTCTTTTTAAAAACACATTTTGTAACACTTTCAAGGATTAAGGTTTAATCCAAATGAGGTTTCTCAATTAAGAGGTATAACTATTAAGTGAGTACATTCAATTTTATTTATTATTATACATCCTTTAAATTTATGGTATTCATTCTAATGTATTTAATTAATTATGCTAAATATACTATATTTTTATAATGATCATTTAATAACCATTTTACACCTCATTTATATCCTATGGGAAAATAAACCATCACTCGTGTGTACATGTGGATTACTACCTCTATGATGTGATGCATTACTTTTTTCATCGCAACATCACATTTATGGTTGTAATGATGAATTTAAAAAATATATGTGATATTTATAATATTATTATAGTTCATTAAAGGTTAATTTTTATTTTATTTTCTATTTTTCCATCCATCAAAAAGTGGAAACAACACTCATTCATATGTATGAGCTATTGTCTCCCCTAAATGATGCAATTAATTTTTCATCACTGCTTTATATGAATACTTATAAAAATGTATGTACTCATTAAATATGATATTCATGACATTATAAGAATTATATACAGTATGGAAATATGTTAAAATCACAATTATTTTTACTACCAAACCAAAACATGCATGAAAACGTAGTAGCTAACACCTATAAAATTGATTTTAATACACATTTTTTAATAAGATGGGTGGTAATATATTAAAATTAAATCATATATGGTATGATATATATGATAATGGTCACATAATATATTTATAAAAAATCTATATTTATTATAATGTATTTTTGATCTTCTATGAAGAAATATAGGACTTGAGGTAAGGGCTTCATGTTTCAATCTCATTTTAATCGAGATTGTTTATTCTTAAATATACCTTGATGGAAATTATATAATACTTATCTAAGAAAACAATTTATTTTCCTATCATCTGATTATTTTTTTATAATTTTATAGTTTTATAACCATTTTTATCTCTATGGTACTGAAAATTATTAAGAATATGTTTTTAAGAAAATTCATCATTTTTTCTCCTTTTTTGGTAGGGAACCTTTCTCCTCCAAATTTAAGCTCTCTAAAATGATTTAAATAATTTATTTACTATGATACAGTGATTTTTTAAACTCATTTTTAACCACGTTTAACATTATATAAAATATTTAATTAGAATCTACTTGTTGTTTTCTAAATGATTTACTTTTTAGAAAAGGTGTGAATGAAATATTCATTTTAAAGGATTACAGCATGAATAGATTTTCTCATCTTAAAGACCACTCAATGATTTAAATATTCCATTAAAACATTCCTTCATCATTTTCAAATTAATTTCTTCCATGATATTTAAAAAAAATAGATTTTAAATAAGTGATTTCAAAATGAAAATGGTATTTTCCTCAGTAAATATTCCATTATTATTTTAATAGCATTTTTCATCTGTGATAACATATTTTGATGTTGCTTATTCTTTACAATGGATATGATCTAATGATACTATATTTTATATTTATGTGTATATTTATGATTATGATTATGAGATATTTTGGAAGCACATTTATTTTCCATGTGTTATGTTATGATGATATTTATAATTTCCTATAATTTGATAGCATAATTATAAATGGATTATGATTATTTTATAAGTGGTACTAGAATTATATAGCCCTTAAATTTATTAGATAATGTAATATTAATATCTCATGAGATGATGATGAAGATAATAGTAGACATAATTATGGATAAATTGTTTTGCATTTTGTACCATGAGTAAGATCTCTTCTAGCTATGCTAAAATGATTATTAATGGACATGATTGTTAATGTATATGTTTACATTATGATGCATGAGTCGGACTTATTTCTACATATTATCACCAAAATATGTGTAGACATTATTGTGATTATCTATATTCATGAGATTATTATTTTTTATGCATATAATTTCATGTTCCTATGTTATGACTGCTGGATTATGATTACTTATTCGAAATCCATATTAATCATGCTTCAAGATATGACATAATTTTAGAGTTTGAGATCTGAAATTTTTTGGGTATGAATATTTTATGTTTATAATATTCACTTAAACTGTCACATTTAAATTTATAATTATTTAATTTATTGATCATTATATACATTTTATATTAATAATTAATTTCATGAAATTCAGTCCTTAAATATGAAGGTTGTGATATCTATTTATTATTCTTCATTCTCATACATATAATTAAAAATTAGTCAATAATACATGAATAAAATCGAAATAACCCATTTGTAGGTGTTGAGGTTTCTATCCAGATTGCATGGGGTTATATAGTGTGTAGTCTAATGAAAGTTTTCGTGTATCCTTGATCAATACACCTGGATGATTTTTAAATTTATTATGACTCATCATGAAATAAATGAATTGTGTAATCCTTACACATCATGTGTAGACTGGGTTATTTTGGCACATAATTTTTTGGATTACAAGGATTGTACATGGTATACACACAATATAATCTACTCTTTCTGGTAGTGTAAAGTTCATAGTGTAGGATGTGTTGTTAATTTATTACACAAAACATAGAACCATAAATCATGTAATATAGATATTACATGGAATGTAGCGATCTTTCAGATATCATGTACCTCATAAATATCTATGAATAAATAAACATTGAGTCCTTAGGTATGTATCATGGACAAATGGTGAGAAATATACATGTCATAGAGGTATCCTATAAACACCATGTATTACATACATACTTTCATGAAAAATAATGTTTAATTAATTACTCTATTAGACATAATCAATACATGTTTAAATTTCATTAATTGATAGTACACATCATGTGATTAGTTTTATAAAATATTAAATGCTTAATTAATTTTCTTATAAATTTATAACTAAAAGTAATATATAGTCATAATATATAAATTACTCTGTGTAAATTAAAATAATTATATGGAATGTTAATTAACATGTATTCATGTTTCGGCCATTGACATTAAATTTCATATATGCTAAATGCAATATGACTGCATGGTACATGACCATAACACAAACTGGGTAGTTTGGATGGGAACATGATGTGTTTCGTCTAAGTACATGATTTTTACATTGTTAATTTTAAATAAAATTAATATATTTAATTAGTTTAAAAATTAATTAGATGGGAATATTTAGGTAAATTTATATGGATGTTAATATAAATTAATTGGTTAATTAATAATGATAACTAATTAATTAGAGAAATTTTTATCTTAATTAATAATGATTGAAATGAATGTTAGTTTATTAAATATGTATTAATTCAATGTGTGGATGATAAATAGCTTGAACAAACTATGTAGGTATTAGTTTAATATTATTTTAATTATTATGTTTTTTGTTTATTATTATTAAGTTAAAATGATTTTGTGTGTGCCATACCCTCCTCTAAATATATAAGTATTTTTGTATCTACAATTTCTGTTATGTATACCCCATAACCATTCCATTGGTCCTCCTCACATGAATGTTAGTATATTATATGTAATGATGAAGATACAAGGTGATTTCAGGTGGTTATATATACATATGAGGTGAAGTTGAAATAGGTAATATACAGAATATAGGTGGAATGATTAAACTTTAGCCATGAATGGATCATGAAGTTTTTCCCTTAAGGTCAATGGTTTGTTTATTATATACTAAATAAGAAAACTGGTAGATAAATCTTATTATCATGACACATATTTTTTTTCTATATTATGTGTGGTTATTCATTTTATATATGTTGTATTGGGATCACATAATTAAATTAATTAAATATTAATAATTATTATATGGATAAAAATAAAAGGACTATGCGTAAATATTTTATCAAAACATGGATAATAACTTAGGTAAAATCAAATTTATATTAACAATTAATTTAAAATGATTTAGTATATAAATTTAGGCATAATAAACAAAAAACGTAATGGTATATTAAATCAAAAATCATTTTATTATCTACATTAAATGGTCTCATAGTTAAAGTGTTAGTTCATGCCTTTGTTAGGTTGATTTTAATTATTGGGAAGTCTGAAAAAAGATAGTAGGTTGACTTAACCAAATTATATTGGATTTTACAAACATTATATATTAAATAAAAAAATTCATGTGTGTTCTACGCAAATCAAAATCAGTATTTCAATATTAGAGATTCCAATCAATGGTTCAAAGAGCTGCAAGCTAGTAGTTGGCAAGCCTACCTACCTAAATACCTTATTATAATTTCTATGCCCTTTTTGTGGGTTATAAGAAGAGAAATATGGATACATACCACTAAAATATCTGTATGATAAGACATTACAAGTCTAATGGTGAGGGTTGTTGAGAATTCATAAAATAGTGGGAGACTAATAAGAAAATTAATATTTTTTCATCTCATATATTTTTGTAGTCAAATAAAGTATTAATAAATATATTTTAATTATTATAGAAAAATGTAAAGAGGTGCCATGAAAACACTATGATCATTCCTTAACATGGGAAATGTTATCATTGGTAAATATTTCTCATAGTGGCATAGATGTTCATACAATTATTTTTTATGGAAAATTTTGTCTTATGTGTTTGAATCCCCTATTCCTAATCATCCACCTCATCGATTAAGAGAAGGTGAAAAGGAATCCTACAAAATATTTATGGAGGATTTTTCCTTTATATGTTTCATCATGATATTAACTATGACCAGATAGTTGATATAGAGAAATAAGTACTTTAATTATTACACCATGTTATATCATCTCCTATCATTTTAGAAGGAGAAGGAAATTCTAAGGATAGATGAGATTTTCACGGCACTATACTAGTGTAAAAATGAAAAGGGGTGATTATATATAGATTATTCATTCAAAATGATGTATTACACTGACCAGTAATTAAATTTAGTCTTCCATTTGGATAATAACTTCTCCATTTGTTTCGTATTATCATCCATACCATCCATGTTTTCCAAATTCATCTGGGATCAGCGAATGAACATGGATAAATCAATATTGAATATTTTATTTATATTTCACCAAAAGGATAAAGGTTAGTGTGAAAAAAAAAATTACACTCCTTACAATGAATATAATTAAGGACCATGTTGAAAATATCATGGATGATCTAAATTCAATGGTGACTATAACTTTTAATCTAAAGGGACAAATGATTCAATGGAAGTGAAATTAATAGAATTCTATATGATTTTCATGTGGTATGATAGTGAGTTGAAAAAATTATTATTGTGAATTAAAAAAAATTAGTATTTTCCACTTTAGGTGTGTTCATTATTAGACATAATATTACTTTTATACTTATTGGGTATATGTTTTCACCTGTATGTATTCAATTTGTAGGAACCAAGTAAGTATATAAATATTGTAAGAAGTAAGGTGTGCTATATAAGGAGATTAAGAAAGGTTATTCATAGACCGGAATAGAGATGTGTATGACTTATAGATTGGATGATGGATATATATTAATCTTTTATTCTATATTGATTATTATGACAATATTTTATTAGTGTTCATTTAAACATGATGGGACATTATTTATTTTGGCCTGAATTTTTTTAGGGTATTTCATAATCAAATAATATTAATATAATTATTGAAACATTGATATCCAAAATTGACAATAAATTTGGAATATAAATATAAGAAGCATACCAATTTGTGACAAGATATTTATTTTTCAGTATAAAATTATAATAATTGAGTAGTTTATATACAAAAATGTGTTTAGTTTATAAAGGGTCTAAAACTCTACGTTTACTAAAAATCATACTTATCATGTTTTAAATAAGGAAAACTTTATATATAAAGGAACTCCATAAATAATTTAGATTTAGTTCAATGAGGATGTGTGGACTTTTCTAATGTGGTGTTAGAGGTAGGTTTATGTGATTCCTTTAATAAATTTTAGGAATGTTCAGTGAATTAGTAAATATACTTGGTGAAAGATATAATACCATTCATATGGGTTTTATGAGTTTATATTTATTATGAATTAATCATTTATCTTATATGTGGACTAATGGAATTCCTAAACCTAAATTTACTTATATACATCAAATAACATTTGGTAGTAAAAGGATGTTCGATGAAGAGTATAATAATTTTCTATAATCCCTCCTGATTTCTTCAAAGGGATATTTAGAAAATAACAGACCAATATCTATTCATTTTCCAACTTCTAAACTAATTGTTATCATATATGTTTTGATATGATGATATCCTATTAGGTCACAATATTTAGTGTTTATAAAGAATTTTAACTTAAAATGTGGTTTTAGATATAAAATAACATCAAGTAAATTCTTTGGGAATCTCATCTAATAATTTAATAGATACTAAGGATATTGACATCTAGATAGTACTAACTATATTTCTATATAAAGTAAGCACTACTCTTTTGAGATGGTGGGAGAAAAAATAAATTCAAGAAGTTTGATGCTTCAGATGCACATGAGTTGAAATACGAACATAGGAATCCACTAATATCAGTGAGAGGATTTATTCTAGAGACACATAATATATAGTAATTTATAACCAAATAGATGGATTTATATTCATCATGACGGGTGTTATATTATTTATTAATAATAATTAATCCTATAAATAATTAGTGACTGGAAACATGCTAATATCGGAATATTTGTATAAATTTCATAATGTATATCATATACAAAATTTCTAACCTTGTATTATTCATACTTTTATACTTAATACTAATGGTGGGTATTCAAGAGATAAAATACATGGATGGTAAATTTGATACAAATAAAGTATTATTTATTATTTAAAGTCTTTGTCAATGTTTAAAAATATTCTATGACCAAAAATCACCAATCATCATGAAAAAATGACTTGAATTATAATTTTAATTGTTACATTATATGATCACTATATTTGGTAATTGGATGTCAATGTTAGTTTTCTTATATAAAGTAATATGTTATATGTCTATATGGAAAAACCGAAAGGGTTAGTGACACTAATGAATGTAAATATGATATAAAAACTAAAAGTATATATTTTTAGATAATGAAAGCAAAGAGATTATAGAATATTCATTTGGAGTGAAATTGTTCAATGTTTTTGAAAAAGATTAGTGAGATAATAATTGTTTTCCAAGATATATATGTTTATAACATAATAAAATTTTTTATTTATCCTTACCAATTTAATTAAGACTAAACAATGAATTACTCCAAGAATAAATTAATATAGAAAAAATGTTTTAAGGGTCAAGATATATATAAATATATAAAGGGGGATTTTAAACTTATTCATTGTATATATATTGAAAAATTAATGAAAAATAGGTTTAAAAGATTCAAAAATGAACTATAATATATATCATGTGGTACATAATCTCTCCAAGATAGAGTGTGTGGGCACTATGAGGATATTATGAATGGAATAAAATATGATTAAGTGGTAGGAATATATCTCATATTTTTTGATATGTATATATGTATTATATTTATTATACATAAATTGTAATACGTAGGTATAAAAAAACTAGATTGACTAAAAATATTTGAAATTAGAACCGTTCTATTGTACTTGAGGATGTGTAACTTGATTGTTTCTTGGTATAGGATAAATGGGAATAATACTGATTAAGGGAATATAAAAATAGTATTCCTTAATATATTTTCTTGTCTAGGACCACAATTAGGCTAGGAAAATATAAAAAACATACTTTTTACAAACAAGATTTTTCATATTTGTAGGATTTTGATGCAGCTTATGAAGTTGTTTTGAAATGACATGTTTTGAATTTTGGATTAAACCCATAGTTAAAGTATTATTATTATAATGAAATTTTACTATAGTATTAGTAAAGATGTTATTTTTTAGATAAGGGAAAAAAGTTAAATGCATGGGGATATCACTTCTTGAGGAATTTTCTTGAGGTAGTGAGGTTGCAGTAAGAATATTTTCTAAAAATACTTGTAGCACGACCAATCACAACTATAATAAATTGTGTTTGGATTGTAAGTTATATCCATACTCAATAGAATCATGTATAACATGTGAGAACTAACAATACCATTTGTGGTTAGATATAGTGAAATTGAGTGTCTATTGGATTCAGTTCCCTATATGAATTTTTTTTTACTTTAGATTATACATATATATTCAAAGATATGAATATTAATAATCAATTTATCATATACTAATTTTTCTTTTTTTGTAACTTTAATGGGATAATGTCTTTAAATAATTTTCACCTTTAAAAGGTTATAATAAGTTCCCTTCTTTGATTAGAGCCCTAAAAAAGTATGATGAGGATCCTAAAATTAATCCTACAGACATATGACGTCATGTAATGGGACACAGATGGTGTTGACTATTAGGTGTGGATACTCATAGGAAGATGAGACTCCATCTCATGATGTTAACACATTATAATCTTCAATATGGGATATTATAAATAAATTCTTTTCCATATAATTTCAACATGGTTATGTTTCGTTGGAAATTCATATCTTTGAGTTTATGTAATGATCCTTATGATTTAATATTACTGAACATTGATGTATTTCTATAAACCATGATAAAATATGTCCATAGTGAATTTACGAACATTGGTTACATCATTACTGGTATGTTATTAATGAATAAGTCAGGGGAGTATTTTTCCCATTCTATATTTATGAAATTTTTTATCTCAAAACATTGATGGAAAAGAAGCAATAAAATTCAATTCCATGGTAATGGTGTATGGATGAGCTCATTTTAAAAATTCAATGAAATATGTATCAAATATATATTTTGATAAATAGAGTACATATAATTCTTTATAATATGTCAAAACAAATGGATTATTTTTTACACTATGTGTTTATATATGGTTATCATAAAATTTTCATTAACTTCTTCCTCTTTGGTGCCTTTATGTATTGTTATATATTGATATTGGACTTTAACATAACCAACCTAATTGCATTGATGAATAATCCAATATTATTGCACACATAGTGTTTCCATTTTTCTCAATTAAATTGCTTTTCAATTTATTTATTGGAATAAATATAATTCTCCAGACCATGGATTAATATTTATTCAAGATATATTGATCAAAACTATATACTCACTGTATTTATCTATGAGTTTAATATAAAAATGAATATTTATCTTCGTGAACATGAATATTGTAAATATTTTTTTAATGAATAATATTTATTATTAAAGGTTCAATAAAATAAATGGAAGTGTGGATTGAGGTATCATTTCTAATAGGTATGAAATTTTAAATTTCATTTAAAAATATTAACTTATTTATTTAAATAAATTATATTTATTTTATCTATGAGTTTATCACATATATGGAAAATAATAATTATACTATTATTTAGACATAGATTTTGAGTGAGATTAATAGAAAAATTAATTAATTATTCCCTAACCCGCCTCTATAAATACTTAGTTATATCATTTCCAAGGGTTAGATGTGGTTGTGTTCGACACATTCCCTCTAGAGATGCTTGCAACCCTAGAGAGGAAACTCTTAAACCACTATTATGAACCATGAGTTTTCAATTACCTCCTCTTATCAAGAATAAAATAAAATGTATCAATAATTAAACCTCAAAGGATTTTTTGGCTATAAAATCGGGTGGCCCAATATGTTCGGTGCCACCACGCTGCCACTTAGAGTACCATTAAAAAATCTGCTAGACAATAAGATCTTGTGTAGATCACTTATAGATGGAATATACTTTAGATCGTCTTGATTAAACAATCGTACAATTGAATATAGTATTGAATGATCAATTTATTCTTCAAATAAAGAACCTCAAGAATAATGAAATTTTTAATTTAAATTAATTTGATATTTAATATAAAAATTTTCATTCTCCATGGTTTTGGAATCTATGTAAATTAATCATCATTTTAATTCATTGGTCGAGAGGATTAATTATCATGTAAATATCATATTTTTTAATTATTTTGAAAAAATATGAGTTGGTTATGGCCCAATTGGCAATTCCATTATAGCCAGATCCTTCCAAAGATATCCAAAAAAGAAACTCCTAGATCCAAAATTGACACTTAATGAATTTTACATATGAATTATTTTTTTTAAGAGTCTCATGAATGATTTTTAAATTATTATTATGTTATTAGTATCTTTTATAGTGTACCAATATATCATTAATATTTTTTTTAAAGGTTGGTGACATGAACTGGTTTCCCAGTTCATGCAACCCAAACGAATTTATTAAAAATAGGATGTATGCAGTACAGACTCGAGGTGTAAAGAAATTACACCAGAGGGGAATTAAAGAAAAAACAAGTAAATGACAAAGAAAAACAGACCACCCAAGGGCCCTCTTGCCTACTTCCACTTTATGCAGTGCATCTTCATTGTCATCTGAGTCTTCCTCCAAAGCGTCGTCCCCATCATCATCTTCAGAACCATCATCAGCATCACCCATCTTCAGATCATCTTCATCATCGCTGTCATCCAAAACATCATCCAGTGTGCACCACCGTCTTGACATCAGTCTTCTGAGGAGAAGTGAACTTCGCCTTCTTGGCTGGATCCAGATATTTTTTGGCCAGAGAAAAAAATTCAGGTCTTCATTATGTGAATAACAGCTTTTATTCTTCCATTTGAGACTCCATTTCAACATCCAAGCACTTCCAGACTAAACTTTTCATATTTTTATCTTTTGAATTTGATGCAAGATTCTGTCACTTTAACCCCAAGTTTGTTGGCTTGGGGAGGGCAAAAACAGCTTTGACAGGCACACTTCCACCAGATTGAGCAGCATTAATTATAAAAATCTTTATCAGCACAACCCCTCAAAAGACTTTTTCACATTTCAGAATTGAAAACGTGCCTTGAGTAAACAGGATCAAATGAGCAGTAAAAGTCATTCCCAAGGGATGTCTCTAAAGTTGAAATCAGGATTCATCTTGTATTCATCTATCATCCTGATGTACATTCATTTCCAAATTTGAAGGTAAGTATCAACTGAAATATCACCATTGGTGTATTTCCTGAATGTATTTTCATCTTGTTCATCTATCCAGGAATCAACTTCTTCGCTCAATACATCTGTCTCCTCCATCTGGTAGGCCTCTCTATACACAGGATCATTATTTAAATCATGTTCCTCCTCTTCAACTTCAAGAGTTGTAGCAGGTTCAACAACAATTAGCAGCTTTGGAGGCTCAATGTTTTCCTTTTTAGAGGGGTCAAAAGACCTGGTAACTATTGTTCTCTCAAGAGTAGAGTAGTCCCTGTGCTTCCTAGTTTTTTTGTGATTCGGTGTGATAAACCCATCGGCATCCACCATCAGCTTTTTCCCCTTCCTAGAGCACGATTTGAAGTATGTTTCTTCAAGATGATTAGTCTTATCATCATCCTCCTGTAAGGATTCACAATGATCAGAGAGGTCATCCTGCTCCTTGGATGAGTCAAGTGACTCAATTTGTTTTCCTTGCTCCTCCACCAAATTAGGAGTGGTAATGTTGGCACCTGTGGGAGCAGGCTGGGAAGCAACGAGGCCTGACAGCTCTTGATTTTCAGAGTGCTGATTAATATTAACCAAAGCCTTCATTTTCGTATCAGACCCCTACCCTTCAGCAGATGTCCCAGGGAGGTCCAACTTAACTCTAAAGCTAGCCTTAGTACCATCCAGTTCCTTAGTCTATTTGTTTTTCTCAACCCAAATGGCCTTCTTAGCCTCAGGACGCACGGATTTATGTTCACAGTCTTTTGCATCGTGTCCAAGCTTGAGGAAAAGGGAGCAATAATCAGGAAATATTTCATAAACAACCTCCTGAAAGAATCCAAGGTCACCATTCTGGATCCAAATTTGAGGGGGAGGGTCTTTAGAAACATCTATTTCAACGCAAACCCTAGCAACAGAAGGTCTAGAAACATTCTTTGTTGCCGAATCCAGCTTCAATGGATTACCAATGAGCTTGGAGATATGAAACAGGGTAGTTTTTTTGAACAGGTGTAGTGGCAGCGCAGGGAAGCCAATCCAAATCGGGACAATGGGGGACTCGGAATAGGGATCAAAATTAGGGGTCCATTTGAGGACTTTCATCGAGCATCCCCTGAAGAAACAGGTTTTCTTCGCCCATAAACGGTAGTAGTCATCCTTGGAAGACAGGCGAAAGATAACATTTAAGGAGTTCAAAAGGCCGATATAGAATCCCGAAAAACCAATTGCTTCAAGGGGTTTTCTTAAGAAACTCAATGCTGGTCTGCGATTGAAAAATTTCCCAACAAGAACGAAACGAAGGTCCGAAGCGAGAAGTGTTACCTCATTTGTAGAGAACGAAATCGCCGGATGACCACGGTGACGGAAAATCTTTGGATTGAATATATCATTAATATATACCAAAATTAAATTATCAGGATAATCCTTCAATACACTTTTCATCAGAACACTAAGCTATAACAACCCCAGATTTTTGTACATGAACATTTCATCACTTTTTCATAATTATCAATAAATTACCGAGATTCCCAATGTACATATTAGTTCAGTGACTTTGGAAACTTGGAATCATAAAAAACTTCTAAATAACACATCTACTTCTTCTCCTACCTATTTATTCATAACTAGACCAATTTTTGACATATCTGAATTAATACCTTTCTTCATTTCTTGGGGAAAAGAAACATAATAAAAAGTGAGGTCATATTCTCTATAAGGGTAAACAGGGGATATTTGTATGAATAATATGAACAAAAGTGTATGATAACATAATCATAATATTTTAAGCTAATACCATACATATGAATGATCATATAAATGATTCACAACATTAATATTGGTAGTTCATAAGACATGAATCATAAGGGATTCAATAGAATAATCTATGAAATCATTACATTGAAATAAGACATGGAATTTTCGAAGTGACATAATCATATAAAATGATTTCCATATTATTCAAGTAATCAATACCAATGCCATATTTGTATTGTGGGTTCACTCACCATGCCATATTCATAGTAATGGTTTACTCTTGTGACCATCTTAGTATTCCAGGTTCACTCACAAGACTATCTTAGTAGACAAAGTCCTTTACTGAACAGAGTTCACCCCCCATTATATCTATATAGATTTCATGATATATAATTCATTAACAAATGCATTTGAGGGAGATATATGTAAAAATTTTAAAATATTTAAAACCACACATATGGGTACTGTAAGAACATAAATCACTCATCATATCATAACCCATGGAATGAAATAGGTTTCATAAACATAATTCAATCATAACATAACCCATGGAAACGAAATGTGTTTCATAAATATGATATAAACCATTTTTAGAATGAATAAGAATAGTATAATTGAATAATATCCCCATTAAAACATAAGTAACATCAAATAATGTTATCTTAGATAGAAAATAATTTTGTGAGATCCCTTGAAAAAAAAATTGTGGAAAATATCATTTTTGCTTTCAAATTGTTTTCTTTGAATAAAATTTCGTGTAATTTTAAAAGAAAAAATTTCCTTTGAAAATAACCTTATGTGATTTTAATGTAATCTCAAAATCATTAATTTATCATGATGTTGGAAAAAAATTTCATGTTTTATAAGTTAAAAAACATTCCTTTCATAATTTTTCTATAAAAGTCGCCAAATTCCTTATTTGGAAAAAGAAAACAAAATCCTTTAAAAAATTTATTAAAAATTAAAAAATGGTTAAAATGACTTTAAACATACATACTATAATAGTAAAAACAATTTTTAAAATATTTTCCAAAAAAACGAATATAAATATTCCCCAACAAATAATTAAAACGAAACTATCTCAAATATTGATGAGATGGTAAATTAAAGACTCATATCTTTATAATCTATAGAATCGTATGCCCCATGAAAGAAAGAAAATTATATGGATATTAAAATACCCTAAAATTATGGATAAGATTCAAAAAATACATTCATTTTTAGTATACACACCACAAAAAAGAAAAGAGTGGTGAATTTGAAATTTGTCTCGTGGATATAAAAGTGGGACTATAAATCCCCTTACCTTATTTATTGAATATCAACATACTCATAAAAACTCATTAATAATAAATATATGTTTATTATACATATATTAAATAAAAATATTATAATATTTAACACCATATAAGATTTTATTATGACTTTATATTACCTATTTATTAAAAATTCAATGTTAATGTTGCACTTCGGGTAATTTACGCTTGGTTTTTGCATGTGTTTTGATTTTTTATGTTTTTTGTATTCTTACATATATAATTATTTAATTATATATATAATTATAAACATTATATAAATATAATATATATTTAGTATATGTTTATTTATTTTAATCTATTAAACATAGAGATGGTACTCCATATGTATGCATGAATGTTGTTTCAATTTTCTTCTCATAATGAAAGACATATGGTAAATGAAATATATATAATATAATTAAAGTATAATTATTATTTCATATATATCATATAATTTCTCAAAACCCATCTTTAATACATTCCATTTAATTTTTGAACTAATCACATCTTTTTGAGGAGGCAGTAGTCCAGACGTCCACAAACGATGTTATCGTATTTACATAAAATGGAAATCATGATGGTATATTTTATGTAATAATTACAAAAGACTAAATATATCATAAATATAATATATATAATATAAAAACATAAATTAAATCATTATTATCATCCTTTAAAGGTATAAATTTAATAACTAATGAGATTGATTTGTGTGGCTGTAGTGCATTATACACACAAACAATGACTGTGTATCCCATTTGATAGAAATGTGTGAGAATGTAGGACTAATTATAAATATAAAAAAAATATTATTATATTTAGGATAATTTTGTTATTATATAAATATAAAATAAAAAAAAATAATAGGTTTAAATATTAAATAAAATAAAAATGTTTGTTGATGAATGTTACCTCTTCTTTGGGTACCTTCTTTGAATTTGTAGAAAAGGACTCCCTTGGTTGGATTTCTGCCAAAACAAAGGATTCTATGATTTTGGGAGGTAATTTCGGAGGAGTTTTAGATAGATTTTTTCCAATACAAATTAGTTATAAATTATGAATAAAAATAAGAAGAGGTTCACTTTTATAAGAGAGGGGAGGTGCGCTTTTGGAATTTCACAAAAGATTAATTTATAATAAATTAAATATCAATAAAAATACATCAAAATGGTCATTTATTATAATATAATGTTATATAATATTTTAATATTATAAATAAATATATTTTAGTAAATTTGTTATATTATTTTAAACCTTATCATTTGTATTAACCCTTAGTTAATCCATTTTAATTTTAATTTTGGTAACAAATTTTTCAATATTAACAGGATGTAATTTTGACTTATTATGTGTAAATTGAACCATAAATGGACAATATATGATATGTTTGACCATATATCATCCTCTTTTCAATTATTTAAAATTTTTATGACTTATAAATAATTTAATAAAATATTATTCTTCTTAAATTTCATAAGTTTCAATTTTGAAACTATTCATTACTTTTTCTTTAATAAAATTAATACAATAAGATAACTTTGAAATAATTCACTTAATACACACCTAACATTTAATATTCACGTAGATAATTCTGGGATCTCATTAATAAATTAAAATTACATTTCTTTTAATATTTCTAATATCATTAGTTGATTGTTTCATTAATTGAATAATTCATGGATCATCTTTTTTTAATTATTTATGATAAATATTTATTCATTGAAAATTATAAATAAATTTATATAATGTATATAAACATTTAATATAAAATAATATTATATATAATCAGTCATATATTCTCTTTGACCTCACATTAAAATATTATACTTATTTATAGTAAGAGTGTGACATTTTTTCACTCTCTTTAATTTTAATAATATATAAGTCATATCCATTGAAATGTATTCATTAAATAATTATATTTATGAACTTATGTGTTATTCTAATAATAAACATCATACAATAAAAATTTTCCATGTGTTAGGGTTGTTTCCTAATATTTATAATAGTATTTTTAGCTTTAATTACCTGATTTACCCTTAATAGTGGTAATAAAATTTATAAATGTTAGTATTCATATTGTCCAAAAATAAAAGGGAACAATTTAATAAATTTAGACATTATTATTAAAAATATTTAATACATTTTTCAAAATTCAAGACACAGAAATGACTAAAATTAATTTAAATTTAATCCCTTAAATGGAGTGAGAAATAGATTTTTAAAGTGAAAACATTCCAAAGATTGAAATGTTTTTACATCCAAATTCAGTGAAAAATTGATTCCAATGACTTAAATTGATTGAAATGATTGAAATTTTATCTCATTATACTATAAAACCAATCAAATATATAATTAAACACTATAAATTATTTTGATGAAATATATGATTTCAATTAAAATTCAGTGGTATTAATTATTCATCAAAAAATAAACCTTATCATAAAAATATCAAAATTTCAACTAATGTAAATTTTGATATTCCACTTTCAAATTAATATTTTACTTTTTTATATAACAAATATTAAATTTACTAAAATTAAATTTAAAATGGGCTTTCTGTTAATAGGAAGTAAAATTTTCCTTTTGAAAAACATATCTTTTTATTCTTAAAATAGAATTTATTATTATCTTATGCCTATAAGATATATTTGATGAGTTTAAAGAATATTTTATTGAAAATTAAATATAAGAAATTTATTAAAAAAATTCACCAATAGTGGTTTGTTTAATTTATTAAGATAAAATGGTGTGTTTATATAGAAATATTGTTTTCTTAGAAATGAAATTTATTTATTTTCAAATAGTTCTTAATTTTATTTCATTTTAATTGATGTAAAAAGGATTAATTATATATATATATTTTTAAATTGTATTATAATAATTAATTAATATTATTTTTAATTTCTATTCCAATGGTTAGTTGGTGTCTATAATAATATTTTAATGATAATATAAATGGTATATTGATGTTTGGAAAAACTTGGTCCCACTTGTATTGAAGGTTATAAAAATAACTCCTTATTGCATGTAACAAAAGACAAACAAACTATTACAGGTTCCACATGATAATTGAAGTGTTTCGTATAGTTAAACCTTATCTTAGTGTTGCGTATAAAGTAAGAATAACTTGTTGCTTTCATATAACACAAGCTATATTCAGTGTTGTGTGAAATAAAAAATATAAAAAATATTAAATTAATTCTAAGGAATAATATTTCAAAAAATAATAGTGGGTTACATTATACCCCCTTAAAAATGAATTTTTTCCTTGAAATTAATATGGGTTGTCAAAGGTTTAATACTTGAAATTTCTTTTCATAGAAACCTACATCATAAAACTGAATAATAAAACATCATTTTAAAAAGGAAAATTATAAACAAAAATTTTACCAAAATTAACTCATAAATATGTTTTCACATAGGATAACATAGTTAGGAAATGAAAACATTAGCATGGAAGAGAAATATAACTATAATGTTCTGATGAAGAGTGATATAGAACATCGTTAGGAAAAATTTGACAATCACAAAGCCATAAAACTATAATGATCTCAAGGACCATTTGATTCATAAGAAAATAAGGTACTAGGATAATATTTTTAGTTTCAAGGTTCTTTACCTAGAGTTCAAGAATTGTTTTTAAAAGAAATAATTTCTTGATTTCATCATATTTCATAAGAATAATATTATACTTTAGTTGTGCTTGGATCAATTTCCAATTCATTTATTATTAAAAGAAATGATGTTGAATTTTTTATTCATGAAGAATTAGAAAATCATAAAATCCATAAATAGAATGATAGTTCATTCCATCTGTCCTTCTCATAAAAAAAGTTAGCATCAATTATCCAATATGCATAAATCCTCATATAGTGAGATAATAACTTAATCTCTAAAACCTCATCCGAATTTCAACATAAACCATTACATAAATGGTTAAAATTATAACCCTTGAAAAATATGAAATTCCAAAACATTATAAATAAGTTCACTAAATAGATTTAAAAAATTTAGAATTAATCCCATATATATCATAAAGTATACATTGTTTTTCACATACTAAACTTGCGAATAACTTCATCATGTTTTCTCTTGAAACACGGTATCTACCATAAATCCTTATTCAAAATATAAATTATTTCTTAATCCAAATATTATTAGATATATTAATTATCTACAAAAATATAATAAACTCTAGTCATGATAGAATAACCCACTTTTTCAACCAATCCTTAATTAGTTCCTAGGTAATCAGTACTATCCATTTTACATACTCATGTCTAACATTTCCATATCAAAACAAAATTATCTCAACATTTGGAACATATTAAAGGTTATATTTACCTTAATATTGTGTTTCCCATGAATATAAACATTCCATTAAATCAATTTTCTACGTCTTCAGTGCCATTAAACAAATCTTTTCCGATCCAAAATGGAAACAATATACTGAAAATACTTATATATCTCATAATTTTTTAATTCCAAAAAATATACACTTCAATCATCTGATATTATTTTTAAACAATTAATCAGGATTTATCATCTTAATATTTCTTTAAATATGAAATATTAATCATGCATTAAGGTCCCTAAACCTCAATCTAACCATGATTTTTTTGTTTAATATAAATAACAATGTATGAAAATCCCACACCGTTCACTTGTCATTTGCAGTCTCTTTAACCTCAGTAGTAAAACGAATACTTATACCACATTCCTGATTCACTTTATGAGATTTCAACTTAGGAAAAAAAAAATTAATTCCCATTCTTCCCACCCCTAAATAATTTACTTTTAACCTTGTTCCATATAGTTCCATTTTTGAAAAGACCAGAATGCATAGTGTGGGAAACAGTTGTCATAGTGTAAAGAACACATAATCCTGAACAATTACGTATAGGATTCCTAAATTATGACACCTAATTTTAAATGTATTACACGTAATAATTATCCATAGAGTCATCCCTAGACATATCCTTAGAAATATCACTAGGGATCTCACCAAATATTTTCTCATCCTAGTTTCTGATGGTTGACTAAACCTTTACTCTGATGCCAACTATAATGACCCAAGATTTTCATACAATAAAATTTTATCATTTTTTAGAATAACTAATACATTATAAGAAATGATTTCAAATGACTATATTAGTTTAGTGGCTTTGAAAACATAGAAATATAAACAACTAGTATATAACACATCTAATTATTCTACCACTTATTTCATCATAACTATTTCTCTTTTTTACATATCATAATTAATGTCATTCTTTGTATCCTAGGGATAAGAAACATAAGAAATCTGTGAGCTCAGATGCTTAGTAAGGGTGAACAAGGAAGATATGTAAACATAACATTAACAAAAGTGTATGAGAATATAAACATATCATTTTAAGATCATACGCTACATATTTATAATCATATAAATGATTCATGGCATAAAAGTTGGATATTCATAAAAAATAAATCCTAAGTGATTCAAGAGAATAATCCATGAAATCATAACATAGAAATAAGATAAGGAATTGTGGCAGACACATAATTTATAATGTCCCGAATCTGGATGTCATTGAACTGGTTCTCCATACCTGGTTGGTCACATGGCCTCAAGCATATTTCCCCAAACGCCAGAGGCTACCAACTATAAGTGAGGGCCTATGGTGTTATAGTAGGGGAAATATTCCCTTTATTGGTATATTTTAACACATAGAAACAATAATAAACAATAGTAGAATAAGTAAATGCCATAAAACTGAAACAAAAAATGGAAGACTGATAACAAGGATAATCAGGAGTCATAGAATTCAAAAGATGATGTTTCCTCTCAAATTTTATAAGTTAGAATCCAAAATGAGTAGACTGTAGTAATTCACAATATATATATAAAAGCACCAAGAAAAAAATATACTATAAAGCATCAAGATCCTCAGCTCAGTCCCATGCTCTCCTACTCCTAGTCCGCACATCAAGTACATATAGCAGTGTGCTTTCCATGATCAAAAATTGCAATCATATAATCTATTTGGGCCCAAAATCATGACCCAAATAGGGTGTGAGACTAAATCCCACTAGTAAACCAACCATATTCTGTGCCCATATATTATTGGATATATATAACAGGTAGTGTACAATAGTGAATGTAGTAAACAATGGGTAGTCGAAAGAAAGCACAAAAAATGTCTCAAAAGACAATGTAAACATGTTTAGGTGAAGACTCAATTAAATCTTGTGATTGGGCTTGGAATATGAATCCATTTTATTATTAATGTTACTTGAATTATATAAATGTCTTGAGGTCTCTCCTAGGCCTGATGACCCCTGTATAAAGGTAATCATTAAATCTTGACAATATAATAATTTAATCATTTTCTAATAGAGCCTGAACTCAGTATCCCTCAACGGATCCTAGGTTAAATTGTCATTTTAAAGAATCCTCAATCAGCTTGATCACCCTATTCATGTATCTCTCATGACCTTTATGTAATTAATCTCTTGATCTCTTCTATTTTATTTTAACCGAGATAATGTCTCACCCAACGTATATAAGGTGAAATTAGTCAGATGGGCCTGACCTTGTCTTTTAACTGAGACTATGGCTCACCCATTTCTAATTACCCATTCATAATAATTTCATACAAGAAACCAAATGTTAATTAAACTATTACATGGATTTAACATATTAACTCAAGTGGTAACGCATCATATAACAAAGTTATTATGTAATCTAAACCATTACAAGACCTTAGCATAACTTGACTCATGTGGGTAGGATCAGAGTTGGATAAAAACATTCCAAACATTCTTAAATAGGAATAGGTATAACATGGGAAAATGGGAAATCACTAATCCCAAACCCTTAATCAATTCAAACACAATTAATCACAATTTCAATTCCGTTATAAATGTAATTCATTCTTAACAAGACAATAAGGGAAACAAGGCAGGCCTCATATTCAACCTTGTCCAAACTTTCATAAATAGTCATTATAAGGGAAATGCACCCATGGGGTGGCGCTTAATCAAGGTAAACAACCTAATTCATACTTTGAAACACTAATTAGATTATCTAAACACCAATATGCAATAATAAGGGTAATATTATAAATCAAGAGGCACCCAAAAATGGGTATGTGGAACTCTATAATGTTTAAACATCATAAAAATTCTTAAAAGGCATAAGACAGCCTACCTAAAACTCATACGACTCACCTTGTCTAGTGTCGAGATTTAATTAGACCTATAATGGAGTAGATCTACAAAACGAGAAAAAACGATCAACTTTTGATAACCCAATCAAGAGATGAAATCACTAAGAATGGATCAAGGGGAATTGTGAGATTACTAGTTGGGTTACAACTCATATGATGGTTATTGAAATGGAGCTCAGATAGACAAGCGGGAGGAAAAATGACCTCTCAATGTAGTTGTTCATTGAATGGTATGATCCCTTTGTTCGTCTGACAAAACATGATGCTACTACCCTGTTTATCAAGAAAAATAATATTACATGGTTTGTAATTTAAACTACATTCTGTTTCCATACAATTTACTTCAATACCATTACATTTCCATGTACTGGTATTATATGGTGTGTAGACCTTAATACATGGCATTTACAAGAAAGTACACGGCGTTTAGGACCCAGCCATGTCATGCAATAGGCCTGTAGCCATATCATGACCTCCCTTCCCCCATTTTCATAAGTATAAAATGAAATAAAATATCAGTACCTCATAGGAATAAGCAAGATCTTACAAACTTCTCCCCTTAATGTAATTCATCCTGGAATTTCCCTTTTAAGGGTGATAACGAACTATCTGAGAACAGCTTCGGCCACTGTGATCGTATGTCGGCCTTTATATCTAAATTCTTGTCCAACACCAGGTCGTGCATCCATAGCACCCATACCAAAGTAATAGACTAGCTAGGGAGAAACTTCATGCTATGATACATAATATGAATGGTGTTCTCCTCCAAGGATGCATCTTCATGCAACTCCAATTCCTCAAGAAAGTTGTGAGATGAGTCCGAAAAGTAACACTGCACCTCAGAAATGTGGAAGATTCCATGAATATCCATGTACCTCTGAGGTTACTGTAACCTATAGGTAACAACCCTAACCCTCTCCAAAATCTCAAATGGAATGATGTATCTTGGCGAAAGCTTACTCTGTCTCCGGATCCTCTTATGTCCCAACCATAGTGTGACACGTAGGAAAACTCAATCCTTGACCTCGAACTCCAAAGGTAATCTACAACGATCAACGTATGATTTTTTATAAGACTGTGCAGTATATATCCAATTTTGACTCAATTGAACATGCTCTGTGGTCTCATAGAAAAGACAAGGTCACATGATTATTTCCTCTTCTGCCTCTAGCCGTCACAGGGGTGATCAGCTTGGCCTACCATACAGAGCCTCATATTGCACTATATAAAATGAAACCTGGAATATATTGTTATATCTGAACTCAACACGAGGTATGTCTGTCTCCCAGAAACTCTAGAAATCCTATATCTATGCCCGAAACATTTCCTCTAGCACCTAATCATTCTCTCTAACATTCCATCATTATAGGGGTGGTAAGTTGTGCTCAGAATAAACTATGTTCCCAAAGCTCTCTATAGCCCTTTCCAAAAATGAGAAGTAATCTATGAATCCATATCTGAATCGATAGAATATGGGACCCCTTGTAGTCATACAATCTCACAGATGTACAGCCTGCCAAGCTCATCAACACCCAAGGTTTCCTTGATCATCATGAAATGTAAAACCTTTGTAAGCATATCAACCACAACCCATATTGCATCATTACCTCAGGGAGACATCCATAAACCCATCAAAAAATCCATTTTGATGTCATTCCACTCTAACTTATGAATGGGTAGCTACTGAAAAAGTCTTGCTGGTCTTTTTTGTTCTACCTTCACCTGCAAATAGGTGGAACATCTCATGGAAAAACCTGCTAAATCTCTCTACAAACTTGGAAACCATTACTGATGATGTAAATCCTAATAAATCTTGGTGACACCAAGATGCACCACCCAATCTAAATCATGAAAACATTGCATCATATTCTCACACATGTCTTTTAAACCCCATAAAAGACCTTATAACCATAGGACTTCATCCTAATTAATGGTCCTACAGGGAGGAGGGTCCTCACCTAATATACATTCCCATAGAACTAGGACTTCATAATCCAATAGCTTACGCATATTTACTCAATCTAGTAATTTAGTGGTAATATATTAGGATATAAGGAAATTTTTTCCCTGACAGTCACGCACCTCCATGTGAATCTTATAGAACAACCCCATAAGCTGCCACTCAATACTGGTTTATTGCACTCCCTGCATCTGATTCCTCCTACTCAGCGCATCATCAACTACATGGCCTTTTACAGACATGTACGAAAGATCAAAGTCCAAATAATTAAGTTATTACACCCACCTTCGTTTCCTCTGGTTTATATCACGCTGAGTATATATGTACTTAAGACTTCTATTGACTGTGTATGCCACAAAACACACCCCCAATAAGTAATGTCTCCAAATGTGTAAGTCATGAACAACTGTGGCTAACTCAAGATCATGCAGTGGGTAGTTCCTCTCATGTATCTTCAACTATTGAGACTAATATGCAATGACTTGATCCTCCAACATAAGCACTACTCCAAGAAATATACCTGATGTGTCATAGTTCCCAGTGTAACTTCATACAGCCTTTGGAAAAATTAGTATTTGTGCTGAATTTAATCTCCCCTTCTACTTCTGAAAGGTCGTCTCACAAGAATATGACCATATGTACCTCACACCCTTCTTTTTCAGGCCCATAATTATAGATTCTATGCATGATAAGTATTATATGAAATGCTTATAGTAACGATCCAACCATAGAAAACTCCACCCCTCAAAGACATTCTTGCGCTGCTCCTAGGTAACTACTACTCTCACCTTCTCTAAGTCCACTGATACTCCTATCTATGAGATGATATGACACAATAAGTGAATCAAATTCATACAAAAGTGGACTTTTGGAGCTTATCATATAACTAATTCTCATTCAGTGTACTCAAAATGATCTAAAGATGGGTGGCATGGTCATGTAAATTATGGGAATACACCCACATATCACCCATGAAAACCATAAGGAACGAGTCAATATAAGGATGGAACACTTGTTCAATTAGTTCCGTAAAGACTATAAGCAGATTTGTAAAACCGAACGAAATGACCAAATACTCATACAGACCATACCTACTCAGATAGGTTGTGTGAGGTATGTCTGATGATCTATCATGCACTTGATGATAACCTGATTTCATATCAATGGTCGAGAAAACACAATCTCCACGGAGGAGGAAAAAGATATCATATATCCTTGGTAGAGGATACTAGTTCTTAACTGTCAATTAGTTTAGATTTCGATAATCTACGCACAACCGGAGGATACGGTCAACCTTGTTCACAAAAAGGGCTGACAAAGACCATGATTTTATGCCTCTGGAGCAGGGCGCTCTATCAGTTATGGATTACTCTTCCCAGTTTACTAATCTCCAGTGTTGCGCGCCTATTCTGATGGGTGACGATCTGTAAAAGGATGGGTGATTTGAGGATGGTCTCAGGTACGACATTCTCTCATAGGTGAATATCTTCTGGCTGACTACTATATCTTCAATAGTCAATTATGATCTGATTACCGAGCAGAATCAGAGGGAATATTGAGGTGTGATCCAGGATGGTTCGACACCAAGATCTATTACTTTTTTGACCGGTAGCAGGAAGTGTTGGAGAGAGATTACATGTAGTGAATCTAGTATTCATAATGTATCTTCTAGTAGCCAGATGAGGTTATTCTAGTGTGGAAGAATTTGGCATACTAAACCTCAATGCCTGATGGACCCAGTCCAGTGTTGAGCTTCTGGTATGATGGTCCATTTACATCATTTTAGTAGGATGATTCCACCAGCCTCTAGTGAGGGGGGGTATTCACCAACTCCACATTCATGAGAAGAGTCAGTAACTTCTCACCAGTCAGGGAACTGGAATATTTTAGGCCATTCAGGATGAGGTAGTGGTTGTGGTCATGGTAGCCAGACCCTGATATCTCAGAGACAGTAAGGCGGGTCATCTCAGTGTTTCTAAGAAGTTTCTCAGGGCCACAGTAAAGGCCAGACTTATGCAGTGCTACAAACCCAGTAGAAGAAGGATTTGGAACCTTAAATTGTTAGAGGTATTATTCTAATAACCTCTATTTGAGCTTCTAAAATTTTTAATATAGGGGGTTTGTAATAACCTGGTTTTTTGTCTAAGGTACAGATCTTTCTGTTTTAGTTTATACTTATGAAAATGGGGGGAAAGAGGTCAAGGGATGGCTTCACGCCTATTACACGACGTGACCAGGGCCTACATGTCTTGTCCTTTTATGTACACACTATGTACAGATAGCTTCATGCCATATAATCCTAGCACATGGCCATGTAATGGTCTAGACAGAAATTTTATAGACACAGTGTGTAGTTTCAAGTAAATTTTTTTGTTAAATCGGATAGTAGCCTCATGTTTCATAAGAGATAAAGTGGGTCATCCCGTTCGACAAATAGTTTCTCCGAGAGGTCATTTTTTCTCACATTTGTCCGTCCAGTCTCTATTTTAATCTTCGTTGGATGCGTTGGAACCCAATCGATAACCTCTTGATTCCTCTTGAACCAATTTTAGTTATTTTATCTATCTATTGAATTATAAAAGGTTATGATTTTTTTCACATTTTTTATATATACTTCATTTTAGGTTGAATCAAATCATGTCGTAAGATGAGGAGAGTTTTATGAGTATGAATTTGTTGGTCTTGTGCCTTTTTTGAAATTTCATGATTTTTATATATGTAGGAGTGTCACGCGCCCATTTTTGGTGCGCCGCTTGATTTATAATTTGACCCTTATTTTTTCTATTAGTGTTTATGTAATTGAATAATTGTTTTAAAGTATGAATTTGGTTGTTTAACTTGATTGAGGTCCACCCCATGGGTGTGTTTCCCTTGGAATGATCGTTTATGGTCGTTTAGTTGGGGATGCCTATGAGGCATGTCTTGTTTCCATTATTGGGTTTTCAAGTATGAATTGAATTTATAATGGAATTTCAATTGTGATAAATTGTGTTCAAATTGATTTAGGTTTTGGTATTTGTGATTTCCAATTTTCCTTATGTTATACCTATGCATGTTTAAGCATGTTTTGAATGTTTTTCTCAAACTATGAACCTGCTCATGTGAGCTAGGTTATTATAAGGTTTGGTAATGGATTAGATTACTTAATATGCTTGTTATATGATATGTTCCCACAAGATTTAATATGTTAAATCCATATAATTTTTTAATTTACATGTGGATGCTTTATGAAATGATTAAGAAGAGTTAACTCAAAATGGGTGAGCCACAATCTTAGTTAAAAGACAAGGTCGAGCTCATGTGACTAATGACACCTTATATACCTTTGGTGAACCACTTTCTTGGTTGAAAGACATTGGATGATATCAAGATGTTAATTATGTAAAGGTCGTGATCAATCCATGGATAGGGTGGTCAGGATCATTTAGGCTTATTTAAAATGCAGAGCAAACCTAGAATCAATTAAGGTATACCTAGGCTGAGATCTATTGGAAAATGATTAAATGACTATTATGTCATGTGTTGATGGTTACCTTTATATGGTGGTTCATCAGGCCTAGGAAATACCTTGATACATTTATTTAATTAAAGGAACTTTAATAATGAAATGGATTAATTATTATGTGTCTTCCAAGAAAAGGCACAAGTTTGGATTCATTCTTCACATATACTTGTTTATATTGTCTTGTGAGACATATGTTGTGCTTCCTTTTGAGTCCCCATAGTTTACTACATTCACTTTTTTACACTGCAGGTTATATATATCCATTGATAGATTTAGAACACACCTTAGTTGGTGGCCTATTGGGATTTAGTCTCACACCTTGTTTGGGTCATGCTTTTTGGCACAAACAGATTATATGATTGTAGGTGTTGATTAGGAAAAGCACCATGCTTCAGGTACTTGATGTGCTACTTAGGACTAGAAGAGCATGGGACCGAGTTGAGTCTTTTGATGATTCCTATTCCCTTTTTGTTTCTTTTTTTCTTTGAGATATATATTTTGAATTACTGTAGTTTACTCATTTTGGATGCTTTCTTAGAACATGTGATAGGAAGCATCATCTTTCTTATGCTATGACTTATTTTCATCTTTATCATCAGTCTTCCATTGTTTGTTTCAGATGTATGGTATTTACTTCTTCCACTATTGTATAGTATTGTTCTGTTGTGTAACACTTTGACAATGAGGTCATAGTTTCCCCACTTTCACACCCTAGTACCTCATTACTTGTCGGCAGCCTCTGGAATTTTGGGAAATGCAATTGAGGCCATGTGACCTGCCGAGTACAGCACACCAATTTAGTGGCATCTGGATCCAAGTCGTTAAAATGTGGTATCATAGGACTTATCTCTTAGTTTTCTTTATTTTTTGGTGACAATAAGAAGGGAATAAATAAAATGGGATTTGGGGATAAGTTGTGCTAAGGAGTGGCTACCCTGCATACAGGGAAAATACAAATTCCCTTGAATTGACTTGTGATTTTTCTATTTTAATATGTTACAGTTGAATATATTTCACTGCTGGGTGATGCACTTATTTTGTGCTATTATTATTGATATTATCATGGTTCTCTTTTTTTCAAACCAATGAGACGAGGGTATGTCATCTCATGCATCATATAGGAACTTGTTAGAAATCACATGCCATTCATTATTTCCATGACATTTAAGATCATTATTGATCACATGTTGTTGTGATAGATGTCATGCAATATAGGAATGCTTTTTAAATAGGTACCATGATAAATATACATAATTTTATGATAGGTGTATTGATACATTTTATGGTCTGAATTGGATGGATGCTAAGACTTGATCCATTAAGAGTATGGGCCCTCTTGGATCAGAATTTAGTGAATCATGTTTCTTCCATGAGATGAAATTTTGTTATTATGTGCTATATGTGATTCCAAACAATGATTCATAGGGAGTATGGTCCCCCATAGATCATAACATGGCACACGGTGACATTGCTTTTCAAAATAGGTGTTTTAGGGAAGTTTTAGAGGCTCAATGTCCGGAAACCCACCCAACACGGTGTGTGGGTCCATGACCACAGGCCATGTGTTCTTCTATACATGATGAAAAGAAATTTTTACGTACACGCCATGTACTTTGAGTACACGTCATGTGGTATATGATCATGTGTATGTCCATGTCAGAGAGAACACGGGACGTTGGGTTTTGAGTAGAACATGTCGTGTGTATTAGGCACACCCCGTGTATTTTGACTTAGGCAGATACTTTGTGGCTCTATCAATGTAAAAGTACATGTCCAGGAGGAGAAACTAGAGTACAAAACATGTTTCAATCTTAAACACCATGTAACCATGATGTTTACATGCCATGGTAGGTGGAGGTACACACCCATGTGAGACCTTAAGTGTACACACTATGTAAGGTTTCTACACGCTGTATACTCTTCTTTTTCCATCCTTTCTGGGATTTCTTCTCATGTTTAGTTCTTGTGCTCTTGACCTTCAAACCTCAATGATCTTGAACTGAGATGTGTTATTTCCCTTCTAGAGTCATGCATCCACATTGACCTTTAGTTGTGTGTTGGGAGAGAGAATATGATCATACCACAGAGGAGGTACGCCATGGGCTACCAGTGGACCCTCCAGTCATGCTAGTTTTGGCACCAGCCAATATACATGGATGTAGTTGCTGATGAACAGTTCTGTGAAGGCCTTTTTAGGTTCATTCAGACCTTATAGGGAGTACCAAAGCCTTTCACATCTATGGAAGAACTGACATGAGTGTTCCAGTAGCAACATCCACCATGTTTTCTAGGGAAGGTGGGACATAAGCTGAAGACTCGTGTTTAGATTAAATGTTATTAATCATTATGAATCTTGATAAACCTCCTAATATGAGGTTTAATCTGAGGTCTTAAATTCTCCCTGATTTCTCCAAGAGGTGGTGGGATGTTACCACATAGAAAGAGCATCAGGAGGACATGGCATGGGAATATTTTCAAACATGATTCTTTGACTACTTCTATCCTGAGATGTTGAGGGCCGAAAAATACTGTGAGTTTATTCATCGAGAGTAGGGAACTCTATCAGTTATGGACTACTATTCCAACTTTACTGAGCTCCAATACATGGCACATGTTCTGATCGGTGACAATCTATCAAAGGTTAAGTGATTCGAGGATGGTCCCATATACGACATCCACGCGAAGGTGAATATCTTCTAGATAACTATTGAATCATCTATAGTTAACTAGGAACTGATTACCAAATGGAATCAAAGTAAATATAGAGGTGTGATCCAATGAGGTTTGACACTAAGATTAGGTACTATTTTGATGGGTAGTAGGAAGTGTCTTCTGGAGCTTACACGCAGTGAATATATTTCTCAGAATGTAACCTCCAGTAGCTGGGAGAGATGCTTCTAGTGTAGAAGAAATGGGTATATTAAACCACAATGCCTGTTGGACCCATTTGAGTTCCAATCTTGAATGAAGTTGGTCCATTTATAGCGTTTCTGTAGGAATTTTCCACCAGCATCTACCGAGAGAGGGTCTCCACCAACTCCATGTTTTAGAGAAGGGTCATTAGATTCTACAAGTTAGGGAACTTGAATATTTTAGGTCATTTGGGTTGAGTTAGTGGTCATGGATGTGGTATCTAGACCCCCAGGATCTCAATGACAGCAGGGTGGGTCAACTCGGGGTAGAGATGAAGTGCCTGAAGGTCACAGTATAGGCTCGACTTATGCCGTGAAACAAACCCTGCAGAATTAGGATCATGATCCTTCTACTATCATAGGTACTATTCTAGTTTCCTATTTTTAGCTTCAATACTATTTGATACATCGTCCTCACATATTTTTATATCTTTTCCCATTGTGGAGAACCTTGGGCTCTGTGTTTTTACTTATAATAATGTTATGTGACAAGACACTCTGTTAGGGATTAGGATGGTAAGTGTGTGATAGTGCAAGCTATGTCCCATTGAAATTAGTGGGGGTCACTTCTTTTGGGTTCTCTATGACCTGGAGATTACAAGATTTGATGTCATACTCAGAATGGAAAAGTTAGACTCTTTTCAATTCTTTTTCTTTTTCTATCATCGCAGGGTGAGTTTTACTTCCCCAGAGGGTAGATCGTTTGTACATAAGGGTTAATGGGATTTCATGGCTAGACGAGTTAGACCCAAGAATTATGGATTGAATGGGATGACAAAAAATATTGCTAGTTTATATCTAGATGACCAGGGGACACATCAGATAGATTTTTATCTAGTGGATGATCATTTTAGGGACGTCTCCCCATATGACTCTTCATCTTTACCTCCGGTAATAGAGGTAGAGTTATCTATCGAGCGACTACCAGGGGCTTCACCAATATCCATTACTCCTTGTAGGATGGATATGATGGAGTATTAAGTGCTTAAGAGGAAACTAGAGGATTTGGAGGCAAAGGGATTCATTTGAAATAGTAATTCTCTTTGGGGTTTTCCAATCCATTTGTTAAAAATGTGGATGGTACCCTCAGGTTATGCATGGATTATCAAAAGCTAAATTAGTTGATGGTTAAGAACTAGTATCCTTTACCAAGGATAGATGATATCTTTTACCAGATATGTGGAGCTCATGTTTTCTCAAAGATTGATCTGAGATCTAGTTATCATTATGTGCGTGTTAGATCATCAGACTTACCTAGCATAGCCTTTAAGATAAAGTATGGATTGTATGAGCTTTTGGTCATGTCGTTCGGTATCACGAATGCGCCTGTAGTCTTTATGGAATCAATGAACCAAGTGTTCAATACTTATCTTGAATCATTCATTATGGTTTTATTGAATGATATCTTGGTGTATTATCATTATTGAAATGACCATGTCACCCATCTTGATACCATTTTTAGTAAAATTAGAGAGAATCAGTTATATGCTAAGCTCACAAAGTGCCACTTCTAAATGGAGCAAACTCACTTCCTAGGTCAATTAATCTTAGAGACAAAAGTATCAGTGGACACATAGATGGTGAGAGCAGTAGTTACCTATGAGTATCCCAAGAAAATATTTGAGGTGAGGAGATTTATAGGGATGGTTGGTTACTACATGAATTTCATACAGGGCATCTCATTCTTAGAAGTACCGATGACTAGATTTAAGAAAATGGTGTGAAGTACGTACGGTCAGGTTCATGCGAGAAGAACTTTCAGGATCTGAAAAGGAGATTAACATCAACACTGATATTTATTTTTCCATTGATGGGTAGGATTTACACTATTTGTACTGACACATCAGGTATCGGGTTGGGATCAGTTATTATGCATGGGGATCGAGTCATTTCATGTGGGTCTCAGTAGTTGAGGCTGCATGAGAGGAAATACCCAACTCATGATCTCAATTAAGCTATCGGTATTCATGACTTACATTGTTGGATAAATTTCGTATTGGAGGATAATTTTTTGGTGTACACAGACCACAATATTCTCAAGTATATCTTTACTCAGTATGATCTAAATCTGAGGTAGCCAAGGATAGTGGAATACCTTCAGTATTTCAACTTTGAGCTTGCATACATGCCTAGAAAAGGAAATACATTGGTTGATGAACTGAGTAGGAGGACTCAGATGCAGGAAATTCAATAGGCCAGTAGTGAGTTGAAGCTAATGGTGTTGTTCTATGAGATGCACTTGGAGGTGCATGATAGTCAGGGACCAACATTCCTCGCATCCTTAGTTGTTACCTCTATATTACTGGAAAGAGTGAAGATGTAGAAGATATCAGATTCTGAAGGCCTTGTTATACGAGAGAGTATGTTAGGTGAGGACCATCCTCCTTGTGGACCATTGATGAGGATGAAGTTGTATGGTTATTCGGTCGTGTATATGTTCTGGTAGACATCCATGAGGAGCTGATGCGGGATTTTCATTCTTTAGTTTGGGTGGTGCATATTGGGGTCAACAAGATGTATCAGGGTTTACATCTTCAGTACTAGTGGCCATGTATAAAGAGACATACAACTAGATTTTTTATGAGATTTTCCACCTATCATAAAGTGAATGTGGAAAACCAAAGACTAGAAAGACTTTTACAATAGCTACCCATTCCTGAGTGGAAATGGAACGATGTCGTGATGGATTTTTTGATGGGTTTCCCGAGGTCACCCCGAGGTAATGATGTATTATGGGTTATGGCTGATAGGATTAAAAAGGTTTCCAATTTTTTTATGATCAAGGAAACCTTCATTGTTGATGAGCTTGGGAGGTTGTACATCCGTGAGATTGTACGAATGCATGGGGTCTCACATTCAACTGTTTCAGATAGGGATTAACGGTTTACTTATTATTTCTGGAAAGGGTAACAAAGTTCTTTGGGTACACTGGTGCTTCTGAGCATAGCTTACCACCCCTATATAGATGTTCATTCAAAGCACACGATTCCGGTGCTTGAGGAGAAGCTTTGGGTATGCATCCTAGATTTAGGGGGTTCCTAGGATACACACATACCCCTTTTGATTTTTCCTACAATAATAGATTCTAGGATACAATTAAAATGGAACCATATGAGGATTTGTATATTTGGCCATGCCGATCACCCCTGTGTTGGATGGAGGCAGGATAGGTCACGATGCTAGGACCTCACCATGTTCAGAAGACCACGGAGCAAGTTCAGTTGATTTGAAAGTGGATGGATATTGTTTGGTATTGTCAGAAACCATGTGTTGATCACCATAGACATGCTTTGGAGTTTGTGGATGGGGATAGAGTTTTCTTATGTGTCTCTCTGATTTTGGGACATAAGAGGATCAGGAGATGGGGTATTCCTTCACTGAGATAAGTAATTCTATTTGAGATTCTGAAGAGGGTCGGGCCAGTAACCTATAGATAGTAGTTACCTCAGAGGTAAAGGGATATGCTTTATGTCTTCTTCATTTATTAGTTTCAGTGTTAATTTTCATACCAATCTCACACCTTTCATCTTGAGGAAGTGTAGTTTCAAGAAAATTCTCTTTTGAGGATCACCCCATTCATATTGTGGATTATAGCACAGAGGTTCTATGTGGATGGTCTGTTCCATTGGTATGGGTGCTATGGTGTCATTATTGAGTGAAGGAAGAGACATGGGAGAGGAAGGAAAATGTATGATCACAGTGGTCAGATATGTTCTCAGATTGTTCTTCATCACCATTTGAAGGGTAATTTGGGGATGAATTTTTCTAAGGTGGGAAGTTTGTAAGAACCAGGTTCTTCCTCTAAGGTACAGATCATTCTATTTAAGTTTATAATTATAAAAATTGGGGAAAAGAGGTCATGGAATATTTTTAGGCTAGTTACACGATGTGAATGGGGCCTATATGTCATGTACTTTTATGTACAAGTAGTTTATGTAGGGCTACGCACCAGGTAATCCTGGTACACAGCCATGTAATGGTCTGGCCATAAACTATATGAACATGGTGTGTAATTTCAAGTACACATAATGCAATATTATTTTTTATTAAATCAGGTAGTGGACTAGTGTTTTATCAGACGGGTAGAGGGGTCATCCCGTTCGATGATTAACTGCACTGATATGTCTTTTGCCTCCTATTTGTCCATCTGATCTCTGTTTTGATAGTTGTCAGATGCGTTGGAACCCAATCAGTAAGCTCTCTATTTTTCTTGATCTATTATTAGTGATTTTATCTTTCAATTTAGTTATCAAAGGTTGATTTTTTTTCATTTTTTACATCTACACAATTATAGTTCTAATCAAATCCCAACGTTGGATGAGGAGAGTTGTACGAGTACGAGTTAGGTGGTGTTGTGCCTTTCATGAATTTTCATGATGTTTATATATGACGGAGTGTGGCACACCCATTTTTTGGGGTGCCGCTTGATTTATGATTTTACCATTATTGTTTCCTATTGATGTTTAGGTAATATAATAAGTGCTTTGAATTATGAATTACATTTTTTACCTTGATTAAGGGCCATGCCATGGGTGTGTTTCCCTTGGAATGATCGTTTATTTCTGTTTTTTTGGGGTTTCCAATGAGGCATGACTTATTTCCCTTATTGGTTTGTTAAGTATGAATTATATTTATAATGGAATTTAAATTATGATAAATTTTCTTTTAATTGATTAAGGTTTTGGGATTAGTGATTTTCTCTCTTCCCCATGTTATACCTAAGCCTGTTTAAGCATGTTTGGAGTGATTTTACCTAAATGTGAACCTACCCATGTGAGTTACAATATGCTAAGGACGTGTAATAGTTTAGATTAAAAAATAGTCTTATTATATGATATCTTCCCACATGAGTTAATATGTTAAATCCATGTAATAGTTTAATTTACAAGCAGAAGTAGACTAGATATTAGGGGCTAGGGTGTGATATTGGGGAAACTATGCCCTTATTGGAAGAGTGTAACACAATTAAAACAATAATATACAATATCTATAAAAGTAAATACCATAAAACTAAAACAAAAAATGGAATATTCTTAATAAATATAACAATAATTCATATCATACAAAAGTTGATCTACCATATCACATGTTCTAAGAATGAAGCCAAAACTAGTACCCAGCAGCAATTCACAATATGTGACTCAAAGAAAAAAAGAAACAAAAGGAGACTAGAAAGCATCACAAGCCCCAGCTCGGTTCCATGCTCTCCTAGTCCTAGGAATCACATCAAGTACCTATAGGAGGGTGATTTTTCTAATCAACACCTATAATCATATAATCTATTTGTCCTGAAAAGCATGACCCAAACAAGGTATGAGACTAAATCCCAGTAGGCAACCACCCAAGGTCTGTGCCAGATCTATTAGTGGATATATATAACAAGCAGTGTACAATAGTGAAAGTAGTAAACTATGGGTACTCAAAATTAATCATAATATATGTCTTAGAAGATAATGTAAAAAATTATAAGTGAAGATCGAATCCATTCTTGTGCTTTTTCTTGGAATACGCAACATAATTTATCTATTTCATTATTCAAGTTCATTGAATTATATAAATGTCTCGAGGTAATTATTAAGCACGATGAAACCCATATAAATGTAATCATTGACTCATTAAATAATAGTCATTTAATTATTTTCCAATATATCCCATCCTAGGTACCCATCAAGGATCCTATGTTCACTCATCATTTTAAATAAGCCTCAATGAGACCGACCACCCTATAAGTGGCTTGTTAATGGCCTTTACATAATTAAACTCTTGAGCCCTTCAATTTTCCTTTAATCATGAAAATGGTTCACCAATCTATATAAGGTTCAATTAGTCACATGATCCTGAACTTTTCTTTTAATTAATATTTTGGCTTGCCCATTACTAATTACTGCTTCTTAATCACTTTATACAAGTAACCACATGTAAATTAAACTATTACAGGTCTTTAACATATTAAATCGTTTGGGAAAATTTCATATAACAAGCCTATTATGTAATATCAACCATTACCATACCTTATCATAACCTAACTCATATGGGTGGTTTCACAATTGGAGAAAATCATTCTACACATGCTTAAATAGGCATAGGTATAACATGGGGCAAAGAGAAAATCACTAATCCCCAAACCTTAATCAATTCAAACACCATTTATCATAATTTCAACACCATTATAAATTAAATTTATACTTGACAACTCAATAAGGGAAACAAGTCATGCCTCATAGGCAACATTGTCCAAATGGCCATAAATTATCATTTCAAGGGAAACACACCCATGGGGTGGCCTTAATCAAGGTCAAAAAGAACTAATTCTTACTTTAAAACACTTATTCGATTACCTAAACACTAATAAAAAATAATAAGGGTAAAATTATAAATCATGTGGCACCACAAAAATGGGTGTTCCGCACTCTGGCATATATAAACATCATTAAAATTCTTTAAGGAACAAGACCACCTACCTTGTACTCATACGACTCTCCTCATCTAGTTTTAGTCTTTGATTAGACCAATAACAGAGTATATATAAAAATAAGAAAAACATTCAACCTTTTATAACTTATTCATGATACTAATTCACTAATAATTTCTCAAGAGGAATTGAGATCTTAACGATTGGGTTCCAACTGATCTGATGGAAATCCAAACAGAGTTCAAATAGAGAAATGGGATGAAAAATGACCTCTCAGTGTGGTTTTTCATCAAACAGGATGATCCCCATGTCTATCTAAAATAACATGAGACCATTGTCTGATTTAACAAAAAAAAATTACACGACGTTTAATTGAAACTAGATGCCATGTCTGTACAATTTCTGGCCAGACCATTACATGCTCGTACATTGGGATTACATGGAATTTATCTCTCCATAAACATTTTTTACATGAATTTACATAGAATTTAGGCCACAATCACATCGTGTAACAGGTTTTCAGCTAGCCCTAGACCACTTTCCCCCATTCTCATAAGTACAAATTGAATGGAATGATCTGTACCTTAGAGGAAGAATCAGTTTCTTACATAATCCTTTTAAATGATTTCCAAAATATTAAAGGAATCGTTTCCATGTCCATCTTATTATTATGGGTTCACTCTCTATACCATATTTGAAGTCATGGTTCACTTACATCACCATATTTGTAATCAAGGTTCACTCCCAAGTCTATCTTAGTGGAAAAAGTCATTTACTAAACATTGTTCACTCCACATTCCATACATGTTTATTTCTTGAGATATAAATAATTAACTAATGAATTGGAGGTAGGTATAGGTCCCACCAATCATATAATGAAAATAATACATATTTATTCCATAATAAAATAAATCATTCATCATATCAGAACCCATGGATTGAAAATGGTTTCATAAACTTCATTTAATCATAACATACCCCATGGAAAAGAAATTGGTTTCATAAATATCATTCCATAATAAAGATAGAAACATTTCAAGAAATAATAGATATTGTAGTATTGAATTATATCCTTATTAAAATATAATTAACATCAAATAATGTTATCATAGATGTAAAATATTTTTGATATATCCCTTGAAAGCAATTCATGAGGAAAATATCATTTCTTCTTTGAAAAACGTTTCTTTTCCTTAAGATGCCACATAATTTTAAAAGAAATAATATTATTTGAAAATAAAATTATAATATTGTAATGTAATAGTAAAAAAATTAATGTTTCATGATGGTGGAAAATTCCATTCATGCTGAATAATTTAAAAAAACATTCTTTTCGTATGTTTTATGGAAAAGTTATAAAGTACCTTATTTAGAAAAAAAAATTCAATTCCAATCATGTAGTAAAAAATAATAAATGGGTAAAAAAATTCTTTAAATATAATTATTATAATTGTAAAAAAAATTGAATACATTTTTAGAGAACATGGAAGACAAATATTCCCCAATATAGACTTAAAAAAACAATCCCAATAATTGATGAGATGGTGAATTAAATAGTCACCACTTTATAATCCAAAGAATCCTACTACTAATCAATGAAATAAAATTAAATGGATTTGAAAATACCATAATCTTGTGTATAATATGAATAAAATACATACATGTTCATTTTATACACCACAAAAATGAAATGAGTGATGAATATGGCATATATCTCGTAGATATAAAAGTGAGACTAGAAATCAGCAAACCACATGTCTTAACTATTGTTGTACTTGAAAAAACCTCATGTATAATAAATATAAGTTTATTATAAATATATCAAATAACCATATTATTATATATAATATTAAATATTATTTTATTAAGATTTTTTATTAACCTATTATTAAAAATTCCTTGTTAATGTTATGCTTCGAGTAATATATGCTTTGTTTTTCACTTGTGTTTTGATTTGTTATATTTTTACCTCTTAATTATATAATAATATAATTATCTCAAAAATTATAACCATTACATAAATATATTATATTCATCATATGTGTATTCATAATAATCTATAAAATATAGAACTAGAAAATAAAATACACTATTAATGGAGATAGCAGGTCGTACGTACGCAAGAACGTTGTTTCCATTTTCATGTCATATTGAAAGAAAGAAGATAAATAATATATATATAATATCATTAAATTATTATTATTATATAATATATATCCTATATTTTTACTAAACTAATCTTAATATATTCCATGTAATGTGTGAATGAATCACATCTCTTTGAGGGGTGGTAGTCCACACGTCCACAAACAAAGTTATCATATTTACAAAAAATGTAAATAAAGGTGGTATGTGTTATATAATAATTTAAGAAACATAAATATATCATATATAATATATATACAATATAAAAATAGAAATTAAATCACTATTACCATCCTTGAATGGTAGAAATGGAAGAAGGAACGACATCAGTTTGTAAGCTGGTAGTCCGTCATACACACAAACGATGATTGTGTATCCCATTTTTTAGAAGTGTGTGTGACTATAGGATGAACCATTAATATAAATAAATATAATTATATTTATAATAATTAGGTTTTTATATAAACAAGAAATAAAAAATCAAATGGTTTTAAGGAAGAAATAAAAAACGTTCTTTATTGAATGTTAAAAGTTATTTTGGAACATCCATTGATTTTCAAAAAAGGACTCCATTGGTTAGATTTCATCCCAAAAGAAGTCTTCTAAGATGAATTGATTGAAGTTTTAAGGAGATTTATACATATTTTGGCTGAAAAATGGATCTAAATTGTGATGAAATGAGAAGAATAGGTTCCCTTTTGTAAGAGAGGGGAGGGGCACTTTTTGAATGCTTCAAAAGATTAATTTATAATAAATTCAATCGCAATCCAAATACATAAAAATCGATATTTATTCAAATATAATATGATATAAGGTTGTAATATGAACAAAAAATATATTTTATAAAAGTTTGATATTATTTTAAATGTCATCATTCTGATTAACCATTAGGTAAACCATTTTAATTTTAACTCTGGAAACAATTTTTTTAATATTAAGAAGATGTAATATTTATTTATCAATTGGACCATAAATAGAACATATGCGATATTTTAAAATATATATAATATTATTTGTAATTATTGAATATTTTTATGATTTATAAAAAATTTAATAAAATATTAGTTTCATAAAATATCATATGTGTCAATTTTAATAGTATTCATTACTTTGACATTAAGAAAATCAATATAGAAAGACTACATTGAACCAATTCCCTTGATACACCCATACTATTTCATACTCACCTGTAAATTTTTTTATCAAGTTAAATAAGTCAAATTATATTTAGTTTAATATTTATAATATTATATAATTTCCTCATTCATTAATTGAGTAATTATTTCATCATGAAATTGTAATTCTTGAACTGAAATTTTAATTCACTAAAAATTAGAAGAAAAATATATATGATGTATATAAAAATATTTAATTTCATACTAATATATATTGTTGATAATATATTCTATTTATCATCACATTAAAAATATTATACTTATTTAAATTATAAGTGTGACATTTTGTCACTCTCTTAAATTTTAATATTATATAAGTCATTTCAATGGGAAAGTATCCATTAAATAATTAAATTTCATACCATTGGTGTTGGAGGATGAATAAAATTTTTAAAATAAAAAACTTTAATGGGTTATGGTATTTTTCTAATATTTATAATATTATTTTTACCCTTAATTTCTTAATTAACCCTTAAATATAGTAATAAAAAAATATTAAAGTTATTATTCAGATTTTCCAAAAATAAAAGGTAAATATTTACTAAATATGGTCCTTATGATTCCAAAAATGGAATCATTTTTTCAAAATTCAAAAAACATAAATTACTAAAATTAATTTGAATTTAATATCATGAACTAAGTGAGAAAATTGACTTTTAAAGTGAAATCGTTCAAAAGACTGAAATGTTTTTATGTCCAAATTCAATGTGAAATTTATTCCAATTACCTAAATTAGATTAAATGATAAAATTATATCCAATTATTATTTAAAACCAATGAAATATATAATTTAACACTATAAAATATTTCAATGAAAAAGTTGTTTTCCATTAAAATACAGTATTTTCAACTATTCATAAAAACATAAAACTTTGTTGGAAAAATAAAAAATATTAAACCAAACTAAATTTTGATGTACTGATTTCAAATAATAAGTTTATTTTGTAATATAAAGTTTATAAAAGTGTCAAAAATTAAATTTAAAATGGGTTCTCTAATAAAATTAGGTAAAATTACCCTTTCGAAAAATATATCTTTTTATTTATAAAATAGGATTTATTCTTAATTTTTTCCAATAACTTCTATTAGATGTGTTTCAAGAAAATTTTTTGAATAGTTAACTTATAAATATTTTCAAAAAAATTCCCCAATATTGGTTTGTTTAATTAATTGAGATAAAATTGTGTTTGTACCTAGAAAAGTTGTTTTCTTAGAAAAATGATTTATTTATTTTCAAATAATTCTTACATTCATTTATTTCAATCAGATGTCCAAAGGACTCAATTTATATATATGTGTTTAAATTATATGTTCATAATTGATTTTTTATTATATTTAATTTATATTCAATGGATAGGTGGTAACTCTAAAAATATTTTAAAAACAATATTAATAGTATATTGAAGTTTGGTAAAACTCAGTTTTGTGTGTATCACAGGCTATCAAAAGACCTCGGCATTGTATGTAACATATTCCAAACATTGTGTTGCATTTACCACCAACTAATATAATTATTGTGTGTAGTGCAACCTCGACTTAGTATTCCGTATAAAGAAAGAATAATTTGGTGCTTTCATATAACACAAGTTATATACAGTGTTGTGTGAAATGAAAAATATCACAAAGATTAAATTAAATTAAAAAATTATTTCATAAAATCTCAGGGTGTTACATAACCCCAAAGGTGCATTAGTTATTCTAAAATTCATTGTTGTTATCTCATAATTTCCAGACGTTGTAACAAATTTCATCTTGTATATATCATCCTTCTTCTATTTTAAATAATGATAACCAAAATGAAGATAAATATTTAAAAATTATTACACTTCTTAAATTTGAACAAATAATTCCTCAAAATATGAAAAAGAATAATCATTATTTATAATAATGGCATTCATTTATTGGTGATTTATGCACATCCTAATAGACCCATACTTATTTTCGAAAATAGAATAAGGGATACCCCATGTAAAATACTTGCTAATATGAATCTTTTATCACATGACTCTTTTTTTCATTTCTTTAACTATACTATTTCCATTTGGGTCATTCTATTGGGAGTCTTAGATGTCGATTTTTTATCAAGGATTAATTCTATTGAAAACTCCACTTTATGCATAGGTGGATGTCCGAGTAATTCATCTAAAAGGTATCTATTTTGGAAATATGTCAATGTATTATTGTATAATAGGTACATCCTATATTCTTTGGATATCCTTTCCATCATTAGATTTTTTTTCTCTTACTCTTATCCCTAAATTTCATTAGTGTGAGATATTGGAGTTGGATCCATACAAGATTCAAATAATGATGTATCTACCCTAAAAACAAGTGATTTTATGCCTCCTTCACAAATTTAAATCTCTTTAACCAAGTAATAAATTATTACAATATAAATCTAAATCCAATTCATACCAATTATTATGTCAAATAAAAATTAGTTTTATTAATCAAGTTTTAAACTAGAGAATATTTATTTATATTAATAGAGACTTATTTATATTTCCTTTTTCTAATAATATTTACACTATTTTTCCAAATTAATAACACATTTTTCAGTGTGTTGTGGGTTATTTAATGTTTTTAGAAAACATAAAAGATATAAAATAGTGCATAAATATGGTAATATATAATGCATTAGATAAATTTGAGTTTATTATCAAATTACCTACTATCATATCATTTGGAGCTTCAAATTTTATTGCAGTAATAGATTAATATTATCTTTTAGTACTTGGAATATTCTATGGTAAATTTCTCTATCACTGAGGGAATTGATTTGAATATTTCCCCATCTTCTTATAGGTCATTAATTGCAATTTGGTATCTCTTGTTTTGTATTCCTAAGCCTGATGGACTTTATCTTCATTCTTGAAGAAAAAATCCCTTCCCTTGAAAAATTTCACGGGATTTTTATTTATATAATTATTAAATGTTGTAAAATTAATCCATCTATTTTTATTATTCTCTTTATTTGTAATTCCTTGACCCCGAATACAATTAAAATAGTGATCTAGGATGGTTTCCCACTATTCCTTAAGAGTGCCTACCCATAGACCAAAGGCTTATAATAGTTTTAAAGGTATGATTTTGTGATAGTGGGGAGATTATACCCTCTAGTGTTGGTAATGATAGTGGTACATATGTATATATAACAGTTGAAAAAGAACACAATAACTGAAGAAAATATATCAATATAGTGGAAGCATATAGAATGGAAGTTTAATAAATAAGAATAACCAAACATACCATTTGTAGAAGACACATAACATAGTAGGTCATACATAATAGTAGAGAAGTAGGGTCGCATGTGGCCAACCATCAGTACATAGATATATAATAAGAATTATGAGAATCAAAAGTAAACTCTATGTGATGAAAAGGAACAATCATAGTTCACTATTATTCATTTAATGCTAAGAATCATAACTCGGTCACTAAGGTCCAGCTCCTGAGTTGGAATCAATACCAGATCTCAAAACCATAAAGTCTACATGCATCTCAGAGGTCCTATTTAAGGGATATACTCTAATAATGGGCAGTTCAGTATTCATTGTATGGTGGAAAACATCAGCTCCTATATTGATGATCAGTCTAATTATCACCTAACTGCTTCCCCAGGCAAAGAGGAGATCATACATGTCATCCTCTCTCTCAACCTAGAGAGTGCCCCGAGCCCTGATGGATTTAGGAACAAATTATTCCGGTTTTACTGGGACATTTTGCAGAATGATATTGAGCAATCCATTAAGGACTTATTCTCTCATTCTTACATGCCACATGGTATGAACTCGTGTTTCATTGCACTCATCCCCAAGAAAGAGAATGAAATTGACATCAAGGACATCCGGTCGGTGGATCTTGGGAATACAATACCCAAACTTATCAGTAAGATCATGATGAGAAGGATGGGTGGGATGGTTGATGGTATGATCACTATGAACCAATTTGGATTCTTACATGGGAGAAACATCCAAAAGTGTCTATTCATGGCCTCTGAGAGTGTCAACCTTCTGAGAAGGAAGACAAAATAAGGGAACTTTGGCATCAAAATTGACATCTCCAAGGCTTTTGACACGTTGAAATGGGATTTTCACTTGGATGTTCATAGGAGGTATGGCTTATCTTCTAGATTTCTGAACATGATCCTCATTATTCTTGGCTCTTAAAGGATGTCAATTCTTTTCAATGGGGTCCAGAGCGGATTTTTTCAATGCACCAGGGGGTGAGACAAGGTGATCCACTTTCTGGGATTTTTTTTTGCGCTTGTAGAGGATTATCTCAGTAGGTGTATCAATGAACTTGGTGAAATGGGACAGTACAAGAAGATCAGGGCTAGTGTGTGTGGGCAGGCCCATTATCATCTCTTGTATGCAGATGAAATATTATTACTTGGACAAGATTCAAGGAGAACTATATACTCAATTAAGGCCCTCTTCAGACATTATGAGGAGGTGGTTGGCCATGCCATTAGCTGGGACAAGTCTTCTATCGTCTTTGGGAATGGAGTTTTGGTTGGCCAAAGGAACAAGATTTTAAGGTATCTTGGGGTGAGGAGAGTATCACATCCCTTCCAATATCTTGGGGTCCCACTATTTTGTGAAAAGGAGAAAAGGTAGTATTTGGAGGGAATTTATGCTGGTATTATACATGGGTTGGATAGTTGGAAGGGAAAGGCTATGTCACTGGCTGGGAGGGTCTACCTGGTGAACTCAGTGATCACATTGAAGTTTGTTTATTCCTTATCCCTTTATAAATGGTCGATAGGACTTATTAAGGATCTTTAGAGCATGGTACGAAACTTTATATGGATGGGGTCACCACATGAAAGTAAGCTGATTACAGTTGCATGGAAGTAATGCCTAAAGCCTCTGGAGATGGGGGGCCTTGGGGTAAAGGACCTTTGTACCTTCAATAATGGTTTGATTAGTAAATTTACTTGGAACCTGATCACACATGAAGCTGATGATGACTTCCCTTAAAATCAAATTAAAAAGAGGCTTCTCAATGGTTATAAATATTATCTTTCCTCATTGGTTTGGGTATCTCTCAAGAATGTGTAAGGGAGGCTAATGCAGGATACTAAATGGTTGGTTTGCAGGGATTCCACATTAAATTGATGGACCATAAAGTGGATCACACATCCCCTTAGTGATCTTAATGTTCCAACTGAAGCAGCCCCTATATCCATATCGGGTATCCTTTCACAAATTCATGCTTATGTTTTTGATATTCCTGTGTAGGTGGAAAATTAAATCAATGGATTTTATTTCATGGATTTTGAAACTATGATTTTGGTGCATGAAAAAATTGGGCAGTTTAACTGTAGGGATTTGTACAGGATAGCTTGTGGGGGTGTCATTCCAACACCGGCGTGGCTGCTTCATTTCAAAGCTGGCTTCATTTAGCCTGATAGGTTCTTCTTGATAGGGATAATTTGGAAAAATCGAATGCCAACAACTAACATTCTCAAACGGGCTGGCCGGAAAATGTCCTCTATGTGTTCCATTTGCGGGGATGAGGAGGACTCGATACAACATGTCTTCATGGACTACAGTCGTGCCAAGAAGCTTTGGGAATACATTGGATATCTGTTTGGGATTATGGTTGACACATGCAGGCCTTTCCTAGACCAACCGTCTGGTATAGTGTATGCTCAATGAAGTGATCAAATTCAGAACCTGTTGGTGGTGGTTGTTGCTACTATTGTTTCAGATATTTTGGAATCCCAGAACTGAGTGTTGTTTGATGATGCACATTCGACGGTACAACAGGGTATGATGGTTGTCCCTAGGGATGTTTATACTGCCTCAATGGTCCAGGATGGCTCTATGTCTAACACTTTTGATGATCTCCAAATTCTAAGAAATCTTGGTGTTTCAAGTCAGTCACACAAGCCTTGAATGCTGAAACATATTCGGTGGATTCCACGCATTGTTCCTTGTCTGAAGGTGAATGTTGATGGGGCTGCGTCGGGCACACCAGGTACGTCAGGATGTGGGGGAGTGTTATGTACATACTGTGGGTTTGTAAAGGGATGCTTCCACCATGCCATTGGAATTGGCAATGCATTTGAAGCTGAAATCTGGGCCATGATATATGCTTTCAGGTATGTTGTCCAGTTTAATTGGAAATGTATATGGATTGAATCTGAATCCTAGTATGTGGTTCATCCATTGAATGCCAAGACACATAATTTTCCTTGGTTTATGCTACCTCAATTGGTTGATTTTCTCAAAATGGTCTCACAAAAGCATCTGGTGGTTTCACATGCCTATCGGGGGGACAACTAGGTGGAGGATGCTCTGGAAAAGCGAGCACTCATTGATCTTTGTGGGATGTGGTCTTTCACGAGGCCTGATTATTATGCCCCACTTGTGGAGGATGATAGGTGTGGGGTGTTTTACACTCGCCTATGTAATAACCCCTTTTATTCCTAACTCTCATACTATTTTATTTAATTTTCTTAAGGTCGGATTCCACCAGTTCCTGGTCTTTTTTCTTTAAGTTCATGTGTACACTAAATGTAAATAGAAAGGTCAACTACACCCATTTAATATTATACCTGCTCCACTTGTCCTCAAATATCACTAGTGATAATTATAACTACTTTTTCCGTTGCTAGAAATCTATAAATAAATTCCTCCAATTATATATATGGAATACAGTTCATGTCTTCATATGTAAAATTGTAGTGGCAAGGATCGATAGATTAGCACCCAATGAATCCTCTGAGGAGTAGAAACTGAGGCGAACCCTTGGGTTCCACCTAAAATATTGAAATGTCACCCCGTTCCCCCAATAATGAAACCCAATGTCCAAACAGCATACCCAAACAAGTCCCTAGTCCCTCAAACCTCATCTCATTAAATCATCATCAGCTTGAATCCTGATGTCATGAGGAAGAAAACTATATATCCACCAAATAATAATCATTATCATCTTAATAGACAATGTCCCAAGGAATAGATATATTCTTCCTCCTAATATCCTAGCTCAAAATCCTCAAGCATCATTGTAAGACTCATCCCCCAACTAATGGTCTCAACATCATCAACTGATGTTCTATCACCATCCATGTGGCTTTCTACAAGGAGTTCCCCTGTCACATCAGATGGTAAACACCATCACCTATGCCGCATAATCTACGAAGGACTCCACCCACAATGAGTGGTCAACACCACCTCGACCAGAGTCATATCTATGTGAACACAAATCTAATGGAACATCGGCTAGAAAAAAAAGATAGAAAATTACCAAACAACTCAAGTCACATTATCCTATCACCTCATACCTTTTTCACTGTGCCACTCATCCCGATGGCAACACCATCTCAACTCACACAGGCCATTCCCTCATTCTGATGACCTCGTCTCCTCGAACCAAAAACTATGGTACCTCATCCTATGATCAACTTCACTCATGTATCCCATGCCTCACCCAACCTAATGAACTACATCACCACATTCTAGGTGATAAACATCACCTCAATCCATGTTCCAATCCCACCATGTTCACATGAAACCAAGTTATTCAATATACAAAAAATTAATTAATTTAAAATAACCCACCCTTTCCCAACCTTCCCAACTATTCTAATCTCCTAACCCATCTTTTCATGTATAAAAAATCTAGGTCATGCCTAATAGTATGCCAAAAGGTTAATTTATTATTTTAAAAAAGGTAATTAATTTATTCTGTTATCTCTTGAAATACCCTCATAGGTGTATTAAAAACACACCCCAAAAATATCCACAAAATTATGGATAATTCTAGGAACAACCTACCTTGTACTAGTAGGTACTCGATCATCTGATATCACCCTCTATGTCGAGAAAAATCAGAAGAAAATAGTGTTTGAGACGATTTCCAAAAAAATAGGTTAAACGATATCAAATGGAATTAGCATTGTATGTGGTGAGATAAATAGAAAATTAAATCTATTAGATCAAACTCGTTAATGAGAAGAATCCATAACCTACAAGGTTTCAAAGATCATAGTTCGAATGAAGAATTCAGCATAAAGCCTACCATGAGGGAAAAGAAGGACTCCATCTACTATGCATGACCATGAAGAAGGAAAAGAGGAGGAAACACCTTATAATAAAAGAGGGGAGAATAGTTAATTTTTTCCATTAAATACCCTCATGGTTTGGCCCCATGTTTTGGATAAGTGTATGAAAACCTTATGGTGTCCTTTTTCTGAACACCACACGCACACAGGCTACATGCACAGTTTTCCAAATTGTTTGAAGCCTGGGTATAAGACCTCTATTGAAAATTCTAGAGGTGATCACATGATCGTGAACCCCCACCTACATATTCTGAAAAAACTATTCTCATTGCAAATAGAGGTCCACATGGTTACTTCTTGGAGGCCACATGGGTTTCCTAAACTGTGTGTCTCTATCTGCACATCCTAAAACTGAGTTTTCCTTCCCATACGCACCTGAAACTCACCTGAAACACTAAGTCACTTAATGATCCTTAAACCCAATATACTAACAAGGAATTATGTTAATATAACTCTGAGAAATAGGATCTAAATATCATGAAAATAGATATTCCGGCCACCAAACTCAAAAAAAACAAGTCGATGATTCTCAACCTGGACAAAATCCTTGGACATTACAGTATCTCTACCTTAACATAGCTCATCAATTAGATATCAAGGATTACTGAGAGATGGTATCAAACCAACCCATCTCATATAAATCAACATGGTCTACCCCAATTCTTAATCTATAGGTATACTTCCCTCAAGGAGTTCCCCACAATAGGATTTACCAACCTAGTCACTTCGTGACACAAAATGAAACAATTTGATGGTCCTATGACCATCCCAAGACTCAAAAGTCCTTCCATGATGCATCTTCATTCCTATACCTCATTAGGTTCTCAAATCATACATGTTTCATATATAACATCCTTCATGTCCCAATTCAAATCTAGATTCCCACAATTACCTATGCCATAAAAGACACTCACAATAACCTGCATCTCAAAAGTTTTCCATAAATCCAATATCTCAATTGATGATCAAAAATAAAAATGTATCATATACATATATATATATATATATATTCATGTTAATAATAATCCCTATGCCTAAGAACCTCATACAGAACTTGTGTCAAATTGATTCCCATAATAAATCCTGGTTCCAACACACCTCATATATATTTCATGACTTATTAACATTTCCCCCTACTAACCAGAGCCTGGTTATTCTAAAAAAAGATATGTGCACCTCATTCACCAAAACTGGCCAAATCCAAAACAAAAATAAACTCATTCATGCATGTCATTAGGGAATACCTTTACCTATAGATAGAACCCTGGAATAGTACACACCTAGAAGCTCAACTTCATACACCTAGATTGATGTATGACTACCTACGACAGGGCATACCTGTAGATTTTACCCCTATGTTTAGTCAAATAAAATTTACCAGTATAACCACGTGGAGATGAATGATGATTAACAGCTCCCCGTACCACTCCAGGTCCAACCGCTGATCCCTAAATCTACCATGATCTATAGATCTCATCTATCTATGAAAAATCTAGGTAGAACCTCTCTAAATAACACATCTAGACACACTCCCTACACTCCTTTGGAACCTGATTACACTAGGTTTGAATATTACATGGATTCCAAAACTGGAAGCAAACCATTAAAGACCCACTCCTCAATGGTGTATATGAATATATGGCCTGGAATCTTGTCTGAGACTACTCTTGGCTTCGCTTCTTGCTACCTAGAGAATCACTGCTCATATCACCTTTCATTGTAACTCAGCACATATAAGACCAGTCCTTTATGTTCCCTCATATATCTGCACCTGGTTCACTACATAGAATAATGAGGATAACCAGAAGTTGTTTTCCTGCACCATGTTGGTGTTACATAAACTATCCTCGAAACAACTAACTCTATAAATGCCGTCACCCACCATACCAGGTGAAAATTTTGATAGGTTCGTGAACTTGGATACAAGGTTCATGGTAAAAAAAATTCCCTAGTAGAGGTTAAAGAACTCACAGGCTCTCTCCACCCATATCATCCTTGAGAAGATGTGATAAAAGAATCGGGCCTTGAAATTATTCCAATCCATCTCATGGTGTCTACATGTCTGAACCTATACATTCCACCAGTGCTTTTCTAGTCCTCTAATCATGTACATCACTAGCTTCAACATCCTCTCTAGGGGTGTCTCTAGCTGAAGAAAGATTCTTAGGAATTACTTGATCCAGTTATCTACCACCAATAGTCCACCCTCACCCAAAAATAGTGGTGGGTGCTATGATTGGAACTCTCGAGTTAGGTACACGATTGACAGATCAGCTCCTTGAGCCCCCAAATCAATACCATGTATGACTCGTAAAAATATCACATTGATTTTTTTAGGATCGAAATAATGATGTAGATTCTCAATATACAAGAGGGGGGTGAATTGTACACTTTCAAAATTCCTTTGGAACCTTTAAAGTTAGTTATGGATAACTATGTTTTCCTTAGACAAGGAAAATCTAGGTTTAACAAAGTTAAACTTAAGAAAATTCACAACACCTCTAACACCAATTGAAAAATCAGAATAAGTAATGAAGTTATAAACTTCAAGTTCTATGTAATTGATTAAAACTAGAAAGAGATTCGAAAATTAGGTTCCAGAAATATGGATTCGGAAATTGAAACTTAACTAAAGATTACAATATGAGATTCTACCTTAAATCGTATAGAATCTAAATGAAACAGAGTACAAGTAGGAAAGTATAAGAAAGTTATACTTTCCTTACAATAAAATGTGCAGAGGAAACAAACAAGTATTAAAACTACAAGTAACAAGATATAAGTCTTTTAACCCAAAGAGAAGGGTATCCAAAAACCTTGCATAAAGGTCCCTTGATTTATACTTTCAAGCAAGTCTGTCTTACCCACACCAGGGTAATCCCTCGATACGAAGATCGGAATCTCTGTCTTGCTATCCCCGCAAGCCCTCAACTTCAAGGTAGTTATAACCTCTATCTTCCTCAGCAAGGAAGCCCTCGAACTTAAAGGTAGTCGGCACCTCTGTCTTCCTATCCCCGGAAGTCCTTGAATGTAATCACCAACATTTGGAGTCGCAAGAAGCAAAAACTGAACGAGCGGTTAAGTACGCACAAGGCATGAAAATCTTTCTCTCTCTAGAAATCCCTTTAGCAGTGTGTGGTCTATATATCGATCAACTTCATTCTTATATTTTAGCTCTTTCAAATGAGCTCCTATTTATAGGCAAGGTCGGCCTCCTTTCCAGCGGTCATATTTTCCTTAAAAATCGGAGGGATCTGTACACGTGTAACTTAACCAACTGTTTGTTTATAACAGAATAGAGGACATCGTTTTATAACAAAACAAGTGTAAGAGAAAGTATGACATCGTTTTAAGTCTAACACAAAAGTTCGGAGTGAAGGTTATAAGTGTAAACAAAATGTCAAAGAGTAGACAAATTATAAAAGTGTAAGAAAAATGAAAGTTTGGAGTCTAACAAAAACTAATATTCGGAGTCTAAATAAATTTGGAGTGTATAAAGCCAAGATAATCAGATTCAGTGTAACAGGTGAATTCGGAATGAGAATTTGGAATGAGAATTCGTCATCAGAATTCGTAATGAGAATTCGTCACCAAAATTCGTAATGAGAATTCGGAATGAGAATTAGTCATCAGAATTCATAATGAGAATTCATCATCAGAATTCGTAATGAGAATTCGTAATTAGGATTCGTCATTAGATTTCGATGTCGAACTTCATGAGATTTCATATCCAGAATTCGGAGTATAACTTTATCAGAGTTCGTATCCAGAATTCGGAGTGGAACTTCATTACAGTTCTCATCCAGAATTCGGAGCATAAAATATAATTCTTCATATCAAAGTTTTAAATGATTCCGAGAATATAGAAATGATTCTGATTCTTATACTTAATTAGTATATGGATATAGATAATGAAAATATGATAAGGATAATTTTCCTTACAAAAGCGATTTTCCTTACAAAATAAATTTTCCTTATAAAAGAGATTTTCCTTATAAAAGAGAATTTCCTTATAAAAGCGATTTTCCTTAAAGATAAGGTGTTTGTGATTTTCAAAACAAGAAGGAATAGAAAAGTCATAAGGAAAACCCTATTGACTCAACAATCTCCCCCTTTTTGGAAAGCACAAACATCCTTATGAAAAAGAAAGTCTAAGTACATAGAAAGTGAAAAAAAACATTAAATCTTATCTCCCTTTGCTTATGGATGTTGATGATTACGACTAACTCCCCCTTAGGCTTTGAAACTCTAAGGATCGTATTCTAGATTTCCGGAATGATATTTCATTAAGAATAAGAATGTCTACTTTAATGAAAAACTCCCCCTTAGATAAATTCTATTAGAGTTCTTTCTCTTTCTCACCCTTTGTTAAGGTTCTTTTTCTTCTCCCCCTTTGTGATTTTCAAAAAGAATTCAAGAGAATGGAAAATATAATAAAGTACCTGAAAGATTAGTAACAACAACAAAAGAGACGAGCAATCAAAATTTTCATTAAGTTTGAAAATTCAAAAACAAGGAAGCTAAGATACAACAAAAGATCAGATTTGTCTATTTTGGTTCTTTTTCCTTCTCCATGAGACCCTTAAGAATAGTCTTTATCTTCTTCAAGTCTTTATGGTTTTCCTCGGCTCGATTCTCAAACACAACTATTCTTGCACATTGAGCTTCAATCTTTTCTTCCTGGGCTTTAAGATTTTCTTCCTGAGCCTTCAAGATTTTCTCTTTCTTTAACAACTTTCCTTCAAACTCAATCTGATGATCCCTTTCATACCTCCAGTTTTGAGCAACAGAATGCCACTTCCCATTCAGATCTCTGTCTTATTGAATCCGGGAATTCTTCTCAGCTATCAAATTTTATTCAAAGGATGAAGTAAGTTCATTTAGCTTCCTGTATTCTGTCTCAAAAGCATCCTTAACATTATCTTGGAATTCATCAAAGAGCCTCATCTCTTATATAGTTTTCCTCGACCAACTAGTCATTCTCTTACAAGACCTTTTGTGGGCTTCATAGCTGACAAAAAAGGTTTTGAACTAAGCCTCTAGCTCAACACATTTGTCCATAACCATGGATACGGAGCCTGTTTTCTGATTCAAAGTATGTTGGAGCATCTAGCATCTTGAATCAATACTTGAGAAAGTCCGAATAGAACCTACCAACTTCTTTAATGACTGAACAACAAAGTCATGTCCTAATGAAGATGACTTTGAATCGGAGACTTTTCTTGGAGAAATTTCTTCTTCAAAATTCTCATCCTTCTTCTTAGAAGAATCACCAACTTTCCTTCTCTTTACAACCACTGAGCTCGGGCTATCAACAATAAGTTGCTTTTCCTTGTCCCTTTTCGGAATGGATTGATGTTCCGGAGTTTTCTGTTACCTATCAGAAACTTGAACAACGTTGTCTTCATCATCAGTAACTTTTTGAGCACCATCCTCTACATTATCCATTTGAGCAAAATCTTGTAGAATTTGTTCTTCCTCTGCATGATAAGCTACTTCATGTTCTCCTTTCTCCTCATCCTTTCCTAGAGTGACTAAATTAGAGGACTCAGCTTCTGAAGTTCGGAGCGACAAATGTTCCGAAGGTGTCCCTTTATAATCATCTACTTGCTTCAAACCATCTCCGGTCACACCAATACCTTAAACAACTGCTTCTTCCTCTTCCACTAGCTCAATCTGGTCAACTTCCTCAACAGGCTTAGCAACTGCCTCTTCCAGAGTGAAATAGTTTCTTCTTGGAGTCTCAGGTAGAGATTCCAAAGAAAAATATCTCGGAACTGGAATGTTTGCAGATACCATCTCATTAAACTTTAACAAAGTCTGAGCTTCCTCAGCTTCAGACATCGTCTTCTTAAGATTCTTTTCTTTCATTTGTTTTTCTAGCTCATCCACTATTTTTTCTTTCAAGGCCTTAGCCTCCGCAGGATCCAAGCCAAACTGAGGCTCCCCTTGAACTCTCTTCTCTTTGATTTCCCTCCACTTAGCAACTACCTCATCAAGATAAGATTTCTTCTTCTTCGGTTTTGGAGGTGCGGAATGAACTTCCTTAGATTTGGGATTCTCTTCTTCAACTTCAACTTCTTCCAACTTTCTCTTCTTCACTGGCTTAGAAGATTCAAGTTCAGCAACTTTCGGAACCGCTTCTTCTTGAACTGGTAGATCAAAGAACTAACCAGTCTTCTTGTCAAAAGCAGCATCCATCCTTTTGAGAGTACCATCACTCACCAACATAATTTTTCAAACTCTTGTCTTAGACTTGCAAGCCTCCTTGAAAGACTCAAGGCACCGAACTATTAACTTTGAGATGATTACTGGATACATTATGATCTGAGCTCTCAAATTCCCTTTCTTAACATTCTCAATGGTGATAAGAATGTGTTTCATCAGATTAAACTTCCATAGATTTATCAGAAAATCTAGAATATAGATCTCGCTCTTCTTCAAACTGTCTTTGTCACATTTTCTTAGTACGATAAAACCGTGTACCCATAATTCTAGAATCTGAAAATTTGTAGTCAGAGTAGCAATCTTCGGAGCCTTGTCGTCTTCCAGTCCGAGAGTTTCCAATGAGTTTTCCTTATTGAAGCTTCCTTCTAAATCTGGTAAAACATGAGAAATGAACTCGGATTCTCCTTCATAGGTCAGCCCTACCAAGCTAGTTGCCTTGACATAAGAAAGCTTATAAGTCTTTCCATAAGACTTGAACGAAAATTTTTCCCTACCATCTTCCTTAAAGAAGGAAACTGTCTCATAGAACTCTACAAGAAACTCCAAATATACTTCATCTTGATTCCCAGGCTTAGACACAGAAACATCTTCCCATTTGTTAAGCTTTAAGTTCTTGGATATAAGAGAATCATACTTGTTGAAGAAATCAGGATGAACCGACCTTTCTCTATATACTAACCACTTGGAAATCAGCTTGGAGGAAGACATGTCTTGAGAGGCTGCTTCCACAGACATTAGGATCTTATGATTTCTGAGAAGTTCGTAATGGAGAATGCTGAGGATCGGAACGGCCTTAAAATGGAGAGGCAGAGCTTCGGGATGCTGGAGATTGAAAACCTGATGTGGGATGACCATTTGGGGTCCCCTTTATATAGGCAACGATATGACGGTTCATCTTCCTCGGTTGATCGAATGGTTGTAAAAAAACTCAGATCAGAACTGACGGTTGAAAACCAATTCTCACGAAAACTTGGATCCGATCTTTTGAGGTTTTTATTAAAACAAGGATTTAAGAAAACTTATAAACTGAAAACAAAATATAAGAAAATACCAGCAAGTAAAGTATGATTACGAAAACTTGAGTAAGGAAATCATACCTTTCGGATTTTCTTATGAGGATTATTCGTAATGGGTAACATTATTTTTTTTAAAAACTACGAAAAATATTTACTACGAAAAGACATAGTTCACAAAACTCACTATGAAAAACAAACTCAGTACGAAAAGGATAATAAAAAACAAAAAAACATTATTAGGATTTCACTACGAAAATTTCATTACATGAATTTCAGTATGAGAATGTCATTACAAGAATTTTAGTACAAGAATGTCCTTGTGAAAGTCTCAATATGGAAATCTTACTACAAAAGTCTCAGTACGAAAATCCCATTCCGAACTTTTTAGTATGAAATTTTTAAACTCATTTTAAAAATAAAGAAATTAACAAGCATATGTACTCCCCCTATGAAAATGAGTTTATTACTGTAAGGAGAATAGTTCAACAAGAAGTTAATGAATAATTATTACCTTATATTTATCATTCCTAACTTTTTTTAATGTATTCAAATCTATCATAAGGCAAAGATTTTGTGAAAATATCAAAAATTTGATCTTGCGTTCCAATAAAATGAAGAATAATATCTTCTTTTAGTGTGTGATCCCTAAGAAAGTGATGCCTAATATCTATGTTCTTTGCACGAGAGTGATGTGCAGGGTTCTTACTTAGGGAAATGGCACTTCTGTTATCACACAAAATTTTAGTTTTAGTAAAACTGAAGCCATTGTCTGTGAGTGTGTGTTGCATCCACAACACTTGAGCACAACAACTTCCAGCTGCTACATATTCAGCTTCAGCAGTGGAAAGTGCTATAGAATGTTGCTTCTTGAAAGACCAAGAAACTAGTGAATCTCCTAAGAAATGACATGTTCCAGATGTACTTTTTCCATCCATTCTACATCCACAAAAGTCAGCATCAGAAAATCTTTTTAGAACAAAAATCATTTCCAGAAGTATGAAATAATCCTAGATCCATGGTTCCCTTAAGGTAGCGAAAAATTATTTTACTTCCTTTAAGTGAGATTCCTTAGGATTGGATTAATATATTGCACATAATCATACTAAAAACATTAAGTCTGGTTGACTAGCTGTTAATTAAAATAAACTTCCTATCATACCTCTAAAATATGTTTGATCTACTGGTTTCCCAGCTTCATCAAGATCTAAAGAGTTTGAGGTACCGATGGGAGTACTTACTCTTAGTGTTGTCATAACCATACATTTTAATAATATCTGTAATATACCTATGTTGATATATATAGATTCCTTCTGGTTTTTGAGAAATTTGAAAACCAAGGAAAAATGTTAACTCACCCATCATACTCATTTCAAACTCAGATTTCATTAGACTTGAAAAAAAGTCAGTTAAGGATTGCTGAGTTGAACCAAATATGATGTCATCAACATAAATTTGAACAGTCAAACCATTTTTCTTATCTTTCTTTATAAAAAGGGTTGGATCTGCATTTCCCTTAACATAGTTATTTTGAAGAAAAAATCTTGTGAGTCTATCATACCATGCTCGTGGGGCTTTTTTAAGACCATACAGAGCTTTGGTAAGTCTAAAAACATAATCAGGATGTTTTGTATCTTCAAAACCAGGAGGTTGTTCAACAAAAACTTCCTCTTGGACATAACCATTTAGAAAATCACATTTCAAATCCATTTGAAAAAGTTTAAAATTAAAGAATGCTGCAAAGGCAAGTAGAATATGGATAGATTCAAGTCTAGCTACTGGAGCATAGGTTTCTTCATAGTCTATTCCTTCTTGCTGATTATAGCCTTTAGCAACAAGTCTAGCTTTATTTCTTACTATGACTCCATTTTCATCAAATTTTTTTCTGAAGACCCACTTTACACCAATAACAGAAGTTTCCTTAGGTCTTTCAACCAAATTCCAGACTTTATTCCTTTCAAATTCATTTAGTTCATCTTGCATGGCTTTGATCCAATCATCATCACCTAAAGCTTCATCAGTGCTTTTTGGTTCTAATTGGGAAAGAAATGCTGGATTTTCTACTTCATTTCTTAAGGAACTTCTAGTCCTTACCGGTTTATTTACATCACCAATGATACTATCACTGGGATGATTCTTAAGAAACACCTGATTTGGGTTTTGTAAAAACTGTTCATCAACATAGGGTAGAAAGTCTTCTGGGGTAAATAATTCAGAAGTATCTTCTTGAACATTTTCCTTATCAGAAGGATCTTCTATCAAGGGTTTACAATTAGTTTTTGAAAACACATCCAAGGATGTAGGTTGGGATGGTTTAAAAACAAAAGGATCAAACTCATCAAATTTTACATGTACTGTTTCTTCAACAGTACAAGTATTTTTATTGAAAACTTTAAATGCCTTAGAAGTTGTGGAATAACCTAAGAAAATTCCTTCATCGGATTTTGGTGCGAATTTATGTAAATTATCCTTAGTATTCAGAATGAATACCTTGCAACCAAAAACCTTGAAGTAGGAAAGTCTTGGTTTTTTACCATTCCATAACTCATAAGGAGTTTTATTAAGAAAAGGTCTAATCAAAACTCGATTTATAGTATAGCAAGCAGTACTTATAGCTTTAACCCAGAAATGTCTAGCTATAGAATATTCAATCATCATGGTTCTAGTTATCTCTTGAAGAATTATAATTCTTCTCTCAACTACACCATTTTGTTGTGGAGTTCTAGGTGCTGAAAAATTGTGAGTAATGCCTTTCCTACTACAAAAAGTTTCAAAATCAGAATTTTGAAATTCTCCTCCATGATCACTATGAATATTTTTCAATGGAAGTTTTTTCTCATTTTTAACTTGTGCTCTAAAACTTTTGAAATAAGAAAAAGTTTCACACTTCTTTGCTAGAAAATAAACCCAAGTAAATCTAGTGTAATCATCAACTAGAAAAAACACATAGTATTTGCCTCCAATACTTCCAGTTTGTATTGGACCAAAAAGATCCATGTTCACCAACTGTAATGCATCAGTCATCGAGACTTCACCGATTGATTTAAAACTAGATTTATGTTGCTTGTCATATTGACAAGGATCACAAACTTTAGAAAAATCAAATCCAAGCTCCGATACATCCTTAACTAGTTTATTCTTAGAGAGTTTACATAAGTTCATAAGGTTACAGTGTCCAAGTCTTCTATTCCATAACCAAGAATGATCTTTCATTGCACATAGGCAAGGTAAATCTTGGCTCCTGAGGTCTTCTAAATTTAAGGTGTAAACATTCTCATGCCTATTGGCTGAGAGAATAAATTCTTTATTAGAATTTTGAACTAAGCACTTATCATTCCTAAAATTCACAAGGTAACCTTCATCACATAACTGACTTATGCTAATGAGGTTGTTCTTAGGACCCTTAACAAAAAGAACATTTGAAATAAATGTTTTACCTAGAAGAACAATATTACCAATACCAACAATTTCTCCCGTAGAATTATCTCTGAAAGTTACCTTTCCTCCTTTCGTTTTAATAATCTTTTCAAAATATCTTTCGTTACCAGTCATGTGCCGGGAACATCCACTATCCATGTACCATGTGTTGTTGCTGGTACTCTCTTTATTTTCCTGAAATCAAGAAGATAATTATACTTTCGGAATCCAAACTTGTTTTGATCTGAGATTTCTAGATAACAAAATTTTTGGTACCCACATCTTCTTAGAGAAATAAGCTTTGTGAAATCCTAGAGATTGGGTTTTGTTTAAGGAGAAATTCTTTGCCCAGTGACCACCACATTGACACTTGTTACAAAATGGGGAACTTTGAGGAACAAAGTAATTGTTACTAATAGTTGGTTTTGCATGGGTATAACCAAATCCGGATTTATTTCTTAAAGGTCGTATTTGGGAATACATTTTATCAAAATTTTCTTTACCATGGGTAAAGTTTGATAAACACTTCTTTAAGGAAAAAAATTTGGACTTGTGTTTTATAACCATGTTTTTATCTTCAAAATCATTAGATTTATAACTAGAGCTAGGCTCGAAAACATTTTTCTTAGAAATTACTTTTTCTAACTATTTAGAAAGTTTGTTCTTTTCAGAATTTACTTCCTAAAGATTTTTCGAAATACTTTCAAAATCATCATTTTTTCTACCAAGATCTTTAGAAAGATCTGATATCTCTTTTGTAAGAATATTATTCCTAGAGTTTTCCTTATCATGTTTATTATTGAGTTTAGAATTATCAATTTCAAGAAGTTCAGAAAACCTAGAAACTTCTTCATAAGTAGGTAAAGTATTTTCTTCATTAGAAGAGGATTATTCATCAGAAGAGGATTCTTCATCTGAAGAGTTATAGTACTTACTATCATTAAAATTTAAAGATACACTGGTCAATGATTCAGTATTTTGTACCTTAGCCATAAAACAATGATTGTCAATAGGTAGTCTGGCTATAAGACCAAGATTCTTCTTCCCTGAAGATTCATAATCAGAAGATTCATCTGAAGAGTCACCACCACTGGAAATCCATGTGTCATTAGCTTTCAGGACTTTCTTAGCTTTGGCTTTATAATACTTCTTTATGTTCTTGTCTGAATGCCTTTCTTTCCTTTCTTTATTTTTGAGCAAAGGGCAATCTGGTCTAATATGTCCAGCTCTAAGCATAGCTCTCCTGGTCCCAATCACTTTAGAAGTTCCAAAGTGTGTAACTTCTAGCTTCTTCCAGATACAATTAGCTTGTTCACAAGAATAAATTTGGATATATATATTTCTAGTCATTGAACAAATTAAAGTATTGTGTACCTTATAATTGAGTTGATACTCTTGATTTTCCTGGTTAGTGAAAGTTCTAACTTCCTTATCGGGAATTTTATAATCTCCAGTAAGCATAACAAAGTTGTCCACTCCAATATTGATAACAAAAGTCTTCATTCGATCTCTCCAGTACTCATAGTCATTACCATCAAAGATTGGTGGTCTTGTAGGATTTAGATTATCAATGGAACAAACATTGACTCCTTCCATACTTAAAATAACCTTGGATACACAAACTTGTTAGAAGAAAAAGTTTGTAACCACAAATTTCAGAATGACAAATTTCGGAATGAAAAAGTGAGTAAGAAAAAATTATACGTGAGTATGAGTATTTCAGAGACCTGCTCTGATACCAATTGTAGGATCGAAATAATGATGTAGATTCTCAATATACAAGAGGGGGGGTGAATTGTACACTTTAAAAATTCCTTTGGAACCTTTAAAGTTAGTTATGGATAACTATGTTTTCCTTAGACAAGGAAAATCTAGGTTTAACAAAGTTAAACATAAGAAAATTCACAACACCTCTGACACCAATTGAAAAATCGGAATAATGAATGAAGTTATAAACTTCAAGTTCTATGTACTTTCTTAAAACTAGAAAGAGATTCCGAAAGTAGGTTCCGGAAATATGGATCCGGAAATTAAAACTTAACTAAAGATTACAATATGAGATTCTACCTTAAAGCGTATATAATCTAAATGAAACAGAGTACAAGTAGGGAATTATAAGAATGTTATACTTTCCTTACAATACAATGTGCAGCGGAAACAAACAAGTAGTAAAACTACAAGTAACAAGATATAAGTCTTTTAACCCAAAGAGAAGAGTATCCAACAAACTTGGATAAAGGTCCCTTGATTTATACTTTCAAGAAAGTCTGTCTTACCCACACTAGGGTAAGCCCTCGATACGAAGATCGAAATCTCTGTCTTACTATCCCCGTAAGCCCTCAACTTCAAGGTAGTTGGAACATCTGTCTTCCTCAGTAATGAAGCCCTCGAACTTCAAGGTAGTCGGCACCTCTGTCTTCCTATCACCGGAAGTCCTCGAATGTAATCACCAACATTCGGAGTCGCATGAAGCAAAAACTGAACGAGCGGTTCAGTACGCACAAGGCATGAAAAACATTCTCTCTCTAGAAATCACTTTAGCAGTGTGTGGTCTATAGATCGATCAACTTCATTCTTATATTTTAGCTCTTTCAAATGAGCTCCTATTTATAGGCAAGGTCGACCTCCTTTCCAATGGTCATATTTTCCTTAAAAATCGTAGGGATCTGTACACGTGTAACTTAACCAACGGTGAGTTTATAATATAATAGACGACATCGTTTTATAACAAAACAAGTGTAACAGAAAGTAAGACATTGTTTCAAGTCTAACACAAAAGTTCTAAGTGATGGTTCGAAGTGTAAACAAAATGTCAAAGAGTAGAAAAATTATAAAAGTGTAAGCAAAATGAATGTTCGGAGTCTAACAAAAAATAATATTCGGAGTCTAAATAAATTCGAAGTGTATAAGGCAAAGATAATCAGATTCAGTTTAACAGGTGAATTCGGAATGAGAATTCAGAATGAGAATTCATCATCAGAATTCGTAATGACAATTCGTCATCAGAATTCGTAATGAGAATTCGGAATGAGAATTCATCATCAGAATTCATAATGAGAATTCATCATCAGAATTCGTAATGAGAATTCATAATTAGGATTCGTCATTAGATTTCGATGTCGAACTTCATGAGAGTTCGTATCCAGAATTCGGAGTAGAACTTTATCAGATTTCATATCCAGAATTCGGAGTGGAACTTTATTACAGTTCTCATCCAGAATTCGGAGCCTAAAACAGAATGCTTCATATCAAAGTTTTAAATGATTCCGAGAATATAGAAATGAATCTGATTCTTATACTTAAGATATATATGGATATAGATAATGAAAATATGATAAGGATACTTTTCCTTACAAAAGCTATTTTTCTTACAAAATCAATTTTCCTTATAAAAGCGATTTTCCTTATAAAAGTGAATTTCATTATAAAATCGATTTTCCTTAAAGATAAGGTGTTTTTGATTTTCTAAACAATAAGGAATAGAAAAGTCATAAGGAAAACCTTATTGACTCAAAATTTTTCTCATTAAACCATAGCCTAATGTATCTCATATATGTTATTCCCACCTAAAACAAGGACTATAATTATTCCAATACCTATGGATCAAGATCATCATGACCCTCTAAGGCCTCATCTTGACCCTCAAGGGCATCATTTTGTTCACACTCCTACAGCACCAAAATATTTTCCTCATAATGCTCTACTAGAGCCTATCTAGGTGGAATGGAAATAAATACTAATACAATGGTAAAAAACCATAACAACATATATATATATATATACACACAAATATATCATAGAGAGGGAAAATCTATAAGAGGCATCACATCTCACCGCCCTTACACTCCCCTACAACACCATGTCCCATGAAATCTGACCTCATATCCCCTTTTCTTATCCATATTATAGTCAAGTATCAAGTATAATCCAGCCTCATGGGCCCTTGGATACCCCCATCAGACTCAAGAATTGCATATAATCTATAATTAAGTCCCCTTTCCTACCCCCATCTCATTTATCCATCACATACCATATATCAATGTAGGGAAATTGAGTAGAATTCCACCAAAGAGGTTATACATGAAAATATTTTTATCTTCTTTTTTGACACATTAAACAACTCAACCCATATATTTTTCCTTGACTACCCTTATCTATGGCAGGTCAATGTATCACATTAATATAAAATTACTTATAATTTCATATTTATTTCATTAGAACCACATGCCTAGGTTGGTTGAGTAGAATTCCACCAAAAGAGGTTAAGTAGGAAAACACTATTTATCTTCTTTGTTGAAACATTAAACAACCCAACCCCTCTTAGTGAAATCTAGGTTCCCAATGATGTTTACCATAAAAACACATCATATGAGCCTAAGTTTTTTCCATGATGCATAAAAAAATCACCATTTTCATGTTAGGATAATGGTCAAAATCTGTATAATAGATAACCATCACATCTAAGTGCACCACTAAAGGTGGAAATCAAGTTCACTATAAAAGTCCAAATCCAAACTTCATTTTTCCGACCCTAGAAACATGGTCTTCCCCCCATGAATGGGGCTTATGGTGCCCAAACTTGATCTCGACAACCAGTTCCAACTATATCCTAGTCTCTAATCTACCATATCCCAAATAGTAAGACTAGATAATAAAACTCATCTGATTCCATTTGTAGTTCCCCAACCCAAAATCTACTTAAAATGATTCTCTAGTCCAATTTGACACTAGGACATTGGTGGGCTTCCCCGTATGCCAAAGGGTTTCGACTAGAATCAAGGGTCTAATGAGGTGATTGTGTGGATATTATACCATTTAGTGGTTATAATGATAATGGTCCACATGTATTTAGCATATTTCAAGAATACCACAATAGCAAAAGAAAAAATATTAGTACAAGGGAATCATATACAATGACAGAAGAATAAATAAATGTGCCCAAACATACCATTTTTAGAAAACACATAACATAGAAGGTCATGCATTATAGTAGACAAAGAATGTCACTTATGGTTGATTGTCATAATATACAAATATAATAATCATGCTAAAAACAAAATGTAAACTAATGTTAATGCAGAGGATCCATCGTGGTCTACTTCCATCCATTCCATGCTAAGAATAATAAATCAATCACTAGAATCCCACTCTGTGTCCTGAGTCTATACTTGATCTCAAAATCATTAAGTCTAAATGCATCATGAAGGGGCCATTTGGGTATGAGGATAAATCTTACTATGATACCACTAACATGTTCTTGTCTTACATCCATGATAAATCTAGGTGTATTCTAAAAGTAAGTAGAAATCGAAAGCGTGCCCATTTAATATTATACCCGATCAACATATGCTCAATAAACATAATTGATCATTTTACCTTCTTTTTCCAATGATGGAAATCTCAAAATATGTGCCTCCAATTATATATATGGTATACAATACATATATCTATAAATATAATTTTAGTGGTGAGTATCCATGGATTATTTCCCAGGGCATATCCTAACCAAATAAACCCAGGTGAACCCTCTACTTCCACCTAAAATATATCATTGACACAACATTCCCTCAATCATAAAATAAAAAATCCAAATGACATTCCCAAACATGTATTTTTTCCCTTGAACCTCATCATATAAAATCATTGTCGACTTGAAGCCTTACGTCCCGAGGCAGGGTGATATTTGTCCTCCAAATAAAAGACAATGTCATCTCAACCGATGATGTCTTGAGGAATAACAATATTCATCCCCGAAATATCATAGCCCAATGTCATTAAGTATCATGGTAAGTCTCAGACCCCAACCAATGGTCTTGACACCATCAATTGATGATCCATCACCACCCATGTGGATTTTGACGATGGGCACCCCCAGCACATCATATGCTCAACACCATCACCTTACTCACATAATCTATGGGGGCCACCAACCATAATGAGTGGCCAACACCACCTCATTCTGAATCCAAACTATGCGAACACAACTCCAATAGAATGTCAGCCACAAAATGGTTAGTGGAAATAACCAAACAACCTAATCCATGTGTTTTTAACACCTCCTGCCCCTTTGACCATGTCACTAATCCCAATGGTCAACAATATCTCAAATCAAAAGGGTTATTCCCTCATCTTGAAGAAATTTCCATCCCAAACTGAAGAACCCGATGCCTCAAACTATGATCATCGTCACTAATGTATCTCATGACTTGCCTAACATGATGAACTATGACCCCTAAGTCCAGGTGATCATCATCACCTTAATCCTCAAACTAATCTTGTAACATTTCTATAAAACCATGAAATTGAGTATAAACAATTTAGTTAATTTAAAATAACCCACCCAACCTGACCTACATAAGTAATCAAATCCATTAATCTTGATTCCAACATTTAAACAGGATAAGGCATTCCCAATGACATACTTTCAAGTCAATTTATTAATTTAAAATAAATGAATTAATTTATTAGGGTCTCGCTCAGACTACCCTCACAGGTGTATAAAGAACACACCCCTAAAACACCTTCAAAATCAAAGAGAAAGTAAGGAACAACCTTCCTTGTACTAGAAGGTGCTCGGTCATCTAATATTGGCCTCTAACTTGAGAAAAATTATAAGAAAATAGAATTTTATATTAAATCCCTCAAAATAGGGTAAATGAGATCACATGGAATTACTATTCTATTTTGATATATAAAAATACAAGTGAAGCTAGTTGATCGAAGGCCTTGCCAATACGAATCCATAACCACCTGTGGATCAAATATTTCAGTCCATACGAAGATGTTGGCTCAAAGACTATTGGGAGGGAAAAGGAGGACTCCCTATTCTATGTGTGTGGGTGAAAAACGAAAATAAGAAGAAATACCATATAAGGAGGGTGGGGAAAATGCGATTTTTTCCACTGTAAAGAACTGAATGATTTGGCTAACCATGTACTAATTATGCACTTCCCTATACCCAATCATCACACGATCAAGACCTAGGTGCATGGATTTACAAACCATGAAAAAAACATGAATAATCCCTCTATTGAAAACTAAAAAGGTTCTCACATGGTCGTCTGCCCCCATCTGAAAGGTTTGAAAAACAGTGTTCTTTGAAACTAGAGGGTCGAACGACTACTCCTAGGAGGACACATGGTTTTTCTAAACCATTCACCACTATCGGTGCATCCCAAGACTTATTTTATGTGTCCTTCCACACCTAAAACTCTCACAAAACCCTAGGCACTTTACAGGCCTTAAATACCATCTAAAAAAAGGCCTTATGTTAGTAAAACTCTTTCAATTAGGTTTCTAAGATTAGGAAAAGTGTTATTCCAACCACCAAACACAAAAATTCAAACATTTTAAGGAATTTAAACTCGATCAAAAACTTAAGGTGTTTCAATATTTCTCTTATCATAGTACTTGGTTTTACTCTTTTTATCTTACTTTATCTTGAAAATATAATACTTGGAAAATTATTTATCTTCCTTGGTGGAACTTGATACAATATCCTCATATGATGAAAATGTTTGAGATAAAAATTCCCTTTTAGGGTTTGGCTTCATCCCATCAAATAAATAACCAATTGTTCTTTCTAAATTACATTTTTTTATAGCATGAATTATTAACCTTATAAAATTGGCCTCTTACTCAATGATATTTTCCTTTTCCATTTTCCTTATATTTTATAATTGCATCTCTATATCATCCCATTTTTAAGGAGGAAATTATTTTATGGATAATATCACATTAATATTCGTACATTTACTACTCTTTATCTATTCTACCTCCTTAGTGTTTTGAATCAATGACCGATATTAATTAGAATCTCCATTTTATTGAAAACCCACCATAATAACCTTATTCATTTCACCACTTCTCAAAGTGAGAAATATTTTCTCAAGGTACATTATGCATTTCTCTTCTACCAATGGGTTAGTGGTTCCATTAAATGGTGTAGGTTGTTGTGACGTGAAGATAACCAAAATTCATAAATTGTGTTATAGATCAACAGGTTTCTTTATAAGGGAGACATTATTGGTCATAATCTTACATTGATAGCATAATATAGTTATAATATTCTCACCTCCAACTCCATCCTCCTTGTATTTCTCAAAAGGTAAATCCCTATATGGATTACAGGTGTTGATATAGTTTCCATTCCTTCCATTATTCTGAATTTATTAAAAAAATGTAATACACATAATTATCTCCTAAAAATATGAGTATTGAATCACAGTATACAATTTCAATACATGTAAAATATTCTTGAAAAAATGAATATATTAAGGGTTATTCATAATGTTTTTGTTATCTAACTATTTTCCTCTATATATAGATTCAAAGGATTCCACTAAACATGATTATATACCCATTATAAAACCCCCTAGTCTGATAGCAATGATTTTTTGGTTACCTTAATACATTGGTACGAAATACAATAGAACACATAACACAATTTCCAATAGATTAATATTATTTTGAGACTAGATAAACAAATTTCTCGCACATTACATTTGGAAACATAAAATTAAACATTTAAATTCAGTGGGTACTTTATTATTACTTCTATAAAATACATAAAATTATTCAAAGTTCTCTTATGGATTCCCTAAAAAAATAGAAAAAATATTGGGGTGACCTCAAATGATCAGTAAGTGGTATCTTACAACAAAAACAATCATGTAATAAATAAGGCATGAAAAATACGAAACAAATAAATATTAATCAAGTATTCCAAAAAAACTATTTACATGTGTATGGAATATATCCATGGATAACATAGAAATAAAAATAATCACATGGAAAATAATAAATGATTTTATAGTGATGGAATTCATAATGTAATACATCTTAATTTTTCAAATGAAGACTCATGCCAAGATATCATATATAAATAGGTAAGATATATTCCAAATATCCAAGACAGTTTGTCTCATGAAACCTAACAATGCATCAGGGGATCTTCTATCACAAAATATGTCTAATTAATTCATCATATGAAAGGAATTAATAATCAATACAATAAATAATCAATATTCCTTAGTAAGTATTAAACAAAAGTATTGAAATATTATGTATATGAAATTTCAATATTCTCTAGTCAAAAAATAGAATAACTTTCTTAGAAAGAACCCTTCCAAATGACCCATAAATACTAATGGGTTTTCTATTATGTAAATATTTTAAAGTGAAATATATAAATTGTATAAATTATATATAATATATCCATAATGTTAATTAATAAGGAAATGAAGAGTCAAGATTGTGTCAAAAGAGAGATGAAGAGTGATTAGGAACATAAGACTTACAAACAAGGTGATGTATGAGCTATAAATTCATATGGGAGAAAATAAGACAAAAAATTCAATATAAATTTATGTAATATAGTATGGAAAAGCCCTTTTGACTAGAACATGAGTCATATAATATAAAAAAAATACTTGAAAATAATGATGTTTTGGAAAGAAAACCATTATACTTATATTAATTTTTATTTTAAAATGAAAATTCTCAAACCAATGGGAATAATTGTTTCTCTATAAAATAATGTAAATTTGAAAATAAATATTTATTAATAAAATTGTATATAAATATGGTAAATTACATTCAAATAGAGAAGATTAAAAATGATCATAACTCGATGAATGATAATTGAGTTAAGAATCCCCTTACCTCAAGTCATGAGTTACCTCATAAATATCTTATCCTCTTGGATAATAAAATAAGTCTCATTAATATATTATTTTATAACATTATTCACATGTATTTTATTTTATACTAATAATTTATATTTATTTATTACAATATTATTACTTATTTTTAGTTAATATTGATCATCAGTCCTTAGTCAATTCAACCATGCCTTGTTTGATTAAGTATAATGATTTCAGTGATCATTACAAGTTAATGATTTCATAATCTATAAAATATTTAATTTAATATAATATAATTTCAATATGGGTTTTGAAGTTCTAGGTTCATTCTATATTAATTTTAGGTATGGTACTCGAAGATAAGATATATAACATGCTTGTTTCGGTAATTTTTACCAAATAAAAGTTATATTAAAATTGAGTTTAATTTTTATGTTACTATTACATAATAAAAAAACATTAATTCAATATTAATATCAAATATCACTGTTAATGAAGTTTCAATAACCATCCAAGATAAAAATGTATATCATCGTCCATGTAGCTTGTCAAAACAACCCAAAAAAAGAACATGTATAACCAATGGATGAGTATGGTTGTGAAGTCATTTGACATTATTATCATAATTATAGAAGTATAATGATACTATTTATATATTATTAAATAGATAAATAATATTTTAGAATAGTTTTATTAATAATATAAATGAAAAATAATTATAAGAATTTATTACATATAAAAGAGAAATCAAATCATTTCTTGGAAGCCTTCCTAGTATTAAAGGAATTATAGGATCCTTTTGAGAATAGAATCAAACCAAAGTGGGAGAGTATTATTAGGAAAATAAATGATATAGAGTTTGGAGGGTAATTAAAATTTTATTTGTGTCATTTAAGGGGTGGTTTAGGGGTCCTTTTATAAGTGTGGGAGTGACATTTTTGTAAATACTTATTTTTTTAAAATGAAAGGAAATTTGTATTGAAGTAAAGTGGATCCAAAACTAAAAATTAAGGGAGATAAGATGATTGTAGGTTGATAAATCCATCATTCACTTATTTAAATATGTTTTGTTCTGGTATTTTGAGGGCTTATCTCTTAATTTAACCCGTTAACCTTGTTTTAGCCTTTATTGGGGTGACTAATTGTTATCTTTTGTAACTGGTTTTTATGACTATAAATGAAATTCACATTATTACCTAATTTTTAAACTATAATTAAAAATATTAAATCCATTTTACTTTATTAATTTTCTAAATTTTGTAAAAGTTAATTTTAATAAAAATACTTAGATTTCCGGAAATATAATTTTTAGAAAAAGATTTTTTTTAATCATAAAATTGAGTTTTTATTTATTGAGGCCAAATAATATCAATAGTATATATTTTATTAGGTTTTGATTAAAAATTTAAGTTTATTTTATTTTCAAATCAATCCAAAATGAAATGGAATCTTATGAATACTTTATTAAATAAAATGGATGAAAAATATATTTGATTAGAATTAAATAGAACTTATGAACCAAAAATTAAAACATTGGTTTATAAATTAAACTTATTATATTTAAAGGAATTATTTTACTCCTTAAATACATATTTGTTCGAGAAATAGTATTCATAAATTTTTCATTCATGATTATATCATTATGATTCCATAAAAGATATTTTTTTAATTTGTATTTTGTACTATTTAACTAAAAATCAAACATATGTGAAAAATCTTAAAAATAAATCCTAAGATAGTCTCGACATGATGAATCCAAAAATGAGTTATATTTTATCAAACTAAAATCCTAAAATTTAGAATTATAACTCTTTAATAAATTAATGAATATAAACTCTTTTTATTATACTGTAATGATGAAGTAATAAAATGTGCATTGTGAAATATATTTTGGGATATAGTCTATATATGATATATAAAAATCTCAGGTATTATATATAGATCTACTAATACAATTTCCACCTTGATCCCCTACAAAATTATCATTTTATATATAATACACAACACATGAGGGTAAAATTATCATGTGTGGGTGATTTTAAACATACCCTATAGAACACCCAAAAATAAAAGGGGAGATATGAAAGACCATTATACTCAAAACCACACACAAGGTAAGCATAATCTAGATATTCTTTAAGGATATATAACTAGAGACATAGGAAAATCCCACTCTTCACACCCCATATAATCAAAGATTATATACCATAATAAATTCCAAGGGAACGAAAATACCCAACATTACAAACCCCACATAACCTATCAAAATATATAATAGGGGATTTACACTTCAACAAGTTATATGTGTTGATTAAGGGAGTACTGACCTTGGTGGAGGAGTTGTACCACAACAATCAAGCCTTGTCAAATGTGGGAGAACCCAACTCTATATATAGGTATGAGTGCCCTAGAATTGGGTTGATCTGAAAAATATCAATTGTGTCGAGGGAATGATCATTATCGGGACCAATTAAGTACTAACCACATGCCCCAAGTATGTGGATTACAAAACTCTAAATAGTATATGAGGGACATGTCCCTTATTATTTTCACTTATCCCGGGGTGTACCAAACCCTATGTATGCTCTGAATGTCACTTATAAACCCATTCATCATCCCTATTTTAAAAAATAACTTCATCAACACAAAACACTATAAAAGTGGATTTATGTTGATAAATGGATAATATTATAGTTTTTTTAGAAAAAATTATAATGATAGAAAATTTATTCCCTAGAATCTAATATATGGTGAAAGCTTTGTGAAAAAATTCAATGTAAGAAAATGTGTAACCACAAGAAACACATTAGGGTGAACCATGTGGTAAAAAAAATTGATGAGGAGTTGTTAATAATGAGTCACATTGATTAAGTACGTGTGTTTCATCCCCAGTTAGGTTGGGTTGGGTAGAATAGACCTAGTCCACTGCTCTGCACAACTATGTGGATGATCTACCTAATGAGGCAACCATCCCACTGGTCAAGGTCATGCCTCATGTGTCACCTGAGAGGGAGGGGGAAGGAAGGATGGTTATCATTCCCCCCCAAGTTGGGTTAGGATATAACACCCAACCCACTACCAGAGAAAGCCTAAGTACTTGGCCAGCCTAGCTAGTCACCATGTGTCACCTGAGCTACGAAGGGGTCAGGACTTTCTACACTCTATAGTGGTGCAATGCCACAATCATGTTGGGCTGCCATAAATATAGTGGCATGTTTTCTATCAACTTGTTAATGATCATATTCATATGGGTAGAACCATAGTTTAACTTTGCCTCTTTTTCCTCTCCACCATGAGTCTTTGTCATCTGCACTTCTAGCCACTGCCCAACCTCACATCACTAGGGTAGTTACCACCTTTGACTAGGGTATAAGAAATATCACCTTCATTGTCCTATTTTTATACCTATTTATATTCAAAACCACATATTATCCTTCTTCTAACACACCTTTTCCACTACATCATTTCCTCTAACTACCACTAGGGTTGGTAACCATCATTCATGAGATGGAGTGAGGGGAGATGGAGAGAGGGGTTGATAAAAGATGGTCGAGAACTGAGGATCCATCTATCCATCATCTGTAGTCAGTGGTTAGTGTCTCACTAAGGGTTTACACAATATAGTAAGGGGGAGGATTTGATTACTATGACTTTTTCAGTCACCCATCCTCAATCCACCATCAAACTCAACCATCAATTTTTATACAGACACCATAAATAAACATTAAAAAAATCAATGAAAAGGTATAGGTATTTATGAGAAAAATGATTCATGAATTAAAATTTAGTAAGAAACTCATGGATAATGGATAATAATCAAATCAATGGGCCATGCCTCAATTTGGGATCAAATTTAGGTGAATTATGTGTTTATACCAAACTCCAAAAAACCTTCCTCAAAGAAAACACTTTTTGATCCATTACTCTAAAGATATCTTTCTAATTTTTCATTTTACCCATTTATTATCCCTAATTAGAATATTTTTGTCATGAATATATAGGTTATTTCCTCGGTTTCATGGTATTATTAAGAAAATACACCATATTCATCAAGTCTAGGTCTTGAAATGAAATCTTTAATTACACCACCTCTCGGGTACACCCCCAACCCTGAGTCAAATTATGGTGATGTATTTACCATATGGAGATTTGTTTAAGAGATATTGATTATTATTTATGATCACACACACACAGACAAACAATTATTATATTATATTTAATATTATATACTTGGGAAACCATGCCACCATTTAAATAAAAATGGCTCACTGGGAACCTCATAAAATATTATTTCAAAATTACTAAGGTTTAATTAAAGAAATAAGATTTATATAGTAGTGACTGGGTAAAATTGATCAAATAAGTTTAGAGGGGCCACTTGAGTAAAAAGAAAGGTATTCACTCCGGTTGATGTGCAAGGTGAATGTGGGTCCCATAGTAAAACCTAGGGTATAGGAGAAACATCCATAGACTAAAGGGGGCATGGTTGAAATTCCCATCCTACACCAAATATTTATTAAAGTGTTTATGTCACCCAATTATTTATTTAAGACCCAGCTAAAATGATCTCTTATAAATGTGATGTGTATAAAACCTTTATATTACATAAATTCACCCATCTTCATCTCTGTACATAGTTTTTTATCTAAAAATAACATGTTGGTGTTCATGAAGATTGGATGTGCTAATCCTAGAGTTATTATCTCTCTTATTTACTCTACTAATACCCTATATTATTTTTCACAAAATTTTAATCTAAATGGTCTATTTATAGGAAAGAGAGCCTTTTTTGTTTATCCTTCATCTGGGAATTCACTCATCCATAAATATGGAATGCTCATAGATACCATTAGGGCTCACGCTCATCCTATATAAGAGTGGGCACTAAATTTGATCAATGTGTATTCCTAGAATCCACTAGGTTATGCACTAAACTTTGAGTATGTAAAATAAATTTCTTTCTACAAAAAAATAATTAAACTCCTATTTATACTTAATATAAAGGTGTTCACTAATTTTTACATTCCTACAAATTCCATTCATCATAATTAGATCTATTTGGTACAAAAAATGGATTGAATTATAAGGAAAACAAAGGGAACTTAGTGATTTTTTTGGTTTGGTGCCAAGATTTTAAGCAAATAGTCATTCTTGTCCATTTAAATAAAGGGAACCTCCACTATAATAGTTCTCTACTCAACTTACTGAATCCTGTTGAATTATCTATCTATTTTCTCCCAAGTTTTATGATAATGCTCATATTATTTTATATAAGACATGTTAAAGATCTATTCTACAATGACCTCAATTAACATGGATGATAAAAAGGTGTGGAATGAAAAAAAATTATTTAGTTTACCAAAATTTCATGTTCTTTACTTCCATACTGGGATATATGCTTCCTTAAGAAACATTTTACCATTTTTCTATAATTCAACAGGTCATTAAATATGATATTTATAGAAATAGTGTCTTGTAATTTATATATTTCTTTTATTAGTGTGGGAGAGAAATAATACAAGAGATGATTAGTGATAGTGGCCTGAAAAATCATTATTATAACCCTAAACTTTAGGTTCTTACACACGCCCAGTGGTAATGCCTTTGACTTTTTCTAGGGTACATCACGTCAAAAATAGTGGTAGATTATGTGGGGGCCATAATTCTCATCTTTATCATTGATATCAAGTATATAATCCTTGATATATATCTTTATGAGTGAAATTATACAAATATTACTCCTCATTTCCTTATTCATTATCATTATTATGTTTTGAAGCATTAGAACTGATGTGAATTTCATGGCAATTGAGTCTTACTCTATATCTGTGATGTATAAAGTCTTATAAACTTTGTATTAATTGTCAAGGGAGTGGGAATATTAAATCCTTATTGTTTAATATTTAAAGGTAATTATGGATTTTTATCCCTTGTGATACTCCTATCAAAATTCCTTATAATGTTAAATTAGTATATTTCCCTTATTATGTGATTCTAAGGGAATTTCCTCTATCTTTAACTAAACATTACCCAAGTAGAGGATTTATCCTAAGAACTATCTATGAAGCTACCCCTAGCCTAGTGAACACTAAATTTCATAGAGTGTTTATAGTAGTTACTTGTGAATCTTTATGATTTTTTGATAACATAATGGTAATTATGGTGATAAGAATGTCCCAAACCCGATGTGTTAGGGTTTCCTCTATGATGTTGTACCTACAGTCATATCTCTTCTTTTATTATATGATCATATTTTGATGATATACAGATATAGTTCACCCTATGTTAGTCTAGGTAAAGAGGTTTCAACTAGAGAATATGGTCTTACCTTTATAGGTATCAACTAATTAGGACTAATTCCTATTTCCCTTTATTTATAAACCTAGATAATAAGTCTGTTGATTGCTCAATATCATCATACAAGATGATTGGTATTTCCATACATTGGATTTGGATTGTAAATTGTAGTGATAACATTACAACCCAACTCATATGATTAATCTTATCAATATATGACAAGGGGAGAATATAGTAACCAAAATACTCACTAACCTCAAATACACGTATAAGTGTAAAACTTTTTAATATTTTGGTGAATCACCTTACGTCTACTAGGGTAATCCCATTGGAGGTGCCCGCATTTTTTTCTAGATTTGTGTATCCATGCTACTAAGAGGGATGCAAGGTCTACAAGGTGACATAAACCATATAATGACTTGAGATGATTATCATACCCCTATTTAGGTAAGTTTATACATCTAAATTGACTATATATATTCCATAACTATGAGAAAATACTTAGTATATGTTATTTTAAAATTTTCTTGAGAATAATATACTAAGATGTGATGAGGGGCCAATACATGACCAATATTTCATCATCATCCAATTCATCCTATATTTTTGGAAATCTTCCAAATCATAAATGGATTAATTATCAAGTTGATCCAAACACAGGGAAGGTTTCCTAATTATTTTATCAAGAGGGACTGGGATATTTTGATAATAATTGACTCTACGTAAGTTTAAAAATATTTATTATTCAATTATCATGATCCGAAATTTAACTCATCAACTGGTTGAAAGGAAGAATCATTACCACTGGTTGTTGATGGAATATCTCATATAGTGAGTTCTGATTTCAAAATCACCAATCAATAAGTAATGTGTTTTAAAATAATTATGATATGGTAGTAACTCTATGTTAGTTTGATGTATAATAACTTATAGTAAATCCTTAATGGGTTCTATGGATATAACCTAAAATGGTTTTTTTATATTTATTTCCATAGGGTTGGACTCCATGGTGGACTGATGTGTCGATGTGAGGTGGAACTCAATAATGTATACCACATGGAGGACCTAAAATTTTTCTTAAAGTTTCATCATGAGGAGGATAATTTATATGGGTTCCATGGGGAGGAATCTTATGTATATAGCTTTATCATTTCAATAAGAATGACCTTCATATTGCATTCAAATTCCATCATGTGGAGGGCCTCCATGACTACCTCTTTCTTTATTTCTATGAGAATTGATTCTATGTTAGATTAGTATTTCATTATGAGGAGGACCACCACGGAGGGATCCATTTGGATGACTGCTATGGTTTCTTTATTCATGATCATCATGATTAATAACTCTGTGGTGAGTTAATATTTCATCATGGGGGACCTATAAGATAGGTACCACAGGGGGCCTCCATGGTTACTGTATTTTTTATCAGCAAGGGGGAGACCTTCATGTATGTCATCTTGATCATCATATTGGGGAACTATATTAAGGGTTCCATGGAGAGGACCTCCATGTATGATACATTCTTTATTTACATACAGTGAACCTTTATGGTGGTTGTATATTTTGGCATAGGAAAGACCTCTATGTTGTGTACCATGGTTAGGACCTTCGTTGTTGATTTATTCTTCATTGATATCAGGAGGACCCATATATTTGGTTTCATGGGTAGGACCTCCTTGGATTCTTCTTTCTTTATTGTCAATATGGATAAAACCTCCGTGAAAGGAACCATGGGGAGTAATCCCATGGTTTTTAACTACATAATATATAAAATTGGGTGTACCCCTATATTGGATTAGATTCCCATCATGGAGAGGACCTTTATGGTGGGTACCATTGGGTGGACTTACATGAATAATGCATTTGTTGTAAACACAAAATGACCACCATGTCTATATTTTTTACTATCCTAGGGATGACCTCTATGGTAATTTATCAAGTTATTATAAGGAGGACATCGATAATGGGTAGATTTTTCCTCAATGGAGAGGAATCTTCTTATAGGATCACCAATTCTCATCCTAAAGATGGTTGGGGAATCTATTTTATGGTTATTTATAATTATGATTTAGTTTTTATTTGTATTTTTTAGTGAAATTTTATAGTAACTATGATGGAAGGAAAATTGATCATCTCTTAGGTGGAGGTAGATGATTTACCATGACATGATATCCTTATTAGCAACCATGTCTAGATAACTAGGTCAATGACCTACTTAGTAATTTCTTGATAAGTTGTATTTTTTTAGTGAAGGTGATGGGAATGATTTATTGGTGTCCCCCAAGAATATTCATGAGTAGTTAGTGGAACATATTAAATGTTCCCATCAACTTCTTCCAACTAGAATAGGTTAATGTTGTATTAATTTGGTGAGAGAATCCTAAAAGGGTTTAATGTCATAAATGGGTACACCTTCACTATGCTATATTTTTTATATTATATTTTTCTCCATGGATTCAACCCCTCAAGGTTCTGATAAGTGATTTCCAAGGTTGGAATTATGAAATCACGAATGTTCTCCTAAATCAACATGTTCACCATCTAGTAGTGAAAACATAGTGAAGATGAGAGTGTATTTTATCTCCTTGGATCTATGCCAATTTCAATGGTAGTGGAAAAAAAATAAGTATATAGTATAATCGTTGAACAATTCATTGAAACCCTAGTTACCATGTAGTTTCTTCAATGTTAGTTAGGGATCCAAATTTCATGTGGTCTTCTAAATATGTATAACAATTGGATTTTGTAGGAGATTTATAAAAAAATCATTGTATCATCACAAATAGATATGAATAATCAATATCTTTAAAAGATAAAGAACTAAATTAGATTCATCCATTATTTCACCATTCACCATATCACTGTTTGGGATGTGTAGGTATGATTTGGTCAAAACCAAGAGGATGGGATATTGACTTATCCCATATAGAATCTTATTATCTTTTCTGTGATTCTTCTATATTTAAGTATGTTTCTGAAATACTTCCCAACAACAATACTAATTAATTTTTCATAAAAGTAATTGATTGACCCTAATATATTTTGAAATAATATTTCATGAATATAATTATTATTATCTAGTAATTAATTTAGAGCAGGTATGTTGATCATTAATTAATCTATAATTTAAATCCATATATCACCGAATTTTATATTTTAACACCTTCTATGAAAGAACATGATTTTATAATGAGGTGAAAGGTTCCACAGTTTTTTGGGATTGGTCTTATATAGGGATTCCTAAATACCTCCTATGGGGGAATCAAAAACCATTTAGTTTGATGAAATATTTTCAAAAAATAAATCCAAGGCATGATATTTTGGAGAACAAGGGTATCAATTTTTGGATGATCAAAAAGGACAACATGCAGTTTAGATTCATATAACCAAGGCTTATTTCATTACTTCTCTATTTTTTTGATAATGACCAATGTTTTTCCTCATAAGGTAATGAAACCATGACCAATTTTATACCTTTTAGGGTCATGAATTGAGGAAAATTGTTGTACCTTTCAATTTCATGCAATTAGGGAAAATGATTCATATAGTTTATGGTAATATATACAATACTAGTGTTGTGAATATTAAAGTTATGCTTCTAGTAATAATGTGTCTCATAGTTAGAGGTCATATGTCCAAGACCACTATTAAAAAGGATTCTAGCGATTGATTAAGTGTAGGATTTATTCATGTTTGGTCCTATAATTAGGTGTTAGTATTTCAGCTTAGTAAGGGTATAAGTATTGCATCTTGTAAATTTTTTATAATATGAAATTAATGGTGTAATATAAGGGTGAAAACATTGGAAACTCAACTAATGGATAATTATAATGCTAAATGGCCTTAAAAGTAGTCCATATAGAAATATATTGAATGTTTAGATCTTACATCGGGGTTGAATTTTGGGAATTTAGATCTCCTTGAATAACCATGCTAGAAGAAAAGGATAATAGGTATGTCATGGTCTCCTTAGGATAAATTATATTCATTATCAATGGGATACATGATTGGTTGTGCTTTTATAGTCCATGGTAGAAAAAGGAATTTAAAGGGGTAGACATTTTATTTGTTTCAAGATTCCTAAAATAAAAGGAATACATAATCATATAGGCCACATGAATATGGAAAATAGACCAATCATGGGATTATATCTATATTAGTGAAGGGATGGGTGAAGAAAAAAAATTGGGGGTAGGATCTAATCAAAATAGATCCCCAAATGTGTTTTAGGGGATCATCTAATGATCATTGGTAGTGGGAAAACCCCTAAAAACCTAATCTATCTTCAAAGATATAATTGAAAGGTTTTGTAAAGAAACTACATACCTACATATACAAACCAGTAGAATCTATATCAATGGATTTTTAATGATGATTATCATGATTTAAAAAAATAGAATCTTACTAGGTTTAAGGGATTACACTGGCCAAAGTATCCTAGAAATATTCTTGAGTATTACCATACATTCCAAAGTGTGTTATTATCTTCTTAAAAAAACAAATGGCAGTGCAAGTGGAAGAGATATTTTTCTATGTCCACATACAAGAGGTAGTCTCCAATATGGGGAGGATCATATCCTTATATAGTATTTATTTATTTAATAAAAAATACCCCAATAATCAGCTTCCAACTCATTAGAGTCATCTGTTTTACACTTTTGGTGTGTTTTATTCAATGAACAACTCAATGAATTGTTTAATTTTGATGTTACCTTTATAAATCAATCACATATATTTTTAACTAAAGATAAAACTATAGGAAGGATCATTTGAATGCATCCATGCATTATCATAAATGCACACTCGCGTCATACTCTTGGATGATATCATATCATAGGTTGTGATATAAGAATTAGTATGCTTATATCACTTATTAATATCTATGGATATATTTAAATATGATATCCCTTTTATTTAGTGAATTTAAAATAATATATCACTTTGAAAAAAATCCTATATAGTCTTAATGAAAAACTTCACAACTATTCGGAATCCATACAAAACTCTTTTGGATACATTTTTATCAAAATCTTCTAATTTTAGAACAAAAAATTTGTCCCAAACTTAGTCCTTATCTTAATTCCTAACTATGTGACCTTTTGGACCTTAGTATCATTGAAAGAAGTTATGAGATCACAATTTTATATATATAAGAAAAGAGTGGCCTCTAACAAAGCTTTGATGCTACTCAAGTTATTAATGGGTCTAGTGAAGTCTTTATTAAACATAATCATATCTAATATGAACATATCCACCATAATATATGTCATATAAATTATATTTATACCTATATAATTCTTTTTCCCATAACATCAAGTGTACATTAGACATGGAACAATGATAATCTAGTATAGGTCATCTCATCCTTCATGATTCTATGAAAAAGATTGACCTGGTCAATGAATGCATCATGTATCATTTACCTATATGATGATTACATTACATACCCCATATTAAAGTAACTAAAAAAATTCATGTGACTCAACTAAGAATGTCCATGAATTTCTTTATTCTTATTCAATCATGGTTCAGATGTTATATCTCTTCATATGAGTGGAAAAATAACATCTTGTTCATGCTGCAACTAATGACATGATGAGCTACATACCAAGCCACCCCTTGATTATTTAAGTCACTAGGAATTGTATAATAATGGTATAAAAATATAAATGTTTTCAAACTCAGTATTTCTAAAACCTTAGTTAAAAATGGTTTATTTTTGGCATACACCCCTAAGAATATAGATGATTATTGTGACCCACCTTCTCAAAGATGACGGAAAAAATGGATGTAACATCCCAGGTAATTAAAGAATAAATAATTTTCATATTTATTAATATTTACGAATTAAATATTAATTTTAATTAAAAGGGGTTTCTACGTTCGATAGCGTACTTGGTACGCAACGATGAGTTTCTTTGAAAACTTACGTTGCACACAAGTAATAAAATAATATTATTTTAAATGTTAGTTAACGAGTAGCCGTTGTACTGGCGGGAATGGATAGAAATAACTAAAATATGATTATATATGTTTTTAAATGTTTTTACATTTACACAATAAAAGATAAAGGCTTAAAATACGGAAAGAGTTCAATTTTAGGCATTTATACCCTAATTTTCACGAAAGGTCCACTTATCACCTTTTGACGGAGAACCGTCATTAAATATAGTTTTGATCGATCTTATAAATTCTATTGGACCAAATATAACTCTTCTTTAGAATCGGGACATCAAAATTTACTTTGTGTAAATTTTTGGTACCTTTCTGATAAAGTTCATTTTTTTTATGAATAGTGTAAAATGTTGTATTTTAATTCAAACCCTCTTCTTAATCTAATTTATGTATATGATTAGATTATATTTTGAATTGTTTTTAAAGTGAAATTTGAAAATATTTTTACCATTAAATCCAATAGTGGTCGTTGGAATTAATTTCACTTTGAAATCGGACTTAAACTAGTGTCAATCTTTTGATACTTATTGTTTCATAAAAACACGCTATTTTCTCTGACAGTGGGAATTAATTATTAAACTAATTAATGTGACTTTTATGTTTTGAATTTTGTAAAATAGACTTCATTTTTGAATTCGTAATATCAAAAATATCTTAGGGTGAATTTTTGGTAATTTTCTGAAAAACTTCAATTTTTTATGAATAGTGAAACCACTAAGTGGTACTTATAAATACTGATTTTCCGTTTAAATGAAATTTTGCCATCATTGTGTTTTGAATTTCCAAAATCCGACATACATGGTTGTCATTAAGAAGTAAAATATGGTTCAATGAGATTAAAATAATTTTTTGGTGAATAGTAACTTATTAAGTTTTTAATCGCCATTAGTGGTAATTAGCGTAGTTTAAGGTATAAATAATGCTTTAATAACATGAAATGACCTAGACACATGTCCCAACCTTATTGGTTGTGTCATGGCCGACCAATACAAGCCATGGGTCAACTTGGGGACCCCATGGAGACACTTTGGTTGGGAAATGACATAAATAACTTTTTATTTAATGTAAAAGTAAAAATGACACAAACATGATATGTTTTACTAAAACAATTTTTACATGGGGTTATAAAGCTCCCATTTTTTATTATAAATAGTCATTGGAAAGCTAAAACGATTTCCTACATCATAGTTTTTTTTTATAATTTTTAGACACTAAATAAATTAAATTATTTATGACATCATGATGATGCAGCGATGACCTCATTATTTAACGATTTAAATAAAATGAAAAGATAATGTAAAATCTATGAACTACACATGTCCAAAACTTATTGGATGGGTGGATTTAGAACCCTTATCACCTTATCCACGAATTATATCAATGTGGGACCTTTTAAAACCGAAAAACATTTTCAAATAAAGTAATATTTCTTTACTTTCCAAAAGTGCCCCTCCTCTCCTCTTATAAAAGGCCCCCACCTCTACCTCATTTAACACACTACTCAAGCCTTTAGCTCGGCCAACCCCTGCCCATTTACTCTCTCCACATCCCTCTCCTCATCCTAGAGGATTCCCTTTGGGCATAATCCTTTCAAAGGAATCATTTAGGCTCAAATTAAAAGGAGTTACACTTTTAAAGGTAATTCATTCTCTCATGTTCATTTGTTTTATTTTGTTTCTCCAACCCCCTAAACTCTTTTTATTTACATATTTTGTAACAACACCAGTATCTTCAATATACTAGGATGTTGTTATAAGATTTATTAGAGCTACACTCTCACACAACTACATCAAATGGTTAAAGAACATACGGTTTCCGTGGATGGCGAAATTCTGCCTCCCGAAACGATGATTGTTCAATACTCATTTAACACATTGAAGGGTGGCCATTATGATGTCACTATTTTTATATATGATATATAATATGTTTACTTTTTCCTTTAAGCTTCTGTATTTTTCATTTTGGGCAATCCTTTATGGTTTCCATTATGGTTAAACACGATATCTTCATTTAAGGAAGTGCGGACTACCGCCCCTCAAAGTGATGTGATTCGTTAATGCCATATGTGGGACGTGTAAAGGATGGATTTAAAGTTATTATATATGATGTTATACTGGAATTATAATATAACTCTATATCATTATTATTTCTTTCCATTAAAGTATGAGATAGAAATGAAAGTAGCGTTCATGCGTACGTACGGCTTACCGTCTCCATGACCAGTGCATTTCATTTCTTACCTATAAATGATTATGTAATATTATAAATACATGTATATGCTGGATATATATGATATATATGATATCCAAATCAGGAATATCATTTTGGATATAATGAACCATTGACCACACGAACAACATGTAATTGTAAGAAGTTCACTTTCGACTTAAGAACCAAATATCGACAAAACAAACATTATTAACTTAAATGGTTACATAATGTTTATAACATGGAAATAAGTGATATAAAAGGAATAATGAACTCTAAAAAGGTTCTTAATTAAGTATAAATTAACTCAAGTTTATTATTCAGGACGTTAAAGAACGATTGAGTCAAGTCGGACCCGAGGTAAGGGACTTCGTCTCAATCTCCTTTCATTGAGGCATATTTCGTTTTATACACAACTTTCTTTTATACGGTGTATAAACCCCTTTGACTTTTACTTTTATACAAAAGGAATCTTTTTATACGAAGCTTTTTACTAAACGACAAAAAGGAATGTTTTTTTTAACGTACGCGGTGACAACGACTTTTTCCGCCGCCGCGAGTATTATTTGGTCTTTGGCTTTCTCAACAAGCCGTAATGTTTTTAGAATAAAATAAATACCATATACTCTTTTATGTATTTTGGTATTGAAAATGGTTTTGATAAAGGATTCTACGTTGTCAATATATTTATGATATATTGTGATTGAAATGTGGAAATGTTATCATTCCTTTATATTGGTTTTATGTTTTATGATTTTATATTGGTACTTGGACATTTTAACGGGTGGTTACGTTATAAACCATATGACGGGTGGTGCCGTGAATACCAGGACGGGTGGTTACATTATAACCTCCAATGCATTGGGTATGGAAGTCGGCCATATGGCTATTCCATTAAGTATGTTTAGAAATTGGCCGTATGGCTAATCCATTAAGTGATATGTGTGGAAGTCGACCGTATGGTTATTCCACTTAAGTATGTTTATGTCCCAAGTTACCTTTATATATTTTATGTGTTATTTATATGGGTTTTATGGTAATACTTTGGTTACAAAAAGGTAAGTAATGATACTTTATTCAGTAAAGAGTTTTTACTACTTCATGAAGGTGAAGGTATTACTTTGATAGAGTATATATGGTTTATTTGATGTTTGAAAAACTAACAGTTTTCATTCTTTCTGTATCCCTTACTGAGCTTTTTATGCTCATCCCAAGTTTTTTTGAAATGTTTTTCATAGGACTTAATGTAGAATAAGGTCAAGGATGGGATCAAGGGAATGTCATGCTATATAAAACATGGAACTAGACATGTTTCTTTCAAGAGTTTTTTTTATTATGGAAACTTAGTATAAGTGACTACTTTGTAATCTTTTGAGATGTAATAGTTATGTTCTAATTCTCTAAAACTCTAAACCTGAAAAGATCCTCAACGTGAATTATTCTTTTAATTCAATATTAAGTAAGGTTTAAGGTTGGGGCCTTATAATGGAAATATGGCATGCCCTTCATTCTTCAAGGAGAAGGAGATATAATGACCCCTATGTCACTCCTTCAATAGGCCATGGAGTGGAGACTATAACCAAGGTTATAGAATCTCACATAAAATGGAAGGCATTACCCTTTTTATAGAACAAGATTGGGATATAAGATGGTAAATCCCAGCAATTCCAAGGACAAAAGATAAGATTACATCCAAAAATCCATTCCAAAATGAATGTTCCAAATAAACTAATACAAAGTACAAGAAAAATATGAAGGGAAGTACCAAATGAAACGAATAACAGAAACAACAACTATCCCAACACCTGATCTAGTAATGTCTCGCATGATCCAAAAAGTACTCCTAGAAACCTGAAAGCATTTTTATTTTTTTAGGGTGACTATATAGGTATACTCAGTAGGGAAACCAAAATATCTCATGGAAAAGTGGGGAGAAATTCAAATTTCTCGTGAGAAAATAGAGCTAACTAAAACACCTAGCAAGGAAAATAATCCACCCAGCCTCACCAAAGAACACTCCCCAAATAATGCATGTTAGGTAAAATAATAGTAATATCACATCATTATTTGGGTACCCCGCACTGCTTTCCCACTAGTTATTTAGAACATCCTACTCATCATACCTCCCCAAAAATTCCCATTGCATCCACACTACCGCCCCCAACAATAACCATATGGGTTATCCTAACCACACTTTTACCCTGCTCACAAACACCTGGGACACCACAACTAAATATCCCTCCCCCAGACACAGGGGCCACCACAACCACACATCCCGCTCACAGACACATGGGCCATAATAGCCACAAATCCTGCTCATAGACACCTGGGCCTCATCGCGAAGACACTTGGGAAACCAACCTGCTAGCACAGACCTCGCCCAACCCACCACAACACAGCCTGACTAATGATTCATGGGAAATAATGAACCTCAAGATATCACAACCTTCCCAAAGGGGCGTTGGGATTCCTAGGAGAGGAAGAATAAAGGAGCTAATAGCCATCCAATCATAGTAATGTTGGTAAAAAACCTTCCCCCGTGAAATGGGGGTGTTCAGCATGAAGTTCTCAAAATAGCCGGGGTGTGTATAAGAAACAAAATAACTAAATTTTTATACATATAGGTAATCAATCACTCATCCCCACCTAAGGTTCCCGAAACCAACCACCAACCCCAAAATATCCACTATTGTTACTACTCTACATACACAAGAAAAAAAATACACAACCATAGATTAACCAATTTCTAGAAAGTAGTTCCCCATTATATATATTCTCGTTGTCATGTTCATGTGATTCTATTTAAATAATCCTTCACTACCAGGAAAATAAATAACTACAATCCAAAAAAACAATAGAATAGAAACAAACAAGTAGGAGTTTAAGAATTCACTCCTAGTTATCTTGTAATTAACAACATAAAAATGGGATCCTGTGATATATCTTGAATTAATGGAACCAAAACAATACCCAACCTACCAGGTCCAGAACATTTACTGTCGGCCCACACGGCCTTAGATTCACAAACCAAAAACCTCTCAACTAGAAATTCCATTCCAATCTACATCACCCCACAAAGAATCAAATAGAACAACCATACATATCTCCAAAATAGAGCATGGGGTTTTCAGATTTATCCAACACCATTCATTAAGTTCCTTCTTTCTGTTCGGTCAACCAGGGTGATGACACAAGGGTTCTTATTCATCAGACATCCATTTAATCAACCATTTTTACGTGATTAATCAATTTCCATGATAAAACTATTCAATCACAAGATTATCTAGAAAACATATCTTCATTAGTGTGCATGGAAGGACCACCAATGACCACATTTTTTAGTGGACATGAGCCCATAAAATTCAAATCATAAAAATAAAGGTAAAAATACAACAACCACATCATCTTCCCCACCCTCTCATTCTATAAAAGTCTTTTTATTATCTTAGTTAATGTTGGTTTCATCTATATCCCAAGGTAACATCATCATACCCACCCCACATGATTCACAGTAAAGAGAGATGAAGGATGAACCCCTACATAGAAGATCAAGGATCAAAGTTTTCTCTTTGCGCTAAGAATTGGGGTTGCGTAACAAGAAACTCCAAGAAGAACCAAACAGAAGGGATCTCTTGCAGGTATGAATCATCATTAGAAAAGAGACTCCATGTGAACCCAGAGGGAACAAAATAGACCGAGGAAGAAGAATTTAGTAGGATAAAAATCCCAATCCTAGTGTTACAGGATGTGGAATCTCGATTTTATGAAAAAGAAGATCATGGTTTGACCATGCAGCTAGGTGGTTGCATACATTGTAATTAATTGAGATTTAATAATTCCCTTGTAAATAGTCAGATATATCATAGCATGACTGGGAGTTGATAGGTTACATTTAAACTGATTAAAATGAATAATAGGGTGTGTAATTAGAAATGCGGAAAAGTGTGTGAAATTGATTAAAAGGGCATATGTTTTTGTAAGTCAAGGGTCATCCCACTCTTAGGGGATTTAAGATATCTTTTATTGGTATTAAAATGGTCATAAACTTCTTTAAAAGAGGTATTAAAACTTAAAAGAGACGTTATGGGATGGAAACTGGAAAGGAAACCCAACGCCCCATGGTCGCACCATTTGGGCGTGGCACCAATCGATGGCACCGATAGGTGACACCACGATAATACCCTACTATTGACACTGACACCCTCCTGACTCACTGATGGTGTCCAGGACACTTCAAACACTAGAATTTGGGAAAGTAATCAACTATGAGGGACTCGGCCATTACAATGATTGTATTAAATTTCATGGGATATTATTATCAGGTTACTATAAATATTAATTCTTCACTTATTGTCTCTTAATTCCAATAGATAAGTTCATCTTGGAATATCATCACAACCCATACTACTCCATGATTATCATTGGTTATGGACAACCCAAAGTGGTATTTTAAGGGGATATTATCATTTCAATATCCATTTAAAATAGATTTTATCACTCAATAGTGAATAATAAATGGTGATTGCCTTTATTATAATAGCATGATACATTATGAAACCATTACAATAATCTCTTAAGTATCAATTACCAAGATACACTACTTGAACTTCATGATTTTTATATGATAATAATTTCATGAATGGATCTATTTTATATTAACCTGTATCCACCCAACAGATCCTAACAGCACCCCTCTCAATGATATCTCACACATGATGGTATTTGGGAAGAATGTGTTCAGTCATTTGGTTAGACAGGGTTTCATTTTCCAAAATTATAGATTCATTGTTGGCAGAGTAAGTCTTGATCTATCTCCCAATACTAGGAACCACCTCTAGTTCATAGATGAACATCCTGATCCAAACAAATTTCATCACTACATATAATGTAGTGATATACGCTACCTATATTTTCATGTCTACTATGGTGTTTTTTGGAAATCATCCAATTGATAGGTCCACTATTCAGGGAAAACATGAAACTAAATTTTTATTTCCTATTACCTCTATATGATTGGAAACTCGCATTGGTGTAACCCTTTACAAGAACTCATCCTATCGTCTAAAAATTAGAACATATCTTTAGTCCATCTCAAGTAATTAATAATGTTCTTCATATTAATTCAATTTCTCTCATCATGATTGGATTGGTATCTACTTGTAATTATAATATCATAAGAATTATCTTATTGGGTACTCAACATGTCAAGCATGATAGAACCTATGGTAGATTCATAGTTAATTATATCTTCCATTTCTAACTCCTTATAATTATTATGAATCTTCCTCAGATTCATGTCACGTAACCCTAATAAAGAACCTGTTTGTAGTTCACCACACTAAACCTATTTGTCACATTACCTGTGTAAGTGTTCCCAATGACTAAAAATCCTCTTAGATCAATCTTTTCAGATCTTCATACCTATTTTATAGGTTGGTCTACTCTTTTCATTCATTAAAATTCATCTTTCCAGTCATATATTCATGGAGTAAAGTGTTAGGATTTCATTTTATATAATCAGTATATCTTCCACATACAATATCAAAAACACTTATACTCCCCTAGTAATATAAATGTATATATAAGAATCATCTATGCTTTTTATGAAAGCAGACTCTTTGATTACATCATCAGACTAGATGTTCTAACCAAAAAAAGTATTCTTTAATCTAGAAATGGACTATTGTAGCTTTCATTCCATAACAAACTCATTTCATGATTTAAAACCTTCATGATGTATTATATACACATCCACTACAAAAGTTTCATTAGTTAACCATTATATATATATCACAATCAAAATGAGTTGATAAAGATAAAAAAATCCAAATATTATTTATCATTCAAAAATATGAAAAGGTTTATTCATAGTCCATAACATAAATTTTCTTATAACCATTTAAAACCAAGTGAGCTTTATAGGTTGAAACTCTACGATCCATGTTAGTTTTCTTAATGAAAATACATTTTCAGTATACAGGTCTCACCCCATTATGTAAATCCACCATATTCCCAACATGGTTTGGGTATATGGAGCCTATTTAAAATTACATGAATTTTAAACATTTCTCATAATTATAACTATAAATATACTCTTGGTAGGTAGTAGGTTAATTATTTATAAACATTTCATTTTTTTATTTCCCATGATAAATCCATATCTCATGATTTATTGATAATTCATACCATTCCTTTAAGGTTCTTATATAACATGATTTGTTTCTTATTCAATAAATAATTACGGTATCATCCCAACCTCCACCTCAAGAACACTTCCTATTTCTATTATTAAACAAATATATGTTTAAATTTCCACCCACTATCTCCTTGTCTTATGTGTTCCTTCACAAGGAAGAAACCTTTTTGAGCCACAAGAACATTTTTTATTAGGATTATAGAAATAATGTGACATAGTTTCTTTATTATAACCAAAAAATTAGTATTTTTCAAATTTATAGTCATGGTTATTATAATACTAACATCATACAAATGTCTTTCATCCCCAAATATTTATATTATACATAATGGAACATTTCCTGGTTCATATATCATACATATTCTTTGTAAATTATTTATTTGTGACATGATTCAGTAGAAATGATAATTCCTTTTGTTCATAACCCCCAAATGAAATAGTAAGGTTACATTGACTGTTCATCAATTCAACCATTTCAAAAAAGACAGAATTCCTTCTCTCAGACACTCCATTCCATTGTGGTGTTCTAAGAGGAGTGAGTTGTGAAATAATTCGATAATCTTTTATATGATCAATGAATTCCTGGCTTCAGTATTCACCACCTTGATCTGATCATAGGATTTCAATAATCTTTCAATGTTGATTTTTTACTTCATTCTCAAACTCTTTAAACATAAAAATATATTCATGCTTATTTTACATCTGAAACACGTATCTGTACTAAATAAATTCATTAGTAAAGGGAAAATTTTAAACATCTACTTTATTGAGTACTAATCGGTCCACATACATCACACTGTGAGATCCAATAGTCTTCTATCCCTCTTAACTTTTCCACTAAAAGTTTTTTTTTTATCTTTTCTAATAAATAATATTTTTTAATTTTCAAATGATTAATAATCAAATTGATGTAATATTTTATCTCTATAGGGTCTATTTATGTATTTATTATTGATATTCACAACGTGGACATGATAAATATTGGTGGGATTAAAATGTACCCTAACTATATCATTCTAAATGATATATAATAGATTATTAATTTCCTAAAATGTATATATAGTTTAGTATATTCAAAATTCTATAAAATAACTCATTGTTATATATAGAACAACTCATACTATTAATAATGAATGAGAATCCCTTATTTTCCAAATAATATATAGAAATAAAATTTCTATTTAGGGTAGAAACATAATAACTGTTTTGAAATTATAATGCTAATTCACTTGGTAAAATCAGATCATAGGTGCTAAATTCTATTGATGTAACTCTTACTCTATTGCCTGCATAAATATTTTCTTTACTCTTTTTCAATTCCCTCGTATCTTTGAGTCTGTGTTTTTTATCACAAATATGTGATGCACACTTAGTATCCAATTATCAAGAGTCATAGTTTATGAAATTAATCTCTATTACATCTATTTACAAATACTCAAAATTCTTCACTTTGAGATCACTTCTCATCCGTAGATTCCAATTTTATATTGTCTTATAGTTCATACCTATGATTGACTCAATATGATTATCATGAATTAACTTATAACCAATAAAAAACATATTTTTGTGTGAGTATCATTTATTTTATGTGTTTTATGTGTTTATAATGGAACTATAATGAAATTAATCCAAAAAATGGATTTCCCATAAACCACATCAATTTACTAAGATAATGTCCATATTTTATCATGAATTATAGTGGTTTGAGCATGTAAATAATTAATGTCAATATTTGGTATACAAAAAAACAAGTATATCACATATGATTATTAGAAAGTTTATTTTATTGTTCTTATCACCTTCTTATGTTTTAATGATCATAGGAACTCTTTAAAGTGTATAATGATTTCATTTGAGTTTTTTGAAGTTATTTTATAAATGTGTTACACTTAGTTATTATTTGATCAAGATTACCTCTTGGTACAATCTTTAATGATATTTTAATAAGTAATGTTAATGTATTTATAGACTTTTTGATATCATAAAGGGAAGTTAGAAGACTAATTGAAGTCATTAACGTATGGTTGGAATTCCATGGTGGAGTTTTATGTGCCTCAGGTACCACCGGTTACACAATATAGATATATTGGATAGCTAGTGGTTTAGGTAGTAGATCTGCATTCCTCAAAAATCTACTAGACAACTCATGGAGGAACTCCACCTACTCGGTGGAAGAAAGCTGTTCCCAATGAGTTCTAGCATTCCATCTTTCAAGAAAGTGGAATTGGGAAGCTAGTCAGTATTGATGATCCAAAATATTATGAGTTGAATTAAATATTGGTCAAAAGGTCTCAAATGAACTCATTAAATCTATATCTTGATCTGAAACATCTTCATTACTCATGAAGGATGAAAATAAACTCTTTGGGCCATTTGGAAACTTAACTTCTCATCAAATTCACAATTCCAAGATGCTATAATCTGTTGGAACCAAGGATATTATATGTTGTAAATAGAGTATATTTGTTTTTTTTCAATCCACATTGTATGATCAGTAAGTTCTCAATGAAAGGGATCATATAGTTCAAGCATACAATATTATTGAAGGTGGCATCATTTCCTAGTTTTTTTCCAAAAAATTTGGACCAAAAATTAGAAAATAGATAAAATTGCTTTTTGGAAAAGGGAGTTGCACTCAGGATTAATGATGGTTTGGAAACTTTCTTGCAAGACATATTTTCGGATCTTTCCAACAAAATATGGAAAATTAATAAAGTTCATGCAATTTTAATTCTGTGTGAAATATGAGGTTGTGTGGAATAATCTTACGCACCCAATGTGACATCAAAAGGGGTTTTTGATGATCATAAATAATCTTATGCACACTGAAAAAGACATTTTTGAATCATTCACGTAGGTTTTTTTGAGACATATAAAGAGGCATCTCCCCCCATGGGAGACTTAAACATTTTTCAATGAAGATCTGGTTTCTCTTCCATGAGAAATATTTTTGCGTGAAAGAATTGTAAACAGTTGATCTTGCATGGAAGGTGTTCCTTTATTGTGAAAGGATCAAGTGAGCCCTTTGGTGTAGTTGCACAAAATATATGGTTGCATAGGATTTTGGGGTTTCTCGAAAGTCATCATTCATTAAAATTCCCAAATCCTGCATAAAAGATCAGGTGTTGCATGTAAGTGCAGTATTGAGCTTCTAACAGTTTTTGGATATCTAGTTTGTTCGATCAGTGCTTTGAAGTGAATAAATTCTTGAATTCTATGCAAGAAGTGTATTTTGATAGAAAGATACAAAGAATTCAATGAATGTTTTTGAATAGGACTTCAAGTCCATAAAATGAGTCAGAAGTTACCTAAGGCAGTGAGCTAGGGGGTTAATGGATGTGCTCTGAGGGAATAAGTGAGCTATCCATTAATTGTTGTAAAATAATTGTGCATGTAATAGAGTCACTATGACCGAAATTATTTATTCGATAACTAGTGAAGATTAGTTTATTTTTTTATGACCAACAAAATATCGGCATATGCTCCTTGTATGTAGCCCTTAGTAGTGAACCAAGAAAAAAAATTGTTGTCTTTTTGTATTTGAATGTTTGATTTGATCATACCCATCATATAGGTTTAATGAGTTCATACCAATGTGGGAACAAGATCCATCACTTTAAAATAAAAATTTGACACCATGATTCACCCCTCCCCACTCAAGGTGTCCTAAGGTCTCACAATTGGTATCTAAGAAAAGTTTTTTAATGTTAAATCTAACCTTTTTTGTCATGGATAATTCAGTTAATAATATAGGAGTCCCCCTATTTGATGGAAGTAACTTTTAGATTTGGAATAATATGATGATATCTCATCTAATATATCTTAGAATAGATATGATTTTTATTACTGAATAAGGATAACATGTCACTGATCCAATAAGGTTTTATATAACTGATACATATAGGGAAAATACTTGATGCCAATTCTAAAGTGCAGAATACTCTCACTAAGGCACTTTCTAATCAGATCTATCTAAAGGTGATGAGTTTTAGTTCAAAAAAATCTATCTAGGAAAAACTCATAAATAATTATCAAGTATATATTAATGTAAATGAGGATAAACTATATGTTTTTTACAACAAGTTTGATTATATGAAGATGAATCCTAATGAAAATGCATATTCCTTATTCAATTGAATTGCTGAAGTTATAGGATCAATTTGGGGGCTTGATGAAGAGATCAAAGACATCACCACTATGAAAAAGATTTTGAGATGTCTTCCACCTCTCTAAAATCCAAAATTGTCATACCTTAAAGAAAGGGACTTGTCTAAACTTTATCTGAATGAGATTTTAAGTATTCTAGTTGCCTATGAAATGAGAGTCAATCCAGATAACGTTACAACACGTGTCGTCAAGGAAATAGTGTTCAAATCCATGGAAAAATCATGATTTCTGGAGATAGTTTTAAGGAAAATAGTGAGGAAGATGAATTCCTTTCCCTATTTTCCAAGAATTTCTAGAGATTAAAAGGTAGATTTTATGTAAATATACCCTTTGTGTGTTTTTGTTGTGGTAAAGTTGGTAACACTGCTTCTTAGTGCTCATAGAAGTTTGATGATGATGAAGATGAAGCTGAAAACTCATTGAAGCCTCAGAAAATGTTTCCTCAAAAGGGAAACTTCAAATCCGGAAAGAAACTGTAGAAAAATAGTTTTTTCTATGAAGAATATGATGATGATAGTGAATTCCTTGATAAAGAAGAACTAGTGTTTAAATATGGAAACCAAACATCTATGATGGCTACCATGGAGAAGTTAAAACCATAAAAAGATAAATCTAGAGATCATCATTTGAGTGATGATACTGATCTAAAGTTACAATTTAAGGATTCTCTTGGTAAGATTGAGAATCAAAAAATATATGAAAAAAGTAGAGAGCAGTTATGGAGGAATAATTAAAATATCTTGATCATCTTGAGGCTACAATTGAACGACTAGAAGAAGTATTAAAAGTACAATAAAAACCCTTGAAATCATAGAAGATGTTATCGAACTAAATCTAAGGATTGAAGAATGGGAAAAGTTCATCAATGACCTCGCCACTATACTGGAAGAAAATACCAAGACTATTGAGGTTCTTGAAGAATAATTTTGTACTCTTAGGATTATGAATGAATGTGAATCAATTTCAAAATGAACAAGGATGAAAACATATTTTGGAAGGTTTTCATATGCTAACCTGTTGGAGAGATCAAAATGTGGTTCTAATGGAGTTGAAAATATTTTAAATGATCAATGTCCCACATGTATAGGATTTAGTGGAATCGGTTTTGAAAATAAAACATCAAATTCTACAAATAATGTGGGATAGAATAAAGGCAACATGATTGTTGTACATGTCGAAAAGTAACCCGAAGTAATGAAAAAAACCCTCAATTAAAATTGAAATAATAACTAAAAACTATCCTCAGGAATCCAGAAATGATAGTCATCCAAACTATTTTCCAAAGGATACTCGAGGAGGAATCAAAATGAGAAGACACTTCCAATTATGAAATTTCAATTATGTGGCTATCTAGGTCATACCATGTCATATTGTAAAGAGGCAAGGATCTATTTGAATGGGGAAGAGTTAGGATTTCAACAAAGGAGGAAAATTCATCTCATGCTTCTTATAGAAGAAATATTTTCTATGAATATTGTTTTAATGTCTATAGATTTTTACATAAATCTATGTATTACAGGTAGATTAATGGAAGGATAAATTCATTAAAAACATAGAAATAGGTCAATATTCTCTAACCATATAGTGTTGATGTTTCAAACAGGTTTTCTCCATTGGAAGAAGTGTATGAATATGTAGATTTTTTCATGAGGAAAAGAGATATGAAAGGCCATCTCTATCATTCACTAAATTTAATATTTTATGGAATTAAATAGGAAAAATGAAAAATCCAACCTTGTAGAAGTATCTCTCAAATCTATAATGAACAAGAACACTTTGATTATTGATACTGGTTTCTTATCCCATATAATGGAAAATGCGTACCAGTTAGAAAATGTTTTGAAAAAGGTTGATGGAACTGTAAGTTTTGGTAATGATGGTGCTTTAAATATAAAATGTAGTGGAAGTACTAAGATATATAATGGAGAGCTGAAGAAAACTAAAATTCTTTGTGTGGATGGTTTTCATTAAAAACTCCTTAGGGTGAGTCAACTCTTTGGATGATGAATTGTAGTGAATTTCAATCAAAAAGGCTGCACTATAAAGGGAAAGATGGTGAATTATATGATGAAAGTATGTAGAATGGATGGAAACTTATACCAGGTTGATACTAGAGAGAATATTTTCTATATAACTTTTGAAGATGAAAATGACTTGTGGAACCGGAGGTTGGGGAACATTAATCAAAAGGACATGTAAAATATATCTAAGATGAAGATATGTATGGATATCTCTAATCTAAAACAAGAATGGGAAAAGATGTGTGATTCTTACATATGAGGAAAGATGGTATGTAGTTCATATCGACCAAAGAATAAAAGGGCATTAAATCTTCTTGATCTCATCCACATAGAAATTTTTGGCCCAATAAATGTTGTTTGAATGCATAGAGATAGGTAATTTGTTCTTTTAATTGATTATTATAGTTGAATGTCTTGTGTGGTGGTTATACATAGTTAATGGAAAGTGCTTAACTACAAGAAAACTTATTACCAAATCACTGAGAATGATACTGGACGGACAATAGAAGTTCTAAGGTCAAACAATATAGGGGAATAAACATCCATTGAGTTTGAAAATTACATGGATAAGAATGGAATATAACATGAGGTGTCTTCTTTGAGAACCCACATAAAAATAAAGTTGTTGATCATATTAATTGATAGGCGAACAATATGGCCAGATTCATGTTCATTAAGAGTAATATCCCTTGACATTAATGTAAATAGGTTGTTTAGGAATAATTTTATATTTAAAATTGAACTGGGCTTTATTTGGGTGAAACTAAGACATTGTATGAGTTGTGGTGTGGAAGGAATCCCTCTTTGAAATATTTACATAGTTTTCAGAAGTAAATGATTTATTAGAAAAAAATAAGTAAATCAATGAAATTATGGTGATGCGGCGGATGAAGTATTATTCCATGAATATTAAGTGAATATAAAAGACTACAAACTCTTTAATAAGTGGCTCGATAATTTTTTGTAAAGAAGTGATGTGAATATCATTGAAGATAAGACCACAAATACCATGATGGTATGATATGCTGATGTGTATAAATATACAAAAGACAGTGGACATGGAACAAATTTAATTGTGGAAGTAGAGTAAGGGGTGAAACACATTCAGAAGTCACCACATAATGAGGATTTAAAGGAAGAATCAGAAAAGGAAATTATGGCAGAAGAAAATTCTTTCAAACCTCCTAGAAGAAATCGAAGAGCATTAATTCATGGTTCTAACATCATTGGGAATTTTACTACACCCATTCGAACAAGTAGAATGAGAAATAATTCAAAATATCCATTCTTATCAATTGTGGAACCATCCTCATTGGGAGAGGCTGCAAAGGATGAATCGTGGTTTGAAGTCATGAATGAAGAGTTGGACCAGATTTATAAGAACTAAACATGGGATCTATTCAAGAGACTCAAAGGTCACAATGTTATTTTTATGAAGTGGATTTTTAAGAAAAAATATAATGAGCACGGAAATGTGATCATAAAAAAGGAATGGTTGGTGTGAAAAGGATATTTATCTATTGAAGGTGTGGATGTTGAAGAGAAATTTTCTCCTATGGCTAGACTGGAGTCAATCATAATTTTTCATTCCATGTAAATTAAAAGAGGATAAAAATTGTATCAAATGGATGTAAAAACTACTTTCTTAAATGGTGTTCTTGAAGAAGAATTTTATATATAACAACCTGTGGGTTTTGTTCTTACAATGATGAAATGAAGGTATGCATAATAAAGAAATATCTCTATGGATTAAAGCAGTAACCATGGGTGTGGTACTTTCAGTTGGATTCTTATCTGAAAAAGATTGAATTCAAAAGAGGAGTTGTGGATCACAATCTCTATGTGAATAATTCTCAAAATCATCAGTTCATGGTACTGGTTTACATTGATGATATTATCTTCAGTGGTACCAGTTGGGGTCAATTGATGAATTTTCCAATCATAAGAAATTGGAATTAAAAATTTTTAGGACTGGTGAACTCAAGTACTTCTTGGGGATTGAAGTGATTCATAACAAATACGACAATTTAATTTATCAGGAAAATTATGCTAGAGAGTTGATGAAGAAGTTCAACATGAATGACTCCTAACCAATGTTGACTCTAATTTCAGTTGGAACTAATCTGGGAAAGTATTAGGATCGAACATCTATAGATCCAACAATGTATAGGAGAATAATTGGAAGATTATTATACTTAACAGTTACACAACTATATATTGTCTTTGCATCATTCTTAGTGGATAGTTTTCAGAGTAATACGAAGGAAGAACATATGGTAGTCGTGAAAAGAATCATGAGGTACATTCAAGGTACTTATAATTATGGAATATACTTTTCTATGGGAAGATATAGTGAACTATTAGTATATTCTGATGTTGATTGGCCTAGAGATATAGTGGACAGAAATCCCACAAGTGGTGGAGCATTATTTATTGTAAAAAATGTGTGGACTAATTATGTAAGAAATAAGAAATAACTTCTCTTAGTACAGTTGATGCTGATTATATCTTCACTACAATGTCATTCACTCAGTTACTATGGATGAAGAAATAACTAAAAAATATTTGTGAAGAAGTGAAACAGCCGATGGTGATTCACTATGATAACAAGTGCGCAGTTGATCTTACAAATAATCATGTTCATCATTTTTTTATGAAACACATTGAAATAATATAACACTTTATCCAAGAAAATGTTGAACATGGCATGATTAAAATAGATCATGATGGAACTAATGATCAAGTGGCTAACATACAAACCAATCCATTATTAGAATAGGTGTTTGATAGTCATACATTTAACCTCGGTGTTCAACCACCTCCCAGTGCATGTGGAGGTTACGAGTTATCCCCTCTCCCTAATTTTGTTAACTATTTTTGATCCATTTTTGGAAGTGATTCAGGTTTATGGGGGAGATACGATCTAGGGGAAGTGTGTTCTAAGCTCTATAATGTACAAATACTGGTATTTTGGTTTATTAAAAATGGGGGCGAAAGAATAAATTCAATGGTAAAAAGGGGGAGGTTGAAATTTTTTGCAGGGTTATAGGAGAATAGATAATAGAGAATTATGGGAATTTTGTGTTATGAGGAAATAGTTCTAGACATGTAATGCTTCTATGTCACAATGAGAATTTGATGTTAGGAGGAAACCATTCAGGGAATGTAATGCTTCTTTGACATGGTAAGTTAATATCTTTGACATCTTTAACCATTCCAAAATAGGGGAACCCAATTCAAGATTCCCCTCTTATTTTATACACCAAGAATTTCTCATGTATAATTAGAGTGTTGGCTGAGTTGATTCTTGCACATCATGTTTTGATAATGGACGGGGCTTTATTAAACTTATCTAGAGATTGCCAATAAACCCAAATGGGGAGATTGTTGTAAACAAGGCTTCGTTGTGTTGGAAATAGAGTAGGGTTTGTGTTTTTTATCACTGTAGATAAGAAGTTTAAGAAGTTTTCAAGGAATGGGATAATAGAGTTCACCAGAAAATAGTATTGAAGATGGCATCATTTCCAAGTATTTGCCAAATTTTTTGACCAAAAATTGGAAAATGGAGAAAATTGTTTTTGGAAAAGGATGTTTCTCAAAGGATTTAAGGTGCTTTGGAAACTTAATCACAAGGAATATTTTGGGATGTTTTCATCAAAATATGGAAAAAGGAAAAAATTGCATGATATATTTAAGTGTGTATGTAAGATGAGGTTGAGTGGCAGAGTCTTTTTCATCCAATGTGACGTCAAAAGGGGTTTTTCATGCTCATAAAAAATCTTATCTAGACAGAAAAAGATGCATCGAAAACTTTCACATATGGTCATCGAGAAATATAAATAGGTAGCTACCCTGATAGAAGACATAAGCAGTTTTCAATAATGATCCTGTTTCTTTTCTACGTGAAATGTTTTTATACAAAATAATTATAGCAAGTTAATCTTGCGTGAAAGGTTTTCCTTTATTCTGAAAAAGAACAAGTAAACCCTTCAGTGTAGTTTCATGAAAGATAAGGGTTACTTGGGAAATAGGGGTAGTGAAAAAGTCATCTTTCATGAAAAATCCAAAATCTTGTGCATAATATTAGGTGTTGCGTGCAAGTGAAGTGTTGAGCTTCTAATAGTTTTTGGATATAGGGTTTGTTTAATCAAAGATTTCAAGTGAATTAATTTTGTACTTCAATGAAAGAAGTGTCTTGTACTGGACAGAGACAAATACTTCAATGAAAATTTTTTGAAGAGACCTTGATGTTGATAAACTGAGTGAGACATCACCCAAGGCGGTGAGCTAGGTGGATTCAACTGAAGTTCTCTGAGGGACGTAGTGAGATATCCCTGAATTCTTGTAAGGGCGGTGTTCCTTTCATAGATTGAATATGGCCAAAAAAAAATCCATAGCTAGTGAAGATTAGTGGATTTTGATTTTACTGACACACTATCGGCGTATGCCCCTTAGATGCATCCCTTAGTGGTGAACCACGTAAAATTTATGTGTTATCTCTTTTCTTTTGAATGTTTTATTTGATCATACCCATCATACAGGTTTAAAATGTTGTTACCTACATGGTAATAAGATCCATCACATTAAAAGAAAAAGTTGACACCCTAATTCACCCATCCCCTCTCAGGGTGTCCTGGGGTCCCGCACAATCCTCATGTTTCTCATGTTTCTCTAAATCACTCTCAATTCCATAATGATCTCTATTTCAAATCAAGAGGGTGATCATATTTTAAAATTCTTCCCACTCCTACTTATTTTTTAGACTCTCCTAGTGATTTTTCTTATCTTTTTGTTATAATAGAGACCACTCCAAAACAATAATACTTATGTAAATCCTATCCCTCTTCATATCTCTTCTATTTTTGAGTTCATTTCATTTTAATGTGGGGGACCCCAGTTTCTTACCAAAACCAATAAAAGGAAATTTATTTCTTCTTTTGGAGGTTTGTATCCACAACCATTAAAAAATAGGGTTGATTATTTTCTAGTTTCATTCTATAGCCATATAAAAATCAAGGGAGTTTTTTTATCTTAGATATCATTAAATAAAATAGAATAACTCAATAGACCCACAAGAAATTGGATTATGAGACTTAGGGATTCACCAAAGAACATTAACCAAACTCCTTTATCAAATTGTGTAATTTATTTTATTAATAATCATTTTATCATGTTATTATAATTATTATTATACATCCATATACCAACATGCCTAGTCATTAGATTCAATAATCTCTTATTATTATATGATTTTTCATTTTATAAATATATATAGTTATTAAATTTCTATTTCTCTCTTTTTTACATAGATAAATTATTCTTTTTAATGTCTTCAATCATTTTAATTACCATAGAACTGTAAAAATACATTTTTAATCCTTAAGAATTTTTATTCTTTATGTACTTTTTAAAAGGATATTGACCCCCTAAAATTTACCATATTCTCACCTACATTTGGTGTCGTAGTATTCTTGAATTTTTTTCAAACTCTTTCAAAACCTCTTTTTTTCAAAAAAAACATAATCCTTTGTTCATGAAACATTCTTTTTCTAATGGTATTTTTCAAAACCCCCATAGTTCCCTTGAAGGACACTCTATGGGTCATGATACATTTTTTAATGGTTAAAATTATGGTTATTGGGATACATATATGTATAAATTTATTATAAAAAATGGTTACCTCATACGGAAGATAATTATTCATGGTTATACTCTTACTACTGAAAAAGAAGAAAAATGGACAACCAATGATATTTTTTCTTTTTAATTAGATGGTATAGAAATGAATAACATACATTTCGGTTAAGACCAAAATGAATTTAATAAACTTTATAAATGAAAAATGACTCATTAAATATATGAAATCATGAAATTAACTCATAAAGTAATGAAAAAATTCAAAGATACTAGATTGTATATGTTCAGAAAAGACTTTGAGAATTTTTTTATGTATTCTAATAAGTCAATTAGTAAAATATTTACTTGATTCATTGACATTTTTAATGGTCATAAGACTCTTTATGTTACTCTTTCTATAGTGACTTTAGTAAATAAAATAATTTGGGTTTTACAATGTAATTGGGAACCCAACATCACTACAATACAACAATATAAATACATAAAGAACATAGTGATTGAGGAACTCCTTAGTTATCATATGACATATGAGTTAACTATGATAATAAAAGTAGAATATGATGTAAATGATCTCAAAGAGACCAAAATGAAAATTGAATTCAAGGAAATCAATGATGAAACATCTAAAAGAAAGACTGAAGTTATTCATCTTTATAAGATGATGAACAAGTCCATAAGAAAGGAAAGATATTATCTATTATCTATAAGGGAAAATAAATAAATGTAATTTAATTGATTTAGTTGAAAAAATAATTTTCCATAAAGATGAATAGCCTCTTGAACAATAAATATTATAAATATAATAGGAGAAGTAATAAATCATGAAAACTATCAACCTGGAGTGCCATGGAAGATTTAATTTCCACATATGGATCAATAAATTAATGTCATAAGTGTCTCATGGTTGATATAAAGTTGTGTAACAATGTAAATTATGAATTTTATAATTCTTACTCTCTTACATATTCAACCTATTATTTATGTTATGAAGATCTTATTTATGATATTTATCAACTTAAAAATGGTTTTTGTAAAAAACCAAAATCTAATGATCTTAATGATTATAAAAGTTTTTTCTTTTTGAAAAAAGTTAAATTTTAAAAAAATGATGATCTGGTTTTAATACTAGAAGAACAATCACATATTGAAAATTTGGAATCTCAAATTAAAGGTCTTAAAATTAAAATTTCTCAATTCACCCATGGTGATCAATATAAAAATATTAATTTGTGATATCAGTGTCTTGTTAAAAGAAATTATGGAATTTTTTTCAAAATAATATTATTTTTTTTAGTATTCAAAAAAGATATTTTTGTAAAGGGAACTTCCTAAAATAATTTTTTTCAATTATTGTATAAAATTTGGGTATATAGTTTAGTAATGAAATTTTAAAAATGATAGATATGGTTGACCAAAGAGAATTTATATTTCCTCTCACATTTCTCGTGGAATAATTTTTTTATAGTCTACTTTGGTGTTCAAATTATTTAATAGCTAACATAAGTGGACCCAATATATGGGTACCAAAAGAAATTGTCTCTTAATATTTTTTAGAACTAAGGTCCAAAGAGAAATTTCCAAGAATCTACTTGTTTTATGGATAGTGGATTATTGAGGCACTTTGTGGTTATCCTTTTGAATCTAATCATCTCAAATAGATCAATGGATTATTTGTTACATTTAGAGATGATTCAAAAATTAAAATCACTACCATTGGTAAGACAGATTTATCTAACTATAATTTAATTAAATATGTTTTATTTGTTAGTGTATTGAATAATAATTTCATAACTATTAGTAAATTATGTTTTATTTGTTTTAAAATTAATTTTTTAAAAAAAACTTAATGTTTTTATTTCTAAAGTAAAACATTTATTTACCACATATCATTTAAAAAATATTTATATTATAGATTTAAAATATCAAAAAAAGTAAAACTTTTATGTATTTAAGTTTACACGATAATGAATCTTTGATTTGACATTGGTTCATGTGTTATTGTAACATTCACCCTTGATAAAATCAACTATAACTGACTAGTACAAGATTTAAATAAAATGTGTTTCAAAGATAACATACATTGTAAACCATGCCAACTTGGAAAGTGTAAAAAATCTTCCTTTAAATATATAAAGTAATTTCTCTCCTATAACACGTTTTTCTTGACCTTTTTTGTCCAAATAAGGTTTATAGTATTGGAATTAAATCATACACCTTTGTAATTATCGATGTTTATATGCTATTTTCATGGGTTTTATGCTTAGCTTGTAAAAATAAGGCTTTTAATGCATTTACAAACTTTAAAAGAAAATTGAAAAAAAATCTACAAAATCTTTTATCATAAAATTGAAAATGGTGGATAATTTTAAAACAATGGAATTGATCATTTTTCTACTTCTCAATGCAATCATCATTCATTATTTACTCTGAGAACACCTCAATATAATTCATTTTTCAGAAGATGAAATATGACCCACCATGAAATGTATATGAACCTCTTTAATGAGTTTAAACATCCTAAATTTTTTATGTTGAGGAAATAAACACCTATTTATTTATCTTTTATTGTTTTCTGATAAGACCTATCTTGGGAAAACTCTTTATGAGCTTTGGAAAGGAAAAATTCTTAAAGTTGGGTTTTATAGAGTTGTAAATTTTAAATGATTTTTTATTAATACCAAGGATAATATTAGAATTTTTAACCCTAAATAATATGATGGAATATTTCTTGGATACTAAAACTCAATTAAATCCTACCAAATATTCAATAATAGGACCAAGACCTTAGAATAGTCAATTCACATCATATTTTATGATAATCTTCCTAATCCTCATCCTCAAATTTATGATGATGTTAACCAAGATAGATTGGATGTAACTAAACCTCAATTTTATAAAGAAATTCAAGATTTTAAATATCCCCATTAATATCCTTTACCCTGGGAATTGGTTCAATCCAAAGACCATCCCTTTGATAATGTAATCAATGAATTACAATCTGGATCTCATATGAGAAGTTTAGTCTTAAATGAGGTCGAACATCAATATTTTCTCCATCACCGTGAAGCTAAATCTTATAATTATTTTATTAAGGATATTAATTAGATAATTTTATTGTAATATTATTTAAAAAAAATTAAAAGGAACAATTTTTGGGCACTCAGGGAATGACCCCATAATCATCTAATAATTAGCACTAAGTGGGTTTCTCAAAAAAAATCATAACGAAAAAGGAACTATCACTTGTGACAAGGATTGAATTGTTACTAAATGATATAATCAATAATAAATTGTTGATTAAGGTGACATGTTTTTGTTATTTTCTCAATAATAATCTTTTTGAATATTATTTCCATTCACCACTCATTTTAAAATTAAACTTTTTCAAAATGGATATCAAACGTTCTTTTGTAAATGGTTTTATTTATGAAATTTTTTTTGTGGATATACCATCCAATTTTGAAAATTATAATTTTCCAAATCCTATTTTCAAGTTATCCAAATCACTTTATGGTTTAAAATAATATCCTCGGGCTCAAAATGAAAGGTTAACTAAATTCATTTAATCAAATTATTTTAAAATAAGAAAAATGATTCACCCTTTTTCTAAAAACATTTTCAAATTATTTATTAATTTTAAAAATTTATATTTATGATGTTATTTTTTATCAGCTAAAGAAAAAATTTATAATAAATTTTCATATTTAATTAATAAATATTTTAATATTATTTTTATGGGTTAAATCAAATTATTCCTTGGTTTTCAAATTTCTTAAAATTCCATTAGTACTTTTCTAAACCAAAGTAAATACAATAATGAACATTTAATGATGTTTTTAATGTATCATGATAAACAAATTAAAACACACATGAGTATAACATGAATGATAACATTGGATGAATCTGGTAAAATAGTTGACAATAATATTCATAGAAGTATGTTTTGAAGTCTAATTTACCATACTGGGACCCATTTGAACATCATGTTTACTGTATATTGTTGTTCTTATTTTAAATAAAATAAAAAGGAATATCATTTCAAATATTAAAAATAATTTTTAGAACTTTGAAAGAAACTAATAATCTTGAATTATTTTATCCTAATTAAACTTATTCGGAATATTATTTTTCCTGTTGCTGATTTCAATGGATTCAAACTAGATGGTTGAAGTACTAGTGGTACTTTCCACTTCATAAGAAAACTAACTGCCTCATGGTGTAAAAAGAAGAAAAAATTTATTATTCTTTATTTGACCAAAGTGAAATATATATCCACTGGGAGTTGTTGTGAAAAAATTATATGGACAGAACATAATATCTTATACTTTGGGATAACATATAATTACATCCCAATCAAGTGTGAGAATTATAGTGTGATCAGTATATATAAAACCCTATGCAACACTCTTTCACCAAACACAATGATCTGACACATCATTTTATTCAAGATCAATTTCAAAAGGGTGATATCATTCTTAACATTGTCTTCACCAACGACTAATTTGCTAATATATTCACTAAACCCATTCCTCTTGATGGATTTGACTTTATTAAAGGTGGTTTGGTTTTTATTATCTTGTAATACTTCATATTATCATTTTAAGTCTTAAAAAATTTTCTATTTTCTTTACAAAATTTTCAAAATGAAATCCCAAAATAAAATTTTTCATAGTTATTTTTCAAAAAACTATTTCAAAACTTTTCAAAATTTTGGTAAATTCAAGTGAGTGTGATACTCCAATAGAAAATATTCTTTGTTTGGATACAAACATGTGGATGCATTTTTAGCATAGATATGCCTAGATTTTATTACCTTTAAAAGGGATAGTTGGATTTTTAATCTGATATTCACCATGGGAATGATTAGTGGGCCATTATAGTACACCTTATTTGACACCTCTAGTGAATTTTTTATGTTTTATTAATATAATATTTTCTAAAAATTAATAAATGAATTATTTTTCAATGTTAAAATGTTATTTTGATGTGATTTATTATTTTTAAATATATTTATTAATTATTGTTTTATTTATTTACTAATTTTTGTTTAATGAATCCACATAGTTATATTTCATTTTTTGAGGGGGATCTAATATTATTAATAAAAAAATGATCCTAGAAGAGTCACATTTTTATAAGTTTATTTTTAAAATTTTATTTAACTCTTAAGATTTATTGAAAACTTTTTTAAAATTTTATTTCTATCATGACATTATTTTTAATAAAAAAATTATCATGAGATTATATGAAAATATATCTTTCTAAATTTTTCTTTTTCCAAATTATCAAAACATTATTTTTATCTCTCTTTAAATATATTTAAGGATGTTAAATGTGGTTTTAAATTTTTTTTCTCTTATTTACTCTAATAGCATCTATGAATCCTTTTTGGAAATCTCAATGGGGGAGAAATATCGATATTTAGGGAAATATCTAGTCTCTGGAAAAGGTAATTATAGAACTACGGTCAAATATTTTGTTTTATTTATATTTTTTATGATGTAGAAATGAATAATATTATGGTTTGAAAATAATTTAATAAATATTATTCTTATTATTCTTATTATATTCTTGTTATATTATTATTATATTTTCTCTTTGAAAGTGTTTTATGTTCATCAAAAAGGGGGATACTCTTGTTCTTCTCACCATATTATGTTTTAATAAAAAAACACTCTTTAAAGTGTTTAATGATTCCATTTCAGTTTTTTAAAGTTATTTTATAAAAAAATTGATCATGTTTATTGGGGGATCATGATGACACATTATTAAAATCTGGAAATAACATTGAAGAAGTCAAGTTATATTCTTTATAGACTTATTGAGATCATAAAATGAAGTTAGGAGACCTATAGAAGGCATTTATGGAAGTTTTAAAGGCCATAGTGTATTTTCTTGGGTAGAATCCATCACCAGCTGTGTGTTATAGTGAAACCATCCAGTTGGAGGTGTGGATAGTAGCTCTACATTCTTTAGGACTCCACCATTAAACTGTTGGAGGAGCATTAGCTACCTAGTGGAAGCAAGTAGTACCCAGTGAATTCTAGTATGCCTATTGAATAGTCAGTGTAAATGGGTGGGTAGGCGGAAAAAATGATCAAAGATCATCTGAGGAGTATTAAAAGTTGGTCAAGAAATATCAACTTAGCTTGTTAAATCCCTGTCTGAGTCCAAAAAAATCGATAATCATAAAGGCTATAAATAGACCCTTTAGGAGGCTTGGAAACATACCTTCTCACCCAATTTATAATTCCCACATGCCACAATATTTAAATCACTCATGTTTATCCAAAGTGCTCACAATTCATAAATGATCTCTATAGAGACCCAAAGCATGACATACATGGACATTACATTAATTTTGTGGAATACGTAATACATAACAAAAACAAACACCCAAGGACCATAATAGTTTAGTGTCTTTGGAAATTCGGAACATAATCTTCTAATCATGGTGAAAGATCTTCAACATCTCCCATTTAGATATTACCTTTTTGTTTTCTTACCTAAAACCTTTCTTTATATGCTGGGGAAAATAAAACATATAAAGGGTGAGCGCAAATTCTTAGTAAGGGTAATCATGGAGAAAATAAAACACACCATATACATTTGAACTTAAAAAACATGAACATGAAGTTTAAACTTCAAAATATTAAGTTGTGAAATAAATCTTGGCAGTATGTAAGGTATAAATCATAAAGGAACATAAATCATGATAAAATAGCATGGGAATAAAACATGTAATTGTGTAAAACCATTAATCAAATGATATGATTTCCATAGTATCCAAGGAATTACTGCCAAGACCATCATAGTGGATAAAGTCCATTACTGAACCGGGTTTACTTGTCGTTCCAGCCATGTATTACTGAACCAGATTTACATTCCATTCCAGACATGTTTATCTCATGAGATATAAATATAAACCTAATTCATTGGAGGGATATATATGTCCCACCCATCTCATAATGAAACCATTCTTATGTGTGCCCCAAAATAAACATAAATCATTCATCGTAACCCAAAAAATAAAATAGGTTTCATAAATATCATCCCATCATAAAATAATCCATATAAAACAATGGATATAATTTCATCATAAACAAAATCAAAACATTTAAATAATAGGAACATTATACATGAAACATAACCATATTAAATAATGTAATCTTAGATGGAAAATAGTTTTGAATAAACACTTGAAATGAAATCTTGAGGAAAATAACCTTTCTTCTTCAAAATCATTTTCTTTTCTCAAAATGCCATTCAATTTTAAAGAAAATATTTTTTTTGGAAATAATCATAAAATATTTTAGAATAATATTCATGGAAATAATTTGTTATGAAACTGTAAAAAAAATATGTTCACGCCATATAAGTTAAAAAAACAATCTCCCCGTACTTTTTCCAGAAAAGTCAAAAAGTACCTCATATGGTAAACAAAAGAAAGATTCCTTCCATACCATGTGGTAAAAGTCAAAATAAGGAATAAATGACTTTAAACATACATGAAATAATAGTAAACAGTTTATGAAAACATTTGGAGAACACATGGAAAAGGATGATAAACATAACCCAAGTAAATACTTATGAATAAACAATCTCAGATAAGAACGAGGTTGGAATAATTAGCCCCTACCGTAGGTCCTATTTCTTTCGTACGTGTCAAAAACTTCTTTTTAGTGGGTTAAAAATATTATTAACTTGTAATAGAACCATAATAATATTTATGATATCATATATGATTCTCTTATGACTTTATATTACCCGTTCTTTTGTCAATTCCATGTTAAAGCAGCGTTTTGGGTAAAATTCTTTCATTCATCGTATGTGTTTTGACTTGTAATTATTCATATGATTACTTAGATAATGATTACATACTTCCATAATGTAAAAAAAGATTTATATATAATATATATTTGGAATATATATATACTAGATTGATAAATGGAATGAAATACACCGTTCATGGAGACGGTAGGTCGTATGTACGCATTAACGTTGTTTTTGTTTTCTTATTAAATTGAATGGAAGTAAATGAAATATATATATATATACATAAATCCAGTAGAATTACTATGTCATATATTTCATGATTACTTATTATATATACTTTATAATCATTCTTGAATGGTTAACATGGAGAATGAATCTCATCGTATCGTGGAGACGGTAATCTGTACGTACGCACGAGCGATGATATCATTCCCATAATTATTGAATGGAATTGGAGTGGATGATATAATATCTCATAATTAGAATCATGTTAAAATAAGAATATATAGTTATTATTTCCACAATTATACCCATCCAATTAAGGTGGTGGTGGAAAAATATATTACACCATAGCATGGAGATGATATTCCGTACGTACGCACGCGTGGTGATTTAGTCTTCCATAGGATGGATATAAGGTGAAAATAGAGTTGTTTCATATTTATAATAACATATCAGTATATTAGCTATACTTATGTTATTACTTTATAATGAAACAACTAAATAAGAGTATGTAGAAGAAGAAATAAATTTGAAAGAATCAGTCAAGGATATTACCTCTTCTTCGATGCGCCTCTTCTATACCTCCTCTTAGGGCACTAAAGTTGGTCTTTGAAGAAGACCAGGACCTATATTATTTTTCTAGTGAAGTGTAGAAGTTAAATGGACAGGTTTTTCCAATATTTAAGGATAAAAACTTTGTTAAGAATAGAGGGATGATGTTCCCTTTTATAAGAGAGGAGAGGGGCACTTTTGAAAACCTCTAAAATATTAATTTATAATAAACTCAAAACCCACCTAAAAACCTCCAAAAATGACTCAAATTAAAATATTAGATGAGATAGGGTTGTAATTAAATTATCAAATAAAATTTATACATGTTTGGAATTTATTTTAAACCTTATCAACTTGATTTATCCTTATTTAATCAATTTAATTTTATTTGTGGTAATAGTATTCTAAATTTTAAATTGTTATAAATAATTACTTATGTGTTGTAAATTGTCCATAGTTGGATAATTTATGATATTTTAGACCATATAAATTTCAATTTATAATTTTTAAATAATTTTGTGATTTTTAAACAATTTAATAATATGTTATTTTTATAAAATAAAAATAGCGTCAATTTTGTTACTATTCATTTATTTGAATTTAAATAAACTCCACATAGAGGATATATTCAAAAAAAATATTTAATAGATTCATAACATGTCATATGTATCTATATAATTATTGTAGCACATTAAATAGTTCATATAATATTTATTTTAGTATTTTTAAAACCTTTTATTTGATATTTCAATCAATAAAATCATTTACACATCACTATTATGTCATCATTAATGAAAATTATTTAATCCCTAAAAATTATAAATAAATTAACATGATGTAAATAATTATATTATATTTCTGTAGTCTATTTAATTTTTAAGTTTTATGAATTTTATCACTAAATTAAAATTATTACACTCGTAAGATATAAGAGAGTGACATGTTGTCACTTTCTTTGGTTTTAATAATAATTACATCATTTTTAGGGTCAAAAGTCCATGAAATGAATCTATTCTGACCCTTATGTGATATGGGTCTACTTTTATTCACCCAATATAATTTTGGCGGGTTTTAGTGTAATTTTATAATATTATGTTTACTGTTAATTGCCTGATTTACCTTTAAATGTGGTAAATAAAATTTACGGTAGTTACTATTCATAATGCCTAAAAAATAAAAATAGCCAATTAACATAATTTGGACTTGTTGATTCCAAATATTGAATCCATTTTTTCAAATTCAAATCACATAATATGTAGTAGTAAATTTAAAATTAATCCCGTTGTCAAAAAAATAGGTCTTTGTTCAAAACATTGCAAAAGATTGAAATGATTCTACCTGTGAATTCAATGTAAAGTTAATGATAATGACATAAATTATATTAAATGGTAAAAATATATTCTATTTATACTTTAAAACCACTAAATATTATTATTTAACCATATAAATTATCTTGATGACGAGAGTTGTTTTTAATTAAAATTTAGCGTATTTTTACTATTCATCAAAATATGAAAGATAAAAAAAAATAAAAAAAAATTATCAAAGTAAATTTTTATATCCCTATTACAATTAATAATTTTATTTTGTATAATTGAAATTATAAACGTGCCAAAACTAAGTTTAAAGTGGGTGCTCCATCAAAAGGAGGCAAAACAGCATCCTTTGAAAAATACTTATTTTACCCGAAAATTTTATTTTATTCTCATACCATTTTCTAGGATATGAGTTAGATGAATGATAATGTTTTAAAATTCTAAATTTTGTTAATACTATTCATAATGGCTACTTCATAACATTATATCATTGTTTATTGAAACCCGATATTGCGTACGACACACGCTATCGAGGAAGGTCACTCTTGCGTGCAACACAAGCCAAGAATAGTGTTGCGTATACGACAAGCTAATACGGTGTTGTGTATAACACAAGCTAATATTGGTGTGGAATATAACACAAGATATCAATAAATTAAAAATAATATTTCTCAAAAAATCTTAGGGTGTTACATTCTACCCCCCTTAAAATGAATTCCCCACTCGACATTTGTTAGGGTTATAAATTGATTACTAATTAAAAGTTTCATTCATAGAAAACCACATCGTAAAAAGGAATACTAAAACATAATTTTTAAAAATAAAGTGTGAAATATAACGGTTACACAAATTAACTCATCACTGGGTTTCCACATAAGGGAACATAGGTGAAAATATGGATATGGAAGAGAAATATAACAATAAAGTTCTGATAGAGAGTGGTAGAGAACATGGCTATAAAATATTAAACAATCACAAAGCCATAAATTTTTGATGATCTATGGTACCATCTGATTCATCGAATATGAGGGTACTAGGACAAAATTTTTGGTTTTCAAGATCATTTCCCTAAAGTTGATAAATATTTTCATAAGGAAAATACTTACTTGATTTTAGTGTAATATCATGGTTGGTCATTCCATGACCAATTTCCAATTCATCCCTTATTTAAAGAAATGAAGATGAATTTTTCATTCATGAAGTGTTAGCAGATCATGTGATGGAATGATGGGTCATTCCATCTATCTCAAACAAAAGGTTAGCAAAAGTTATTAAATATACATAAGTCCATCTATGGTGAGATTAACCATATATGATTCAAAAAATGGACTAATGTTATAACTATCATAACTTTTAATAAAATAAAACTAATTTCTAATAACCAGGGACTTCTTGTAGGCCAGTGATAGGCGATAAAGTCCTGCCACACTTCAGTTATGGGTTTGATTCCCGTAACCTTGTCTGATGCGATGGGTTGTCGCCCGTCCTATGGGTTGTCAGTTTTCTAAAACTATACCATTATAACATTCTAGAAAAAAAGTATTATCCATAAACAATACTATCTGATGTCTAACTTAATCCATTCCTTTCTTTAGGCTTATCCAAAATACTTCTTTCCAATCTTGTAGTATAAAGAAAAAGATTACTAGAGAGGTCATCTACCAAGCATGTAAATACAATCATCTATCCCCCATATATCATAATATATATCTTGTTGGTCACATTAGAAACATGTGAATAACTTAATCATGTATTCATGAAACATTAATTACCATAGAACCTTAGTGAAAACATAAATGCTGTCAAAAGTAATGTCTTTTCACGTACCAGAATCCCAAAAATTATATATACTCAAATCATGATATAACTTTGTCCATTTATTAGTCATGAGCTCATTAATACTATCAAACTTATTACGTTCTCCTTATCCCTTCATTATGCGCATATCATCTGCTTTCTAAAAATATCTGAATAGCCTTTCATGGTTACAGGTACCATTCGACATATACTTTCTAATACTTTAGGAAAAAAATTGTGTAACAATCCTTAGATGTTTCTTTATTCCATTGTACCATTAAATTACCTATACAACATTACTCTTGATTCAATCATCACATTACCTTCTTAAACCATTGATCAAGCTTCATCATTTTATTCCTCAACACTTCTTTCATCTCATATATCATTTGTAGTCTCTTCATCATCATCAACATAAATACTACCCATATGACCATTCTGATTCTCTTCATGAGATTTTCCCTTAGGGAATTGGTTTTCATAATGCCCATACATTCCACATTTAATTTTTTTTGATGTCTTAGAAATACCATTATCCTTGTCCATTGTGTTAACTGAACCCTTTCCTTTGAAATTATTGGCTTTGTGTCCTTCTTTTCCACACCCGAATAATCTTTTAGTTCCTTTGAAACATTATCCTTTATGTCTCTTCCCACATTATTTACATGAGGAAAATTGAACTTTATTTACTCTATGATCATCATGAAAATCCATCTTTCTCTTATTAGCTGAGTCAGGAAACTTACCAGAGTTCACATTATTGATCATATTATGAGATCACTGATTAGGCATAATAAAAATGTTTCACCTAGCAAATCCCATTTAATTTGCTTGATCATGAAGAATATTATTCCATTGTCCTTCATATTCTCTATTAACATGAATATTCATATTTCCAGCCATTTTCTAAAACCCAAAAAGAATAGTGTGAGAGGCAAAAATCACACTATGAAAACAACAAAATAAAGGGGAGTACTTTCAATATCTAACATCTTAGGTTTAATCCTAGGTTATTCATGATAATTATCATAATTCTATGACTTTAACCTATAATTATACATACCCATAGGGACATCCCTAAACATACTTTGGAAATATCACTTGGGATCTCACTAAAGTTTTCGCATCCTTTTTTCCAATGGTTAACTAAACCATTCCTCTAATACCAACTGTACAGAGCCAAAACTTGACATACATGGACATTACATTACTTTTGTGGAATACTTAATACATTAAAAAAACATAAACCCAAGGACTATAAGAGTTTAGTGTCTTTGGAAACTCGGAACATAATATTCTAATCATGGTGAAAGATCTTCAACATCTCCCATAAAGATATTCCCCTTTTGTTTTCTTACCTAAAACATTTATTTATATCCTAGGGAAAATAAAACATATAAAGGGTGAGATAAAATTATTAGTAAGTATATGAATATAGAAAATAAAATAAACTATATACATTTTAACTTAAAAAACATGAACATAAAGTTTAAAAATCAAAATCCAGAGTTGTGAAATAAATCTTGGCAGTATGTAAGGCATAAATCATAAAGGAAAATCAATAATGATAAACTAGCGTGGGAATAAAACATATAATTGTGTAAAACCATTAATAACATGATATTATTTCTATATTAGCCAAGGCATTGGTTCCAAGCCCATCATAGTGGACAAAGTCCATTACTGAACCGAGTTTACTTTCTGTTTCATCCCTGTATTACTGAACCGGATTTACTTACCATTCCAGCCATGTTTATCTCATGAGATATAAATCTCTACCCAATTAATTGGAGGAAGATATAGGTCTCACCCATCTCATAATGAATCCATTCTTATGTGTGCCACAAAATAAACATAAATCATTCATCGTAACCCAAAGAATAAAACGGGTTTCATAAACATCATCCCATCATAACATAATCCGTATAAAACAATGGATATAATTTAATCATAAAAAATCAAAAAACATAAATAATAGGAAAATTATACTTCAAACATAACCATATTAATGAATATAATCTTATATGGATAATAGTTTTGAATAAACAATTGAAATGAATTCTTATGGAAAATATCCTTTCTTCTTCAAAATCATTTTCTTTTCTCCAAATGCCGTGAAATTTTAAAAGAAAGGAATTTTGTTGAAAATAATCATGAAATTTTTTATAATAAGCTTCATGGAAATAATGTGTTATGAAACCATTAAAAAAATATGTTCACGCCGTATAAGTTAAAAAACATTCTCCTCGTACTTTTGCCGGAAAAGTCAAAAAGTATTTCATGTGGTAAACAAAAGAAAGATTCCTTCCATACCATGTGGTAAAAGTAAAAAAAAAGGTAGAAATGACTTTAAAAATAAATGGAAGAATATTAAACATCTTATGAAATCATTTTGAGAAAACATAGACATGGATGATAAACATAACCCCAGTAAATACTTACGAATAAACAATCTCAGATAAGAACGAGATTGGAATAATTAACCCTTACCTTAGGTCCTATTTCTTCCGTATGTGTCTCAAACTCATGTATAGTGGGTTTAAACATATTATTAACTTGTAAAAGAACCATAATAATATTTATGATATCATATATGATTCACTTATGACTTTATATTACCCGTTATTTTGTCAATTCCATGTTAAAGTAGTGTTTTGGGTAAAATTGTTTCATTCATCGTACGTGTTTTGACTTGTAATTATTCATATGATTATTTAGATAATGATTACTTAATTAGAGAATGTAAAACATGATTTATATATAATAGATATTCAGAATATATATATATATATATATATATATATAACTGATTGATAAATGGAATGAAATACACCTTTCATGGAGACGGTAGGTTGTACGTACGCATGAACACTGTTTTCATTTCCTTATTAAATTGAATGGAAGTAAATGATATATATATATATATAATAGAAATATTATGGCATATATTTCAGGATTTCTTATTATATATACTTTATAATCATTCTTTAATGGTTAACATGGAGAATGAATCTCATCGCATCGTGGAGACGGTAATCCGTACGTACGCACGAGCGATTATATTGTTCCCATAATTATTGAACAGAATTAGAGTGGATTATATAATATATAATAATTAGAATAATGTTATAATAAGCATATATAGTTATTATTTCCACCATTATACCCATACAGGTAAGGTGGTGGTGGAAAAACATATTACACCACAGTGTGGAGACGGTATTTCGTACGTACGCACGCGCGGTGATTTCATTTTCTGTCGGATAGATAGAAGGTGAAATAGGGTTGTTTAATATTTATAATAATATGTAGGTATATTATTTAAAATTATTATATTAATTTATAATGAAACAAATAAATAATAGGAAGTAGAAGAAAATATAAATTTTAATGAATCGGTAAAGGATATTACCTATTCTTCGACGCGCCTCGTCTATACATCCTTTTAGGGCACTAAAGTTGGTCTTTGAAGAAGACTAGGACCTCTAGTATGTTTATAGGGAAATGTAGAATATAAATAGACAGGTTTTTTTCAATCTTGAAGGCTCAAAATTTTGTGAACAGGAGAGGGAGGAGGTGCCCTTTTATAAGAAAGGAGAGGAGCACTTTTGGAAACCTCTAAAATATTAATTTATAATAAACGCGAAACCCACCCAAAAACATCCAAAATGACTAAAATTATAAAATGAGATGAGATAAGTTTGTAATATTATCAAAAAATAAAATTTAGACATGTTGGGAATTTATTTTAAACCTTATCAACTTGATTTATCCTTATTTAATCTATTTAAATTTATTTGTGGTAATAATATTCTAAATTCTAAATTTTTATAAATAATTCCTTATGTGTTGTGAATTGTCCATAATTGGATAATTTATGACATTTTAGACCATATAAATTTAAATTTATAATTTTTAAATAATTTGGTGATATTTAAACAATTTAATAATATGTTAATTTTATAAAATAACAAGTGTCAATTTTGTCACTATTCATTTATTTGAATTTAAATAAAATCCACACAGAAGATATATTCAAAACAAAATATTTGATGTATTTTTAACATGTCATATTTATCTAGAAAATTCGTCGATCATGTTAAATAGTTCAAATAATATTTATTTAAATATTTTTAATACCATTTATTTGATATTTCAATCAATAAAATAAGTTATACATAACTATTGTGTCATCATTAATGATAATTATTTAATCCTTAAAAATTATAAATAAATTCACATTATGTAGATAATTTTATTATATTTCTGGATACTACTTATGTTCGAAGTTTTATGAAGTTTATCACTAAATTAAAATTATTACACTTATAAGATATAAGAGAGTGGCATGTTGTCACTTTGTCTTGTTTTAATAATAATTGCATCCTTTTCCTGGTCAAAAGTCCATGAAATTAATCTATTACGACCCTTAGGTGATGTTTCATCATACAAAAAACAAAAAAAATCTATCATATGGATTTCAAATATACCTTTTTGAATTGAGATGATTAATAAAACGTGTATGTTGAGTATCTTGAATATTTTTTTCTTGATAATTATGGATCAAAAATTTTTAAATTTAAAAAAAGAATTATATGTATTAAATAAAGACCCAAGGTCCCAGTACTCTAGGATTGATTACAATTTTGAAGATAAAATTCACCAAATAAATGTTGAAAATAATTGGAAGATCAAATAAATGGAATAGGGTACATTTATTATTGTTTAATAAGTTGATAAAATTGTCTTTACAGGTGACTAAGAAAGTGTATGAAAATAGGTTTACAAAAAAAATGATGTAAAATTTTGATATGTTAATTCATGGTAAGATAAGATACTTCTTGGGGTTATAATTCATTCAAGGAGAAATTTTTTCCCATATCTCAAGAGAGGTATTCTAGTGAATTATTAAAGAAGTTTAAAATGGAGGAGTCAAATACAGTGTTTATATCCATTGAATTGTGGTTGGAGTTGTATAATGACCCTAACGGTTTGATTGTAGATTAAAAATAATTAAAAGTACTTACAATTAGCTTACATTATCTCACATCTTCTACACCAAATATGGCATATTTTTTATGCTTTATGTTGGATAGAAGAGGGAAATAAAGGAGTTTGATATCATTGATATGAAAAGAGTTCTTAGATATTTCAAAAGGACTGTGACCTCTGAGTTGTTATACTAGAATGTAAAATATTTTAATCTATCCATATTTACATATGAATACTGGGTAGGTGATTGTGATGATAGAAGATCCACTTCATGTAAAATTTTCAATTTGGGATATTTCTCTTGGAGTTATCACAATAAGAAATATTCCATACTCACACTATGTACTATAGTGGTCTAATATTTTTTTTCAAGTTATTACACTCAAATGATCTAGATAAAAGAGAATTTGATTTTTTTTAGTGTTAAAGTTAAAGAACCTCTCGGAATCTATTTTGATAATCAAAGTGTAATAGAATTCTATTCAACACTCATGTTCTAAGAATAATGTTTCATATTATTAAAGATAAGGTGGCCAATGGAAACATGAAACTAGAATTTACACCTTATCATTACCATTTGGATGATATTTTTACCAAGGATATACCTAGATACATATTTGAGTTCTTGAGGCTGAACTTGAATTTTTATCCCCTTCCACAATATAAAAAATATAACAAGACCCCCAATGAGGCATTGATTATGTAGTCAAAGGGGGAGAAACATAATCACAACATTTTTTATTGAAAATATGTCAAATGGGGATAAATTCATTTCTATAATTATCTATGTTTTATTTTAGTGTCTATGTTTATTGTTAAAATGGGGATCTCATTGAAGTATTGAGTGTTAGTGTTGAGGGGGATATAATTTTTTCACAAGGATAATATTTTTCTTATCTCTAAAAGATGGAGTTATCTAAAAAAACTACTCTAACCAATAGTGTGGTGTCAATATGTTTTTCACTTGAAAAAGGTTATGAATTAGTCTCTTCAATAAGAATTAAATGTTTAAAAAGAATATTTAAAAGAGATACCTGGGTTGAAAATAAATCCAAAGGGGGGATTCAACTGCACTTGGAATTGATGAATATATTATCTTTATTGTAAATAAAGATTATTATTTTTCTAAGATTTTTGAGATATTTTTTTAACTAGTTTATATACCTGGAGATTATTTAAAGGGGTTCTCAAAGTATTTTAGGTAGTTTAGAATAAAAATATAATAAATTAATTGAATATGTGTAAGAATAATTTTATCCTTATGTGTAATGATTATTTTTAGGATAATAAGTATCGTTAATCTATATTCTATGACTTTATAAAGATGATTCACAAAAAATTTGGGACCATAATGATGATTTATTAAAGTTTATAAGCATCATCCTATAAGAATCAACTCATAATAATCATTCCATAGGAATTGTATTTTCAGTGTATAATGATGAAGCTAATGGTGTCATAAGGATGACCTCATAAGCACATTTAGTCATAAGGATGACCTCGTAATCATATTGAACCATAAGGATCATTTAAGTTGCATCGCAAAGATTATTCCATTGAAAAAATAGTAATCTATGAGATTTTATCAGATGGTAATTTTCCACTCTTATTTCCAAAATATCCTAAGCCCCTTAAATTCCCATGATTGAAGATAAGATTCAAAAAAATTACATTTGAATTAAATGGGATAGATCATGACCAAGATTTCTATAGATTTCAAATTAAAATATTTGAAATTATTCTTTATGATTTATTATATTATTTTGTAGTGAGTCCTTAACCAAGATCATTTGTGTATCCTAGAAAGTTCTTTACAAAATCTATTTTGAAAAATTATTCATATTCATTATGAGAATAAAAATGAACAAATGAATAAGTTGAGTGTTTTTTAGAATTGAGAACGAAATACTCTATAGTATCAAAGAGATACAATCTGAAGAATATTGAAATGTGTTGAATTATTGTTCTTTAATAGGTCTAGGAAATGTCATCATATTATTATTGAACCATGTGCTTACTTATGAGGAGTAATGATGACTTTTTCTTCCATGAATGATCTCATAAATAGATATTTTGTCTTAAAGAAACATGAGAAGAGATCAATTTATATTTTATTTTATTTCATTTATTCAAGAAGTTGATACTCATTCAGAATAAATTTTTATATTTGATGCAAATGAATCTTAAATATATCTAAATATATTATTAATCCAATAGAGAGGAGGCAATATATAAATATTGGTGGTACCAAGATAAATAATTTCATTCATTTTTTATTGTGATACATGTTTAAGGATGTCAACATCCCTTACATTGTACTATACATTTGATATCTCACCATGATTCAATGATGAGAACTTCCCACTCTTTTTTAATTATAATTATATTAATGATAATCGATGTCTCAAAACTAGACCCAAACCTGGAAAGGATTAGTCTCTCACATTGAGTTCAAACATTGCAAAAAACATTGTGTTTAATGTCTTATTTTACCCTTTAATATGTGTGAGAAAGTAAAATTATGAGTGGATATTGACTCTTGTGGGTCACTATGGCCTAATTATTAAAACTAAAAAAATATAAATATAAGTACTATATATTCACCCCCCTCCATCATTGGCACGCCTACTGATTTGGGTACTTCAATACTCACTTTATAAGAATTCTAAAATAGAGCGTCATACTTTTCTGTTTACTAAAAAACATTTCATAAGGATTTTTAAAATGCATAAGTACTTTTAGAAATGTCATTCCACTTTATTCAGTTGTAATACATTAACTCCTATTTTTAATAAATTAAAAATTCATATGACTTTAGACTAAGAATAATTTAAGTCAATTCATTCCATGTATGATTCATTCCCCAACTCATATTAAAATTGATTTTCTCCAATCTCTATTCATAATAAATAATATGAACATCAATAATGATTAAAGAAAAATTATTCAATGGATAAACAAGTTCAACATCAATTAAACTTCATTTGTTTCTTCTACAAGTAGTGTAAGTGTTAGGGGGAATAAAATGATGATTTTATTATTATTAAAAAAATCAAAGGATATGATTAATAATATCCCCCTTTTTTAATCACAAAACAAAACATATTTACAAAACAAAATATCCCCCTTATGGTAATTAATCAAAAATATTAATAAATATGTGTAATTTTTCCTCATCATTCAACATATTATAAAATAAATTTAAAATCATTTTAATTCAAGCATTCATAAGAAGAAATTAAAATTTTTAAGATAATTCATAATTATTTAAGTAGATTTAAATAATACATCTCCCCAAAAAATCATGTATATTTACGATAAAAGATAAATGAAATGAAAGTAACCCAAAAATAATAAAGTCCCTCTAAATTTAAGTTTCTTCCACTTTAATAAATATAACAATAATAATATATTTTAAACTACATATTTAAAAACTAATCCAATGTAAGACTTTAAAAACATAAAGATCCATGAAAACATGTTAAAATATAAATTGATTTAAACAATGATATGAAATTAATTAAATAGTGACCAACTATCAAAGTATATGCTAGTAATTCAAATAATAAAAACAATTCTCATGATGACGGGCTAAAATTAGAAATAGATTTAAGTTAATGTCAGTAAACCAAAAAATAAAAGGATATTCAGAATGCATACAGACCGAATATAGTTTCACGTCACACCAATGATGAATTCTAAACTAATATAGTTGACTTGAAGTGGGGTTATTAAGGTGAAATTCTTTTATCCTTCAAGAAATACCTTTAACTCTATATGGGGATATGTTATCCACAAATAGATAAAAATTCATACTGCCCCTGGCATTGAAATTATTAAAGTTCCATAATACTAAGTTAATACTTAGTTTTCTCAATCTTATTTGATCCTAAAGGCTTAGTAAAAAAATATTCTAGTTGATCATCAATTAGAATATATTCCAAAAATATTTCTCAATTTTTTACATGATCCCTAATAAAATGATAAATAACATATATATGCTTAGTTCTAGAATGTTAAAAGGGGATTCTTAAAAATAGAAATAATTTAAGAGTTATCACATAAAATGGGTAACTTACTAAAATAAACCTCAAAATCAGTTAATTTTTTCTTAATCCAAAATGATTGAGAACAAAAATTAAAAAAGTTATATGTTTTTATTCAACTATAGATAAATAAATAGAAAGTTATTTCCTTTAAAACTAAGAGAATAAATTTTTTATTAAAAAGTTACTCATGCCACTGGTACTACTTTTATCAATTTTATAACCTCCAAAATTAGAATCTGGATGAATTTTTAAATTAAATTAAATTCTACCAAGATGAACTGAACTAAGATTTATTGAATCTTTAACATGTTTAATCATCCTTTTACTATATTTCTAGTGACTTTTTTTAGTTTCATCTTGAGATCATTCACATAATCATACACTAAACATAAAATCATGTCAAAAATAATTAAATACAATAAACAACCAATAATTTCTGTAAAAGTTTTATTATCCATTTATTCTATAGATTTAGCATAATTCAGTTATCAAGATGAACTCATAGGGTCAATTTTACTTTTACTTGAGTGAAGTGAAAATATTATAATTAATTGTTTTTCATATTTAGACTGATTTAGAAAAAAACACATCATATTTTTGAAAATTTTGAAGTCCAATAAATATTTTTAATTCTTCCATAAGACTATTATAAAATTAAAAAGTCATCAAGTTTGAAAATTAATTACATATAAATTCACATGGAGATCCAAAAATAATTTCAGAAACTTTAATTTTAATAATACAAATATTTTTAAATTACTTCATAATAAATAATATAGGGTCTACTTTTCCTTTTAAAATACTATTTTTAAAAATAAATTGAGATAATGTTTCATACTATGCTCATGGAGTTTATTTAAGTACATAAATAGATTTTGAATATTTTAAAATTTTATCGGGTTTCTATTTATTCTCTAAACCTGATTTTTGTTTCGTATATACTTCCTCAAAAATTAAACCATTAAGAAAATCACTCTTAACATTCATTTTGAAATAATTTAAATCCTTTATAACCAACATATTCTATTAAAATTCTAATTCCTTATAATCTAAAATTTTTTGTAAATGTCTCATGATTATCTATGTATTCTTCTTGACAATGACCTTGAGCTACTAATTTGGCCTTATTTCTTATAAATTTAATTGATTTGCCATGTTTATTTCTAAATATCTATTTAGTGACAATAAATTTTGGATTTTTAGTTTGGAAAACTAAAGTATAGACTTTATTCCTACAAACCTAATTCATCACTTCTTATATATCTAAAATAAAATTGGCTCATTTAAAACTTTTTAAATTTATTTTAGGGCAAAATCAAAAATAAAATCATTGTGTGCAAAAAAAAATTTCTCAATTAATTTATTGTTTTTACTCTAGCATCAACATCTCATATTATTTTATCAATAAAATAATCTTTATGAGTTTAAAAAAATAATACATGGTTATGAACTCCCTTAATAGGTTAATTAAATTAATGGTTTTTATTTTATATAAAATTACGATCATCAAATTATTCTTCAAACTTATTTTCATTAAATTATTTATCCTTTAAATATTTTTCCTCTTAATTATTATGAATTGATTCTTCAATAACCATGGTTTTTTATAGACTATATAGGATTTTATAATATTTTAATACCATAAAAATATTCATATATCATATTTATAATCTAATTTATCTTATGAATCTTTATTATTCAAAATAAAAACATTATAACCAAAAACTCTAACATAACTAACTTTAGTTTTTCTTCCTTTAAAAAGTTCATAAGGGGTTTTATTTAATATTGGTCTTAAGATAATCCTATTATAAACATAGAAATATGTATTAATAGGCTCATACCAAGATAATTTATGTGTTTTTAACTCATTTTACATGGTCCAGAAAATTCCCTAAAATGTTTTATTTTTCCATTCAACTGCACCATTTTGTTAGGGTGTTCTAAAATCTAGAAAGTTATTAGAACACACAGATTCATTATAGGACTATCCAAATTCCATATTTAAAAACTATCCTCCTCTATCACTTATAATAGATAAAATTAATTATCTCTTTTGATTTTTAATGTATTTACAATAATAAATTAGCTTTAATAATGTTAAAAATTTATGTATATGAAAATATATTCATGTAAATATATTATAATCATCTACAATAAGAAATACATATTTCTTACCACCAAAAGTTTTTGTTACAACAAATTCAAATAATTCCAGAGGAATAATTCCAACATTCCTTATATTTTTAATATCCTTTATATGTATGAAAAATTATTTATATCATTTACCTTTCATATAAGAGTCACAATTATTCTTTTTGTCTATATTTAATTCAAGAAGATTAAGAACATGTTGGTGTTTTTAAAAAATGTGTAACAGCTTGAAATTTATATGGCCAATCCTCCTATACTATATAATATCATTAAATTTTACAATATCAAAACACTTGAAATTAAGATCCATTAGGTTTGAAAAATTAATAGAATAAATATTGTATTTTAAGTTATCATAAAACATGATAGATTCATCTTTAAAAATAATGAACTTATCATTTTAAAATTAAATGAACCTATCATTATTATAAATTTGTGAAATAATAATTATATTTTTTTTGAACCATCAATATATGATAATTTATATATAATGACAGATATTGAAATTAAAAATTCTCCAAATCCTTTTACTTTGCCATTTAAATTGTCTCTGAAAGTCACATTACCACATTCATATTTATTGAATGATAAAATAATTGATGTATCCTTTATCATGTTCCCAAAGAATCCACTATCCATATACCAAGTCACCTTTTAGTGAATTTCAAGAAATATTTTAATATATTTTTGATGCCGATGTAAAATTTGGTTCTAATGGGATTAGAAAAATAATTATTTGGAACCCAACCAAATTTCAAACATCTATTAATAATTAATCTTATAGATAAAGAATTATAAATGAAATATTTTTTGTGTCCAAGAGATTGGGAAAATCTTAAATAATACTTACTAGTATAATGACCTTTCTTTCAACATTTAAAACATAGCATTATAAATTCTTCCTTTAAAAATTTTAATAAATAAAGACTTGTAAATTTTGGGTAATTAATTCTCATATCCAAGTTGAGTATTATTTTTATTAATTTTTTCATATTCATCATTATGCCTCATCCTTATCTACCTTAAATTAAAGATGATAGATATTTTTTAATCTTTAAATTTCATTTTTTAACCTCTATATTTATTCTAAAAAACATTAAATTTTAATTATTTTGGTTCTTTTTTCTTAGAAAAAGATCTTTTGATTTTTTATGTTCTTCTTTGGGTTTCCTGTTTTCTTGAGAAAAGGTCTTCTTTTCATAAAAAACTTTTTGTTATTTCCTTTAAGTTATTTGTTCATTTAATAAATATTATGAATATCATTATATAACCTTTAAATAATATCTCATAAATGGTAGGAATTTTAGAATCAAACTCACTAGAATAAAAATATGAATAACATAATTGGTTTATTGAATCCACAAGACAAAAGTTTGTTAATTCCATTTCAGTTCCAAATTCATCAAGTGAATCTAAATCCCCAATATAAATACATCTAGATACTAAGGTTATATGTTATTTCTTTTCCATATTCTTCTTATTTCATTGTTTCTTTAACCTTATTTATTAATGTTGATATATCATTTTCCACTTCATTAATAATATATTACCTTAGGTGATTCATTAGAAATAGAATTATAGTTTTGGCTTCCTTTGTGGTCATCTCTAGGATAATCTATTTTATGCCTTCTAGAATTTATATATATATATATATTCCCTAAATCCTTAAATATATATATGATTTATATATATATATATATATAAGTTGTATTTTGAAAAGTGTGAAAATTATGATATGCATGCATGAATCAGGTATATTAATCTGTGTAACATGTACACTCAAGCCATATTCCACTTCAGATATCATTTATCAAATAATTTAATAAGATGAAATGTATAGTATGTGAAGCATTAATAAGAAAAATTCATATAATAACTTAATCATTTATTTATAAATTTTAATGCATGCATAAATTCAAGTAGTTGAGGAGCGTCTTTGAATTCCTATATAAACCACAACCAAATCAAGGAAGTGGGTGTGGATTTTTGAATGATTATTGGTCAAACATCCGTATAAATTTGTTGTTATAATGACTTGGGTTTTGGCCTGTAAGAATTTGGGATATTTTGGAGAATATTTTTGAAGTCAGGTTCTGAGTCAGTGCATGATTTCAGGGTCTGAAGGGCCTCGGTGTGGTGATATTGAACATATTAAATATATTTTATCACACGTGAAAATTTTATCTGGTAATTTGAAATAACTCCCAAGAAGAGTCTTGGATTATAATTATAATACCATGGTTGATTTTAGAACGTCGTATCTACCCTAGGTGAAACTTAAACATTTTCAGTAGTTGGATTTCGATCAAAAGTGAGTTGGTGGGGCATTATGTGGAACGATTATTAATAAAATGTAATATTTAATTAATAATTTTAACATGAACCCTCCCCCTCCCATGTTTTTACACGCAACTAAAGAGAGGAGATACTCTCTCCTATTTCCCTTTGGATAAAGGATGAAAACCAAGCCAAATCAAAGTGACAAGTCGATGTCGATCTTTGTTCTTAGCGCCAATCATCATCAAATCAAGGAGTAGCACGATCTGAGCATTATTCTACATCCAAATCTTCATCATTTCACCCATGAGGTAGTATGATTTTATATTTGGTCTTGATCCACTTAATTATTAGTTTATCTAATGTATTATATCACTATTCTGAATTCTAGAGATCCCTCCTAGGTCGATCAGTAGATTTTGGGGAAAACTAGGGTGAAACAAGAGATTATCAAAGAAATTATTTTCTAAAATTAATGTCTACATGATATGTAGTATAGGGAATGTGCAGTGTGTATTTCTTATTTGGGGAAGAAAATGAATTTATGGAACTATATGTTGTGTAATGGGGTTACACGCTGTGTAGTGACCCTATATCATGTGGCCAAAGGACATGGCCTGGGTAGCTAGGTGATTTTACATGCTCTTATAAAACTACACAACCATAGTACATGTAGAGGGAGTGATAGGAATTATCAAGATAAAGCTACATGGCCAAGTGGCATATTATATTGTATATTCCATTTACCTAGTGTAACACCCCAAGCTTTCATGATACATTTCCCTTTAAAATAATGTAATAGCTTGCATAGTACGCAACTTTGAGATTCTAACACACGGTGACCAATCAAACTAACCCTTATGAATAGTAATACCTGCTTTTTAAAATTTTATAAATTTTATCTTTCAAAATGGACTTCATTTTGGATTCGTAATATCAAAATTATCTTAGGGTGAATTTTTAGTATTTTTCTAAAACATTCAATTTTTGATGAATAGTGAAAAACACTATGTTATAGTTTAAAACCGAATTTTTATTTAAATAATTATTTATTTTATTTAAAATTATTTTAGGTCAAAATAGATATATAATACCTATATATTTTCAATGTAATTAATTGAAGTCAGTTTATAACAATTTTAAATATATAAAAAGTTTATTGAACTTTTTAACTGTCTTTTACCCACCTCGTAGGTGCATTTGTAAATTTGAATAAAAGTTAATTTTACCGCTTCTATGAATTGAATTTCAAAAATCTGAGAAACACGGTTGATATCAGTATGTAAAATTTGGTTCAATAAGATTAAAATAATTTTTGGTGAATAGTAACTTTCGATTATTATTTACCACAGTTAAAAGTTAATAGGGTAATTAAGGGTAAAAATGATAATATTATTATCCAAACACATGTCCTAATTCTATTGGATAAGTGTAATTCGACCAAAAACAACCTTAGGAATAAAATATGATCCTTTAGGTTCACTTGGATTAGATTAGAACATTTATTATTATTTAATTCAAAGAAAAGTTAAAAGTGTTAAATTCAAAGTTTAATAACTAAACCATTTTTAATATAGGGTTGTACATAAGATAAATTCGATTATAAATTTTTATTAGAAATATAAAACGATATTTTATATAATAGTATTTTATTTATATTTTTTATACATTAAAAAATTTAATTTATTTATGACACGATGATGATGCAGTAATTTACTCATTAATGAAATATTAAAATATTTAATATTATAAATATCCAAATAAATGTAATTTGAGAATTTTTATGAATTAGAATAATTTTATAGGTTAATATGACATATTAGGGTAGGTTATATTAATTGTTTTCTAAGTAATAAAGTTGTGATGAATTTAGAAAAAACAAAATACTAAATAGTGTCAAAATTGACATAAAAGAGTTTTTAAAACAAATATTATATTATTAATTAATATTCTATTTCTAAAAATCTAGGTTTCGACCAAAAAACATATATAATGATATTAGTATCATTAATTAACCACTTGGGGTTCTCTTGGAAGTATATAGTAAGTCTATTAACCAAATAATATAAAAATACAAAGAGACATGGTAAATGTCAACCTATTTAACTAAGAGTTAAATCTAAAAGATAAGGTTAATATAGTGACCCAAACCTATATTAAGACTATTTTTTGAGTGTTTTTAGATACATAACAGCCTTATACTTTAAATAATTTATTTTTTAGCCATTATAAACCGAAAATTATTTTATTATAAAATAATATTTCTAGCTTTTCCTAAGGTGCCCCTCACCCCTCTCATAAAAGGGCACTCCCCCTTCTCTATAATTCACACCTTCAAAGACATTTGGCTCCGTCAAAACCTACCAAAATACCCTCTAAAATTTCCTCCCTTAATCCTAGAGGCCTTCCTTTAGTCATAAATCTAACATAAGGATCCCTTTTGATCAAATCAAAATGAAGAACTCGAAGAAGAGGTAAATATTTCATCACCTCTTTCAAGTTCCTTTCTTATTCCACTTCCTTTTTCTTTGTTGTTTCAATTCTAAAATAATAAATCCAGTATATTCTTATAATATAATGTTATTATAAGTATTTTACAACCATATTCATTATTCTATCCATCATTTTAATGACATGTCACCATACGTGCGTGCGTACGGCTTACCGTCTCCACGTCGTGGTGTAATTGTTATTAAATACATTATTTTTTGGATGGGTACAATAATGATGTGTAATTTATGTAAATAATAAATATTAAATGATAATTATTCTGTTTATATGATATAACATTCAATTATATATTCTTTTAATATCAAAATATTGATATTGTCGCTCGTGCGTACGTACGGATTACCATCTCCACGAATGTGATGAGATTCATTCCCCATTGTATCCATTCAAGACTAATTTTCATTAGATGATTAACAATAATTTTTAAAGACTTAATATCATTCTTTATATGAATAAGATACATCTTATCCATAAAAAACATTACTTTCGTAACAAATCATATAAAGGAAAACGAATCAGTTAACACCCGAAATGATGATAATACTAAGATATTATTAACAAATGAATGTTAAAAGAACATATATGATATCATATTACTGTATATGATTCTTTTATAATTTAATAAAAATTATTTCAATATTATACTGGAGTTAACCTACCCTCTACCAATGAATAGTATAATGTAAGGAGTTTCTTATCTCACTTTTAATTCCGTGATATTTCCATTGTTCGCCACGAATTTATTGCATGTGGTGTATTGTGTACTGCCATTGGATATATATTATCATTACTCTATTTATATTCATGGTATTATGTTAATTATTTGGTGTTTATTAACTTTCTTTCATACGACTCGATTGATTACAATGAAGTAAGGGTTTTTCATTTCACTTTTTATTCCCGTGAGATTCAAGCTATATTGGACACTATTACCTTTTGTGTGGCACATGTATTGTCCATGATTGTATTATTGGTGTAATATAATTTAATTTATGGTTATTTACATCATAACATTATGATCCTTCTTTCATGGGTTCTATGTTTCATAAGTTACCAAATCGGTAAGGGAATTTCAAATTTCAATTTCCACTCAATGGGCTTTACGCATACATCATTGATTATTTTACTCCAAGATTATGTGTGGAATCACTATTTATTATTTATCAAGTAATTTCCACTCCTCTTTGTGTGGATATATGTTTGATACACATAATCACTCCATTGATAATTTCTCAAATCATTGATATAAACCTGATCTTAACTCAATTTCCCTTCATTGAGTTATATATCCAAGTAATTGGTTTTGTTTTTACAAGAATATGTGTGAATATCCTATGATTTATTTACACTTAATATCCAATCATATTGATTGTATTTATATTTTTCACACATAATTATGTAATTGATTTATCCTTTACCTAAGGATACTTTCTTTATAAGGTATTTCATCTCAATTTACATTCCTTTGAGACTTCTTTGTTATTATGCACCAATTAATTTTTATATGGTGTATATACTATCCTTTGACATAGTATATCATGAAATCATTTATTCTCAAGATATTATAAAGTTTTTATTACCTCAATTATTTTTATTCAAGCATCTCTCATTTGGTTAGAAACTCTAACTAGAATATCATTTTAAATGTTTTAAAATTTTATTCTTCTAAATCATTCTCATTAATTTCCATGTCTTAAAAATGGTTTTTAAGGATTTATTTATATGGACATTAATGTTTTAAAATTAAAATTCATTTTAAATTTTTCAAAGTGGTATGGGTCACATTGATTCAAAAATCTATTTTTAAACAGCTTCTTGAAAAATAGTGTGACTTTTCAATGTTTTCAAGAAAAAGGGGGATGTTTCTCTCAAATAGTTTTGATGATTATTTTCATCTATGTAAATATCCTTCATTATTATCGATTGAGGTTAATTTGTTACAATACAGTCTTCTATATTGTATTGAATGAGTTATTTTTGACTGTGGATGTGCTATTTTTATACCATTCATTATTTGTGGATAAATTATTGACATTTCGTATGCTAGTTTTAATATGAATATTTATGTTATGTTTCAAACTTTTCATATGAGGAATGCATTGGACTTAGTAAGTGACGTTTGGAGCCCACTATAGCTCCTCAATGCATCAGTAGGTCTCATTATACAAACTAGTGTCTTGGAACAAGGCCTTGAAAAAATCGTATTTGTAGTATTGGAAAAAGGCCTTAACTATGTGGTTATGAAAGTCTGGAATTATGCATTCCATAATTATGAAAGTGGATATTGATATTTCATGTGATTATTCAACTAGTATAATATCCATGTGAATAAGTTAATGGAATTATTTTATTTTTATCTTTTCCATATTATGATAAAGTTCATGTTTAAAAGGCTTTTGTTTTAGTTTTATAAATTTCCTTAAATGTTTATGCTTATTTATAAAAGTTTCCTCTATATTGTTATCCTTACTGAGTATCTTATCTCACCCCTTTCTATGTTTTATTTTTTCCAAGATGTGAAGAAGTATATTATGAATGACCTGTTGGGATATTCTATGGGATCTCATTGTTGTCTAGGGAAACAATTTTGTTGTAGTTTTCCATTTTATGATGTAATGTAAACCTTATGAATATATATAGTACTTCCAAGGCTACTAAAATAATCGGTCTTTTGAGACTTGATCTTTTGTGATCATGCCAATGATACGTAATAATGCACCGACTTTGGGATTCTGGGGTCGGGGAGTTACACCTAGAGTTACATTCAATGTGTGCAACACAGGTAGCCGAGCCATGTGGGGGGAGAACACGACTCAGGACCAGGTGAAGTGGGACATGTTGTGTATGAGATATACACCCTATTTATTCTTAGATATCCAAGCCAAGACATGTGAATAGGAGACACGACCATGTTCATGGATGATTCCACACACCGTATGGGATCTAGTGCAAGCTGTATACTTTCTTTTGGATCTTCTAGAGAACTTTCACCTTGCGTATTTACTTCTCCAGAACTCATATTCATGCTTATGAGTAGAAAATATAAAGAATTTTTATTCTTTGAATGTGATAGCAGCCTCCATTTCATCCTACAATATACGATGTGGTGTATATCAAGTATGAAATTTTTTAATCGGTACATAACCATGGGTGGGGATCAGGATGGATCATTGGGTTGAGGTTGGGGTCGTTACCCTTCCCTTTACCCATAGGATGTGGGTCCTATAGACTATTTGAGTCGATAGAGTAGTGATCCCCTATTGTATCAGGGCACGAATCCCCTACTTGTGAAAATTTTGTGATGAGAGGTTTGATAATAAATATGATCCTTTCAGTGGAAATTTTTTGATGTTGGAGATTGGTGTAGTTCTTATATAAATACACTAGGACTGGTACTCCCCTGTGGAATTAGGGTTAGGGTTTACCATTACTCTCTTCTTTTGTTGAGATGGGACTCCCCACATAATGGGTGTGGGTTCTCTACCCATGTGGTATTTCACTCAGATATGGTACTAACATATCGGTCTAGGGTGTGGGTTCCTTTTATTGTTCATATAGTTGGATACAGTGATCCCCAATTGTACTAGGGTGATGGACCTTCATACTTGTTGGAAAGATAGAGTAGGTACTCCCATGTTGGGCCAGGGTGAATGTCCTATATCCCTGGATTTGGTACTCCCTTTTCATTCTCGGGTATGGGTTCTTCAGATGTGATGTATAGATAGAGTGTGTACTCCCCTATCATGATAGAGTTTGGGTCAAATATCCTTGGATTCTTAACTATCCTATCATTCCATGGTGTGGATCCACCATATGTATTATTCTAGAAGAGTTGGTACTCTCGTGTCGTTCTAGGGAGGGGGTCCCCTATCCCGGGGCCAGTGCTCCCTTATAATATCATGATACAAGTCCCCAATGTAGATCATGTTGGTATAGTGGTACTCCCATGTCATTCCAAGGTGTAGATCCTATATCCTCTGAGTGGTACTCCCAAATCATACCAGGGTGAGGGTCATCATCTATATTGTAGTACTCCCCCATCTTTGAGTAGAAGTAGGGATTGGGTCTCACATTAGAGTTAGTGCTCCCTTAGGTGTCAAGTATAGTTATGATGGGTGATCCCCTCTACTAGTTACATGTGGTATCGGGTTAGGAGTTAGTTCTACCTCAATATATTTAGGTGTGGACCACTCCATTCTGGAGAAACATAGGTTTCATGGGTTAGTTAGAATCTAGTAATCCATTTACTACAGGGTAGTGGAAAGATGTAGGTCCCTCTATTCTCTCTTATTAGAGAGGATTCATATAGTGTATAGTCTAGATAATTTCTCCCTTAAATATGTGTATTGGTGAAGGGAGGACCTCTCTACTTGGGTTCCGATGAACTTTCACAGGGTACATGTTAGGGATGGTAGGTCCTCTGGTGTTAGGAATTAGAGTTTGACCTGGTGAGTAATTCCTAATGGAGAGAGTTAATTTAAGAGTACCATCAGGAATGGTAGGGTTGTACCTAATGGAGTTTATCTATCATTTGGGTGTCATTTGGGATATATGGGGTCATGGAGTTTTTTATTCTGGTAATTTGTTACCGTTAGATCCTTGTGTAGAATATTGTAGCCAGATATGAGGTCGGAACCTCATGAGTCTTTGAGTCTAAGATATGTATGTATGGGTGATTCTAGGTGTACTAGAAGTTTTGTCACATTTTTGGGTTGACACCCCTTATAGATGATTCAAAAAGTCATGTATAGTTATACATGCTCCAAGATGGAGTTTCTATCTCAATTAGGTTCCCTCTCGCTAGGTCGAGCGGATTGTTGCCTTTTAGTTTCCCCCTTTTCATTGTGTTTTTTCTGTGCCTATGGGGTATTGTTATACTCACCCATGAATGGGATTTTCAGCACATTTTTTGTATTTTTTTACACCACATTACTTTTGACAGAATCCCTGGAGGACTTGAGGCTTGTAGATATTAGTAAGAGAGACTGACCGAGGTGTTTACCAAAGTTGGGTTGACGAACTTTCGGGTAGTTTCATTTGACATTGATCCCCTCTTTCTGAGTAATTTAGAAACTTTTATATATTTTTTATCAGTGTGTGTTTTTTCCTTTTTATTCTTTCAGTACTTCTTTTTTAATCTAGTTTATGATACATGCATATATTAATTTTAGTTTCCATCATTTTATATCGCTACATTGTTTCATGGAGGTGTTTGTGGGTGTGTGTGTGTTTATAGCTACTTTTGGAAAATGCCTCCCATATATGTGGTATTCTTACTCAGCACTAGTTTACAACCCCTTACCTATTGGAGGTAGGCTTGGTGAGTTGTGGCTTTGGCCTCGTTGGTATGGGTCATGACAGAGTTTAATCATATTGGGTTCCACTTTGGTACCGCATTTTCATGATCTTGGTTTGGGTTGTATAGCGGCAGTGTTATGATGTTTCAAGTTTGGATCTCATGCCAGAGGTTCCGGTGTTGGTGTAGTAACTGACATATCCATTCACCAGGACTCTAATAACTAGCTTTTTGACTCAGTACTTTATGACTCTAGTCATAGGGATATAATGCTACATCAATCGTATAGGAATAGGTTTTTGGTTTTTCTTTTCCCTTCCTATCTTGGATACCCATATATACTTTTAAACCATGAAGCATCTTGAATTATATTTTAGAATGTTACCACAATGATATCTGAATATGGTCCTATGGTAATATTGTGATAATGATTCTATTAGTGATGAAGCATCAGTGTATGGAACTAGTTCTGAGGAAATACCTCCATGTTGTTTGATAATTGAGCCACCACCAATTGAGTAGTTGGTTGTGCCAGCAGTTTGGGTCAAGGATGTACAGAGGCTGAGTGTGTTTCACGAGTTCCATAAGTAGAAACACCTGAGGTATCATTTAATCCATACTCCTAGATAGCTGATAACTATCTCAAGTAAGTCACACATGTTTTTAGTCTTATAAGGATACCTCCCAATATGATGGTGGTCCTAGCGGTAATCCTTCTGCAAGGTTCAATCAAACGATGTTGGAGTCCTCTGATATAGAACTATGATGAGGCAGCACTCACTTGGGTGGACTTAGTGTGACTCATTGGGGAAGATTTTTACCTAGACATATTGAGGTCGGTGTGTATCTAGGATCTTCTTTAGCTTAGGTAGTGTAGCATGACTATGGTGGAGTATTTAATGAAGTTTATAGACCTATTGTGATACTACCTAGATATGGTGTGAGACCAATTCATTAGATATCAAACATTTGATAAGGCCTTAAATATATATTTTTATCATGTGTGGTCTCCTTGTGTCTTCCCTCTTATGTAGGGGTACTAGAGTGAGCTATGGTAGTAGAGAGGTTCCTGGCCGAGGGGCAGGTGGACGTGGCCCGTATTGGTGACCACAAGGATGAAGCATCCACAGAATTTGGTAGATGCTAGATAACAGGATCATAGAGTAGAAGGAATACCCATTCCCTAACTCTGAAACATGGTCCTATAGCATAGAATCTTCATCAAGTATTAGATTAGTCGTAGGAGAGACGGTGTTATACTTGTGACAGTCGGGGACATCTTGCTAGAGATTTTCTGACCTGTCGTGCTGCTGAGAAAGATTCGGTCGATGGGATGCCTTGAAAAAGGATGTTTTTGGATCGAGGAGTTCTTCAAGATTATGGACATTGTGGAGGAATTGGGGTAGCATCGAGAGGTGGCATTTAACACCCCGATATTTTGTGAAATATTTTTTTTCGAATTAATTTAATCTTTTTGATATTTTTCATTTCATGCAATACTAAAAATTGTTTATTTTATGTTAAATAAATATGTTTGGCATGATTTATATAAAAAAAAGTTAATAATTAATTAAATGCAACATAAATTTTATCTTTCCCTACACAGCACAATGAGGTTAGCTTGTGTTACATGCAACAATGACTTTCCGTGATGGCTTGTGTAACATGCAAGACTGAGTTTTATCAAATAAAGATATATTATTTAATATAACCTAGTAATTAAATTATTATTAATAACTAACTTATGAAAAATATATTTTTTAGACAAATATAAGATAAATTCATAAGTTACCAATTAATTGGAAAGGAAAGTATAAGAACAAATTGAATATAAAGGATGTATTTTTATTTTTATGACCCCAAAGTTTTCTTCCCTTAATAAATTAAATTAATTACACTTAGTGAGTTATTTTAATGTAATATATATTTTATACTATCAATAAAATATTTTTGATATTCATCCAATAGATTTTATATACAAAAGATAAGAATAAACCCAATTTATGACTAAAAACTATATTTCTATAGAGGACATTTTACCGCATTTTAATAGTAAACCGATTTTAAATACCCTTTTTTGGAACTTTTATGAATTTTATACGTTCAAATAAACAAAATATTTTAAATATAAACATAAAAAATATTTTAGAACAAATTTTTGTCATCTTTTTGAAAGGTTTCATTTTTTAAATGAATAATGAAAATACTAAATTTTAATTCAAAACTACTTTTTCATCTATCTTATTTTTAAGGTAAAATTTTATTTTAATTTGGTTTAAAAGTTTTATTAGATAATTCAATTAATACAATTTAATTCATTGGAATCAATTTCACTTTAAAATTGGGTGAAAATACCTAGCAAACCTTTGGACATTTTAACTTTAAAAAAAATACATTGTCATCACTTTAGTGGGATTAATTTTAAATTAATTTCTACCACTTAATTTATTAGAATTTTCAAAAAAGGATTACATTTCTTTAATCAGAAAATTTTATAATTTATAATAAGTTCAACTTATTTCTTGACTAAAAATATAAGTGAAAGTGATTAAAATTGATTACAACAATTAAGAGAAAAATGAGGTTAACAAAGTACTAATCTTTACATTTAAGACCCAAAATGACCTAGTCACTTTTAAAACATACATTTTATGTAAATTATTCAATGATGAATCTTCCATTATTGAGTTTGGTTGGTCTTTTATGACTTTTTTTAGGTAAAAATGTTGTTTCACCTAACATGTTTTCAAAAATACCAAGTGTGTCATTTCCCTTCCATATAAAAGGCAACCGCCTCGACCTCTTCTTCACACCCATCAAACCACTTGGGTTTGGTCAAGATATATAAAATAAAATTTACAAAATTTATCACTTACTTATAGAATCATTCCCTTGGGTATAAATCAATCCAATGAATCCTTTAGGCACAAACCAAAAGGAGTTACCTGATTAAGAGGTAACGTCTTCCCTCGATCTCTTTTCTTTTCTTTTATTCTTAACCCCCTAAAATCTATTTATTACATGATTGTATAAAACATCAAATATAATAGTATTCTTTGAGCTATTTTTTATTCCTACACTTACACACACCTCCATCTAATGTGTAATGAACAAACTGTTTATGTGTACAGTGAACTGCCACCTCACAAAACGATGATTGTTCATTTTTTTCCTTTAACACCACTCATGGTGTAAATTATAATGGAAAATATATTTAAATATATTATATATTATATTTTATATAACTTTAAACTTATTTAATCCTTTATACCACACATATCTTTGTACTTTCCATTTGGTTTAAATACGATAATTTCGTTTGAGGAAATGTGGACTACCGCCCCCTCAAAATGATGAGATTCATTCACACACTACATGGAATGTGTTAAGAATGTGATTAGTGAAATTATATGATATATATGAAATAATAATTATAATATATATATATATATATCATTTTTTTATTTATTTCAATATGGCAATAAAAACAAAAACATTGTTCATACATACGTACGACTTAAAGTCTCTATTAACGGTGTATTCAATTTCATAGTTCGATATCATCTAGATTATTATTATACAAATATACTGAATATAAATGATATTTATATCATGTTTTACATTATGGAAATAATGATATTATTATATGTAACAAATATATAACCAATTAAGACAGATGCAAAAACAAATCGAATATTACCTGAAGTGAAACCTTAACATAGTATTGTTAAACAGATGGTAATATAAGGTCATAATAAAACCATATATGGAATTATATATAATAATATTATTATGTAAATTTTTATAATAATCTTTAATTTAATATAAATGAAGATTTTATGAGTATTAAGGGAGTCAAGACACAATGTAATGGGATTTCATCTCACTTTTTCTTTTTGTGAGATACATGATTTATTCACCACTCATTCCTTTTGTGTGGTTCATATACTACCCATATATATGTTATATTATTATTATTATTCAATTTATTGGTAATTTCATATCCATTTTATGATATTCCTTTTATGTGGTTTATGTTTCAAAATTTACCAAATCGGTAAGATAGTTTTGTCTCAATTTACCTTCTTTGAGACACATGCCATGTTATACTTCTATATTTTTATATAAGGTGTACATACTTATTTTTAAATGTTATCTAATTAATATCCTTCCTTTAATTAAATTTTAAGATTCATGAAATTTATCTTTATTACATGGGTATTATAGTTCAATGTTATTAAGTGATAAGAGTTTATTGAAGCAATCTCATTGCTTTTCGAGATTGTTTATGATTAGGATTCCATTGTTGAAATCTGACAATCCATATCTCAAGAACACTCATAAATTTTCTTATCATATATATTTTCCATGATATATTCATGTATTGGTTCCATTTTTATACTCTTTGGTATATAATATAGTTAAGAAATATTTTTTGAGAAATCCCAACTTTCCCCTCTCTACAATCGAAATATGTGTTCCTTCAAAACCATGTTTTATAAAAAGGGTTTCCAATAATATTATGTTATTCTCATATAATATTTAAAATAAATTTTTTCAATTTTTTATTTTACCAATGTTTTCAAAGGAATATTTATGTCTCTTTCTGAAAAAGTAATTTTTCTAACCTTCTACCATGAAAGAAAAGGAATATTCTTCTTACCTCATACGGTATATACTAATTTACCTACCGTAATGACTTAAATTCCCATGAATATTCCCTTATAATATTAAAAATTAGTTTTTTCTTAAAATAAAATTTTTTTCCTAATATTTTTTATATTCATTATTTTAAATTTTTTAATGAATTTTTTTTTCAAAAATATTTTATGGTTATCAATGCTTCCTTTAAATGTTTTCAAAGCTATTTTTAAAGAAAAAATATTTCAAAAATGTTTTATATTTTAAAAATTATTTTAATCATTTTAAAGATTTATTTATAAGTTTTCAAGGCAATTTCTAAGAAAAAAAATTTCAGAACGTTTTCAGGCTACTTTTATAATTTTTCAAGGAAAATGGTTTTCAAGATGTTTTTAAGATTCTTTTATAAATTTCAATAGAAAATTGTTTTCAAAAAGATTTCAAGCTAAAATTTAGGGAATATCTCTCTGCCCTAGTTTTTCTTTCTTCCTTCGGTGACAATGGAGGTCACCACACTGGCTCCTCCCCCCATGGCGGGGGAGGGGGAATCGTTGTCACATGAGAGAGCAGGGTTTTTCCATCTGTTCTCTAAACTATACTTCCTTACACCATTACCAAAAGCTTTGCTAATCCCTAAAGCTCGGGACCTTCTTGATGGTTTCCCCAACCTTCAGCTTTCGACTTCTAAGTTTTCGGAAACATCTATGCTCTTTAATCTTACCCTGGTGGCTCGCTTCAAGTGAAGGAGACCCTCAGTCGATGCTTTCAACAGGTTCATCTTCAAATCTTGGGACCTTCATGAAAGGTCAATTGTGGGATTACTCGACAACTGTTATATTATGATTTGGTTTGAATGGGAGGTGTATCTCTTCAAAGCATGTTTGAGGGAACTTCGTTACTTCAATGGTATTCATTTCTTCCTCTTGCGTAGGTCCTTTGAGTTTCACATAAATCAAGACCCACCTTCTATGGCGGTTTGGGTAAGCTTCCCCAACCATCCCTTTCCCTTTTAGAATCCCCCGGTTATTCGAATGTTAGGTAATATTGTAGGAATATACCTTTGCTCTGATTGTCGCACTGAAGAAATGTGTCACCCAGTAAACCCCCGAATGTGTGTTGAAATGTATTCATCTCGTTTTCCTTTTGATTTTGTGTGGGTTACTATCTCTGAGGAATATAGATGTAAGAAATGTGTAGTTTATGATAATTGGACTGATTTTTGTTCAGCTTGCAATCGATTGGGCCATTCTTTGGAGGTTTGCATAAGGGGATCCCCAGCTCCTATGATAGAGGCATATTGTAGGATTAACTAGGTTTCTCCAAGAAGGAATGACAGTTCAAAGGGTAAGGCTCATAAGGTTGGTACGACAGCAGGTCTGGATGAAGAGGCCACGGGACCAATAAGAAGAGGCAGGGGTCTTCATTCGGAAATTCCAGTGGTGGAAGACTTTCAGGTGGTGTTTTCAAGGCTCCTTCCAAGGATTTTCATGTATTTGAGCTACCAAGTGTGACAACTCCCCAACCCAATCTGATGGTTTCTTAAGTTCTTAGAAGGTTGAGGAAGGATTTAGAGGGCCACTCGAAATTCAATTGTATGGATCAATTCTAGGAGGAAGAGAAGGTGATCAAGGACCATACGGTGGGGGAAAAGGGAGGAATCATCTATTCGGAGGTGGGAAAGCCTTGCATTGCTGGGGAAAATAAGGGTTTGGTCCCTTCGGCCAGGACCTTTCTTTCTTTGAGCAATATATTTGAAGGTCTCTCTAAAGGATTGGTTTAAGTGGCTGTGAATGATGATATTGTGGTAGGAGGTAATAAGGATGGGGCCTCTATGTAAGGGAACAATGCTTGATTCTTAGGGCATGTGGAAGCTCCAATGACCGAGGAAGAGCCCCTTATTACAGTCATATGCCTTTATTTGATTGAGAGAAACAAAGCGGACAAGGATAGGGGGAATACCGAGGGATGCAATGATTGTGTCTTGATGAACCTCCTCGGCAAAGGGAGGGACTTCTCTGGGGATGAGAAAGAAAATGTGAGTAGTCGGGTTGGTCTCTCCTTCAGTGATATTGTGAAGAATGGGAATAAAATGATGAATGAGTGTGAGGGAACCTTGTTTTCTACACGAAGAAGAATAACCAGAAGGGACTACTCCAACCTTTCACGACCGATGAGTACCAGATCTTCCTTTGAGTGGGATAGTGGGGTAATTATTGCTTTCAAAAATGACATTCTGCCCAAGAAACCTTGTCTAGTGTAGCCTTCACTTGACCAGATGAGAAACTAGGATCAAAGTGATGGTCTTTGGAGGCATAATAAACCGGCTTCTAAATGGGAATCGGCTACTGTAGTGGAGGATTCATGTGTGGGATGGAAAGACAAGTATGGGTATTATGATATGTAATTCTTGTTGGTCTGTTTGGATGTGTTTTGTTTTGTAGGTGGCTGGTTTTCGATGTAGTAAGTTGGGATCCTGTTTTTTTTAAGGGTTGTGTGGGTTCACACTTTTCCTTAAAGTGTTTGGAAATAAAAAAATTAATTTTCAGTAAAAAAAATTTCAAGCTTCTTTTATATGTCTTAAAGTAAAAAGGTTTCCAAAATATTTTTATAGATTTTTTTATAAGATTTAAATTTTATTTTCAAGAAAAGGGTTTTAAAAATATTTTTATGTTTTAAAGAGCCTATTTTCAGAGAAGAGAGGATATTTCCCTCAATAAATTTTTTCAAAATATCTTTCCAAGTAATTTTAAATCTAATATATCATCTATTGATGTTACAAATGCCCTTCTAATAAATGATCCAAAGGTTCCATTAATATTCTTTATTAATTGGTTTATGTTTTTATGGAATAATACTTATCACACCCATTTATCTTTCATGGGTTATATGATTTTGAAACCTACTACTTTTCACAGGTAATATTTATGATGAAAGGATTAAGAAACCTATATTTTTTCACAGGTTGTGATATGATTACATGTTTATAATGGCCATTTCATTTTATGGGTTATGATATGATTATTTATTACCTTGTGGAATATGTTTTTATGATTTCATTATGAGATGGGTTTGACTTATATCTTCACCGAATGCATTGGGTAAATATTTATATCTCATTAAAAAGAGATGGATAGAATGAGAAATGAACTCAATGTAGAATTATAGGGCTATAATGAGAAATGAACTCAGTTTAGTATTAAAATGCTAGAATGAAGAGCAAACTCGGTTCAATAATATAGAACTGGAATTAGGTGTGGACTCATTTCAGTAAAGGACATTGTCCACTAAGATAGCCTCAATAGAAATTCCTTGACTACTATGTAAATAATTATATATTCTTATGTTTTTCCAAAATTCCATGTTTTATTACTTTGTTATGATTTCATGGATTATGATTTTTATTTCTTTTTGATTCGTGTCTTATGAACTGCCATGATTTCTTCCATGATTCATGTTTATTATCTTATGATATGTAGGGTATGATCTTATAATGTTATGATCATCTTCTTATACCCTTATCTCATGCTTATGATTACATTTATCCATTTTTTATCCTTACTGAACATTTGATCTTAACCATTTTTATGTCTCTTTACCCAATTTATAATCATATATATTAAGTATGATGTGTTTAAGAAAGGTTGTATTCATGAAGAACATAGTAGTAGATAATGTAACTCCCCTATATAATGGTATTTATGTTTCCATGTTTCTAAAGGCACTAGGCTAATATGGTATTTGGGCATCTATTTATACAATTTTGTATGTATTCTGCAAGATTTATGTAATGTTAATCTATGAAAAGCAATGTTCACTATATTTGGTGTCATAGAAAATGTTTAGTTAACCTTTTGAAGCTAGTATTAGAAAACCAAAGGAATAACTCTAAGGAAATGTCTAGGGATAAGTCTAAGGATAAGTAAAAGTATAGTAAAATGTCCTGGAATTTTTATAAAGGATAGAGTAATTGGTTTCCTAGAAATAAATCTATGTTTGGATACTACAAGTGGATGTGGATCTTTCACATATGTTCCTAGGAGTAACAACTTCAACAAGATGTCTCGGCCCTGACTCAGGGTAATCTGGTACATGACAAGGGGCCTTGTTGCACACCTATTTTGACACACCTGGGGGATATTCTTTGGAAATTCACAAACTCTTCATGAACCATTATGAATTATTTGAATATAAGATGACCATAAATAACCTAGGATAAACCTAATGTGTCATATATTAAAGAATATTTCCTAAATTAGTCATATTATAAGTGACTTTTCATAATTATGTGGTTCCTCAACTTAATAATCATTTCATATTCAATTATTTCTAGTTTTATCCAATGGAGGTAATCAGAAGGAATAAGATAATTTTTTTTTGTGATGGACAATATACTAATGAGAAATTAAATGTAATATAGTGAAGGATTTTGTGATTATTCCCAATTAGTTTTCAAGAAACATGATCAATAATGTGTACCTTAACCAAATCTTGGACTTTCCAAGGATGAGAAGGAATTATTTCACTAAGAGTTCCGGTAATGGAGACTATAGAGGAAATAATATTTCATTTCCTTTATGTCAATAATTTGTAAGGAATCACCTATGTGAATGTATAAGAGGAAAAATAAGGTTTTTTGACTGTGGAAAAGAAGGAAAAAATATTGTAACTATAAAGGGAAAATAAAGACTTTAGTGTACACAATGGATGAGAATGTTGTCCTCCCTAATGTATTATCAATTGATGATTTATTTAATTGTGGAAAGTATGGGCATTATGATAATAAATTCCTTATATGGAAGGCTCTTGAATCTAATAATAACGGTGGTACAGTTAATGGTTTTTCTATGAATGATGAAGAGACAAAAAATTCCATATGAAAGGTATGCATCGTTTTAATAGTATTTCTATTAAGAATTATTAATTTTAATTTGATAAATGTTAAGTCATGATTTTTATTTAATATTCTCAGAAAGAGGTATTAAAAAAATTGATAAATCTTGAGTAATGGTTTAAGAATAAATTTTTATTATTCAAGTGTATATGTTATGGAATTCAAAGATTATATTATAAAAACCATAAAATATATATGTATTTTCAGAATATGTTCATTTATTGTTGGAAAGGATATATTGAATGGTAATAGTGAAGTAGAAAACGTGATTTCATATAAAGGTGGAAATTTTATTACATTAAAGTAACCCTTAATATATTCCTTTTGTTTAGATAATGATGTTTGAATAAAGATATGTTAGATATGGATAATTAAATTGGATGATACTAATATCCTTGAAATCGATTAAGGATTTTTTGAAAAGTGTTTTACACAATCATTGATGAAGAATAAAAAATAATTTTTGGATTTAAGGAATATATCCAATGTACTTTGGAATAAGGAAATGTGCATCTTTTTTAATAAGGATTTATGGTAATTCTGGTCATTACCATGTTTCAATAGAATATATGATGAATATATTCACATATTTGGAATGTAACAACTAGGAGATAATTTTCATATATATGGGATAAATGTTAAGCATATTTCATGACCTTATTTCCACTACTTTGGATTTTCATCTTTCATCAGCGTTATAAAGTTAACTATTCATGGAAATTTTAACCTAAACATTAAATTAAGTATTCATGTAGTGAGATTGTATTGAAAACCTTTATTAAAAATATATTTAGTGATTAACCATATTTCAAGGATTTCCATCCTATTTTTGAAATTATATTTGTGTGATTTTAGAAAAGAACATTATGTTTGTCCACTGAAAACCAATCAAGTTAAGAAAGTTCATGGGTCTTGAACCCATGACTAAAGGACTATAAGGGTTTCCCACCTGCCACTAGCCTTTATGATGTCATGTTTAATGTATAATTATATTTTTATGAATAAATATTTATGATGAAATAGTAGTGTTACTTTTTATTTCTAGATATTAATATATTAACCATATTTATTTTTAAGAATAGTTAGAGATAAATAGTTATAATTTTCATTCTTTTATGGGACTTAAGATTTTCTAAAAGTGTATTTTAGTGTTCACGCATCAAAGTTAATTTCTTGACATCTATTTCATGAAGTAATGGATGAAATAGAAATTGATAAAAGCGCAAAATAAGAAATAAATTTTTTTATAGAAATATATCAAGTAGGTATATTTCCTAATATTTATGGTCAATAAAATAATTCCTCAATGATAGGATAATGATAAAAAATGTATTGCCTTAATACCTAAATCTTTCTTTAACCAATGGCCTTTTAAATCATCATAAATTTATGAATTTGAGGCCCTAAAAATTTATTTAATCATTTACCTATTTGTAATTGGTAACCTCAATCATTCCCTATAAATATTTATACTTTTCCACCATGTCTAATCTTCACCCCCAACATATGTTCTCCTATAAAGAAACCTATTTATATGTTACATTAACAAACTGTTATGGTTCTAACATTTCATTTTTAGGGTAAGTTTTAGTATTAATTTTTACTATATGGGTTTCAATGAATGAAACTTTAATTTATTAAACCTTTGATAACCCAATTGAATTTCAAGGGAGAGATTCATATTATGGGGGTAGAATGGAACACTCGAGGATTTTTTGAAATATTTTTTTGAAAAAATTTATTCTTTTTTATTTTTTTCATTTTAGACAACACTAAAAATAGTTTATTTTATATTAAATAACTTTTTTGTATATAATTATATGAAAACTCAATTTAACCATGCACTACATTCAACATAAATTTTATCTTTCTCTTCACGGAACACCAAGGTTGGTTTGTATTACACGCAACAAAGGCTTTCCTAGATGGCTTGTGTAACATGTAAGACCAAGTTCTAACAAATAAAAATATATTATTTAATATAAACTATTAATTAAAATTTTAGTAATTACAAGATTATGAAAAATATATGGTTTTATAAAATATAAGATGAATTAATATGTTACCAATTAATTGTAAATGAAAATATAAGAACCAATTGAATATAAAGGATATTTGTTTATGACATCAAATTTTTTTTACCAAAATAAAATAAATTTATTACAATTAGTTAGTGATATTAATGTAATATATATGTAATATATTCTATTAAACATTTTTTATATTCATCCAATATTTTTTATAGACATAAGATAAGAACAAACCCAATTTTATGCTTAAAAACAATATTTTTTTAAAAGGAAGGTTTACCATCTTTTAATGGAGAACCCATTTTAAATCAAATTTTTATGACTTTTATAGAATTAATATGTTAAAATAAACATAATATTTTAAATAAAAATGTAAAAATTATGTTAGGATATATTTTTTGTATTTTTCTGTAAGGTTTCATTTTTTAATGAATAGTGAAAATAGTGAATTTTAATTCAAAACTACAATTTCATCTAATTTATTTATAATGTAAAATTATAATTTATTTTGGTTTAAAATTTTAATTAGATAATATTTTTAACAATTAATCCAATTTAATTAATTGGAATCAATTTCACTTTGAAATTGTGTATAAAAACTTAGCAATCTTTTGGATTTTTTTACTTTAAAGACCCACAATGTCGTCCCATCAAAAGGATTAATTTTAATTTAATTTTCTCCACATATATGATTAGAATATGGAAAAATAGATTAAATATTTTTAATAATAATAATTTATAATTTATAATAATTTCAAATTCGTTATTGACCGAACATATTAGTGAAGGTGATTAAAATTAATTACAACGATTAAGAGAAAAATTAGGTTAACGAAGTACTAAACCTTAAATTTAAGATGCAAAACGACCTATAAACTTGTCCAAAATCCTTTTTATGGACATTATTAGAACATTAACCTTCAATTTTTATTTTTTTTGGTTTTTATGTATTTTTTGAAGAAAAAATGTGGGTATAATTAACTTGTTTTCAAAACTGCCAAGTGCATCCTTTCCCTTCACTATAAAAGGCCACCACCTATACCTTTTCATAAAACCTATAAAAAAATTATGTTCACCAAAATATTACTAACACACATCCAAACATCCCTCCCTTAATCCTATAGTCCTCCCCTTGGGAAAAAATTAATTCAAGGAATCCTTTTCAAACAAACCAAAAGGAGTTACCCGATTAAGAGGTAACATCTTCTCTCATGATCATTTCCTTTATTTTATTTCTCCACCCCATATACTATATTTATTCAATGATTGTATAAAAACACCAGTATCTTCAAAACACTTTTTTTGATTTATTCTAAGGTTTTTACCTACACATACAGCACCTCCATCTAATGGGTAGCGAATATATTGTTTATATGTACGGCGAACTACCGCCTCACAAAAAGATGAATGTTTTTTTCCTTTACCGCATCTCATAGTGAAAATTATTGTGGGAATTATATGTTATATATTATATTTATTATTTATTTAGTATTATTTAATCTTTTCTACCACACATATCTTTTTACTTTCCATTTTGTGTAAATACAATAATTTCGTTTGAGGAAGTGTGGACTACCGCCCCCTCAAAGCGATGTGATTCGTTAACACACTACATAGAATTTATTAAGGATGTGTTTAGTGAAATTATATGATATATATTATATAATAATTATAATATATATATATATATATATTTCATTTTATTCCTTTCATTCAATATGAAAATAAAAACGTAAATTGTGTTCATGCGTAGGTACAGCTTACTATCTCCGTGAATAGTGTATTTCATTTCCTATTTCTATATTATATATATTATTATAATAAAAAATACTTAATATAAATTATATTTATATCATGTTTTAAATTTTTTAAATTATTATATAATTATAAGGAACAAAGATATTACAAGTTAAGACACATGCGAAGAACAAAGCGAATATTACCCAAAGTGCAACCTTAACTTTGGATTGTTAACAAGAGGGTAATATATGGTCATAATCAAAGAATGTATGATATTATATATATGAATATTCTTATGTAAAGACTTATAATAAACTTAAACTTATTTTATTGGAAGCTTTTCTGATTACAAATAGAGTCAAGACCCAAGGTAAGGGGATTTCATCTCACTTTTTATTACTATGAGATACATGCTTAATTCACCACCCATTCCTTTTATGTGGTGTATATACTGTGCAGATATGTATTATATGATTATTATTAATAATAATTTTATGGTTAATAACTTATCAATTCTATGATATTCCTTTAATGGGGTTTATGTTTCAAATGTTACCAAATCTGTAAGATATATCTGTCTCGATTTACTTTCATTGAGACACATGCCATGTGATGCATCTATATTTTAAATGAGGTGTACATAATGAATTTGAAATGTTATATTATGAATATCCTTCTGATAATTATATTTTAAGATTAATGTAATTTCACTTTCTTAAATTGGGAGTGTGGTTCAGAGTTACTATGTTATAAGAGTTTATTGAAACAACCTCATCACATTGCAAGATTGTTTACAATTATGTTTCCTTTGTTGAAATATTATAATCCATTTCTCAATAAAATTCATGAATTTTATTATCCTATATTTATTCATGATATATTCACATATTGTTTCCATTTTTTTACTCTTTGGTATATAATATAGTCAATAATGTGTTTTTAAGAAATCCCAACTTTTCCCTCTCTTCGGTCGGAAATCTATGTTCCTTAAAACCCGTGTTTTCTAAAAAGGGTTTCCAAGAATATTATACTATTATCCTATAATTTTTAAAAGAAATTTTTGCCATTTTTTTATTTTACTAATGTTTTCAAAGGAATAATTTTTTTATTTTTTCTAAAAACTCATTTTTACAACCTTTTACCATGAAAAAAAGGAATGTTCTTCTTATCTCATATGGCATGTACAGATTTACATGCCATCATAACCAACAATACCTTGAAGATTTCTTAATAATATTTAAAACATTTTTTTTAAAGGATGTTTTTTCCAAAATATTATGGATATTCATTACATTGTTCTTTTGGTTTTATTAAATGGATGAAACCAAAAGTAATCATGTTAATGCTAGGTGTTATGGAAAATGCAATGATTTTCCTCCAGAGAACCCAAATGTTATTGGAGCTTGAATATGAAATCTTATTATTTTTATCACATAACATTCTCAAGATATGAATCATGTTGGACTTCCAGAAACACAAATATGGGAAAAAATTATATTTATCCCTTCATGAGGAATCCTCTACCTTCTTTTAGTGGGTCTTCTGATACACTAGTTTTTGAAAGAGGGATCAACACCACTGAAAAAGTATTTTCCATCCTCCAGTGTTTAGATAATGAGAATGTAATTTTAGTTGTCTTCCATTGTGAAGGTGAAGTAGATATTTGGTGTAATGTTATCAAGAATAATATTCAATATGATGAAATTGAAATAATGAATTGAGATGAGTTCAAGAAATTATTTTTCAATATTTAAATTATGTGTATTCTTCCAACGAAGATAGATAAGGACTTCCTTGAGCTAATGAAAAAGGGTGACGAATATATTTTTACGTACAAGGAAAATTTTACAAGATTTTTTAGGTACACTTATGTTATTATCATCAAACATAAAATTAAGGTTGATAATTTATTTAGTGAATTAAAACCAAGCCTCCAAATTGAATTATCCATAAGATACTTTAGTAGCTTGGATGAGATTTTCTAATGTGATACTAAGGTAGAAATGGAGGTTTCAGTTACATATCTATCATATGGTTTTGATATTAAGAGACAAATGTAATTCAGAGGAAAATATATGAACCATGGATATAAGAAGATGACCTTTCATTTATGCTCAAATTGTGGGAAGAAGCATGGAGGAAATTGTATTAAGGGTACTAATATGTGTTTTAAGTGTGTAAAGGTTGGTCATCAAGAAAATGAATGTCGAAGTGATGGGTAAAAGTTATCTGAGGATTTTAATAATGAAAAATATTTGCATAGTGCACCTCCCACACTTCAATGTTTTAATTGAAAATAGTTTGGGCATTATGATAACAAGTTCTTAAATCTGAGGGTTAATAATCATGATCGGCGCCAACAACCTCTGAATAAAAACTACTAAGGTAAATATTATGAAATCATGATGGTTCAAATTAATCATGATAATTAGGGCACATTGATACTCCCCTTCTAAGATGGGAATTTAATGTTTTATTTTTTATCAATGATCCCTATGAAAATATTATCGTTCATCCTTTAGTTAAATTTCATGTGATTGTATGCATATATATGAATTTTGGAATAAAAAATCCCATTTTATATTTTATCAGTAAAAGGATGAACCCAAGGTTAGAGTAGAAATTTTTTTTACAGGATAAGATCTTATTTAAGGATTAAATTATGATTTGTCTATTAAAATAATTTTTGTCTCTAGGTAATATTAAATTCAGAGTGATGGATATGATCAAAGTGTTATGAGTTTAAGATTGATCATAATTTAAAAATCATTGACATCCCTTTTGAGGTTTTATGTGATGGGAGTTTATCAAGATTAAGTATATTTTAAGAGATGTTTATGGAAATGAAACCTTTTGGTTTTGTATATAGTGAAAAAGTTGTTTGAGGAGGAATGCATTTACACTTTGTGGAAATATTATTAAATTTTTTAGTAACCATTAAGGTTTATCTTATCTTTTAATTTGAGATATTGATGGGTTACAAAGGATCACCTTAAAATTTCAGCAAACGTCATTACAATCAGAGAATATTTCTCTTTTGATATGATTTCCAAAATATACATTAAGTGGTAAGGTTTCATGGATTACCACATTCAATTGTATTTTATCAGAATATTATTTTTACCTCAATGTTTTGGAGATGTCTTCATCAAGAACATAATATATAGTTTGTTTGCATGACTGCGTATCATCCTCAAATAGATGGTCAGTTTGAGAGAATAATCCAAACCTTGGAGGATATGGTAAGATCATTTCCTATGGATTTTTAGGTTGGTTTGGATAAAAACATTCCAAAATTTGACTTTTCTTGTAACAATATCTTTCACTTGAGAAACCAAATTCCTTTTAATGAATCACATTATGGAAATAAATATTGAACTCCAATGTATTGGAAAGAAGTTATATAAAGAAATCTATTTGGATATGAGAAAGATAATTAGAAGGTATACACAATTAAAACCATTTAGAAAAATGTATAAATTGGAAAATTTTGATTGAAATGTAATACTAAAATTTTTTAAAAGGATCTTGAATCTAAATTTTGTGACAAGGTTTTTCTACAAATTTCTATATGTAATAATGTAGGGAAAACTAATCCCTAGATATATTAGTCACATTAAAATAACTTATCATATCAGTAAAGTAGATTAACATTTTTGACATCCAAAAAACTTCACCCAAGTTCATGATATGTTCCCTATATCAATCCTGATGAAGTACATACCAGATATATCAATGTACTAAACTCAGAGGTCATGCCACTGGAGGATGATATTTATTATGAGGAATGAACAGTAGAGATTATGGATCAAATAGAGAAGGTTCTATGAAATAACACCACTCACTTTGTTAGTTTTTTTTGGTGATACCACAAGCTTAGGGAAGATATATGGGAACCTAAGGATGAAATGATATAGACTTATCCTCAGTTATTCATACCAAAGTGATAAATTTAGAGGGAAAAATACATTTTAAGGGGGTAGAATATAATACTCCAAATTTTTATAAATTTTTTTTAATAAATTAATTTTTTTAATAGTTTTCATTATAGAAAACACCATGTTAATCTTGTTCTATATGAAACATTGGGTTATCTTGTGTTACATAAGACATTGGGTCTTAAAAAACCATGATATATTATTAATATAATTATTTAAATGTGAATATTATAACCTATCTATTAAAATGGGAAATATGAAAATTAATAACTAATTTTAAAATATTAATTATTGTGGTTTTACATAAAGGAAATATATTGATAAAAAATTTGTTAATTTCTAGTAAAGTATTTATATGTTTCGAAGATACTATTTTCTCAAAAAAAATACATTTTTTATTTTTGTGAAAATTAAAAAGAATTATAACTTTTATAAAGTTAATTTCATAAAATAAACTTAATTTTTTAAATTGTCAGATAAAAATTATCTTAGGGTGAATTTTTGATATTTTTTTGAAAAGTTTCATTTTTTGATGAATGGTGAAAGTATTGAATTTTAATTGAACACTACCTTTTTCTTTAATTTATTTATAAATATAATTAAATTTTAAATTGGATTTAAAGTAAAATTAGTTCAATTATTCATCCATTAGTCCAATTTAGTTCATTTTAATCAATTTTATATTGAATTTAAATACAAGAACATTTCAAAATTTTGAACATTTTCTCTTTATAATCCTGTATTTTCATCGCACCTGCAAGATTTATTTTAAATTAAATTTTTTCACTAATGTGAATAAAATTTAGAAAATTTTATTCCATATTTTAAATCATAATAATTTATATTTTATTATAATTTTAACTTTATTTTTGACCAAAATTATTATTAAAAGTAGTAAAAAAATATCGCAGTTAAGGTAGAAATGGTTTTACTGTTTGATTAAACTATAAAAATAATAGTTAATAATAAATTAAAAAAATTTAAAAACACATTTTATGGACATATTTAGACCTTATCCCTTATATTATTAAGAATTTTCCATTATCAAATCATTGTGATTTGAGAAAAACAAGGTTGGAATTCTCTCTTTCAAAAAATTACAAGTTTGTCACTCACCTCACTTATAAAAAGTCACCCCTTATCCTCTCCTATTCACACCTTAAAAATATTTTGTTTTATCCAATACCTACCACAATAAATTCCAAAATTCCATTTTATCATCTTATAATACTTATTTTTGGCATAAATTCAACCTAGAAATGCTTTTGGTACAAACATAAGGAGGATACCCTAAGAAGAGGCAACGTTCATCAATGTGCATTTATAAATTATTTCATCCTCCACCAACTTAAATTCATATTATAATTAACTCAGTAACCTATATATACTTATATTTTTTTATTTTAAGTTAATTACCTAAAACCATCTCCACTTACATCAAATGGGTTATGAAGTCATCATTCTTGTGTATAGTGGACTACCGCCTCACAAACCGATGTAATTCATTTTTCCACTACCACCTAATTGGGTTGTACATAATGATAGAATTATTTTTTATATGTGAAATTTATTATATTATTATTATTATAAATCTATTATATCACACATACATTCATGATTTCCATTTTTGGTAACATGATAACGTCACTTGTGTGTGTGACGGACTATCACCTCATGAAGAGATGTGATTCATTCACAATTTAGATGAAAGGTATTAAGGAAGTTTTTAATGAAAATATGTGATATATTTGAAATATAAAGGATCATATAATGATAATATTTGTCATTTAATTTTATTTCTTTCAATCTGATAAGAAATTGTAACCAACATTCATGCGTATGTACGGCCTACTGTCTCCAGGAATAGTGTATTTCATTTCCTATCACTAAATTTTATTAATTACTCTAAATAAATATATAATTAATATATATGATATTTAAATAAATTTTAAAAAAATTATATGATTAAACCATGATCTAATTAATAGGAAAAAATAAAAAGTCAAAATATACATGAAAAACAAAGCAGTTATTTCACGAAATGTGACTTTAACATGGAATTGTTGAAAAATGAGTAATAAAAGTTCATAAGAAAATAATATATGGTTTGATATATATTATTATGTTTCAATAATATATTTATAATAAACTTATATTTACTATATAGTAGTTTTTAACATGTATGATAGAATTTAATACTTAATGTAGGGGATTTTTAGCCTCTCTTTTATTTCTGGGAGACATATGAAAAGTCACCACTAATTTAGTTTTTATGGTGTATATATGTCCACTTTGACAATTTATATCATTAATACCATTATTTTAATGATATTTGAATTTTAATTTGATATTATTATTTATTTTGGATTACAATTCAAAAGTTTACTATAGCGATAATGGATTTGTTGTCTCAATTTTCTTTCTCTCGGACTAATGTCATGTTATGTGCCAATATTATTTTATTGGGAGAATATTCAGCCCCTTTAACAAGTAATATCATTAATTTATTTATTATAATGATATTTTAATTTTAATTTAATTTCATACTTTCATCGGGAATATGATTTAAATTCACAAAGTGGTAAGAGTTTAATGTTACAATCACATCATTTATCGGAATTGTTCATGATTAAGTCTGAAATTTTGAAATATTATGATCTAAATATAAATAATTATTTTTATTTTTATTCTCCTATGGTTATTCATTATATTTTAAAGTAATATTACCATTTATTCACTCATTAGTTCTCAAAATAATTGAAAACAAAATTAGGAAAAAATAAAACTTTATTTATCTCTTTGGTCAGAAATATATGTTTTTCTAAAACTATGTTATCTATAAATGTTTTCAAAAATATTTTATTATTATACTATGATTTTTAAAAAGATACTTTTATCAATGATTTAATTTTTTTTTAAATGAAAATAATCTTCATGTCTCTTTCCAAATAATTTTCATTTGTATTTTACCAAAAATATGGAAGATATATTTGTTTTATCATGTAAGGAATGAATAAAAATTCCCATCATCATGAAAATTATTTTATTTTAATATTAATTTATATATTTTTAGGTTTATTTTAAAATTGAAAGAGTTTAAAAATGTTTTATGTTTTAAAAAAACTCTTTTCAAAGTGGAAAGGATATTTTCCTCAAGAAATGTTTTATATGATCGATCAAAATAATTTTACATCTATGATAAAATTCATTGATGTTACCTATTCCTTATAGGGAATATGATCCAAATATAAAATTATTATTATTTGTCTAAATGGTTTACCATTATGACAGAATAATTTTTATGAAACTAATTTCTCATTCATGGGTTATACCATGATAGAATTCTTATGAAACCCACTTTCTTACATGGGTTATGCTATGATGAAATTTTTATGAAATCCATTTAATTTCATGGGTTTTGATAAAATTATTTTCAAATGATCTTGTGGAACAAATATTTATGATTTTCATTATGTGATGGGTTGGACCTATATCTCCCACCAATTCATTGGCTACTGATAAATGTTCTATGATCTTAGAGGGTACATTACTTGTTATCCCAAGACAATAAAGGAAGGTACACGGGTGGTTATCCCAAACTCATAAAGGAGGTTACTTGGGTGGTTAGACCATGATTGAAAAGGAGGGTAAACTGGTGGTAATACAAATCCTATAAAATTGGGTACACTTGGGGTTAGCCTAACCTCAAAGCAGGTACATAGGTAGTTATCCCAAGAATAACATGTTATGAATGTCTTGGTGGGTAGCCTTGATATATGATTTTCTATTCTTATGTGTATGTTAAAAATATATATGTCTTATTCCAATATTATGCTCTCTTGAATCATTTTCTCAAATTTCCTTATGATTTATTTCTTTTTAAATGAAAATATTTATTCCATGACACAAGAATATGATCATTGATATGCATGGTATGCTTTTCAAATGTAATTCACATGTTATCATACCCTTATGTTCTGGTTATAATTACATATATTCATTTTTTATCCTTACTGAGCATATAATCTCACTATTTATTATGTTTTGTTTCCCTAGGTTATGAAAAAAAATATATAGGGTATGTCTAAAAGGAGTACTAAATTGTAAAATATTTGTGGGAAACATTGAAAATATTACCCCTAATTTTGAAGATTATGTACCTAGCCTCCAATGAAACTAAGCTATTAGATTCCTTAGGTGTGTGTTTTTATAATGAATTTAATATTCATCTAAATATATGTAAGATCTATGTATGAAAATCCTAGGTATCTATATGGTTAAACGATGATTTAATGGTAATGGTTGATGTCTAAATCCAATTGCACCACTAGATTATAGAACAATTCAAGATTCAACATGATTTAGAAATAAATTACCAAGGTTGAATAGAACCTACACCAGAAAGGTATGGTAGGATCAAACATACCTAAGAAGATATGCTACTAGAAATGATCTTATTCTGTACAATGTGTAGATGTCAATTCCTATAATCCAGGTGTGGATTCTATCAATGATCAATGATTAACTTGTTGAAAAAAGTCAAATCCTTTAGATATAATGAATAAATCTAGTATCTAATTAGTTTTAGTCAAGGAGAATAGGATATAATTGACCAAAATCAATATAGAATTCACTGGATTGAAATTTTGGGATCAAACCATTTTTTATGCATCAAACGGAGGATGCATAAGGGAAGGACCGTAGTCTAAAAAATTGAGTGAGGTATCCTAGGGTGTTGGGGGTTAAAGAGGGACTGACAGAATGATATAAATTTAGATAGTTAATTTTTTTTAAAACACCTTAATACTCATCCACCCACTAGTCTTAAAACAACACCATTGGCTAGAAAATGGCCTCTAATGATGGGTCGATGGTTGTTGGGAAGAATAGTTTATACCTAGGATCCCCACCAGCCATATGGTGGTCATTTGGTAGAATGGGTTCTTCCCAAGAACACCACCAGTGGGAATATTCTAACAATCTAGATAGTGTGATTTGTAGTTTTAATATAGATCTATCATACTTCACCATCTGGACAATTGAGTTACTATAGCTTCACCAAGACATAATGTTCTCACCAACCAATCCTCTTTCCTTTTCTATCCCCCTAAACACCTGTAACTAGCCTCATAATAGTTAAAACATATACAAAATATATATACAAGAATATATGAGGAATACCTTAACTATGGTATGTCATAATTCTTCCTCTCTTATGACTTCTAGTCCTTTATAAGTATCCCCATAGGTTTGATCAAATGAATCGGGACACTATGCTAAAGTAAATATTTATGAATCCCATATATCTTCTTGAAAATGATAATTCATTCATTAAAACCAAAAAACAAGAATGGTCTTTGTTCATATAAATTCCTCACTTTAGTTAATGATTTAAATGAATAATTAAATAAAAGATGCATCCAGTTCCAACTCAACATCCTTACAGTCGAGCACATGCATAGAATCAGACTTGTACCTCCAATGATGAGACATGTGGAACACATTATATATAACTTGATACCATTTAGGAATATCCAACCATCAGGCCACCATCTCGATGCATTCGATGATCTTGAATGGCCTAATGTACCAGGGATCTGACTTCCTTTACTCCCATATATTAGCATCAGTGTTCTACAACCAACTATATAACCATTGAATTACATGTATATTCAATGTTCTGAATATCAATAAAACATTTTATTACATATTTTTCAATATTCCGCATGACTATAATGTAATAATTTTCTTGAGTATCTATCGTATTGATAAGGTTATAGAATTTCCCCACTATGATGAGAAATTTGAAGTGTCATAATGATATTATTAAATATATTTTTATGGTTGGATAACATATTATTATGGGACCCACAAAATGATTATTGTCATGTGTGAGCTCTCATGAGTATATGGGACTTTTTGTCTTGGAATTTGAACAAGGTAATCTCTAACATAGGATATTATGATAACAGGCCCACTTTTAGGAATTCAACATCTTTATTGTTTATCAGATATTTCTATTTTTAGTCATTTTTTATAGTCCTTAGACTTTAAGATTATTATTAATGCATGTTATGAATTGCGCACTTAGATGTATTTCTTAAACCTTTTTGATATAGTTCATTCTAAATTTGTATATTTTGGGTGCCTCATGAGTGATGTGTTATTAATGAATGAGTTGAAGAATAATTTTTACCTTCCATATTTATGGAATAGGATATATCATCCCTTTTTTTGAAATAGATCCATTGCATTAAACTTCATGGACATGGTGTAATGAGGAGTCTATTTTAGATAGTAAAAGAAATATGTATCAAGAATATAGGTTGACGGCATGGGTGTGAAACCAACGTGATGACATATTGTGATAAAGTGGTTATATGACATAGTTATCATTAATATGTGGTTATAGATGTTAAAACATTAAGTTATTTATCTTGGGTGGCTTTACCCATTACTATACATTGATCTTGTACATAAGAAAGCTCACCTAATTCTAATGAGAAAGAATCATAGAGGGTCACACAATAAGTTTTTTCATTGATATAGATTAAATTATATTTGAATTTAATTATTAAAATAAATATTATCCTCAAGTCTGAGGAATAATTTTATTCATTTTTTATTAATAGAAAATATTTAGTTTTGAATATATATTTAATTAAATATTTATTCATGTATAAAATCAATAACAAGTAATTTTAGTGATCCAATATTATGTTTTGTGATAAATATTAATGTGTAATCTCGTAAAATAATATTTAACATTGTTCCAATTAGTGAATTCCATAAAAATAATAATATTATATGGAATGGGGATTGATAATGATTGTCAACTTATTTAAGGGTTGTCGTGCAGTTAAATAATATTTTATCCTAAACCTTGACTCTATAAATTGATGGTTATGTCTGTTTTGTATGGTTAATAAATATTTTTTAAAAAAATCACAGTGAATGTCTCTCTCAATTCCTCATCCTCTCTTAATCATATGAATGGTAATCACTAGAGAGATTCATTTAAGTCTAAATGAACTGGAAGTTATCAAGAAGAATTACACAATATGATAGAAATACTACACTAGAACCCAGAACTACATTATTTTTGTTCGAATATCAGAGGATCATATGTGGATCCTTGCTAGAGGGATTCTACACTTGGATCCTACCATTGTAATGATGGTAATCCAAAAAGGGTTTTCAAGATGATCAACAACACCTTCAATGAAAATTTCTATGACAATGTAACCTTTTTCTTGATCTAAATCAAAGTTAGTTATAAATTTAATGTTAAATGATCCTCTTCCAGTTCTAGGATTTCATATATTAATATTTGATGGTAAAAGTTCATTATTCATGGTGTTTAAGTCATTTATAATTTTTAAATGATCCAAAAAATATAACAAAAACCTTTATGTTTATTCAACCACTAGGTGCTTTCACTGTGCTCAAAATTTTCCCCACAAACATATATGCCCCAACCAAGGGGGCCCCACAAGAAAATATTATCAACCATAGTGAAATACAAGGGTGATATCCTCTAGTATGTATAAGATCATTACTAGATTTGAGTTGTGACCAACTGTTTCTGAATCAACTACACCCACTCTGTGGTCTCTAATACCATACTTAGCACAACAATTGAAGATTGACCTACCTCATTCTAGTACAGTGGTGAATGACATGGCCACCCATAAAAAGCCTCAAAAAATCCATCTGAATTGAGGAGTGAAAGTCATTACTATAAAAGAAATATATTAGCTCCTAGTGATCATCCCAAGAACCTCTAAAATCCAACATATATAATCAAATCATATCCTCTAAATTCTAAATAATTCTCTCTAACTACCTGTATGTATGAAGATGTAAATTTTTACTCAACTTCATTTGAGTCGTCATCACCTCCTACAAGAATTTCCAAAACTACAAGGTTAATTGGGTGTATCTTTTAGATACTGCACTCAAAGGCACTCCATGCATTCATAAAATATCTTGAACATAGAGCACTCCTAGATTATCTACTAAGTTAGTCTCCTAGATCAGTATAAAATGATCCATCTTGTTCAACAAATCCACTACAACCCAAATGGTATATCGACCTCTTAGGGTCTTGGGTAACCCTATCATGAAGTTTTTTGTTACCTCATACAACATCCACATGGGAATTGGAAGTGGACGGAGAAACCCTATAGGTCTCTATTATTTGGCCTTAATATTTTGACAAGTTATACAATGGGAGACAAATCCTAAAACGTATCTCTTCATGTTGGGCCACCAAAATTATCATCTAATATCCTAAGACATTTTGGTTGATCATGGGTTCACTGACCACTGCAATGCATGAGAGTCTCTCATCATCTTCTCTCTTATAGAATAAGAAACCATCACCATACCATGAACCATATACACAACACATCTATTTAAATCCTATCATGGAACAAAACCATTCATCTATAACCAATCGAGCATCATGACACACTCTCGATCATGCTCCTAACTGATCTTTACTTTCTCCACCAATGAGTATGTGATCAATAAGGTTACACTAACTACTAACCCATGAAAATAAATTATTCCCACATACCATTATACACATAAATCTCTGAACTTCCTCCTACTTCTGACATTTTCTATCCAACTTCAGGTATCTTCCTATTAAGAACATAAACAAATACATTACCTTTCCTAGGAATATACTCCATCTCAAAGTTTAACATCTTCAAGTACTCTACTCAGCACCTCTGATAAATATTCAAGTCATGATGAGAGAAAATATAACATGGACTGTTGTGGTCTATATATATTAGACATTTCACTTCAAATATGTAGTTTCGCCAATATTTCAACATGTAAACCATAGCTGCCAACTCTAATTCATAATTCGGTTAGTTCCTCTTCTGGAGTCGTAGATAATGATACTATTAAGCCACTATCTTATTTCCCTGCATCATAACTTCTCCCAATACAATTTCATATACATCACAAATCACTACATACCCAACTCTATTTTAGGAATAATTGTGATCATATTCGATGTCATCCAATTATTTAGCTATAATAATGCCTCTTCACATTGTTCTATCTATTAATTTTTGGTAAGATTAGTCATTAAGGTTTTAGGGAGATAAAAATCTTGAATAAACCTCCTATAGTACCTATCCAACCTAAGGAAACTTCAAATATTGAATACATTCCTTGGTATTTCCCAAGATAGTATTGCATCTACCTTCTCTAGATCAACTAATTTTCCTACTTGACAAACCATGCTCCTAAGAAATTGTACCTCCTATATCCAAAAGGCACACTTTGACTACCTAGAATAAATCCAGTATACTTGAGGTGTACTCAATATGATCACTAGGTGTCTATCATGTGATTCAATGAATATAATGATGAATAATTCCATGTATGGGTGAAAGATCTTAATTATGAGATTCATGAACACTATCGTATAATTATTCAGTCCAAAGTTCATAATCAGATACTAATACAAAACATAACTTCCCCTAGACATTTCCTTTGTAATGTCTTCCTCTCTAACCTAGAATTAATGGTAGCCAATAAAAAGATCAATCTTTGAAAACCACAAGGCTCCTCTCAATTGATTAAACAAGTCATCAGTTATTGTAAATGGGTACTTATTTTTCATATCAATCTGATTCAACTTATGTTATTCTACACAAACTAATATAATACCATCCTCCTTCTTGGTGAAAATCCCCAGAGCACTCTAATTGGAAGTGTTGGGTATGATAAATCCTTTAGCTTTAAGATCTTCAAGTTGTTCCTTTATCACTTTTAGCTTAGTTAGTTCCATGTGATATGGTGGAATATATATTTTCCATGATCCAATAATAAGCTTTATGTCAAACTCAACTCCTCTATATAGAGGTAACCTTGAAATTTTCTATAAATAAACCTCATTGTAGGTCAACCATAGGAGGAAAATATGAGGGAGTAACCATTTGATCTTCTATAAGGATCATTCCAGACACTTATTCTTAGAAAAATTCTCTCTAATGAGGATCTAGTCCAACTCTACTAGTACTTATATCTCACTCTTCAATCAATATAAACTTATCCCCTTTAGGTGATGTAAAGTTCACTCATATTTTATAACAATTGATATGTGCATGATAGCGGGTCAACCAATCCATAATAAGAAATATATCAAAACTTATAATATACAGAATTGTAAATATCTAAACATGTATGAATCTAGAAACCAATATAAGACATTCTAGATAGATATGAAGATGGTCCACTTTATTTCCCAAGGGTTTCTCTATAAAGAAAATCTCAGATAAGAACTTAACTGGTAAGTCTATCCCAGCAACTGGTAGATAAAATATGAACAAATGGGGTCTGTCTGTATCAAACAAATAAATAAATTGAGTATAATAAATTAGGATCATACCTATAACTATTTAAGTTCCCTCTCCACCATCAACCTAAGCCATATAAACTACACAATCCCTACATTTAACTACACAATGATGCCCTGAAGGATTTTTAGTAACTTGATTCACTATCCCTTGTGGGGTATGCAACTATTGTTAAGGTCTGGTACATGAACCCAAGCCTAACTTTTTTGTGTTAATTTATGAATACCTATCACAAAACCACTTCATATGCCCAATACTTCCACATGGGTGACAAGTCATCTGGTAACATATGTAGTCCTTAAGATAGTTCTATTTTTTCCCCAATAACATCACCCAGCAATGTCATCTACCATAGGGGGATTCAAAGAACCACCTCTCTACACTGATTGTTTACCACCACCCTATCACCCATCACCTAACTTATTTTTATTACTCCTATAATAATAATCTAAGACTACACCAGAGAAAGTAACGGTTGATCCACTAGAATCATAAAGAAGGCTTCCATCTCTGTCTTCCTCAATAAATTTCTCTATATTTAGTTCCTTATGAATCACTATAGTATAATCCATTAAATCAAAGTTCTTTCCCTGAAGTTTAGATATAGAAGAAGTCCTATTTTGAACTTTCTTTCTTTATAATCCTCATTCTCCTTTATAAGTGGAGAAAAGTGAATCAACTTGATGAAGCATTATGTGGAGGTGGACACTATCATCATCCCCTTATTGAGCTTCATAAAATCCTAATAATGGTATAGATTCATTGAATTAGAGAATAAATCCTCAAAGAATAGGTCCTTGAAGGTCACCAAATTCATCCCTTCATGTATGCCGGCCTGAATCATAATGTCTATCCATTATCCAAATGTTCCTTGAAGCTTGAAGGTTGTAAGCATAACCTTCTGATCCTATGGGGTCTCCAATGGTTGAAAATTATTTTCTATAACCCATATCTATTCATTTGTATCCTAGAGTCCTCCAGTGTCATGGAAGGATGGTGGACGGTCAATGTAGAAGTCATGTGCATAATCGACCATCATTGTCCCTCCCCTGTGGGTTCCATCACCCTAAATATGCACTTTTCAAAAGAGTCATGGTTCGATTTGTTCTATAGCTTAAACCAACCAAGAAATAAAGGGAACATGCTCAATTGCATCCTCCTACACAATAGTTAGTGAAAATAAATACACAAGATGTCTATGTGGTGTAATTTCTTGAAATTATACATCAAACATTAGAGAAAGACAACAACCTAAGAAATAAAGCAATAAATAGAAGACATAAACACTCACGGAGTTACAACATAGTTCAACCTAAGAGTTTACCCACAAAAACAAGTCATAAACTCCCAAATCACTACCCATGACCCAAGAAAATCCTCTAGTACATAAACATTAGTTACTTCCACATATATACACTCAATCATAGAAAAATGAATCTCAAATAAAGAATTCAAGAAATAATGCACCAAAAGCACATGTCATAATTTCATCAAGCATTTATTTATTTACAAATTATCTTATAAAGGAAGCATTTATATTGAATTTGATCCTATTTTCTTAATCATGATGCCTGTACATAAACCAAATCCCATAAATCAATATAAAAACATCATGTGCATCACCCAAGGTGAATTAAAATCAAAGGTAATATTGAATATAAAGAACATAAAATCCCACTTTATGGTAACTCATAGGTCTATTATGAAATTCTATTAAGGAACTGACACAATTCCCATGCCTAAGTCCTGGCCATATTATCTCATGTCTATCCTCTCCCAAATAAAGGCAAATAGAATAAATAAGTTAGTGAAATTGGTGATCTGATACCATTATGTGATAGCATAACCAAAACCATCAGTTCAGATCCATAATTCCACATGAACTCATGTGCACCTCTCTTTATGTAATAGGTTTCCAACAAGCAGTAAGGGCTGAAGGAACATCATGGGGAGACTATACCCTCGATACCAAGTAAACATCAAAGTAAAATAAAGAAAATTATACAAATAAAATAAAAAATAATGAATAAATAAATAAATTTTCAAGATAGAAAAATAAAAAATAATTACCAACCCATGTAGTAACAATATGGGGTGTTGGAAAAAAACTAAGAAAAGGGATACTCACGTGAGGTGGATTAATGTATGTGGTAAATAAAATAAATAAAATTTGTAACAAAAATCAATATTGAAGTCCAAACTAGAGCATATATATCCTCCTACTAGACCTACTTAACCATCCACCATAGGCCCCTTGACCTTCACCAGATCACTGGGCATAAAATTTACAAGTTCATTGAAATTCAAGATTATGGTGTGAGTACAAGACCCAATAAGATACTACAAATAGTCTTTACGCAAGTGAAAAAGAAATTCTAGTGCATTCAATGAAAATAAATAGTCTTTGGATATGTGAAAATCATATCATACAAGAATAACATACAATTTGGGTCCTTTGAAACCAATTCTACATACTTTTTCTCCATGATGGAAGGAAACATTCATCCATGTCTCACACATCCTCCATCAAAGGGATAGACAAAAAACATGTTTGACAAATCACACTGGATGGGATAGTCCATATACATATCAACCCCTCATCTAAAACATTCCTCTCAGGGGGGATAGTTCATATGGCCTAACCTACATTCTTAACATTAAGAGATAGCATAAAAATACTTACAAAATTTATAGATACAAGATGATAGATCAAACATCATATCACATCGAGTAAGAGTTGCAATCATAACAAACCATATGGGATAAAACACTAAAAATAGGTTCCACAAGATACAAACACATCTCATGTGATAAATGATAAAACATAGGTCTCATGGGGCTACACACACATGACAAACAATGAAACTAATAACTCATATAAACATGCACAAATGTTTAGGGCCACCTACCTTAGGTATAATGATGATTTGAAGAAAATGATAGATGTATGAGTCCAATTACAAAAATGAATACTATAACCATTACTAATTCAAAATGATTTGGAAATATAGGATCATTTTTTAATATAATACACACACAAAAGGTAGGATATGTTGTAAGATACCCAAGAATATTCATTGATGACAATGATTTGATTGTGAATGAGGAAAAGATTCATATTTCATGGATTCAAGTGTTAATTATATCAAATATCAACAATTACCTTATTATATAATGTAAAAACGGTTATATTTGATCAATAAATCTAGGATCTAGTTGGTTTTAGTCAATGAGATTGGGATAGAATTGATCGAGGTCAAAATGGAACTCATTGGATTAGAATCCTAGGATCAAACCATTGTCTAGGAATCAAATAGAGGAGGAATAAGGGAAGGATAAGACTCTAAAACATCTGGTGATATCTCCTATGGTGTTGGGGGTTAAATAGGTCTTGATATAATTATATAGGTTGAGAGATTTAAGTTTTTAAAAAATTCATTAAAACTCAGTGACTTTGTTAGGCTCTGAATAACTCCACAGACGAGCCGATGGCCTCCACTAGTTTACTTGTGGCCCTTATCTATTGGATTTTGGTCACTAGGTAGAATGGGTTATGCCCAAGAACACCATCAGAAATCTGGTGCAACCCCATTATTTGTCTGGTGGATTCCCACTTTCTATCTATTGGGATCTTCAATTATAATGTGGACTTCATGGATAGGCTGACGGAGTTGTTATAGCATCTTCAAGCTATAAAATACTCACCTTCCTAGCCTCTTTCCTTTTCAAACCCCCTAAACACCTCTAATAATCCTAATAATAGTTAAGACATATACAAAATACATATATAATATGATATGAGGAGTACCTTAAATAGAGTATATCATAATCAGTAATATCAAATGTCATTACATATCATGACATATGATATAAATTCTTAGCACTTAAGCTTGTGAAATTATTTTAATCTCAATAATATCTTCTTAATCCCTTGATTTTTCTACTGTAAATATTATATTCTAAAAAAAATTGGTCTTGAATTATTTCAAATTTTATTTTTCAATACTCTGTTAATATATGAATTGTGACTAGATTCAATAAACCTGTGGATCTATTTTAATAGTTATTTCCCCAAAACAAGGTTTCTACTTTATTTAATTCTTTTATAAATTAATTCCATAGTATTAATAAAATTTTAATATATAAATTTTTTTCCATATGCTATCAACATATCTATCTTGAAAACAATTTGTTATCCCACTAACTAGTTAGTGTCACATGGCCCTCCTTTGTTTCCTGACAAATATCTAATTATCACTATGCATAAGTTATACTTAAATAAATATATGTAATATTTATATGGAATTAATACTTTCTAGTTATGACATATATAAAAAAATATATAGGTTATCCTTTTGGTTACATAATATAGATATATTTTATAAGTTTTTCTCCAAATGAGGAGGCACTGACAATAAATAACTCAATATGGTGATCATAGAAGTATATTTTGACAAGTATAATTCAAAATGATTTTAGTCATGATGATTGATGTATAGGTATTTTCATAGTATAACTATTTTAATAATATATAATTATTTATTGGTACTATCTTGTACCATCCATATCAAGTCTCGCTTGAATAATATCCAGTAGTATCAAGTCATCGAAACATTTAAAATATAGAGTCCCGAAATCTTGATAAATTTACATTAATAATTTTATTCTTATATATTTTTCAATTTTATCATATTTCCATTTACCATTAACTTATATGAATATTTATTATGAAATAATAATATATGTATCACCCACCATGGTGAATATATACAACCATTTTACCTATGTCATCCTATACAGTATGTGTCTCTAGAACTACTCCTACTGATCTTAGTGGAGTCCAAAATTCATATAAAAAATCATGTACATAAAAATAATTAACCCATATAAGTTAATTATACTCCCAATATCCTAAAAGATATAGTTTTACTTTATATAAACATAGCTGGTCTTTAATAGAGATTAATATTCATAGAGGATATAGGACTAGTAATTGAGATAAACCAAGAGTTTCATGTTCATCTACAGATAAAGAAATATTTTAACAAATGGTTTTCAATAAACACTAGTGGTTCTGTCCAAATATATTCTTATCATCTCACAATTCATATGATATCCATTATTCAATATAGTTGGAATTTTTTTAGTTATTTCATTTTTATTTGCAAAACAAGTCTTGGATGAAATTATGGAAGATTTGTAAAATATATAAGACATATCATTTATCTTCCTTTTACTACCATCACTATATTGATGTATATAAGGAAATTTGAGTTTGGAAATAGCTTCACTCTATGTGGATCAAAAATGGTTACTCGGATAAGATGTTTCCCAATAATCTAGATCGATCGGCCCCTATATTTACCTACTGAACCCATTTACTTCACTGGTTATTTCTAAAACTTTTAAAACAATCTCTTGAAGTATATGAGTTAGCCATTATATTTATAATATTTCAAGTGTACTTTTTTAACTAACTCTAAAATATTTGTACCATACCTTTATTTCTAAATGTTTCTTTATCTAAAACATGATAATTAGTTTGTATGTATACAAAGTATCTTAGCTCTATAGAGACTAAAATAATTTTATGGGTATAAAAAAGACAACTAGATTTATTTTTAATTTACAAAGAGTTATCTTTCCACAATCAAGTAATATTATTATATTTTATATTCATCATTAATTAAAATTGATATATTTGATTCAAGAGTTACTAAACTGTTATTTTAGTATGAATAAATATAACAATATTTCTTCCAAGTGTGAAAAAATGTGTCTTTTTTCTAGTTAGACACTGAGATAAATGTTTTAGTAACACTCATTACAAATTGGAATCAATATATTTTGGAAATTTAGAAGTTGTTTGTTATTACTTTTGATATAGTAATCACCCTTTATCTACCTCTAGGGGGTTTCTTTTATTTTTTTTTTGAACAGTCTTAATTATTGAATGATAATAGATGTAAAAAATATATTGTATTTAAGGCCTAATAAGTCCAATGGAAATATTATATTCAGTGATAAATGTTACAGAATTTTATAACTACTTTTACATTAATTTATTATTATTCTTCAAATAATTATTTTATTCCACGTGAAAATTAAATAGACTCTTGTACATTTACCTCCTCTAAATCCATTTTCTCTTTGAAAGAAATTGAAAGGCCACCATCGGATTTAAAATCCATTAGATTTTCAACCTTATATTTTCTTATTTTATCCATAAAGAGTGTGGAAATAAGTTTCTAAAAAACCTTATTTTATCGGTGAATTATAGACAAAAGGATTTATAAGCGGTTTTTGGGTCATTATTTATAGAAAATATGACTATAGGGGCAGGAAATAACCGCCTTAAAATTTTAAAAACAAAAATAGTCAGCGAGTATAAAATATTAACCTATATTGAGTGCAGTGTTCTTAAGTTGAGTTACAGTATAAATAAAAACAAAAGAACACAAGATTTATAGTGGTTCAGGTCATAAAGATCTTAATCCACTCCACAATCTCTTCTACTCCTCAAGGAGACTAGTACCCACTAAGAAACTCACTTTTAAAGGTGTGTGAACCTTGCTATAGAACCTTCATTTTAAATAACCAAATGTCACAACCTATTCTTGATATAAGAGACTGGCTTGGTTCGTTATACCTAGATTTTGATCGAGATTCACAACCCTAACATCCTTTAGGAGTTGTAATAACCAGGAAAAGGGAATACTTAATTTTGATAAGAAAATCATAAAAGAGACAGGAAGAAATTAAAAATATAAAGAAATAGATTACATGAATAAAATAAATATATAGAAAATAGTATATGATTAGAATTATGGAGAAGTTTAAGATCGATGATCATTGATCACTTATAAAGGAAAAATTTTTATTTTTAATTCCTTGGATGATCACATCTAGATTGATAAAGTCACAAAAGTTCCTGAACAATTGAGAACATTATAATATTAATGATGTATCAAATGTTGTCTCTTTTAATGGATGATCTGTAGTGGCAAGTTTTTTAATTCTAGGAAGCAATATCCCGAATCATAAAAAGGATGATCCTCTAGGAGCATGTCTCTGTCCAATATCTTCATGACACTTGTTAATTCATAATAATGAAATAAAATGACCATTAAATTTTTTTGTTAAGTCCTCACTGAAAGAAATATAATTATAATTGATATTTGTATTTTTTTTTTCATTAATTATTAACATAAAATAGTATATATGTTATTTAAATAAATTTTAAACAATTAAAAATTATAAAAAAAATTGAAATAAAGATATAATAATGTTTGTAAAAATAGAGCATCATATGAATTTTATTCTGGATGTGTGAGATTTCATGAAAATAATGTTACAAATATTTTTACAGACTATTTCAATTATATTTCAAACTAAAATAATAAAAATTATAAAAATTAATTATTATAGTAACAAAAAATAAATAAGAAATAAAAATTTAGAAACATAAAATTTTAACTAATGATGGATCCTAAACTTCCTATGAAAACCGATAGTAGTTCCTCATGACCTACCACTGAAAATAGAGAGTGGTGGTTTATGAACTACTATTGTAAATGTCCAACAGTGGATTAATAGAACATAATCTACCGTTCCAATTTCATGAAAAAATAAAATCTTCAAACCAAAACAAAATTTTGTCTATGCCACTAAGAAATTAAACGCTTTAGGAGAAGCAATGAAAAAATTCTACTTTTGGTTGACCAATGGTTACTCGTGACTCACCATTGGAGATTTCCAATTGTGACTTATGAACTGCCATTGGGAGTATCTAATAGTGGTATATTGAAAACATTTCCAAACATCAAGAATAATCAAAAGATTAATAAATTAATTAATAAAATATAAAATCAATTCAAATAGTAAGATAAGAGGATAGATCAAACGACTAAAGAAAACTAGTAAAATATATTGCTAAAGGAAAGGTAATAAACATAAAATAATAAGATTTGATAATAAAAAATAGAAAAAAAAATAATACTACTGCACAAAATGGGAAGAAGGAAGTGATTTTGTGGAGCCTTTATAAAGCTTCTTCCAAGTTCTTGTACAGTTGATAAGTAGAAACTGTTGGAAAAAAATAACCCATTATTTATGTCCAATGGTGACTCGACTCACCCACTCTCAAATAACTCATCGTTGGTAATTTACAATGGTGAATCAACTCAACAACCTATGGTATTTTCCAATAGTGACTTGACTCACCCACTGTTGGTATTTTCCAATGGTGTCTCATCGAGAAACCAATAGGGGAAGGACTATGAACTACCATAGACATAGGAATAAATGAATGAAGAGAAGAGGTGATAAAAATGGAGAATATGAAGAAACTATTGAAACTAGAATGACGGTGCATAAAGTGAAGTTGAAACAAAAAGAGATAAAACTGAAGGCTTTAAGAAACAAAAAAGGTATAATTGTCGGTGATAATTTAAAAATAACTAAATTTACTAGATGTTTAAGGTCAAACCACCAAGGAATAATGCAGAAAAATGAATAAGGGGAAAATTGTTTGATAGTACAAAAAATATATGTGTAGGATAAGAGGATAGATCAAACGGCTCATCGAGAATAGATCCTATAGCCAAAATAGTAACCAAGTTTTTAACTCTAATCAACAGTAATTCTCATATGAGTGTTCTTCATTGAATTGAACAAGAAAAGGGTGAGTGGTATAACAATCAAGCATTGTTTATTATCTATTCAAATTAAAACACAAAGAATGCATGGCAGGCAACCTAGTCCAATCCATACACTCTACTAGTGCAATATATGGGGATTATATATGGGCTCACACACTATTGGAATTCACTATTCACACTAAATACCAACCTCCTTATAGAACTTCCTTAGGAGGGCCTTCCCATGGTGTTGACCTAATGGGCCCCCTATGTGTTTGAGGGCTAGCCATATAACAAACCTTCTTTTATTACACACTAAAACATGATTTATTACATAAAATATCCACTTGATACAACATATAATATCAAGAAGTATGGTGTCTTTTGGGCTTAGGAACGTTACATAATGAATTAAAACATGAAACACGACATCTTTATCGAAAACTTTCTTTACATGACCACTACATTCCCTCGTACTTAGGATTGCTTGGGCTAACCTGAGGATAAGAAAAAGAAAAGGGTGAGCTATAAAGACCAGTAAGGGAGTAAACAAGGAATAACATGAAGAACACAATACTTTTTAGGCAATAGGAATATCGATGTATCATAAGAGAGACAAGAACATAAAGGCATGATATAGCATGATTATCATAACATGGAAATGTGACAACAACACTTAACATGGTAGTAGCATGATCCAAGGCTCATTGAACATGAATCATGAGTAAACCCTCATTTTACTTGAATTATAATGAGTAAAACCTCATTTAACTTGACATATCATGATACTAATCTTTACCAAATTCATTAGAGCGCTATCAGGGTGCACCCTTCTTAAACATTTCATTTCAGGCATAAGTGTGCCATATGGATCATAAAACATTGATTTATTAAATATCATAATTTATTACATGAAAATGTAATGTGGAGTTAATACATGAAACTCTATAATCAATATGTAAATGTGCATAAAGTTGAATATCCTTGATAGAGAAATGGGCATGGTATTCACTACACAATGACTTTGGCTTGGAAAAACGTAGTGCAATTTCGTCAGCATAACGACGTGACATAAGAATTCATAAAAATGGTTGATGAGAAATAAAGGGGTGTCTCATAATATGTACGATAAATGGATAGTAAGGGGTCATATAGATACATGTCCCAATATAAGTAATGGAATTTTTATTCATAATACAAAATAATTTCTTAAATGTAAATGAGGAGAGAGAAATTCCTTACGGAATTTTAGCATGGTAATGGGTGTACATGGGAGGCATTAATGAGAAATAAATGGGTCTCTCATCATTAAAACATAAATATTTAATTATGTGGGAGGTGTGAAACCATACCCCAACATTTATAATTTAAAATAAAAGGGCTTAATAATACTAAGAAACTTGGATAAAATGAGAAAGGAAGCAATCTCTTACTTGGAAGTGTGAACCCAAAGGCTTGGGAGAGGCTTGAGAGGGGATTATTGGGATCTTGGGGTGCCTTGGGAGGATTATAGAGAGAATATATCATAGTTTGGAGGAACTCCAAAGGATGTTAGTGAATAGTAAGTGGGATCTTGGGTGGGTTTATATAGGAAAGGAGAGGGAATTCATTATTATTTAGGTTCGGGACACAACACATTAAACTAATCAAAACCAAAAATCAGCCCACGGTTTCTTCCCATGGTTTTTTCCAAAGGAGAGTGGAAAATAATATTTTATAATGAAAATGGACTAAATTCTTAAAATAACAGGGTTTCTTATGTGAAGGTGACTCACACTCTCAAGGAAATCAATTTAAAAAGCTAAAATATTTTATAAGTCTTGGAGGGTCAACTAAGTCTTTGTAAAATAAATTAAAAAAACTTAAAATCACATTATTTTAATGTTAATAAATATTTTTTCCAAACCTAATGTTTATAGTATTTTATTACATCACTATTATATCATTATAATGTCATAAAACACATTATATATTTAAACGGTATTTAAATTTTTTCCTAAAAATTCGATTATCTTAGAAAGTTATAAAAAATTCATTGTTGGATATTTTTGATATCACGATTCCAAAAATAATATTAATTTTATACAAATAATCTTCTAAATACGTGAATTTTCACTTTTAAAATAAAAACCAATATTTATCAAAAATTCATGGGTTTTGACAAAAATAGTTTTCAAACCTTAATAAAAATAACAATTGTATTCATAAAAAATATATGACCATTTATAATTAATAAATAGTAATTTAATAATAATAATATTTTACTGAAATATTATTTAATTCAAAAATCAATTAATTTATCAAAATAGATTTCATTGTTGAATATTAACAAAAAATACTATTTGTGCTTTAAAAACTATTTACAAAGTAACATAATTAAATAAATATATAATCTTCATTATATACAAAAAAATACACATAATTATAGTGCTAAAGTCTTGTTACATAACCCCTTATAACACCTGCATAAGTCTGAAGGGTAAGGTGTGCAATGGTGACAAAATCTTTGGGTTACTCGGATAACATCATTCGGGTGGTAATATCGATAAAATTCCACTTCTCCCGTAGGTGGTTCTGTTCAAGGTTAACATGTTGAAACTAGAATTGGGCTTGGTCAAGAGCAAAGCCGAATGGTGAAACCTTCTTTCTGAGCTCTGACAAATGAGCTTCGTATGGGGAAAGTCTACTGGATGAGGCTATCACTTCTTTTTTCTTCATAAATTTGATTTGTTAAGGACCTGTATTTATACTAATCATGTGATCACTATTCAATGGTTATATTAGAAATGGTCACAATTCTTAATGGTATTTTAAAAATAAAAAATCATAAAACCAAAGAATTGAATATGTTATTTAACCATTTTATATAATAAGCCATTTAATTAGATAAAGAAGAATTTCAATTAATAAATGTTTGGGTCGTTACAAGCCAAGGTTCCTCAATAAGGATGGCCCTAATTTTTTACAAAAATAAACAATAAGTAATATAAAAATTAAAAAACAATTAAGAATCATTATAATATATAAAAAATAACATTATAGAAACAAATACATGATTATTTTTAGAACATGTAATTAAAAACTACTTGATAATATAATAAAATTTTGAACATAAAAGTTTATAATAAACATTATAATTTAATAAGATAATTTAATAAAATTTTTATTGAGATTAATTTATCAAAAGAAATAAAACTTTTAAATTATTTAAAACAAATTAAAATACAAACAAACTACCCCTTTTATTAATTAAAAAACAAAAAATTTATTAAATTTTCACCAAAAATATCCCACTTTTTTAAGTTTATCAAAAATTACATTAAAATTTATATAAAAATAGACTCCCTTTAAAAAAATTAAATTACATTAAAAGAAATAGAGTAAACAGATAGATACATTTTTCAAAGAAAGTAGAATTGACATTGTATTAGTGTTTAATAAAGAATTTCGAAATAGTATGATCTAATTATTATTTAATCATAGTATAAAATAACATTTTCTATTTTAAAACATTTTTAAAAACATTTTTAAGGATATATGTTATACTAACAAGTATTTTAATCTTTTAACATACTGAATTAAAATATCATTTTCCTATATTTAATTGAATATAATGGTTTTGTGAAAATGTTGGCTAACTATTTCTCAGTAGGGAAATACTCTAAGAATATATCACATTTAATAACATGATCCCTTAATAAGTGAAATCTTACATCTATGTGTTTAGTTATATAATATTGAAGAGGGTTTTTAGAAATTGAAAAGGAACTTGAGTTATCACCGTAGATATGATTTTTATCAACACTGATATTGAAATAATATAAATATTATTTTATCCAAATGCTCTGAGAACAGAAACTAGCAGCAACAACATATTCAGCCTCAACTATTGACAGTTCTATTGAAAGTTATTTTTTAGAGCTCCATGAAATTAATATTTTCCTAAAAAAGTGGCACATACCTATATTGATTTTCCAGTCAAGTCTATAACCACCAAATTAAGAATCAGAGTAAGACAATAAATCAAATTAGTTCTCATTAAAATAGAATAGTTATCTAAAAACGGTACCCTTGATATATATAATTACCCTTTTAATATATTTACGGTGAGTTTATTTGGGGTTTGACTAAAACGTTTCACAAAAGAAAACTGAGAACATGATGTTTGGTCTAGATACAATGAGATATAAAAGGCATCCAATCATGCCTCGATATTTTTTAATATCAACAGACTTACTAGATTCATCTAAGTCCAATTTTGAATTAGTGATCATATGTGTTTTCCTAGATTTACCAAAATCAATTCCTGACCTCTTTAAAAGTTCTTTGTAATACATTACATGATTTAAGAAAATACATTCTTTTCATTGATTAATTTGTAAACCAAAGAAAAGTTTTAGTTCTCCCATTAGAATCTTGTCAAATTCATTTGTTATTTGATTAGAAAAACCATTGCATATAGAATAATTTGTTGATCCAAATATTATAGCATCATCATATATATATATAATCAATAAAACACTTGAATCTCATTTTATAATCAATGTTGGATCAAGAATACCTTTACCAAAATCATTTGGTAATAAAAACTATGTAATAATTTCATACCAAGATATTGGAGGTTATTTAAGACTATATAAAGCATTATTATGGTTCAAAACAAGATCTGGGAAATTATCATTTTCAAATATAGTAGTTATCTTACATAGACTTCTACTAAAATAGTTCCATTTAAAAATTAACTTTTTACATCCATTTGAAATAATTTGATGTATTGAAAACTAAAAAGTTGAAAATAATTATAATGGATTCCATCCTAGAAAGAGGAGAAAAATAATCTTCAAATTCATTTCCATATTTCTAAGAATAAACTTGAGCTACTATTATTTATTTATTTTTTAACTATGTTTCCAACTTCATCAATTTTGTTACAAAAAAATTCATTTAGTTCATATAACAAGTTTAATTATTGGAAAAGTAACTAAATTAAATAATTTATTCATTTCAAGTTGATTTAATTTATCATCCATTTAATTAATCCAGTTTTAATCAATTATATCATTTTTAATATTAATAGGATTAAATTCAGAAACAAAATCATAATTGGAATAGTAAAGTAAAAAAATATTATTTGAATACCATATTCTACATTATAAATTACTTTTTCAATAGAATGATCATTAATAGTTTTCCAATCCTTTTGATCATTTTGAGAAGAGATATTCTCCCCCTCAACAGATGCATTATTATTATCTTAGTCATTATAGTCACTAAATTTAAATTCTATAAACTCATAATTTTCATTAAAAGATTCATAATCATTCTTATTAGAATTGTTTTAAAATAATTTTTCATGAATATATTATTTAACTATTAATGTTTTACTGTTGAAAACTCTATAAGAATTATTAGAATTATAATATCCTTAGAATATCCCATCATCTAACTTAGAGTCAAATTTTTCTAACTTATCTTTTGTATTTAAAATAAAATATTTATATCCAAATACCATGAAATAGACAAATTTAGGATTAAATCATTCTAAAAGTTAATAAGGGGTCTTAATTAGAAAATTTCTAATTTAAACTCTATTTAATGAATGTAATGATGTATTTACATCTTCTTCCATAAAATATTTTGGTACACTAAATTCCATGAACATTGACTTATCCATTTCTTGATTCGATCTTTTATATATTTCTACCACACCATTATCTTGTGGTGTTCTTGTGGTTGAGAAAAAGTGTTTATAAACATTTGATTCACATATTTTATGAAACTCTAAATTCAAAAAATCACCACCTCTATCAATTTTAATAGATATTAAAGCATTTTTGAACTGCCTCATTCCACCTTTATTTTTCATGAATTTTAAAATCTTCTTACTAAATTTTTACGTATCCTTATCACATTCTTGACACATAGATTCGCATGAATTATAGGTTTCAATAACATTTTATTTAAAATAAATATATTTTATTTTAGTAGACTCCTCTTCAACAATAATCTTCAACTCTAATTTTTATTGTAGTAGAGAGCCTATGAGCTCATCTAAATTATACTCCCTAAAATTATTACTCTCATCCATTACCACCTTATTTTTATTCCATATCATTGGAAGACCTCACAGTACTCTTTCCACTTGAGCGGTGTTGTCCATCACCTCTTCAATAGCACTCATACCATTAGGGATACTTATGAATTGATGGAACATATGGTTAACAGATTCTTAAAATCCCATCTTAAAGTCTTGGTATTCTAGTCAGTTCATTCCTAGATTAGTTATCTATATCTTTTTATTACCATAATGAGTCACTTGAAGTATCCTTTATATGTCATGGGTTGTCTTATAAGCTTAAACATGGATATAAACACATTTACTTATTTCATGATAGAAAATAGTTTTAACTTTATAACTCAAAACATATTTTACCATGTCATTTCCTACTAGTGTCTACAGATCAAACATGGGTAGCTCATATGGATTTTCAATAATAGTCCAGTCATCCACACTTTTTAGTTTTTTTCTAGGATTCCATTCTGTCTTACTGGTAGTTATAGTCACTCCCTTTAAAGAATGGGGTTTCTATAAAATCCATCCATCATTGGCATTGATATCAACCATATAAGAAGAAATATTTTTATTTTTTCCTTATACTAATAAGTCTAGTATTTCAAGTTAGAATAGATTTAAAAATAAGAAATAGATATTCTAAAATATCAGAGATAAAGTTTTGATATAAAATTTTTTATATCATAATCATAGAGCTATTGACCTAGTTCTAATACTAATTATTTGGTATTAAAATAGGGAAAATAGAAAATATAAATTATTAGAGGCCATGATATGATACCAACTTTTGGATCATTATTGATGGAAAATATGAATATATGGGGGTGAATATTCTCGTTAAAAATTTAAGGATAAAAACAATAAGATATTATAAAATATTAATCTATATTGAGTGCAATGTTATTGAGTTGATTTTCTATAGAAATAAAAATAAAATAACATAATATTTATAGTGGTTAAAATCAAAAGGATCTTAGAAAACTCCTCAGTCTTATATAATCTTTGATGAGACTGGTACCCACTAAGAGACTCACTTTTAAAGGTGAGAGAACCTTGTTAAAGACCTTACCTTTTAAACAACCTGGGAGAACAACCTAGAATTGGTATAGGAAACCAACCTGGTCTATTATACTAACTTTTGATCAGGAGTCACAACCCTAACTTCCATTTATGAGTTTGAATAACTAGAAAAAGGGAATACTTTAATTTTATGGTAAAATAATAAACAATACATGAAGAAATTATAAATAGAAATAAATAAATTTCGTGAATAAAACAAATATAGGGAAAATATCATATGAACATAATTTCAAATAATTTTAAGAGTTGTGATCTTTGATCACTTAGAAGGAAAAAATGTAGAATTTTAATTCCTTCAGTGATCATAACTAAATTGTAGAAGTCACGGAATTTCATAAACAATTGAGAGTAGCAGAATGTTGAAGATGCATCAAATATTGTCTCCTTGAATTAATGATCTTCATAGGTAAGTGTTTTTATTATTTTAAGAAATATCCCAGATCATTAAAAGGAAGATTTTATTAGAGCATGTATGTGTCAAATATCTTCACGACACTTGTTAATGCATAATAATGAAATAAAATGATAGTCGCCTTTTCATGATAAACCCTCGTTGAAAAACACTGAATTATAATCAGGATTTATATTTCCTCATTAATTATTAATATAAAACAATTAATGTATTAAGTAAATAAATTTTAAGAAATTAAGAATTATAAAAAAATAAAATAAATATATAATATTCCAGAATATAATGACCACATAAAGTTTGTAAAATTAGAGAATCCGATGAATTTTATTTTTCATATATGATAGTTCATGAAAATAATGTACATATAATTTTTACACGCTATTTAAATTATATTTCAACATAAAATAACAAAATATCTAACAAAGTAATTATTTTAATAAAAAACTAAGAAATAAAATTCAATAAATAGAAAAGTTGAACTAATAGTGGCCCGTGACCTACCACTGAAAATAGAGAGTGGTGGATTGTGATCTACCACTGAAAAAATATAGTGGTGGCTTATGACCTACTGTTGGAAATTTCCAACGGTGTCTTAAAAAAGTATATTCTATTATTCCAATTTCAAATAAAAATAAAATTATTCATCCAAATAAAAATTTATTTTATGCCACTAAGCAATTAAATGATTTAGGATAAGCAATAAAAAAATTTTAACCATTGGATAACCAATGGTAACCCAAGACTCACTATTGAAGATGTCCAGTGGGGACTCATAACCTTCCATTGGGATTATCCAATGGTCTCTCATTGAAAAAAATTCCAACATCAGGAATAATCAACATATGAATAAATCAATTAATAAAATATAAAATCACTTCAAACAGCAAGAATAAATTTACTACAAACCAATTGAATAAGGGAGTTTTAGTTTTGAATATGATTCTTCCAACAGATGGAATAAAACTAATAAATTTTATTTCTGAATAATTGGATAATAAAAATCATATAATATAATCTACTGATAAAAAATAAGGAAACAAAATAATGCTACTACACCAAATGAGAATAAGGAAGAGATTATATGGAACCTTAATAAATCTTCTTCCAATTTCTTATACAATAGAGAAGTAGAAACTGGTGGGAAAAAATAAACCACCATTGATTTCCAATGGTTAGTAATATGACCCACAGTTGGGTTCTTCCAATGGTGACTCAACTCACCCACCATTGGTATTTCTTAATGGTGACATGAATCACCCACCGTTGGTATTTTCCAATGGTGAATCGAACCACCCACCATTGGTATTTTCCAACGGTGAATCGACTCAATAATCGTTGGAATTTTCCAATAGTGACTCATTGAGGAACCAGTAAGGAAATGATGGTTAACTACCATCGACACGGGAATAATTGGGTGAACAGGATATGTGATGGAAAATGAAGAAGATGAAGCTACTATTGAAACTCTAATGATGATGCATAAATAGAAGACAAAACTAAAAGAGATAAAATTGATGAATTGAAGAAACAAATAAAGAATAATTAGTGATACTTGGAATATCATCATAGTTACTGTATTTCAATGGTCAGACCACCAAGGAAGAAGGTAGAAAAATGAAGAAGGAGAAAATAATGTGGGAGTTCAAAAAATATATGTTTGGGTTAGGTAGATAGATCAAACGTCTCATGGAGAACAAATCTTACAGCCAAGAGAGTATACAAGTTTTTAAATCAAAAGAAAATTAATGCTCATATGATTGTCCCACATCGAATTGAACAGGAAAAGGGATAGTGGTATAACAATCAAGCACTACTAATTGTTTATTCAAATTAAAACATAAGGAACACATAGTATCCAGCCAAGCCCAATCCATGTGCTTTTCCAATGAGATCTATGGGACTTATACATGGTCTGATGCAATGTAGGCATGCACTATGCACAATAAGGACTTTCCATCTTATGGGGATTCCTTTGTCAAGCCTTCTGAGGGGGTTTTTTCAATGTAACTTCTATGAGTATTTAGACATGGGGTTCTCTAGGAATTAAGAAAATAGAAATTTCCCTTTTTTAATTTTTATTTTCTATCCCTAGTACTATTTAAACTTGGTAATGATATTTTATGAATATTCGGATATCATTCCATCATTGTGCGAAAAAAATTCTAGAGAATATTCTCTCAAGAGCTAATAATATGTCCCTTATAATTATCTTAAGAATGTATAGAAATTATACTCCTCCACAAAAATGAATTTTTTCCCCATGATGGATTCAATAGAAATCAAAAACTATCATCCCAAGTGTTAGATTCATCAACAATATCACCTATAAAATTCTACAGTAATGATCAAAGGTTTGAAAAATATATTTGTATCACTAATAAAGGGAATCTACCCTTGATTAATATGATGTAAATATGGTACAACAAGAGTGTTCTACCAATTAATTGGTGAATAAAGAATTACAAGATCAAGGAAATTCTAAATCTATCACTAAATTATTTATAAATTACATGTTTTGATCCTAACTTTTTGGTTCCAAGTTTAACAAGTCAATTAATCATTGATTTTGTGTTATTTTTTATGTCATTCTTCATCATGTACATCATTGATTGGTCATTGGTTACAAATAAAATCCATGTTGGTTATTCACCAACTATAACTTTCACTATTCCTAGAACCTTTATTTGGTATTAGAGTAGTCACATGATAATTTATAATTATTTATTATTCATTGATCATTCATAGGTAATAGTTTATAGTTTTCTCTTCTAGTTTATTTTTTCTAATCCAAAAGTTTAATTAAAAAAATTTCAATATATTAATTATCTTATTTCCAATTTTATATCATATTAAATTGATTAATAAAATATGAATAACATTCAGAGATTCCATTGGGAGGTGTTAATTATTTTGGACAATAGACACAATTACATGGCCTATGACTAAAAGTATACGCCATGTACCCAAGTTCACTTCACCTAGAAATGTCTCTGAATACATGACATGATAAGTTGTAATAACATGTATTTCATTTAATAAACATTTTATGTTGACTAGGTCATCCTGCAACGTGGTCTATCAGACCAAATGAAATTTATCTGGTGTACACATCATGTACTTTACACTATTTAGCAGTGAAATTCATGCTAACTGTATGTTCAACTACAGAGCATTGTGCCTCATGAGAATGAAAGCCTATATAATTAATGAGATACATAGAATGTAGCTAGTTTAAGTGCCATCTGACCCATTAATTCTCAATTCCAAATAACACACCAAGTCTATAATTTGGTTATGAGGACACCGAACCAGTGGAAGAAATGGTCTGTAGCTCGTTAGTACATTCCATGTAACCCAACTAAGATAAACATTGAGTCCCAAGTAATTTATCATGGGTACAAAAAAAGTGAAAAACATGTTGTGTATCTCATAAGTACACATTGTGTAGTCACCCAGTAAATAAAATAATTTAATTACATAAATAATAATCAATTACAACACTAAAAACCTAATTACATTGTTGACATATGATGTTTTGAATCTATAACAATGTTTCCTGAATTAATAAATTCTCAATCAATTACATGTAATTATCTTTAAATGTTGGTAAAGATATTTATTTTAAATGTTTCATTCATAATGGGTATATCCAGGAGACTTTGGATGATCATTAGGATAAATGGAATTAGTTAATTAATTAATTAATTAAATTTATTTAAGAATGTTTATCTTAATAGTAAATAAAAAATTGAAGATAATGATATCTAGTGTATTCTTGAGTATTTTTTACATATATGTGGATGAACCTAAGGTAAGACCAACCTATGTATGTTATTGTTTTATTTAATTTATTAATGCATGGTTTTTTAAAAATTTATTAAATTAAATAATGGTACATGGTTCATTCATTATCTCTCATTATACAAGGGCCTTTGTTCCCATGGTTTTTTATGTAAACCCTTTTAACTAATCTTATGATTTACCTAACTTGTGTGTGATTAAAATTATATAATGTATGGAGCTCCTAGGTTTATGAGGTTGAATTTAAGAGTTGTAACAACTTCGGTTTTGGGACTTTGATCCTTTTAATGTTTATTTTAAGTATCTCTATATTTTTTTTTCCTCAGAGTCAGTATGGTGTTTTGGGTGTCATGGGAGCCTGGAATTAATATATTTAAAATAATAAATATATTAAATAATGTGTATACATATTTTCATAATAAAAGTTTTTCCATCTTATCAATACCATGGACGAAAATGTTGAGACCGTTATTGTTTCTGGAGTGTGGATTTTACCCTGGGAGTGACATAAGTTTGATCAGCATCAAACGTTTTGTTAAAGGCGGTAATTGGAGGGTACATTAAATAAATTAAATTGAAATTTTTTTTTAATTTAATAAATATGGAAACCTATCCATTTCCTCTCTTTATATGTCATTATGTAAAATCACCAATGTTAGTTGCATAACCCTAACATATTAGAGGGGAGGAAGAGTAGATCCATTGTTGGTGATGACGAACTTGGGACCATGGATCGATAAAGAATGAAAATAGTATATTCATGGAAGAAATGAAAAAACACATTGTAATATTCACTGACATTGCTATAGAATGTGTTCTTAACCAACGATTGATCTATTCTTGAAGTCGGGCTCGTTATTATATGAATTTTCACCCTTTTGATTCATTTTTTGAGCATTCAATATTTATCTTCTTAATTCCATAATTTTTTTTCTTTACATGATATAAAAATTTTATCAGTATCTTAATTATTATTATCTATTTTTATTACATCATATTTATCACTTATTTTGCTTTCTGTAATTATGAATATTTGTCCGGATCACAAAAAATAATGATAATATCACTTTGTTTGTGTGCCTCTCTTATATTTGTTGTTTTAATTTTTCATTATTATCCCATGGGGTCTGTGATTGAACATTTCTAGACTAGTTTGAGCATGATCTAACCTCCAGATTCATGGTGGTTGTGGTAATAGAAATGGATTGAAGGTCTATGGAAGGATCGTGAACCAACGGTGGATTCTTATGGATGGTTTTGAGAATTAGAACCTAGTTTTGGAAATGGGGGCAAGGAGGATCGTGTGAAGGAGATGGGAATCCTAATTTTCAGCCACTAAAGTCTAGGAATTGATGATCAGAATAATTAAACTTCAACTATAACTATTTGGGTGAGTCAATGGTGGATCGTGAAGGTTTTTTCTGATGATTGGGACCCCCTTTGCGATTAAAGAAGGTATGAAAGATCCTTTGTAGGTCACAAGAAGTTTTACTTTCCAGTTATCAATGAATAAAAATGGTGGACAATATATTTCATTACTAGATAATTTATTATGTGGAGTTTCAAGCAAGATTGGTGGTGAATTTCATGGATCTGGAAACCTCATAAAGACTGGACTTACTATCAGTGAAAAAACATGATTACATGCTATTTAATGTCGTCGAACATAAGTCATGTTTCACAAATTCATACAGTTCCAAGGTTTTAAACTGATATAAATATCACATGTCATGTGGTCCCACACATCATGTCACTCATATGATACACCATTTACATTGGCTTTTACAAGCCGAGTAAAATAGTGGGATGCATCTAGGCTTTGTCTTCAGGGTACACCCCATTTACCCTAGAAGAACATGTTATGTAAATTTCCTAGTATCTTTTACCTTGCATGTATTCTTCCCCAAGACTCAGATTTGGACACATGAGTAACATGTCTTGATTATTTTTCTACATAGGAAGTGATTTTGGCCATTTTCTAGAATCAGAGATATGATGTGAGTCGATATGAGTGGGACACTTCTTCAGTTATGGTTATCAGGTGCAAGTGATTGGAGTTGATCATTGGAGAGTTTTTCGGGTTAGTACTCCCATATTACACTAAGGTTTTGATCTAACATACTCCTTATTGTTGGAACCATGGTTATTCTTTGCATGATTTGGATTATAGTTTGTGTTTGTTGTCAATCGTCAGTGGAAGTTCGGAATGTGTGCCAGTAAAGTGATCATATAGTTCAAGCAGGAAATAGTATTTAAGGTGGTGTCATTTCCCAGTGTTTGCCAATTTTTTGGGCCTCAAAATCTGAAAATAAAGACATGGATTGTTGGTAAAAGGAGGTGCGCGTAAAGAGGAAGTGGTGTGTGAAAAAAGGAGGGCTTTGCATGGAATATTTGAGTTCGGCATGAAAAACAGTATGGTGTGTGAAATAGTGGATCGAGGTTTTTCAGGAAAATAGTGTTTCAGAATCAAAATGTCGAAAAATGGAAAAGGCATCGGCTTCGTGAAAAATTTGGAGATGTGTGCGAAAAACGGTACATGCGTGAAATATTACGTGCCAAATGAGAGTTTTTTCAACCCACAGGGGGTTTTGAACACAGTGGTCTGAGATGCCTATAAATAAGAGGTTACCCCCATCATTTCGTATGATTGAAGACTCAGAGAAGATCTGAGGTCTGATGCACGTAAAAGGTTCACGTAGAAGGATTTGCGCGAAAAAGTGAGGCTTGGGCGAAAGATTCTGGATCTGGTGGAAAAATTGAGAGTTGCGTGAAATATTCCAGCTTTTGCAAAAAAAATCCAGGTCGCGCGAAATATTCCGGCTTGCACGAAAAATTCCAAGTTGCGAAAAAAATTTAGGCTTGCATGAAAAACGTGAAGTTGCACACAAAAATTGAGGTTGCGCATAAAACTTGATGTTGAGAGAAATTGTCAGTGAAACCTGTTTGCGCGTTTCTGATTATCCATTTTAGTTATTCAGTTCATTCAAGTGCATCATTACCGGTCTTCGATGCAAGAAGAGTCTTGTGCTAAGTAGAAGAAAAGACTTCAATGAAAATCTATTTAATATACCCTCACATATATAAACTAACTGGGACTTCACCAAAGGCAATGAGCCAGGGGGAGTCAATGGGAGTAACCCGAGGGACGTAGTGAGCTATCTTTGAACTTCTGTAAAGGCAGTGTTCCTGGGACAGAGTGACTTTACCTGAACATTGTAATCCATAGCTAGTAAATTTTAGTGGAATTAGGTGTGACCGACAACCTTTCTGTGTATACTCCTTGGACGTAGGCCTTTGTGTTGAACCAAGTAAAAGTGTTCTGTCAACTTCCTACTTTCATTTGTTTGACAGGTTTAACAAGTTCCTACCAATGTGGGAACCAGATCCACAACTTTAAAAATAAAAAGTTAACACCCTGATTCACCCCTCCCCTATCAGGGTGTTCCGGGGTCCTTCAAGTGGTATCAAAGGCAGGTTCACTGGTGTTTGATCTGTCATTTACTGTTATGGACAATTCATCCAATGTCATAGGATTCCCTCTCTTTGATGGAAGTAATTTCCAGATTTGGAAGAATATAATGAGATCTCATTTAATATCTCTTGGAATGGAAGTCCTTTTTTATACTTTTCAAACAATACAAGTCACTAATCCAATAGGCCTGTCTATGACTGACGCAGACAGGAAAATTCTTGATGTAGATGCTAAAGCACAAAATACTCTCACCTCGGCCCTTTCTGATCAGATCTATCTAAAGGTGATGAGTCGCACCTCAAAAAAATCCATTTTGGATAAACATGAAAATATTTATGAAGGAGATAGAAAAGTGAAGGAGGCAAAACTAAAAGTCCTACACAATAGGTTTGATGATCTGAAGATGCATCCAGATGAGAATGGAGACTCATTCTTCAATCAAATTACTGAAGTGGTTGGAGATATTTGGGGTCTAGGAAAATAAATAAAAGACATCGATATTGTAAAGAAAATATTAATAAGACTTCCACCCCTTTACAATGAAAAGGTGTCATCTCTTGAGGAAAGATATATTTCTAATATTTTGTTGGATGACCTGCTGAGCGGTTTGGTGGCATATGAAATGAGAGTCAAACCAGAAGATGCTACGACTCGAGTGAGAAAGGAAATGTCATTAAAATCCATTGAGAAACTGAAAATCTCAAAATATATTAGTGGTGAAGATTATGAGTAGAAATAAATTCTTTCTATCATAGCAAAGAAGTTCCAAAAGGGAAAAGGGAAATTCAAAGGGAAGTTACCTCTTGCATGCTTTCGTTGTGGAAAAGTTGGTCACATTGCCTCTCAGTGCTTAAGAAAGATCAATGATGAGAATAATGATGCTGAAAACATTGAGAATCCTCAGAAAAGGTTTCTCAAAAAGAGAGAATTCAAATCTAGAAAGAAAGTACAAAAGAAGAGTTTTTTTTGTGAAGAGGAAGAAGATGATAATGAATTATGTGATGAAGAAAACCCAGAATTTAAAACCAGGAACCATGCTTCCATGATGGCCACTGTTAAAAAATTAGAAGATACTAGTGGAGAAAATAAGTTGACAACTAGTTCCAATCCCGAGTTTTAACTTAAGGATACTGTTAGTAAGCTTAATATTAAATGTAAGAGTTGCAATAAGTGGAAATCAATTGTAGAAGAATCAACTGAATATGTTGATCAGCTTGAAGCTGAAATTGAACAACTGAAAGAATTGGTGAAAGTACAGTCTAAAATACTTGAATGAAATGATGATTTAGTGGGTCTGAAGTTGAGAATTGAAGATAAGGAAAAGTTCATCAATGACCTCACCTCCAGACTAGAGGAAAAGTCTAAGACTATTGAGAATCTTGAGGAGGAAGTTGTTACTATTAGGAGTAAACTTGAAAAAGATTCAATTTCAATAGAATCAAGAAATAAAATATAGTTTGTAAGGTTCTCATATGTTTAGCTGTTTGAAAGAGCGAAACGTGGCTCTAATGGAGTTGAAAATATTTTAAATGATCAGAGACCTGCCAGCATGGGAAATAGTGGAATTTTTTGTGAGACAAAGTCATCATATGCTGCAAATAAAGGTAACAAAAATAAAGGCAAGCTGAATGTAAGAACCCGGTTCTTATTTTTGAGGTACGGGTTTCTTCTTTTCTCTTTTTCTTAAGTTTTTTTTTGAGAAAATAAGGAAAATGGGGAAAAATCCTAAATTTTGGAAATACACACAGTGTACTTTTCCAAACGTCGTGTACTTTTGGCCTTGTGGAATAAGTACACAAGGCGTGTGGACATGCCGGTGATGAAGGGTGTAGGAACCGACTACACGCTGTGTAGTGGTCCTCTACACGACATTTAGTCAGTCGGCATGCGAATAGTAAGGTGGTGGTCAATTGTGCGACGACACATGCCGTATACTCATGAGGACATTTCGTGTAGTCATGTCGGTAGGTGAACAGTGCCACGCTGGCGTGAAGCCGCCAGAGGAATAGTTTAAAAATGGAAAGTACATGCCGTGTACTCGGAACTACACACCGTATACTTTGTTTCTTTCGCTTAAAATGGGCAGTAGCCTCCCCTGTTCATTGGGAAGGCTTAAAATGGTAAGAGGGAGCTTGGGAGAGGAGACTGAAGCTTTTGAGATCCTTCAATCGCTAACCAGGAATCCATTTCCACCTCGTACGATCTCGTTGGAACCGCACAGGTAAGACCTCCACTCTTCTTTAATCGTTCTTGCCAATTCTTCCCCTAATGGGAGTTATTTGAATTTAAGAAATAATTCTTCTACGTTATATCTACGTCGTTCTTGCGCATTTCTATAATAGACATTCACGTATAACATTTTTTGGCTTTAAAGGTAGGTGATTTGGTGTTTATTTTCCAACTATCGTGCGTTTTCTGTGTTTTTTGAGCTACGAACCCATATTTGGGGTATCGTGTGGCTGAGGCCATGGCTATTTTAACTACCTAGAACTGTATATATAATTAAATAAAATTGTAAAATTGTTTCTTGGTATCGTTACTTGGATCCAGGACCACCCCGTGGGTGTGTTTCTCTATTTAGCCGTTTGGCCAGGATACCGGTGGGTGTGCCTCTAAAGTAATGATTGTAGAATTTCCTTAAGAGGAATTACTTGTGAATGTTTATTTACATGTTGTGCATGGTCCGGTTACCTGTTTAGCCTGAGGGTGGTGTTGTGATTATCCTGTGTGCATTGTACTACTTAGCCTGTGGGCAACTTCTTCTGTGCCTGTGGGCAGCTGATTTTCTGACTGTAGGCGACACTTCTTACACCTGTGGGAAATATTTGTATGTCTGTGGGCATATTCTTGTGCTTGGTTGCTCTTTACCCAAGGGTAGGACATTACGTGTCTGAGGACATTGGTTGTTTACTTAAAATATTCACTGTGGTGATATTTTAAATAAATGACTAAATGAATATTAAAATGGAAATATAACTGGTTAAGTTAGTTACTTTCGGTACTGCTTACTTTATTGCATTTTATTACTGCACACTATTGTTGCATGATTTCACACAGTTGGGCACGAGCCTTTGGTGGGTGCCTACTAGGATTTATTTCTCACACCCTGTTTGGGTCATTCTTTTTGGCCCAAACAGATTATGTTTCTGCAGGTATAGATAAGGGAAAGAGTCCTTATACAGGTACTTGAGTGCTGCTGAGGAGTAGGGGAGCATGGGATCGTGCTTAGGCTCGCGATGCTACCAGCTGTTTTGTTTTTGCTTTTTTGTACTATCTATTTTATAGTACTTCTATGTAACATTTTCTGGTTGTTTTCTTAGAACTTGAGACATGTTGCATCATATCTATATAACTGGTTGGTTATCTTTTATAGCAGTTGTTATATTAGATGTGTATGGTGTATTGCTTATGATTTTGTTGTATGTTTATATTATATTCCGCTACGCTACACTTTGACAAATGAGGGCATACTTTCCCCATTATCATACTTGGGCCCTCACTGCTAGTCGGCAGCATCTGGCGTTTGGGGAAATGCGCTTGAGGTTATGTGGTGAATCGGGTTCAGGGCACCCGTTGAGTGGAACCCGGAACTGGGACATTACAAAGTGGTAACAAAGGAGTTCTTTTCTTTGACTTACTATTTGGATCCTTATTCAGGGATAGGACGAGAATGGTAGTTGGTAATAATCTGTGCCCCGGCGTAGCTAACCCGTGTACAAGGAAAAGCCAATTTACCCCGTGTTGCAATTTTACTGATTTTGCAAATTTACAGTTGATTTGATTTTCAGCATTGGGTGACGCACTTGGAATTGTGTTGTTATATTTATATATGGCTTATATTTAGTTGCAACCCGATGAGATGAGGGTATGACATCTCATGCATCATTTTGGGACATGTTAGAAATCACATTCCATGCATAGTTCCATGCCATGTAGGAGCATTATAAATTGCATATTGTTGTGATAGTTGATGTGCTAGAAAATCATGATGTTGTAATAACTGCATTGATAAATACCTGCTATGTGATACGATATTATTGTGTGATCCTGTTATAGAATGAATGAAAAACTTTGGTTTTTGGGGAGTATAGGCCCCCATTTACTGAAATTTGGTGGATCATTGACTGTTTATTTTGTTAAAACGCAGATAAGATGTAAACCATTGATTCGTGGGGAGTATGGGCCCTCACGGATCTGAATTTGACACTTAGGTGTTGTTTTACCGTATTTTATGGGTTTTGGACAAGTTTCTGAGGCATAATTTCTAGAAACCCAGTATACACGCCGTGTAGTAATTTAGACATGCCGTGTATGTTAATCTGTTTGGGAAGAAAAATAAACTTTTTGAGTATACGCCGTGTACCTGAAGTACATGTCGTGTAGTCTCTTCCCGCATCATAGACCATGTGGGTTGAGACATGGGGAAGGGAAGAGCTTGGGAACAACACACCGTGTACCGGATGTACACGCCGTGTAGTGTTGACCCGGAGTCCGGCCGTGTAACAAACAAAAACGGGTCAGTGAACTCTATTCTGGAACACGCCGTGTCAATGATGGACACGCCGTGTAGTGTGACCTATGGACTCGGCCGTGTAATTAAAAAACACGGGTCGGTGTCACCTCTCCTTGAACACGCCGTGTACCTGCGGTACACACCGTGTGGTCATGTCTAAGGACAGGCCGTGTGGACTTAGCCGTGTGGCGGGGAAAATGGGGTTGTTGAAACGCCGTGTGCAGGTGTAACACGCCATGTAGTGTCAATCCAAGTAGTCGGTCGTGTCACAAATGACACGGGCAGTTGGAAAATTTCACCATACATGCCGTGTATATGTTATACACGCCATGTAGTTTTTGTTAAATGGGAGTCGTGTGGCTTAGCTGTGTAGAAGGACCCTGCTAGGGAATCGAAGTCAAGTACACGCCGTGTAGTCAGTGTACAAGTCGTGTAGTCTTGTTTTGAAAATCTTGAAATGTCTTCTTCCCCCTATTTTCTTTTGGGGTTTCTTCATTTTTGGTCGTTGATAATCTTGAATCTAAGGCGTGTTTTTTACCTTGTAGTGTCATTCCACCGATACGACTGCACGTTGTTCGCCAGGAGAGTGACGAAGACTATACTCCAGAGATAGTGGGACATAGGATACCAATGGATCCTCCAGCAGAGCCAGATGCGGCGCCAGCCATTATACCAGACACAGGAGCAGATGTTTAGTTCCGTGAAGGCTTCATGCGGTTCATGTAGACCTTTCAGGGAGCACTGTAGGCTGCCATATCTATGAATGAGATGACACGTGTATTCCAGCAACAGCATTCACCTACATTTTCTGGGGATGGTGGACCACAGGCTATGGAGTCTTGGCTGGGGTCAATGAAGACTATTTTCGAGCATCTTGAGATGCCTCCGGGGAGGAGGTTCAGGCTCGCGACTTATATGCTGCGTGATTTTGCCAAGAGGTGGTGCGATGTTACCACCCAATCAAAGCATCACAGAGACATGGTGTGGGAAGATTTTCAGGCAGTCTTCTATGACTTCTTCTTTCCAGAGATGTTGAGGGAAGATAGAGCTCGAGAGTTCATGAATATGTAGTAGGGTGCTATGTCGGTGATGGACTATTCTGGTCGCTTTACTAAGCTTCAGTGTTTTGCACCTGTTCTGGTGGGTGATGAGACGTTGAGGTCTAGGCGCTTCGAGGATAGTCTTTGGTATGACATCTGAGCGCTGGTGATTTTTTTCAGGTTCCCTTCAGAACACGCTATTATGAACCAGGCGCTGATTACAGAGAGGAACCTGTGGGAAGCTAGTGGTGTGGGCCAAGGCGGTTCAGCACTAGTTACTGGTACTATTTCAACTGGCAAGAGGAAGAGACAGATGGATTTCTCTCAGGGTGGAAGTACCAGCCAGGCAGTTGCTTCAGGTGGCCAGGTCATGTGCTACCAGTGAGGTAAGGAGGGTCACAAGAGGCCACAATGTTCACAAGACCCAGTGGAGTGACGAGTTTGCGGTAGTATGGGTCATCTACAGTGCTTTGCAGGGCGTTTCCCACGATGGCTAGCGAGATGGATTCTGTGTAGACTCCTCATGCGGGAGCAGGACTAATGGTTTCTTACCATTCAGGGAACTGGAATATGTCAGGGTGAGCAGGCAGAGATGGTGTTCGTAGTCATGGTATCCGGACACCAGGATCTCAAAGGCAGCAGGGCGGGACAGCTCAGAGTAGCCAGGCTGTGTAGTAGGGCCACGACACTGGGCAGGCATACCCAGTGCAACAGACCCAGCAGGAGCAGGATTCTAGACCTTCTACAGTCAGAGGTACTATTCTAATAGCTTCTACTTTATCTTCAGTACTTTTTGATACGGGTGCTACACATAGTTTCATATCTGTACCCGTTGTGGAGATCCTTGGGCACAGTGTTTCTACTTCTTCTAAAATTATGATGTTAGACTCTCCGTTGGGGACTAGAACAGCTAGTGTGCATCAGTGCAAGGAGTTCCCCCTAATGGTTAGAGGGTGTCACATGCTTTGGGACCCTTATGTCTTAGAGATGACAACCTATGATGTCATTCTTGGGATGGACTGGTTGGTTCCCTTTCGAGCCTTTGTAAACTGCTATCATCGCAGGGTGAGTTTCACATCACCAGAGGGCGGAGAGTTTCTATACAAGGGTGAATGGGATGTTCAGGTGAGTTGAGCTCGACCAGAGTATCATGGGTGAGGTGGAGTCATCTCCCAAATTGTGATTTTATATCTAGACGACCAGGGGACTTGTCAGACAGATTTCCCTCTAGTGGTTGATCATTTCAGGGATGTCTTCCTGGATGACTTTTCGGGTCTACCTCCAGAGCGAGAGGTGTATTTATCTATTGAGCTTGTGCCAGGAGTAGCACCGATGTAAATTCCTCCTTATAGGATGGCTGCGCCCGAGCTGCAAGAGCTCCAGAGGCAGTTAGAGTAGTTATAGGCAAAGGGTTTTATCCGACTCAGTACTTCTCCATGGGGTTCTCCGGTTCTCTTTGAGAAGAAGGCGGACGGTACCCTCAAACTCTATGTGGATTATCGGAAGCTTAACCAGTTGACGGTTAAGAACCAATATCCCTTACCGAGGATTGATGATCTTTTTGATCAACTTCGTGGAGAATGAGTGTTCTCAAAGATTGACTTGAGGGCAGGATATCATCAGTTTCACATTAGACCATCTAATATACCTCTCACGGCTTTTAGGAGTAGGTATGGTCTATATGAGTATGCGGTTATGTCGTTTAGACTCACGAACGCGCTAGTAGTTTTTATGGCTATGATGAATTGTGTGTTCCATCCTTATCTGGATTCTTTTGCGGTAGTATCTGTGGATGACATCTTGGTGTACTCTCACACTCAACACAACCATGACACCCATCTTGAGATCATATTGAGTACACTCAGAGAGCATCGACTATATTATAAGCTCTCAATGTTCCACTTTTGGATGGACCAGACTCACATCCTTGGTCATATCATCTCAGAGGTAGGAGTTGCAGTATACCCAGAGAAGGTGAGAGCAGTAGTTTCCTGGGAGCAGCCTAAGAACGTTTTTGAGATACGAAGTTTCTTGGGGCTTTTTGGTTACTACAGACGCTTCATACAAGACTTCTCCAACTTAGCAGCATCGTTGATGGTTTTGACTAAGAAGGGTGTGAAGTTCGTTTGGTCAGAATCTTGCGAGACAGCCTTTCAGGACCTGAAAGGAAGGTTGACATCAGCACCGATCCTGATACTCCCAGAGCATGGGAAGAGCTATATAGTTTACTATGACACATTAGGTATTGGGCTGGGAGTAGTGTTGATGTAGTGTGATCGAGTTGTTGTGTACAGGTCTCTGTGGTTGAGGCCACATGAGAGTAATTACCCGACGCATGATCTCGAGTTGGCTGCAGTTGTCATGTGTAGTGTTGTTGGAGACATTATCTTTTGGGAGAGCATTTTGTGGTTTTCAGCGACCACAAAAGTCTCAAGTATATCTTTACTCCATGTGACTTGAATCTGAGGCAGCGAAGGTGGGTTGAATATCTTCAGTCTTTCGATTTTGAGATTTCCTATATGCCTGGTAAAGGTAATGCAGTAGCTGATGCACTGAGCAGGAAGACTCGGATACAGGCAGTGCAGGAGGCCAGTGGTGAGTGGAAGCTCATGGCTTTGTTCTCTGAGATGCATTTGGAGGTGCACGACAGTCAGGGGAAGACCTATATTTCTTCTTTAGCTGTGAATTCTACCCTCCTAGATAGATTGAGGATGAGACAACTATCTGGTCCAGAAGGCCTAGTTCTATGGGAGTCGGTGGCAAGTGAGGACCCTCCTCCTGGTTGGACGATAGGCGATGATGAGGTATTGTGTTTCCATGGACGAGTGTGGGTTCCAGGGGATATAGGCGAGGAGATGATGCAGGAGTTTCATGCTTCATCTTGGGCAGTTCATCATGGAGTTACCAAGATGTACCGTGACTTGAGAGGTCAGTATTGGTGGCCGGGTATGAAGAGTGATGTAGTTGGTTTTGTTACGAGGTGTTCCACTTGTCAGCAGGTGAAGGCGGAACATCAGAGGCCAGCCGGACTGTTACAGTAGTTACCCATTCCGGAGTGGAAATGGGATGATGTCGTGATGGACTTCGTGACAGGGTTTCCGAGGTCACCTCGAGGCAATGATGTCGTGTGGGTTTTTGTGGATAGACTCACGAAGGTAGCTCACTTTTTTCCGATCAAGGGGCCTTCGGTTTTGACGAGCTCGGGATGTTGTATATAAGAGAGATCTTACATCGTCATGGGGTTCCTCGTTCTATCATTTCAAATAGGGATTCCCATTTTACGTCTTGTTTCTGGCAGAGTTTTCATAGGGCACTGGGTACATAGGTGCTTCTGAGCACAACATACCACCCTCAGACCAATGTCCAGTCAGAGCGTACAATACAGATGCTTGAGGACATACTGCGAGCATGTTTCCTAGACTTTGGGGGCTCTTGGGAGAATCATATACCCCTATTCAAGTTTTCCTACAATAGTAGTTTTCAGGAAACTTTTTAGATGGCACTATACGAGGGTTTATATGGTAAGCCATGTCGATCACCTTTCTGCTGGTTAGAGGCAGGTAAGGCAGCTTTACTTGGACCATGTCTCATGCAGGAGACTTCTGAGTAGGTCCAATTGATTTAGAAGTAGATGGCTACCGCGTAGTCTCGTCATAAATCGTATGTTGATCGCCACAGATGACCATTGGAGTTTGTGGTCGGGGATTAGGTTTTCTTGCGTGTTTCACCGAGGCTGGGACACAAATGGATCAAAAGACAGGGTAAAATTTCACCAAGTTATGTGGGGCCATTTGATATTCTGGAGAGGGTCGGGCCAGTTTCCTATCGGTTGCAGTTACCTCATAGGTACCGAGCCATGCACGACGTCTTCCATGTATCTCAGTTGTGCTGCTATCATTCAGACCCGTCTCACGTATTTCAACCCGAGGAGGATGAGCTTCATGTAGATGCATCCTTTGAGGAGAATCTGATTCATATTGTTGATAGGAGCATGAAGGTTCTCTGAGGCTAGTTAGTTCCTCTCGTACGGGTGTTATGGCAACATGGCTGAGTGCAGGACAAAACCTGGGAGAGGGAGACCTATGTATGTGCTCAGTGGCCAGAGTTATTCTCAGCTTATTCTTTGCCACCATTGGAAGGGAAATTAGGGGACGAATTTCTTTAAGGGGAAGTTTGTAAGAACCCGATTCTTATTTTTGGGGTACGGGTTTCTTCTTTTATCCTTTCCAAAAGTGTTTTTTGAGAAAATAATGAAAATGGGGAAAAATCCTAAATTTTGGAAATACACACCGTGTACTTTTCCACACGCCATGTACTTTTGGCCGTGTGGAATAAGTACACAGGGCATGTGGCCAGGCCGGCGATGAAGGGTGTAGGAACCAACTAGACGCCATGTAGTGGTCCTTTACACGCGGTGTAGTCAGTCGGCAAGTGAATAGTAAGGTGGTGGTCTGCTGTGTGACAGCACACGTCGGGTACTCGTGAAGACATGCCATGTAGTCATGTTGGCAGGTGAACAGTGTCGCGCTGGCGGGAAGCCGCCAGAGGAAGAGTTTAAAAATGGGAAGTACACACCGTGTACTCGGAATTACACGCCGTGTACATTGTTTTTTTTTTTTTGCTTAAAATGGGCAGTATCCTCCCCTGTTCACAGGGAAGGATTAGAACGGGAAGAGGGAGCTCGGGAGAGGAGGCTGAAGCTTTGGAGATCCGTCGATCGCTAACCGGGAATCTGTTTCAACCTCGGACGATCTCGTTGGAACCGCACGGGTAAGCCCTCCACTTTTCTTTAATCGTTCTTGCTAATTATTCCCCTAATGGGAGTTATTTGCATTTAAGAGAGAATTCTTCTACATCAGATCTACGTCGTTCTTGGGTGTTTCTGGAATCAACGTTCACGTATAACATTCGTTGGTGTTAAAGGTAGGTGGCTTGGTGTTTATTTTCCAACTGTCATGCGTTTTGTGTGTTTTTGAACTACGAACCCATATTTGGGGTATCGTGTGGCTGAGGCTGTGGCTATTTTAACTACCTAGGGCTATATAGGTAATTAAATAAAATTGTTTCTTGGGATTGTTGCTTGGATCCATCACCACCCTGGTGGTGCGTTCCTCTGTTTAGCCATTTGGCCAGGATACATGTGGGTATGCCTCTAAAGTAATGATTGTAGAATTTCCTTGAGAAGAATTGCTTCTGAATGTTTATTTACATGTTGGGCATGGCCCAGTTACAAGTTTATCCTAAGGGAAGTGTTGTGATTTCCCTATGCGCATTGTACTACTTAGCCTGTGGGAAACTTCTTTTGTGCCTGTGGGCAGCTGATTCTGTGCTCTTGGGAGACACTTCTTATGCCTGTGGGAAATATCCGTATGCCTATGGACAGATTCTTGTGCTTGGTTGCTCTTTACCTGAGGGTAGGAGTTTACGTGTCTGAGGACATCGGTTGTTTACTTAAAATATTCACTATGGTGATATTTTAAATAAATGATTAAATGAATATTAAAATGGAAATATAACCGGTTAAGTTAGTTACATTCGGTACTGCTTACTTTATTGCACTTTATTACTGCACACTATTGTTGCATGCTTTCACACAGTTGGGCATGGGCCTTTGGTGGGGTGCCTACTGGGATTTATTTCTCACACCCTGTTTGGTTCATGCTTTTCATCCCAAACAGATTACGTTTCTGTAGGTATTGATAAGGGAAAGAGTCCTTATACAGGTACTTGAGTGCTGCTGAGGAGTAGGGGAGCATGGGACCGGGATTAGGCTCACGATGCTACCAGCTGTTTCTTTTTTGCTTTGTTGTACTATGTATTGTATAGTACTGCTATGTAACATGTTCTAGTTGTTTTCTTAGAACTTGAGACATGTTGCATCATATCTATATAACTGGTTGGTTATCTTTTATAGCAGTTGTTATATTAAATTTGTATGTTTTATTTCTTCCGCTGTTGTTGTATGTCTATATTATATTCCACTACACTACACTTTGAAAATGAGGGCATAGTTTTCCCACTATCTGACCTGGGCCCTCGCTGCTAGTCAGCAGCCTCTGGCATTTGGGGAAATGTGCTTGAGGTCATGTGGTGAACTGGGTTCGGGGCACCTGTTGAGTGGCACCCGGAATCTGTACGTTACACTGAAAGTGGGTGATGTGGAAAAGTCATCTGAAGTGCTGAAACAGAAACCCCCAATTCAATCTAAAATAAGAAAAGAAGATTATATTTGAGCCTCCTTGAAAAAGGCGCCCTCAAAATATTATCCCACCAAAGAAGGAATGAGGATAAAGAGAAGTGAGAAGACATTTCCTCTCATGAAGTTTCAGTTCTATGGATATTTGGTCCATACCGTGTCTTATTGTGAAGAGGCAAGAAGCTATCTGAATGGAGAAGATATGGGAGTTCAATGGAGGAGAACAAATTCATATCCTAATTATTTTAGAAGAAATAATTTCTATGGATATTGTTTTCATTGTTGTAACTTTGGTCATAAGGCTGTTAATTACAGGCAGAGAAGGGATATGGACACCTCAAACCGAAGTTCAAGACAAGTCAAATCTCATCAACAAGATAGTGTTGCTCTTACAAACAGGTTTTCTCCTCTCGAAGAATACTTCAACAATGAATAACCAATGTACACGGATGAGATAATTGATAGGACATCAGTACTCTATACTCAATCCAATGTCTCATGGAAAGGAAGGAAGAAAATTGAGAAATCCAACATTGAAGAGGTGGCCCTCAAAGCTACAAAAAGCAATAGTACTTGGATTCTGGATAGCGGTTGTTCATCTCATATGACAGGTAATGATGGCCTGTTAACAGATATCAAAAGGAAGTTTGACGGTATAGTACGATTTGGTAATGATGTAGCTCTGAAAATCAAAGGTAGTGGAAGTACTAAATTAGCTAATGGAGATCTAATGAATACTGAAGTCCTTTATGTAGATGGCCTACATCATAATCTACTCAGCATGAGTCAACTCTGTGACTCGAGACTTATAATTACTTTTAATCAGAAAGGCTGCACTATCAAGGTAAAGACCGGAAATTCACTTATGAAGGGATGCAGAACAGAATACAACTTGTATAAGGTTGATAGTAAAGAAAGTGTTTGTTACATGATTGTTGAAGAAGAAAACAATTTGTGGCATCGAAGACTAGGACACTAAATCAACAAGAAATGGAGAAAATATCCAAATTGAGGATTGTCATGGATATTCCAAACCTGAAGCATGAGCGTGAAAAGTCTTGTCATGGTTGCATTCGTGGGAAGCTGGTCTACAGTTCATATCGGCCAAAGAAGAAAAGGGAATCTCATCTTCTTGATCTAATTCGTACATATGTATGTGGGCCGATAAATGTTGCTGGAACTCCTGGAGAAAGGTACTTTGTCCTTTTCATAGATGATTACAGTAGAATGGAATTTGTAATGGTCATTCACAGGATACTAAAAATGCTTGATTACATGAAAACATATCAGCAAATCACCAAGAATGATACTAGATGAACAATCAAAGTATTGTGATCTAAAAATAGAGGAGAATACACGTCCATTGAATTTGAAAATTACCAGGAGAAACATGGGATAAAATATGAGGTAGATGATGTGAGAACTCCACAAAAAAATGGAGTTGTTGAATATAGGAATCGACATGTGAACAACATGGCACGAACTATGCTGATTGAGAGTTGTATTCCACAACATTACTGGAAAGATTTTTTTCAAGCTTCAGTGTATATTCAAAATAGAACAGGACTTTATATGGGTGATACGAAGACACCATATGAATTATGGAATGGAAGGAAGCCCTCTTTGAAATACAGTCATGTTTTTGGAGGTAAATGCTTCATCAGGAACAAAGAAGGAAATCAATGGGAAGTATGGTGACAATGCAGATGAAGGAATTTTTCTTGGATACTCAATGAATAGAAAAGCCTACAAGTGTTTCAACAATAAATTAGGAAGGATCGTGGAAAGCCGTGATGTTAATATCATTGAAGAGAAAACCACAAATGCTTCACATATTTCATATGATGATGTGATAGAAAGTGAGGAAGAAAATGAACATGGAGTAACTATAAATACAGGAATAGAGGAGGGTGGAAAAAACACTCAGCAATCACATCATGATGTTGACTCAGAAGAAGAATCTGAAGAGGAAAACTTGGATGGAGAGAATGCAACTGAACCTCATAGTGGAAATCGAAGAGCTGAGATTGATCCATCTAACATAATTTGGGACAAGAGTGCACCCACACAAATAAGGAGGATGAGGAATAACATGCAATTTTCATTTCTATCAGTTGTGTAGCCATCCTCATTTGAAGAAGCTGTGAAGGATGAATCATGGGTGAAATCCATGAATGAAGAGTTAGATCATATTGACAAGAATCAGACATGGGATCTTGTCCAGAGACCCGAAGGTCACAATGTTATTGGTACAAAATGGATCTTCAAGAACAAGTTTTATGATCATGGAAGTGTTATTATAAACAGGGCACGACTAGTATGTAAAGGATACTCCCAGATTGAAGGTGTTGATGTTGAACAAATCTTTGCTCCAGTGGCTAGACTGGAGTCAATCAGGATTTTCCTTGCCATGGTACTACCAAGAGGATATAAAGTATATCAAATGGATGTCAAGACAACATTATTGAATGGTTTACTCGAAGAAGAAGTCTACATTGAATAACCAGTGGGTTTTCTTCTTGTTACTGATGAAACAAAGGTTTGAAAACCAAAGAAAGCTCTATATGGTTTGAAGCAGGAACCATGAGCATAGTATTCCCTACTGGACTCTTATCTCAAGAAGCTTGAATTCAAAAGAGGAGGAGTATATCACAATCTATATGTGAAGAATTCTCCAAAAGATCAGTTCATGGTTCTAGTCTACGTTGATGACATTATATTTGGTGGCAGAAGGAAGAAATCAGTGGATGAATTTTCCAATCACATGAAAAAATAATTTGAAATGTATATGATTGGGGAGCTCACATATTTCTTGGGACTGCAGGTGATTCAAAAGAAAGATTACACTTTCATTTCTCAGGAAAACTATGGAAGGGAGCTACTGAAGAAGTTTAATATGCAAGACTCAAAACCAATGTCAACTCTAATTTCAGTTGGAACAAAACATGGAAATCATGAGGATGGTACATCTGTAGACCCCACCATGTACAAGAGGATCATTGGGATCCTACTGTACCTGATAGCTACATGACCAGATATTGTCTTTGCAACAAGTCTAGTGGCCCTCTTTTAGAGTAATCCAAAGGAGGAACATATGGCGGCAGTAAAAAGAATCATGAGGTACATTCAAGGTACTCATAACATTGGGTTATACTTTGCTGAAGACAGGGATAGTGAATTATCATCATTTTTTGATGTTGATTGGGCTGGAGATGTAGTTGACAGAAAGTCCACCAGCGGTTGAGCATTTTATATTGGGAATAAATGTGTTGGCTGGTTGAGAAAGAAACAAGAAAGTACTTCTCTTAGTACTCCTGAATCTGATTATATCTCTGCCACAAAGTCATGCACTCAACTACTATGGATGAAGAAACAACTAATAGATATTGGTGATGTGGTGAAGAAACCAATGGTGATTTACTATGATAAAAAGATTCCAAATGGTCTTACGAAGAATCCGGTTTAACATTATCATAAAAAACATATTGAAATCAGGTATCACTTTGTCAAAGAGAAATTTGAGCAAGGAGTGATTAGAATGGATCATGTGGGAACAGATGAGAAAGTGGTTGATATCCTGACCAAGACAATGTCAGCGGATGTGTTTGAGAAGCATTGGTTGAACCTCGGTGTTAAACCACCTCCTTGTGCATAAGGAGGTTAGGAAATACCTTTCTCCGTAGTTATGTTAATTGTTTTTAATCTGGTTGTAGATATGATGTTGGTTTATGGGGGAGATATTATCCAGGGGGTGTAATGAGATGTTCAATGAATAGATACCAGTCTTTGGGTTTATTTCCAATGGAGGAGAAAGGAATAAATTCAGCCATGTCATGGACATGTAATTATTTTGTGACACTGTAAGAGATTTTCTTGGGTGTCATTGAGAATTCCAAAACATGGGAACCCAATTCAAGCTTCCTCTATTGTTTTCTACATTGAGCATTGCTCACATAGACTTAGAGTGTTGGCTGAGTTGATTCTTGATTTTTTTGGTTTGCATGTGGCTGGTGTTCTATTGAATTAATTTACTGATTGCCAACAAACCCAAAGGAGAGATTTTTGGAACCATGGTTATTCTTTTCATGACTTGGAGTATGGTTTGTGTTTGTTGTCAATCGTCAATGGAAGTTCAGAATTTGTTCCAGTAAAGTGATCATACAGTTCAAGAATAAAACAGTATTGAAGGTGGCACCATTTCCTAGTGTTTTCCAATGTTTAGGCCTCAAAAACGTAAAATGAGGACATGTATTGTTGGTAAAATGAGGTGCGCGTAAATAGGCAGTGGTGCGTGAAAAAGGATATATGTGCACGAAATATTTGGGTTAGGTGTGAAAAAAAACGTGGTGCATGAAATAGTGGATCAAGGTTTTTCATTCAAATAGTGTTTCAGAATCATAACGTCGAAAAATGGAAAAGGCATGGGCTGCGCGAAAAATATGGAGATGTGTGTGAAAAATGGTACATGTGAGAAATATTATGTGCCAAATGAGAGTTTTTTAGCACCAAAGGGGGTTTTGCGTGTAGGGGTCTGAGATGCCTATAAATAAGAGGTGACCCCCCTCATTCCATATGATTGGAGACTCAGAGAAGATCTGAGGTCTGATGCACATAAAAGGTTCACGTAAAGGGAGTTGCATGAAAAAGTGAGTCTTGCGTGAAACATTTTGGCTCGCGTGGAAAAATTGAGAGTTGTGCAAAAAATTCTGTCTTGTGCGAAAACGGTGAAGTTGCGCAAAAAACTTAGGGTTGCGTGTAAAACTTGTTGTAGCACGAAATTTTCATTGAAACCTGTTTGCGCGTTTTTGATTATCTGGTTCAGTGATTCGGTGCATTCATGTGCATCATTACTAGTCTTCGATGCAAGAAGATTCTCGTGCTAAGAAAAGGAAAAGACTTCAATGAAAATCTATTGAAGATACTATCACATCTATAAACTGACTGGGACTTCACCAAAGGCAGTGAGCCATGGGGAGTCAATGGGAGTAACTCAAGGGATGCAGTGAGCTATCTCTGAACTTTTTTAAAGGTAGTGTTCCTGGGAAAGAGTGATTGTACCTGAACATTGTAATCCACATCTAGTTAAGTTTAGTGTAATTATGTACAACTGAAAACCTGTCGGCGTATTCTCCTTGGACATAGCCCTTTGTGGTGAACCAAGTGAATGTGATGTGTTAACTTCCTAATTTAATTTGTTTGAAAGGTTAAACAAGTTCCTACCAACATGGGAACAAGATCCACAACTTTAAAAAGAAAAATTTAACACCCTGATTCACCCCACCCCTCTCAGGGCGTTTTGGGGTCCTTCACTTATACAGGTAGAGTCGTTACTCCTCCACATTACAAACAGTGTGGTTCCTCTATCTATAGAGTGTACATCCCACATCATTGAGCTCTGTTGGGGAGAGAGTCCTCTACTAGAGATAGTGATCCATCAGCTATAAGGCAGAGTGGAGAGGAGAAGTACCTCCACCCTAATTTTTGTGAGGTTTTCCATGGTAATTTGAATAAAATATAAGACCTTTAAAGATAAAGGTAAACTCTTCATTTCTTAGCTGGCTATGGAGATTAAGAAACCTCTTCTTTTTTTACTAGGGTTTCATTATGAGTATATCTGATGTTGGGTTTCATTAACCTCTTACCTTATGGGTTAATATGGTTTTTTAATTTTGTTTCTTCTCTTTTGGTATTTGGGTAATCTTATTAGGTTTGTGTATAGTCACTCCTATGTGGGATATTAACACATATATCATTCATTATGCTTATGATAGACTATTGGAAATGACTTTGGTTAACCTAGTATTGGTGGATCCTAGCAGTACATGGTGACACTGATTGTGTTTATTGGTAGGACACTAGGATTTAGATTCGGATTCTCCCATGATTTTCCCTTTACAATTATTTTTTTATTGGGTTTCCCCTATATCTTTGGTTGGGTGTGTATTTTTCCTATATAATTTTGTATTACTATGTTTTACTTTGATATGTATCCTAGAGATTGTTTCATTCATTATTTACTCCCTATAGGATAATAATTTTTTATATCTCTATACTATTTCATAGATTTGGGTCTGTAGGGTGAGATTTAGGCTAAGGCCTCCCATTTCAATGTTATGTCTACTCGCTTCTTGTCGTTTACCCTAGGTCTATTGGTGGCGGGCTTGGGGTGTCACTCTTAGCTTACTACCAGCCTAACTGAGGTCTTGCTGGGCTAGGTCATGAGAAGGTGGAATCAAAGTTGTTCTATCCTAGGGTCAATGTTTGGAGTTAGTCATGAGGTGAGGACTGGTTTGGGAACTTATGGTGTAATGTCCCCCAATATGGAACTCTTTCATATGGCTATATTAGGTTGGTTACAGGACCTCAAGCATGCTCCCCCATATTCTATAGTCTTCTAACAAGTATCTGGGGTGTAGAGAACATAGTGGGGATACTATACCCCCTGGTACAGAGTTGTAGTACAGTGGAAATAAAAAAATATCATAGTAATGAAAATATGATAAATAGTAAAACACAATAGATAAACCCAAAAATAAAATTCAAATGAACAATCCAATGATAATAAGATAATGATGTAATAACAGGTTAGAATGTAACTAAAATTCAGGCAAAATTTCATATAGATAAAATAATAAGAAGACACAGATAAACTCAAAATACCCTGGTCCCAAAGGCCACATCGGTCCCATCTCCATGCTCCAACCAATCCAACAATCAATAATCCAAAACAAGGTAATTTTCCCTTATCCAAACATGCTTCCATGTAATCATCTCAGGTAAAAAAACAATCTTAATAGGGTGTGAGTATAACTTAGTAGGTCAACACCACTATGTCTAAAAAAACCATCCTAATAGTAAGTGCATTCAATAAAGTAATAAAACTGGAGTATTAATTAATCAATTAATATAGTATAAAAACCAAGATACTTCAATACCATATTAAAATATATATTAGCATGTATAATTACCATGAAAACTATAAACATCGGTCTATGGAATAAGCACATAACTTGGAAAAATTCTTTTGTACAAGAATTTCAATGTAACTAAGTCAAGCCCTCTATATAATCATTCCAACATAACCGAGCTAAGACCTATAAGCATTAAAAAATAACCCAGGAAATCCCTCTATTTAAACATTTTATCATAACTAATTCAATACCTATATTCATTTTATCATAACCATTCCAATCACTATATATAAACATTTCATCATAATCAGGCCAAGCCCTATATGAATTATAGCATAATCAAGCCAAGACCTCTATATACGAATTTAAACATAACTTGGAAATACCCTATAATCATTATGGGAAAACTAGGTCAATCCCTATATAAGAATTATTGTATAACCTATAACACAAGTCAAAATGGAAAAAATAACACATCATTAATCATAATCCAAAAAGTTCAATTTAGCAAATTACATTTTATCTTTAAATTTCCTTTCATTCATCAAGTTATGTCTTAACCCATTAACATGCCAGTGTACACAACTATATCATATCAATGTATCACTAGCCATATCAATAAACAAGTAATACATTTTCCAAGGTAGTCCTATCACAAGAAATCACCTAAGGTCTCATGTCATGCTAATTCATATTTTAAGCCAATAACCAATTCATTATCATTCAAGGATAGGCTTACCCTATGGGTGGTCACAATCTAGGTCTCAGTGTTATTGGATCTAAAGGGATCAAAGGAGTAGTCCAAACACATGATTATTATCACTAATTATTCGGATAGTTAACATGCATGTTGTGTCAGTGTAATCACATAATATTGTATACACTTAAACAAATAGAAACAGAACATAGGTCTTGGTTCTAGACCACCTACCTTTATCCAGCGATCAAAGAAACACTCTCAATAGTGAATTCCAATGAAGAATGGGAGTGAAGGAGACCACAAGGGAAACCTATATCACACAAACATCAATATCAAAACCAGATTCAATGGTGATTAAGAGATCACAACATGATAATAGAGAATAGAATAATAAAAAGGGGGAAACCAAAGAAGAGGAAGTCGTCAGAGATTAAACTCTAGAACAAAACATTTGGAAGGGAATCCATCAATACAAGATTTCCTAGAGTTTCCCTAAGGTTTGAGAGAGGAGGATTCATGGTGGATGAAGAGAATATCATATGCACATCATGGTTTAAAACTACTGGCACTGAGATATTAATAACATGAACCCCTTTTATGATGTGAAATTTTCTATTTATAAGATATTTCAAAAAACATGTCACCTTGGGTTAAAAATAACCACGATCGATCATTTCATTATGTGAACCTGTTTCATGGTGTGTAAATGTTTCATACTCTAAACCAGTTTATGGAATCTTACCAGAAATAGGATCATTTCATGTAAACCGTTTGTGATGTCAAATTTTCCAATAGACATCTCTTAGCCCATATTCTACATAAATAACCTAAACACCTCTAAATAATTCCAAATCCATGGAGAAATATCATAATACCTTGACACATTTATACCCAAACTCCATTAATTCAAACATACATCTCCAAAATTTAGGTCATTTTCCTCTATAAAATATCTCCACCCTAAAAGAAAATGATCTACCACAAAGGATTTAAGAATAAAATAAAATCTAAATAAATGATATTAAACCAAAAATCCATAGGGATGTACCTAGAAAAGAAAGGATCTTACATCCTCCCTGTCATATAATATATCATCCTCAAGCCACTCCAAAAATCATTTTGGGATCTCAAAGAAGAATTCTAGACACTATGCTCACATATCAGATTCCCTCTCCCAATTCTCTTATAGAACATACCTATGCTACCACTGTACTCAAACTAGAGGTATCATCTTTACTTGTAGATACTTATCAATATTTTCCAAAATCTATATCGGATGCCCTTTAAAGGAAACATCTAAAAAAATCTCAACGTCATATAATTTTACCACATCAAAATGGTTAGGATGATATATACAAATGTATGGAATGTAAAAAATAAATCATTCATTGAACTATAGTGATGTAGAAAAGCCAATCAGTATGCCTCTAGACTAACCCTTTCCACTATCTCAAATGGCCCGATAAACCTGGGTGCTAACCTTCCATATTTCCTAATACATAATTTCCATAAACTAGTTGAAAACTAAAATAAAACATGATGACCCACCTCAAACTCCATAGGTCATCTGTGTTGGTCAGGATAATATTTCCACCTCCTCTAGACAGTCACCAACTACCTTCGGGTAAACTGAACATGATCAGGCATCTCCTACATGAGTATAGGTCCAATAAGTGTTGAATCACCTACGTCCAACCAACTATGAGGAAAATAGAATGTCCTTTAATAAAAATCCTAAAAAATGTCCATTTTGATCAATTTATAGAATCATTTATTATACACAAACTCTATGAATTTCATATGCTTCTCCCCTAAACCTCTGAAATCCAAAACATAGGCCCGTAACATATCCTCCAAAATCTGAATTCTCTTTTCATATTAGATTTCTATCTAAGGATGATAGGTTTTTCTCAGAAGAGCCTACAATCCCAGATTCTTTTAAAGAACCTATCAGAATAGATATGTGAAACGTGGATCTCTATAAAAATGATACTTCTTAGAATACCATGAAACTGAAATATCTCATGCATGTAAAGACCACCCAGATCATCAATAGTGAATGTCTCCCTGATGAGAAACAGGTGGGACAACTTCCTTTTTAGATCTAAAGTCACCCATGATCCATTATTATTATAATTTTTCCTAGGTAATATTATCAAAAAAATACATAGTGAAATCATCCCATTTCTATTTTATAATTGGAGGAGGCTATAACAACTCATTTAGCCTCTGGTTCTTGGCCTTCACCTAATGATAAGTGAAGCATCTTGATACAAATCCCACTACTTACTTTTTCATTCCTGATCACCAGTACTATATACAGAGATCACGATACATCTTTTTCATAACTAGGAGTACCACCCATCTAGAAGCATGAAACTCACTTATTTTATTCTCAAACAAACTCATGGGAACTCATACTCAACCATGGAAAAGAGGAAAATTAACATTGCCAAGAGACTATATTTACATTGTCTCCCCACCATATATGTTTTCCCTCATAGTTAAGACCTCTGGATCAGATAATCACTCAATATTGATCAGGTCCAAAATCACAGGTATAATAGATGTCGAAGTCATACCTACTTATCTCTGGGACTCCGGAATATCTAGATACATATCTATAAAGATTGTCATCATTTGCCAATCATCGTAAGACTTTTTCATTTCCATCATCTGTATATTTCAACTCAAGGCATTGGAAATGAAATTTCCCTTTCCCAGTGTATAATTCATCTCAAATTTGAAATATTGTAGATACTCGGCCCACCTCCTCTACCGAAGGTTCACGTCCCACTGAGAAAATATGTACCTGAGGCTATTATGGTCCATGGACACTAAAAACCTCTCACCTAGAAGATAGTGTATCCAATATCTCAGTTTTTGTACCACTATAGCTAAATCTAGATCATTAGTATGATAATTATTCTCATGTGGTTTCATCTGATTGGATACATAAGAAACAACTCGGTCCTCCTACATCAGAACTACTTTTAGTCCAACTCTAGATATGTCATAGTACACGGTATATTCCATAACTAGTATAGGTGAGGTGAGGATTGATTCTAGGGTTATATTAACCTTTATCTCCAGAAAAATTCTCTCACAAGAATCTGACCAAACAAAATTCACCCATTTCTTGATTATTACGAACATCAATGCATCCATATGGGAGAAGTATGTGATGAAAAACCAGTAATAACCTATTAAAACAAGAAAACATTTAGTCTAAAATACATTATTTGATTGTTCCCAAGATTACATGGATGAAACCTTCTCTTGGTCAACTGACACTCTATACTCTAAGATGACATGGACCAAGAAGTACACTTTATTAATCCAGAAACTATATTTAGATAGCTTGGTGTCAAACCAATGATATATCAATGTAATCAAGATTATTCCAATATATTGGGTATTATTGTTTGATAAATGGGATTATACTAAGATTTTTTTGATGAAAACCACCAAAAATTTATCTATAAAAGGATGAAAGATCTGATTCAACAAGTCCATGAATACTACCGGTGTGTTCTTCAAATCAAACAGTGATAGCATGAACTCATACAAGACCTACTTGCTCCTAAAGTAAGTCTGATCTATATTTGATGGTCTCATTCTCTACTGATAATACTTTGATTTCAAGTCAAACATGGAGAAAATCTTGGCACATCTCATTTGATCAAAGAGATCATCAATTCATGGAAGGCGATATATTTTATTGACCATCATCTGGTTCAATATTTGATAGTCCACACACAAGTGAAAAGTACCGTTAGACTTCTTAGTGAAAATTGTGGAAGAATCCCATGGTGATGTACAAGGTTTCATGAAACCCTTAGATTCTAGACCATCCAACTGAAACTTCAATTCCTGAAGCTCAACTGGTGTCATACTGTAAGGTTGGGTAAAAACTGGCTTTACTCCCAACACCAACTCAATCGTTAACTTGATCTCCTACTTAGGTGGTAAGGTCTATAACTCTTCAGAAAAAACATCCTAAAACATACTAACTCTATAAGAAAAGTATCATGTGGTATTACACCATCATCTAGAGAAAGACATGCTATTTGATCCATAAGAGAATAAAATATTCACTGAATGGGTCATGTACAACCAAGTAGAATATCCCACATATCATTGTGAAAATAGTTACCTCCTTCTAGAGATATAAAGGTAACTCTCCTATGATAAAATTATATATGAGCATGGTATAGAAATATCCAATACATACTAAGAATAAAATCAAATCCTATCATTTAAAGCATAACAAAATTTCTAAATTAAATTATAACCACCAATTTCTAGAGTACATGTATTGTAATGTTTGATATTCTCTGACCACACTCTCAATGGTGTGTCGATGGTCAAGAAACCAGACAATATTTTACAACTAAGCCCAAACCATTTTAAAAAAGAGAATATATAAAGTAATATAATGCTCCTATATCAAAAAAATATATTAAAGGGTATATGACATAAGAATTGTACCTCTAACAGTAGAAGATCATGCATCCAAACTATCCAGAGTAGTAGAGTATATATTGTAGAGTTGACTTACCCCTCCACTGCGAGCTCTATTATGACTCCCCTATTTTTCTCCCTATAGATGGTAATAAAACTCTTATACTAAGTACCACATACCCAACCTTGACCATAACATCTAGTGGAACTCCAGCTACCATTTTTCTAAGGGGTTGTTGAGTCCTTCCAAGACTCCGGTACCTATCTTGATCCCCTACCACTACTCTACTTTTTCATGCCCCTATAAAAACATTACAACTGGACCATCCTTATATAAGAACAACACTCCAAAGTATGGTATGTACACTAAGGCTTCTCATGCAAAACATTTCCATACAGGTAGCACTATAATGGAATATAGTCCTGATATAGCTTCCCACTTCACTAACTACTCTATTTGTTGTTTCCTTGGAAATAATTGTCATAGAGGCAATACTTACCCCTGGAAGAAGAGCTCTCAGTTTACCCTAATGAAACAATTGGGAATCTCTCAGATTCCATTCCATGATGGGATCCTGATTTATTATTTCTGAAATAATAATCAAGTAAAAAATGTTCACATATGACCTGATCTTATAGTGAAGACCATCCTGAAAATTCCTCGCACTAGCTATCTCATCAGCTACTAAAGATGGTTCAAAGAAGTGTAAGTTGGTGAAATGTCCAACATAGTCCATAATTTTAATTCCCTCTTATATTGAATTTATGAACATGTGAGACTTCTCATCCCTCAATGTTTTAGGATAGAAGTGCATAAAAATGTTTCTTCAAATTCCTTCCAAGATAACTCCTCTTGCTTCACATATTTCTCTATAATTTCCCACCAATGATTGGAAGGTCCATGAATTTTGTATGCATGAATATTAACCCTCTTATCTGTGGGTGTCTCATGGTTCTTTAAGATCATCTGGACTAAGTAGATCTAGATCTTGACTGCTTGGGGGCCTCCCTACCTAGTGAATATAGGTAGATGTTACAGGAGAAACTATCTCATTAGCTCTTCCATTAATGGTACAGTGCAACAATGTCCCTTTATATGGATTTCATGGCCCTCAAAAAGATATTGTGAAGATAAACATTCGTCTAATCCTCAAGATATATGGAATGCTTCGGTTCATCTGCGTTAGGAGCTTACTAATTTCCACTATTTTAACACCCCAAGATTTCATAGTACGTTATTTCTTCAATTTAATTCAATAACATGCACTACACACAACACTGAGTTCAAGCACACCACGACATTCCAAACTAGCCGTTCAAAAGAGGTTATGAATAGAATTAACTGAATTTTTAATTTTATATAATCCATATAATTTTAGAATCCATATTATGAGTTTCTTAGACATAATATAAGAACAAATTCATTTTTTCAGATAAAATAAGTATTTTTTTAAAAATACAATTTTACTGCCTTTTAAGGGAGAACCCTTTTTAAATCCAATATTTGAAACTTTTATATATTAAATTTGACAAAATAAAATTCTTCTTTAGAATTGGTACATAAAAATTTAGTTTTGAAAAATTTTTGGTGTTTTTCTGATAACGTACATATTTTGGTGAATAGTGAAAAATACTATATTTTAACTGAAAACAACTTTTTTAATAAAAATAATTTATAGTGTACAACTATACATGTGAATGTTTTGGAAGTGTAATTAGATTTTTTTTTACCATTTAATCCAATTTTGTTCATTGGAAGTAATTTCACTTGGAAATTGGACATAAACAAGTGTCAATCTTTTGGTAGTTATTGTTTCTTAAAAATATGCTTTTTGGTTATGACAACGGTAATAAATTTTTAATTAATAAATGAAATTTATATGTTTTTAATTTGGAAAAATATAATTCATTTCTGAAGTCTTAATATCAAAATTAGTATAGGGTTAATTTTTGGTATGTTTCTGAAAACTTTCAATTTTTGATGAATAGTTAAAAACACTGCGTTAATGGTTAAAACCAACATTTCATTTGAATAATTATTTATTTTATTTAAATTTATTTTAGGTCAAAATAGATACATAATACCTATATATGTTAAATTTAATTCATCGGAGTCATATTGTAATAATATTAGATATATAAAATTTTATTGAACTTTTCACCGTCTTTTAACCACCTCCTAGGAGAATTTGCAAATTCGCATAAAAATTAATTTTACTACTTCTGTGAATGAAATTTCAAAAATTAGAAAGACACGGTTGATATCAGTAAGAAAAATTTGGTTCAATAAGATGAAAATAATTTTTGGTGAATAGTAACTTTTTACTTTTATTTACCACGGTTAAAAGTAAATAGGCTCATTAAGGGTAAAAATGATATTATTCTTACCATAACACATGTTCTAATTCTATTGGATATATGTAATTCGACCAAAAACATCCTTAGGAATAAAATATGATCCTTTAGGTCCACTTGGATTAGATTAGGACATTCATTATTATTTTATTTAAAGAAGAGTTAAAAGAGTTAAAATCAAAGTTTAATAACTAAACCATTTTTAATATAGGGTTACACACAATATAAATTAGAATATAAATTTTTATTAGAAATATAAAAAGATTTCCTACATCATGGTATTTTATTCATAATTTTTATACATTAAATAATTAAATTTATTTATGACACAATGATGATTTAGTAATTACCATATTAATGAAAGAATCAAATAAATGGTATTATAAATATTAAAATAAATATAATTTCAAATTTTTTACGAACTCCACGAATTTTGTAGGTGAACAGGACATGTTAGGATTGATTCAGTGTGTCTTTTTCTAAGTAATAAATTTTTTATGACTTTCAAAAAAAACTAAATGCCAAATAGTGTCAAAATTGACATAAATGAGTTTTTAAAACAATTATTATATTATTAAATTATATAATATTCAAAAAAATATAAGCTTCAGACAAAAGAATTAAATAATAATATATATGTCATTAATTGACCACTTGGGGTTCTCTTGGCTTGTTAAAGTATGTTTATTAACCATATAGTGTAAGAATACAAGAAGACACGGTAAAAGTTAAACTATTTAACTAAGAGTTAAATCTAAAAGATAAGGTTAAAATGGTAACCTAAACCTATATAAAACCTATTGTTTGAGTGGTTTTCGAACCATACCCACCTTATACTTTAAATAATTCATTTTGGATCCATTAGAAACTGAAAATGATTTTATTATAAAATAATAATTTATTTCTTCCTAAGGTGCCCCTCACCCCTCTTATAAAAGGGAACTTTCCCTTCTCTCAAATTCACACCTCCAAAGCCATTTGGCTCAGCCAACCCCTGCCCAAATATCCTACCAACTATCCTACCTTCATCCTAGAGGCCTTCCTTTGGTCATAAATCCATCCTAAGTATCCCTTTTGATCAAATAAAAATGAAGAACCCGAAGAAGAGGTAATGATTTCACCACCCTCTTTCAAGTTATTTTCTTCTTCCACTTACTCTTTATTTGTTATTACCATACCAAAATAATAACTACAGTACCTTATATATACTTTGATGTTATTATAAATATTTCACAACCATATTCATTATTATATCCATCCTATGAATGATAATTTCACCATACGTGCGTACGTACGGCTTACCGTCTCCACGTCGTGGTGTAATTTGTTATTCAACACTATGTTATTTGGATGGATATAATGATGAGTAATATTTATATAAATAATGAAAATAACATGATTATTTCTCTATAAAATTAATATACCATCCAATTCAACACTTTAAGGAAATGATATTGTCGCTCGTGAGTACGTACGGATTACCATCTCCACGACGCGATGAGATTCTTTTCCACGTTCACCATTCATCAATGATTATAAAAATATATATTACTAATAAGTATGTAATATATGAAATAATAATTATAATGGAGATATATATATATATATATATATGTACGTATTTATGTACTTATATATATCTTATTCACTTACTTCTGTTCAATATGATATGAAAACAGAAACAGTGTTTATGCCTACGTACGACCTACCGTCTCCATAAATGGTGTTTTCCATTTTAATATATCTATATAATATAAATATTTATAATATAAATTGATAATATATATAAATAAATTTTCATATTCTAGAATTATTTAAATCATGATCTAAATGATACGATCAAGAATAACAAGTTAAAATACGTACGATAAAGAAAGTGATTATTACCAGAAATGATAATTTAACATGAAAATCATTATTAAATGGGTAGTATAAAATAATAATTGAATCATGTATTATATAATAAATATTAATATGGTTCTTCTATAATCTAATAACATAAAATGGTCATTATATAGAAGGTTAAACATACCCTCAACCAAAGGAAAGTGCAAGGTAAGGGGTTTCTTATCTCACTTTTAATTACGTGAGATTTCCATTGTTCGCCACTCATTGCATGTGGTGTATTGTGTAATTACATTTGATATATATTATCATGATTCTATTTATATTCATGGTATTCTTTAAATTATTTGGTGGTTATTAACTTTTGGTCATACGACTCTATTGATTACAACGTGGTAAGGGGATTTCATCTCACTTCTTATTTCCCATGAGATTCACGCTATATTGACACTATTTCCTTTTGTGTGGTGTATTTACTGGACATGATTGTATTTCTTGTGTAATATGATTTAATCAATGGTTATTTACAACTTCATTGAATAATCCTTCTTTCATGGGGTGTGTGTTTCGTGAGTTACCAAATCGGTAAGGGTTAATTCCTCAATATCATTATTATTTGAGATTGTTTATGTGTAAGCTTTTATTGGGATGTATTTATTATCCATTTCCATGTTTCATAAAAGAGTTTTCAAAGGGATTATTTTTAATGTAATTTTTACTAAAACATCATTTTAAATGTTTTAAATATTTATTCTTCTAAATCATTCCCATTAATGTCCATGTTTTCAAAATGGTTTTTAAGGATTTATTTATATGGAAATGAATGTTTTTAAAATGTTAATTCCTTTCAAAAGTTTCAAAGTGGTATGGGACACTTTGATTAAAAAAATTATTTAAATGTATTCCTTTCTAAATTGTGTGACTGTTAAATGTTTTTATGAAAAAGGGATATTTTTCACAAAGAGTTTAACTAATCATTTTCATCTATGTCAACATCCTTTGATCGATTTTAAGATTCTTTGAAGTTGGTTTATTATGATACAAATCCTCCATATTATATTGAAGGTTATTTGATATGATTGATTGTGGATGTGTTATTTTTATAACATTCATGGTTTATGGATAAATTATTGACATTTCATATGCTATTTTTAATAAGAATGTTTATGTTATATTTCATCCTCTTCTTAAGATGAATGTGTTGGACTAGTATGTTCCGGGTTGGGGACCGGTAAAAGTAAGCCCTCCGGGTTGGGGTCCGGTTACAGCAGACCCACCGAGTTGGAGTCCAGTTACAGAGGCTCTCCGGGTTGGAGTCCAATTACATAGGCTCTCTGAGTTGGAGTCCGGTTACAAAGGATCTCCGAGTTGGGGTCCGGTTACAGTTATCCCCTAGGTCCTGGCACAAGGCCTTGACACAGAAATTAAAGTCCAGTACTATACATTCACTCATTATGAAATTAGTTATTAAATGTGATTATTCGACTTGTATAATATCTATGTGCATGTTTATATGGTAATTTATAATTTATTTTTTCCCTATTATTTTCAAGTTTATGTTTAAAATTCTATTGTTTTTATTACACATCATTCCTTAAAAGTTTATAGCTTCTGATAAATTATTTACCCTTACTGAGCACCTAAGCTCAACCCTTTCTTATGTTTTATTTTCCCAGGATCCCAAGATGTGTTTTATGTTTGAGATGCAGGGTTAAGCTAAGAAAACAATGGAATTATTAAAGGATTATTTTTTTGTGTTGTATGTTAGAAAGTATATGTAATGTTCATGCTTGTAATCTATTTTCCAAGACTGCTAAACTGATCGGTATTTTAGGACTTGATTCCTTGTAATTATGCCAATGTATTAAAATAATGCACCGACTCTGGGAATATAGGTTCGAGGCATTATAGTTGGTATTAGAGGAAGTTTAGAAATAAACTTGGAAAGTATATTTAGATAAAAACTCATTAGATCACATTACCCGAAAATAGATTTTGAGTATTAGTATAGAATAACTTCCTAGAATTTTGGTAATTTATAGATTTTGTGGGTTTTCCAAGCAATACATCTCTGTCTGGATACGAGCAGGTAGAGGCGGCTCTGGCACAGATGTGTCTAGGGGTAAAACCCGAAAACACTACTTTGAGCTAGACTCGAATGGGAACTGGTGCATGAAAACATTCCTTGATGCACTCTTGGTTACGACACTCTTAGGGAATATGTTTAGGATAATTATCATTTTCTTTACAAACCACAATGAAGGGTTTATGGGTATATACTTCTTCAAAGAAAACATTTTTATGATTATTGATTATATCCTTGAACTATTTAATTTATGTTAACTATTTTACAAGTTTGTAATTATTCTTTGTGATTCATAAACTACCCTAGTGTATGTCATTGTTTAGAAATGGCGCCCATTAGATGGAATGAGACCTCCAACAATACACATGATCCAAAGAGTAAGAAGAATCATATATTTCATGGTATTAATCCAACATTTAGAAAGGAAATAGACTCCCTTGTATTATCATCATATGAATAAATAGTATCTTATGTTAATAAGATAAGTAAAGAATTTTCTGAGTCCTATGGTGTTGAAGGGAATCCAGAGAAGAAAAATATTGTGGAGAGAAATATGGATAAAGGGAATAAGGGAAAGAATGATTTTCCTGTATGTGATAATTGTGGAAAGAATCACCTTGGTAAATGCTTGAAGGGAATGGGATTTTGTTATAAGTGTGGAGAAAAAGGACACCATGTACGTGATTGCAAGGGTGAGAAAAAAGTTTCAAATGTATAATGCTTCATCTGGAAGGAGTTGGGACACTACGCGAATCAATGTCCAAATCATCAGAGTATACCCCAAATGCTAATATTGGATAATAATCAAGTTATGATACTACCTAAGATGAAGAGTAATTATTAAGAGTTCTTATCTTTTTATTAAAGTGTTGTGTCATTTGAGTATTGTATTAATGATGTACATGTTATAAGAATTATAGAGTATATAAGGATTGTACTGTAGTACTATTTCATTAAAGATTTGAGATTGTGTGGAACCAAGAAAAGAGACTGAATGGAAAGTTAAACTTTTTGGAAAATACATGGTTGAAGGAAATAAACTTTAATATGGTCCTAATACCAATGTATTGATTTTGGAATAAGAGATGGTTTATTTGGATAAATTATATTGGATATTCTTGACTATCTTTGAACTGATTAATGGTTTTTTTATTTCATCAGTGTTGGAGTATTAAAACTTTTTGGATATAAGGAATATATCTAGAATTATATAAGGAATAAGGGAGCATGAATGTAATCAAAAATGTTTTATGGTAATTCAGGGTGTTACCATCTTTTAAAAGAATGCATGATGATGGTATTCACATGTTATTACGTGGTAAAAAAGTTATTCATTGTGTTTTAAATCTTTATAAATTTTGGACTGTGAGTTTGGAAAGATGTATTTTGGATAATTATAAAGGTTGGAATTGATTAAGTTTGACATTGGATTATATTGTTAATGTAAAATAATTTCTTAATATTGTTTTTTAGATTTTTACAAATGGACAACCCGGAGGTCGGGTGACAACTAGTCACGTCCGGCAAGGCCGTGAGACTTGAACCCACAACCGAAGGGCGACAAGGGTGCATCACCTACCAATGGCCTATGTGATGTCCTGGATTTTATAATGTAGTTTTTTTTTAAAAGGACTGATAGATTAATTATAAATTCATTTTTGGAACCATATACGATTAGGATAAATAGAGTATTTTTATTATCTTTTATAGTGAAAGATGAGTTTGTGGTAGAAATTAGTTAAAGGATGGAACTCTAATTGTCAAGTATATTTTTTCTCTTATTCTATGAAGAAATTAATTCTTAAACTTTAGTTAAGAGATATTAAAACCAAAAATTTTTTATCCTAATACCTTATGTTTTTTGAACCAATGATATTTTAAATCATCATAGATTGACGGCTTTGAGGCCCTCAATTTTACACTTGTTTGTGATTGATGACCTCAATCACTCCAAATAAATATTTAAGTTTTTCCTCCAATTATGTGTCTCTAATTTCCACCAATGTTCTCCTAATCGAGATCATAATTTGGTGGTGACTTTTTCATTTCCCTTTTCCTCTTATTAAAACTAAATTTTATTAACCCAATTTCTGATGTGGGTTCTCCACAAAGGTATTTTTCTATTTTTTACCTTTTATTTTTGAAGAAAAATTTCAAATTGAGAGGACGCAATTTATTGAAGGAGGTGAGAATGTAACACCCCAATATTTCATAGTACATTATTTCTTCAATGTATTTCAATAACTTTCACTACACACAATACTGAGTACAAGCGCACCACGACTTACCAAACTAGCCGTTCAAAAGTGGTTATGAATAGTATAAAGTGAATTTTGAATTTTATGTAATCCCTATAATTTTAGAATCCATAACATGAGTTTCTTAGACATAATATAAGAACAAATTCATTTTCTTAGATAAAAGAAGTATTTTTTATAAATGCAATTTTACCGCCTTTTAATGGAGAACCCTTTTTAAATCCAATATTTGAGACTTTTATATATTAAATTTGAAAAAATAAACTTATTATTTATAATCGGGACATAAAATTTTAGTTTTGATAAATTTTTGGTGTTTTTCTGATAACATTCATATTTGGGTGAATAGTGAAAAATACTAAATTTTAACTGAAAACAACTTTTTTAATAAAGATAAGTTATAGTGTTCAAATATACATGTGAATGGTTTGGAAGTATAATTAGATTTATTTTTACCATTTAATCCAATGTTGGTCATTGGAAGTAATTTCACTTTGAAATTGGACATAAACAAGTGTCAATCTTTTGGTAGTAATTATTTCTTAAAAATGCGTTTTTTGGTTTTGGCAATGGAAATTAATTTTAAATTAATAAATTCAATTTCTATGTTTTGAATTTTGTAAAATAGACTTAATTTCTGAATTCTGAATATCAAAATTATCTTAGGGTTAATTTTTGGTAAGTTTCTGAAAACTTTCAATTTTTGATGAATAGTGAAAAACGCTGCGTTATTGGTTAAAACTGACGTTTCATTTAAATATTATTTATTTTATTTAAATTTATTTTAGGTCAAAATATATACATAATATCTATATATGTTCAATTTAATTCACTGGAGTCATTTTTTAAAAATATTAGATATATAAAATTTTATTGAACTTGTCACCGTCTTTTACCCACCTCCTAGGAGAATTTGCCAATTCGCATAAAACTTAATTTTACCGCTTTTGTGAGTGAGATTTCAAAAATCTGAGAGACATGGTTGATATCATTAAGGAAAATTTGGTTCAATAAGATGAAAATAGTTTTTGGTGAATAGTAACTTTTTACTTTTATTTACCACGGTTAAAAGTAAATATGGTAATGAAGGGTAAAAATGATATTATTATTACCCTAACACATATCCCAATTATATTGGATAAGTGTAATTCGAACAAAAAAACCTTAGGAATAAAATATTATCCTTTAGGTCCACTTGGATTAGATTAGGACATTTATTATTATTTTATTTAAAGAAGAGTTAAAAGAGTTAAAATCAAAGTTTAATAACTAAATGATTTTTAATATAGGGTTACACACAATATAAATTCGAATATAAATATTCATTAGAAATATAAAATTATTTCATACATCATGGGATTTTATTTATAATTTTTATACATTAAATAATTAAATTTATTTATGACACAATGATGATTTAGTAATTACCTAATTAATGAAAGAATAAAATAAATGGTATTATAAATATTAAAATAAATATAATTTCAAAGTTTTTATGACATTAAATAATTTCCTAGGTTAACATGACATGTTAGGACCGATTAAATGTGTCTTGTTCAAAGTAATCAAGTTTGTATGACTTTTACAAAAAACCAAATACCAAATAGTTTCAGAATTGACATAAATGAGTTTTTAAAACAATTATTATATTATTAAATTAAATAATAATTCTAAAAATCTAAGGTTCGGAAAAAAGACTTATATAATAAAATATATGTCATTAATTAACCACTTTGGGTTCTCTTGGATTATAATAGTAAGTTTATTTACCATATAGTGTAAGAATACAAGAAGACACAGTAAAAGTTAAACTATTTAACAAAGAGTTAAATCTAATAGATAAGGATAAAATGGTAACCTAAACCTATCTAAAACCTATTGGTTGAGTTTTTTTCGCCCCATACCCACCATATCCTTTAAATAATTCATTTTTAAGCCATTATAAACCGAAAATTATTTTATTATAAAATAATATTTTCTGTTTTTTCTAAGGTGCCCCTCACCCCTCTTATAAAAGAGAACTTCCTCGTCTCTCAAATTCACACCTCCAAAGCCATTTGAATCGTCCATCCCATACCCAAATATCCTACAAACTATCATAAATTCATCCTAGAGGCCTTACTTTGGTCATAAATCCAACCTAAGGATCCCTTTTGATCAAATCAAAAGGAAGAACCCGAAGAAAAGGTAATGATTTCACCACCCTCTTTCAAGTTATTTTCTTCTTCCACTTACTCTTTCTTTGTTATTACCATACCAAAATAATAAATCTAGTTACTTATATATACTATGATGTTATTATACATATGGAACAACCATATTAATTATTCTATCCATCCCATGAATGATAATGTCACCATGCGTGCGTACGTACGGTTTACCGTCTCCATGTCGTGGTGTAATTTGTTATTCAACACTATGTTATTTGGATGGATATAATGATGAGTAATATGTATATAAATAATGTAAATAACATTATAATGTATCTTTAAAATTAATATATCATCCAATTCCACATGTTTAATGAAATGATATTGTCGCTCGTGCGTACGTACGGATTACCTTCTCCACAACGCGATGAGATTCATTTCCACTTTCACCGTTCATCGATGATTATAAAAATATATATTAATAATAAGTATGTAATATATGAAATAATAATTATACAGTAGATATATGAATTTATATCTATATGTATTTATGTACTTACATATATCTTATTTACTTACTTCCCTTCAATACGATATGAAAACAGAAACAGCGTTTATGCGTACGTACGGCCTACCGTCTACATAAACAGTGTTTTCCATTTAATATATCTATCTATTATAAATATTTATATTCTAAATTTATATGATATATAAATCAGTTTTTATATTCTGGAATTATTTAAATCATTATCTAAATGATACGATCAATAATAACGTGTTAAAATACGTACGATAAAGAAATCCATTATTACCAGAAATATTAATTTAACATGAAAATCATTATTAAATGGGTAGTATAAAGTCATAAATGAATCATGTATTATATAATAAATATGAATATGGTTCTGGTATAATGTAATAACATACAATGGTTATTATACATGAGGTTAAATGTACCCTCAACCAAAGTAAAGTGCAAGGTAAGGGGTTTCTTATCTCACTTTTAATTATGTGAGATTTCCACGGTTCGCCACTCATTGGATGTGGTGTATTGTTTACTTCCATTTGATATATATTATCATGATTCTATTTATATTCATGGTATTCTATGAATTATTTTTTGGTTATTAAATTTTTTTTATATGACTCGATTGATTACAACGTGGTAAGGGATTTCATCTCACTTCTTATTCATGTGAGATTCAAGTTGTATTACCACTATTTCATTTTTTGCGGTGTATGTATTGGCCATTATTGTATTCCTTGTGTAATATAATTTAATCTATGTGTATTTAAAAATTCATTGAATAATCTTTATTTCATGGGGTGTATGTTTCATGAGTTACCAAATCGGTAAGGGTTAATTTCTCAATCTCATTATTATTCAAGATTTTTTATGTGTACGTTTTTACTGGGAAATATTTCTTATCCATGTCCATGATTCATAAAAGAGTTTTCAAAGGAATTATTTTTAAGGTACTTTTTACTAAAACATCATTTTAAATGTTTTAAATATTTATTCTTCTAAATCATTCTCATTAATTTCTATGTTTTCAAAATGGTTTTTAAGGATTTATTTATATGGACATGAATGTTTATAAAATGTTAATTCCTTTAAAAAGTTTCAAAGTGGTATGGGATACTTTGATTCAAAAATGTTTTTAAATGTCTTCCTTTCTAAATTGTGTGAATTTTAAATGTTTTTATGAAAAAGGGATATTTCTCACAAAGAGTTAACAAATCATTTTCATCTATATCAACATCCTTTAATGGATTTTAAACTTTTTTGAAGTTGATTTATTATGATAAAAATCTTTCATATTATATTGAAGGTTTTTTTATATGTTTGACTGTGGATGTGTTATTTTTATACCATTCATGGTTTATGGCTAAATTATTGACATTGTGTATGATATTTTTAATATGAATGTTTATGTTATATTTCAACCTCTTCTTAAGATGAATGTGTTGGACTTGTATGTTCCTGGTTGAGGACCGATAAAAGTAAGCCCTCTGGGTTGGGGTCTGTTTATAGCAGACCCTCCGGGTTAGAGTCTAGTTACAGAGGCTCTCCAAGTTGGAGTCTAGTTATAAAGGCTATCTGGGTTGGAGTCTGGTTACAGAGGATCTTAGGGTTGGGGTCCGGTTACAGTTATCCCCTAGGTCCTGGCACAAGCCCTTGAAATAGAAATTAAATTCCAATACTATAAATTCACTCATTATGAAATTAGTTATTACATGTGATTATTTGACTAGTAGAATATCCATGTGCATGTTTATATGGTAATGTTTGATTTATTTTTTCAATATTATGTTCAAGTTTATGTTTAAAAGGCTATTTTTTTATTACACATCTTACCTTAAAAGTTTATAGTTTTCGCTAAATTACTTACCCTTACTGAGAATATTAGCTCACCCCTTTCTTATGTTTTATTTTCCCAGGATCCCAAGAAGTGTTTTATGTTTGAGATATAGGGTTAAGCTAAGGGAAAAATGGTATTCTAACAGGATTATTTTTTTGATTTGTGTGTTAGAAAGTGTAATGTAACATTCATGCATGTAATCTATTTTCCTAGATTTCAAAATTGATTGGTCTTTTGGGACTTGATTCCTTGAAATCATGCCAATGTATTAAAATAATGCACTGACTCTGGGATTCTTGGGTTGGGGCATTACAACTATCCTAACACTCAATTTGAAGACAACAAGGAATAATTTTCTCTAAACTAAAAATGAACTCCTTAGAACATTAGATAATAATAAGGACAACCTCAATAGGTGATAACAAAAGAGAACCATTGGATCATGCTCTCTTTAAACATGTATTAACAAGTGAATTTTCATGACATAATAGTTCTTTCATTTCATTTGTTATATATAACAGGGATATTATTTAATATTTCATATTGTAAATATATCACATTCAATAAGTATGTCCATATCATGAACAATGTGTTTAAAAACATATCCTTGTGTACCTATCATGATGCATGCATACTCATCTCATTCCATACTAGTCCATGATTGCAAATATCAAGAAACAATATCATCACACAACATGTGAATTACCCAAGGTGAAATAATATCAATTGTAACAAGTGAACATCATGAACAATAATCCCATCCCTAGGCACTTAGGTTTACCCTCGTACGTGGGGTAGATACGCCCATGCATAAGCTCTTTAAAAAGTCCTGACACATCCTAGTCTCATATCTGCCTTTCCTAAACAATAAGGCAGTATAAAAGAAAACCTATCTTTCCTATGATACCACTTTTTAATGCCCCCTGATCTAGCACTCTCTCTCACATGGCCAAATCAGGTTGGTTACTTGACCTGAAGTACATCTTCTCATATTCTAAAGGCTACCAACTAGCAGTGGGGGGTATATAGAACATAGTGGGGAGAATATAACCCCTGGTATAGAGTTTCAATATAGTGTTAATAAACAGATATTATAGTAATGGAAATAGGTGAAATAGTACAACATAGTAGATAAAGAAAGCAATAAAATTCAAAATAATAATCTAATGACAATAAGATAATGATGTAATGACAGAATTGAATGTAAATAAAATTCTTGTTAAAATTTATACAGAAAAAAGACCAAGCTTACATAGATAAACTCAAAATACTTCAGTCTCAAACCCCTTGTCAGTACCGTCTCTATGCTCCAACCCATCTAGAAAGAAACAATCAACAACAAGGTCCTTTGACCTTGTCCAAACCATCATCCATGTAATATTATTCGGTACAAAAAGGTGGATCAAATAGGTTGTGGGTATAACTCATTTGGTCAACACCACCATGTCTAAACAAAACCAGTCTGATAGTAAGAGAATGTAATAAGGAAATAAAACAAGAGTAATAATTAATCAATTAATATTGTATAACAATCAACATGTTTCGATGCCATGCTAGAATACCTCCGATAATGTATCATTACCATTCCATCCATAACCACAATTCCATAGTATAATCATATAACTAGGAAAAATCCCTCTATAAAATAATTTCAGCATAACCGGGTCAGGCCCTCTATATAAGAATTTTAAAATAACTGGTCCAAGCCCTATAATCATTACTGCATAACTAGTCCAATATATCTATATAAGTATTTCAGCATAATCAATCTAAGCCTTATAAGAATTACAACATAACTAGCCAAATCCATCTACATAATCGTTTTAGCATTACCGGGTCAAGACCTATAAGCATTAAAACATAACCAGTCCAAGCCATCAATATAAGAATTTCATCATAATCTGGCCAAGCCCTATAATAATTACATCATAACTAGCCCAATAACTCTCTAATCATTACACCATAACCTACAAAACAAGTTATAATGGAAAAAATAACACAACATACATCATAAGAAACAAACTTTAATTCAACCAATTACCTTTTATCTCCTAATTCCCTTTCAGTCATCAAGTTACGTCTTAACCCATTAACATGCCAGTGTACCACACCATATCATATCAAAGAATCATCATCCATTTCAATAAATAAGTAGTCTATTTTCCAAGGTGATTCTATCACAAGAAATAACCTAAGGTCTCATGTCATGTAAATTCATGTTTTAAGCTAATATCCAATTCATTATCATTCAAGGGTAGGCTCACCCTATGGGTGGATGTAAGCTAGGTATCAACACTATTGGATCCATAGGGATCCAAGGATTAGTACAAAAACATTATTTTCATCAGTCGTTATTCTATTTGATAATGTGCATGTGGTTTCAGCACAATCGCATAATATTGCATGCACTTAAACAAATAGAAATAGACTATAGGGATTTGTTTTAGAACACCTATCTTTATCTGGAGATCAAAGAAACACTATAAGTAGAGGAACCCAATAAATAATGAAGGGGGAGGAGATCGCAAGGAAAACCTATATCACACAAACATCAAGATCAAACCCAGATTTAATGGTGGTCAAGATATCACATTGTGGTAATAGATAAAAGTATAAGAAAATGAGGTAAACTTATGTGAAGGAACTCACTGGATATTAAATGATATAACAATACATATTTAATGGTAGGAATCCCTCCAAGATCACCTATAGTCACCCTAAGGTTTGAGAAAGGATGTTTCATAGTGGATGAAAAGAAAATCATATATAGAGTGACGTGAACCCCTTCCAAGATTTGAATTTCTCAATTTTTAAGATATGCTAAAAACACATCACCTAAGGTTAAGATAACCCCAATCAATCACTTCAAAACAAGAAATAGTTTCACGATGTGTAAAAATTTCACTCTCTAAACTAGTTTATGGAATCTTCTCAGAAATAGGTTCTCGTCGTGTAAACCATTCATGACATGAAAGTTTCTAGAAGACAACCCTCAGACCAAGATCTGTAGAAAGAACTTTAACCACCTCTAAATCTTTCCAAACCCACAAATAAATATCATAATCCCTTTTACACATTTATATCTGGAATCCATTAATTCAAACAAACATACATCACTGCACTTTAGGTCATTTTCCTTAGAAAAATCCCTCCACCCACAAAGAAAAGGTTCTACCACCATGGTTTTAAGAAGAAAAGAAAACCCAACTAAAATAGGTTCAACCAAAACTCAAGAATGATTTAGTTGGAAAATAATAAACCTCACATAGGGAAACAATATTGATATTTCTCGATTTCAACTCTCAATCTAGGGAACCCAAATATGGTGTGTTGGTCGATGTATCCATACATCAGGAATCTGACTACCTTCTTGTCAACTCAGGATACTATAGTACTGGTTAGATGGAAACTAATTTTACATTCATCATATAAGATTGGGTCTTTTGACTTATATTTCCTTCTTATGTAATCTCCCTATATATTCTCTTTGATCATACTACGTCTTGGTAATTTTCAATATGCTTTCATAATAAAAGACAGTTTGGATTCTGAGATAATGTCATGCTGATGACCATTTGAGAAATGAGGCCTTAGGGTTGAGACATATTCTTAAGGTGATCCCTCTAGGTGAGAATATAGAGTAGTGATTCCACTCAATGAACAACACATGGAACCACCTCCAATGGTCCAAGAAGATGATTATCTATATATTGATAAAACAATAACTCTATTATAATGGGATGATGATGGGTTAAGGTTTATCACACTGCATGAGTTTCAATGACATGGATTGCAAAATTTTCATGGTGAGACATACTCTCATAAAGTGGGGGATTGGATCATGGTAGTGTTTCAAGTTTTCCAACTTGTGTGGACTTGGACCGATAGATGGTTTTTCTTGCAACTAGTATTCTCTTGGAGTGATAGGGTGATTGTGTAGTCTAGCCATCCATATCCATGATGAGGTGACCCTCCCTTGGGAAAAATAAGAGCATCTCTTTAGAGATGAGTACTTTCTAATGACTTTGTAGGTAACTTAGATTTATCTAGTGGTGATGTATTGGATTATCCGCCTTTTGTGGGAACCCTCATAGTTAAATATGGGTCCTAATAGATATAATTATTCAAGTAAATATAGGTTTTTATGGATACATGTATTCAGGATGTGATGTTGATTCAACTATTCAATGAATAGGTACGATTCCTCCACTAAGATGTGTTCTCTTGTGACATCATTTAAATTATTTTGGTCGAGTCAGTTCTACCTAAAGAGGATTATGTCAAGTTGTGGTGGATGAGTTCCTTTGATTTATATTTTTGAGGACATATTGAATGTTATAAGGTGTCAGTATGAACCTCGGTTGTGGGGAACCAGTGGTCAAGGGGAAGGAGAGATTCAGGATGTGGAGGCTTATGACCCTAAGGCACTGGGGGTGATCCAAGGAACAACCCATGACTTCTCCACTTTAGATAATGTTTTAATATAAATGAGTGTACGTCAATCATTCCTTAAATCATAACTTGTTTGAGGCTTGGATACTCTAGAAGTGCCTTTAGCTAAACCCTTGAATTTAGAGACTCCTACTGTGTAAGTGTCTATGGTCTCGCTTTTCTTTTGGCAGTATGACTTGAAACTTAGAGGAAAGTGCTCCTCGTGGGATATTTACATTTTAGCAATGAGATACTATGATATTTTTCAATGTTTCCTAGTAGGATGGATGATTTTTTCCATCATTGGAGAGATGAAATATCAAGCATATAATTCTAGGATTGTGTGTGATAGGATACAGCCAACATCTCATTATTTGGACAGTATGAACCTTGGAGTAGTAAATGCTAAGAGACGGGTTTTATTAGACCCATATTTTTCCTTTCGGCTGCTCTTGTTTTATTTTTTATAAAAGGAAGATGAGAGATTTAGGATTTTCAATGATTATTATCACCTAAAATAGGTGAAGTCCAATCAAAGGTACCATTTTTTGAGGATTTCTGACCACTTCGACCAGTTGAAAAGTTTGAGATGGTTCTTAAAGTTTGACACTATGTTTTTCTAACATTATTTGAGTGTTCACAAAGATGATATTTCATATAAAAAATTTATCTATCCCATGCCCGCCTTCTATAGGCCAGGGGATGGTGACTAGCACCAAAGGTGTAATTACCTAAAACTAGGAAGGCATTGCCTTTATAACCTATAAACACACACAATAGATCCCACAGCTGGATCTGAAACACTAAGTAAAACTATATAATAAAATAGTGCTGAAAGTAAAAAGGGGCTGGAATACAAGCCCAATAGTAAAGGTACAAGTACAATTGAAAGCAATACAACTGAAGAAAAAGAAAGAAAAGAAGATATTGGTTCATTCTTCGGGATTTCTACCTAAAGGGTAGGTATATATAGCATCCTCAGCACTCCTCATCCATATGTCTCATCCATGTACCGACACGCCATATGGTCCACCTCTGGGCACCGACCAGTCCTGGTACTCTCATCCTCAGTCAGCATTGTCAGTCGTCTGCAACCAACACAACAAGGTGCGTGCATAGCCCATGTAGGGGTGAGTATAAAGATACTAAGTAGGGAACCCAATACTTTCAAGGTATCACAAAATACAACAAGGATAAACCACAAGTATGAAATCAACATATAACCTTACTTAGGTATATGCCCCTGTGAAGAAATAGTGTTAAGTGTGGTGTGTGTGGTTTCCAGTTCAGGGAGTCCAGTGTTGGTGTGGCAGCCTATGAATCCATACACTAGGACCCTAACTATTTATTTCCAACTCAGTACATGAAAACACTGTTTGCATGTGTGTTTTCAAAAATTTTCTTTAAGTAATCTCACCAGGTCATCTAACCAAGTATAAATTTTGACCGTGTCATACTTGCTTATTTTTAGGATTCCTCCACAAATACGGCCGGCTAGAGTTATAAGATTTGTACACAGAGATACCCCACCGAGAGATGAGGCCTCGATGCAGGGCCCTTTTCCAGTAGGGGCAACAGCGGTACCTTTCTCCATTGGGCCACCGATGCCACCATCCCCAGCAGCAGACAGTGCATGCCACTTGAGAGCGTTGCATGAGTTCCAGCACCAGAGGCCACCCAGGTTTAGGATAGAGACAAACCCACAGGCGATTTAAGAATGGCTGAAGGTTGTGGTGAGAGTCTTTCGACTCATAGGGACACTAGTAGACCTCATGGTGATTCTTGCTGCCAGACTTCTACAGGAAGCAGTGGGCAGATGGGGGAGCTTGATTCTCCAAGTTCACGACAAGGTGACGCTACTCTGGGTAGGCTTCGAGAGCCTGTTTCGGGCAGAGTTTGTCTCAGAAAATCTTCACACAGTGCGCATACAAGAGATACTTAATCTTCAGCAGGGCAGTATGACTGTAACTCAGTACTCAGTGAGGTTCACAGAACTCTCACGCAACTCCACCAATATGGTGCAGGACCCATTCTTCAGGGCTCGGACCTTCGAGCAGGGACTCAGGCGGGAGATCAGGGCTTCATTGATCTCACTCAGCATCCCGACGTAGGCGGGGGTGTTAGGGAGAGACCTCCTAGTGGAGAGTTTCCTTACTAAGCAGTCTACAATAGCGAGATCCACCACCAGTCGTCACGTAGTAGAGTCTTCTACAGCTGGAAGCAGATAGATATCAGAGAGGTCTAAGATGACCAGACCTATAGGGGGACGACTGCATGATTCAAATTCGGTTGTGCGGGGCACCCGAAGTAGAGATAGACATGTCAGGAGCGAGCAGGGTCACATGGATTGTGACAGTCCAACCCGATGTAAAGATGATCAGAAAACGGTCGAAGAACCTCCCAGGCAGAGACAGAGATTCGATCAAGGTGGTCCACAAGAAGTAGGTGGACGTGGCAGAGGAGCTATTCATACAGATGGTGGTGGGTGAAAATTCGAGATATTACCGCCACCACCACCAGGAAGTCCACCCCAACCACAGGGAGCTGGTGGATAGGGGATATCCCAGCTCCAGGAAGCTGAGGCTTATGATCACGGCACTCTAGAGATGATACAAGGTAGGGGGATTATTTTCATGATAATACTTTTCCCATTTCTCTTACCTTGGTTTCATTTGTTTTTTGGGAATGAAAAGTTGCGAGAAGTTATAATCTTGACGTTCTTCTTTTCTTGTTGAACCTTTTTCTAACACTCTAAACGTGGAGGGTGTGGGTAAAACTAACATGGCCTGACCCCCTCCATCATTCCTTTTTGTGGTGTTCTTTAGAATGAAGGAATACAATGAAGGCGACGAAGACAATGGTGCTGCCACCCACGACCACTGTGACCCACGCCACCCCCATGGCGCTCCGGCCTCCCTGCCACACCAGTCGTGCACCCTTTCCACGTCGTGCTACCCCGAGTTGCCACTCACCACACCAAATCTCCCCGAGATGCCGCCTGCCAGCCGCGTCGCCCACCAGGTGAACCGGTCGTGCCGCTGCCGGCCTCCCGAACCACCCGCGTCCCACGCGGCGCTCCTTCCAAACTTGCCCCACGCCCTGGTTGAACCGGCCTCACCGCGGCCCTCTAAGTCATCATGTCCACGCTGGCCTCGTGGTGCCCTTCTCACCGAATCGGCCTCATGGTGCCCTCCCGGCCGAACTGGCCTCACGGTGCCATCCCAGCCAAACCGGCCTCGCGGCGCCCCCTGGGCTGAGCCGCCCTGAACCCTCATGGCTTTCTGTGGCCACTCATGACCTGTTGGGATGGGCCCAGAAGTCGGGTCTGAACCCAAAGGGATGGCCCACCCAACAGGCCGATCCAAACCCAACAGGTCGGCCTACACTGGTTCACATAGAGGCGCTCCCCACCGTGGGTCTACCGCGTCACACACATAAGTAATTACCCAAAATTGGGAAGTCATTCCCTTTATAACCTATAAACACACACACAAGTAAGAACACAACTAGATGAAATACCAAGTAAACTGTATAATAAAAGAGTGCTGAAAGTAAAAGGAGCTAGAATACAAGACTAAAAGTAAAGGTACAAGTACAACTGAAATTCAATACAATTTAAGAAATATAAAAGATAGCTACTGGATCATCCTCCGAGATTCCTACCTAAAGGGTAGGTACAGATAGCCTCCTCATCACTCCAGGTCTATCAGTCTCCTCTGGGTACCGACACGCTGTATGGTCCGCCTTCGGGTACCGTCCAGTCCTGGTACTCTCAGTCTCTGTCAGCGTTGTCCATCGTCTGCATCCAACACAACGAATTGTAGGCATAGCCCGTGTAGGGGTGATTATAATGATACTCAGTAGGGACCCCAAGACCCTCAAGGTCTCCCAAAATCTAAAAAGGATAAACCAAAAAGTATGAAATAAACATATAACCTTACTTAGGTGTATGCCCATACATATACCTAAGTTATCAAGTGATCCATCTCAATCATGAGGAAAACACAGAAAAAAATGACTCAGCTCAAACCAGGATTTTATTCTAGGGGTAGTATCAAGTAACATCCCCAGTCACATTGTCGAAACCTCAGCTGTTGGTGAACTCCTCCACTATCAAGTATAGTGGGCCTGCCGAGACATCAAGCGCACTTCCCACTAACCTTGTACTACTGATATAATCCTCCTATCGAGTACCATGGATCTGTCGTGTCACCAAGCATGCTCCCCACTGTGGGTCTTCCGCGTCACCAAGCGTGCTCCCCCTTGTATCCTACTGAGGTACTCGTCCTATCGAGTACCGTGGGTCTGCTGTGACACCAAGGCGCTCCCCACTGTGGGTCTTCCGTGACACCAAGGCGCTCCCTACTAGGCTAGTAGAGTCACTCCGAGTCAAAACGGTCAGCAGTCATCAGGTCTCAGCCAGCTATTAGGTCTTCGTACTACGCTCGCTCGTCCCTAGAAGGGTCCACTCCATGAGATACTGTTCGATACTCCAATTGTCACGAATTCCCATGAAGAATTATCTCAAAGTTTTTTCGCGTCATAGGGGTCTCAACTCAACAGACGGCGCATCAATCGGATTTCTAGTCTGTGAGTTATTAGCCTTTTAGGCTCGGGGGACCGGTTAGATTCGTGCACAATCCAACCTAACCATATCTCAACTATAACCCAAAAGTGGGGTATACTCAAAGGGACTATCACGCTCCAAGATTTCCAATGCCAATCACGGTTCTTCAAACGGACGTCCAGTGCCAAAGATATGGTCGAAGGAGTGTAAATGGTTGTAGTGGGTCCGGGTCCGATCTGGCCAGGCATGAACCAGTCTGGGCCGACCTAGTTCAGGTCGACTAGGCCAGACCTGTTGGGTCTGGCCTAGCCCATTAGGTTTGTCCCAGCCCACTGAGCCTAGCCCAAAAGGCCACGAGGGGCCGCGGAGAGTCATGATGGTGCAGACCGATCGCGAGGGCGCGGATTGGATGCAGGTCGGCACGAGGGCGGTTCGGCCCGGAGGGCGCCGCGTGGGTAGCTCAGCCCAAACAGCACCGCGAGGGCAGCTCAGCCTGGGGAGCGGGGCCGGTTTGGCTCGGAGGGTCGTGGGGTCGCGGCTCGGGGTGGCTCGGCCTGGAGGTCGGGTGGCGTGGTCGGGGTCGGTTCGGCCAACGGGGGGCATGATCGGTGATGGTTCGGCCGGGAGGCCAGAGTGGCTGTGGTGGCTCAGCCGGCGGATGGCACGTCTAAGGCTGCTCGGCTGGGAGGTCGGGGTGCGGCGCGGCCGGGGCGCGTTGCGGCTCGGTGACGGTTCAGCGGGTGACAGCGTGGGGTCGGTTCGTCCGGGAGGTCGGGGCACCATGGGGGCAGTTCAACCTGGAGGCCAGGGCGTCGCGGGGGCGGCACTGGTCACGGACGCCACGGGTGGCAGTGTCGTTGCCTTCGTCGCCTTCCTCCATTTCGAAGAGCACTGCAAATCAACACAAGGGTTACGGAGAGGATGGGCCTTGTTAGTTTGTCCCACACTCTCTATATTAGAGCGGTAGCAAGACATTCACAAGAACAAAGCACATCAAACCCTCCCACAAATATTCTTCCCAACCTGCAAAAGAAAAGGAGGGGTGTACTTGTGAAGTGATAATCAAACAACATTAAACCCCTACTTTATCATTATTGGTTAATGTTGGTGCGAAAATGTGGACATCGATTCGTTGCAGACGAACGCATCCTACATCGAAGGAAGTTCCAAGGAAGAAAATCGAATTCGAGGTCGTTCTTCATAGTCAAAGGCATTCCTCGTCAGTGTTCTTCATCGGTGGAGTGTTCTTCGTTGGGAGCTATATCCCAAGTTCCTCCTTGCCCCAAAATCCACCCAAAAAGAAATGGCACCCCAAGATAATAGATTATAATATCTATTAAGTCATTGGTATAATAAATTGTTGTGTTGTCACAATTTAATGTGGAGGTGTTGAAGAGGCTACCCCGCATTTATTAGGGAGTTGAGGGTTTCCCCCAATTAAAGGGGGGTTTCAAGGGAGTTTAATCCCGGGTGGTCCCCACCACCATAACCTCTCATGGGAGGTTATGGTTCTGGTGGTCCCCACTTCCAACTTCCACATGGAGGTTTAGTTCTTGTGGACCCCACCTCCCAACACCAACATGGGTGTTGCAAATAAAAATAAAAATGTCACACACTTTTTTTTTATTTTTTTCTACACAAAAAACCCAAAAACTATCTTTCACTCTCGACCTACTATTTTTTAGGTGAAAGTATCATTATAAGAATATTAGCACTGCGAGTTCAACTGTGCCCTCATATTTCAATTCCGAGCACCTGTTCAAAAGTTAGAAAAACCCGCTCGCTCGTTTACTGAACGTACCTGAACAAAAGTTCAGAAATTCATTCCGGGAACTCCGGGCCTCAGAATCACGCACCGTAAATTTTTGCGGACTCGTAAAATTTCCATTTATTTTAAAAAAAAAATACAAGGAAATTCTAGGTCTTTACATTCTCCACACCTCAGGGCTTTACATCCCCATAAGCTATAACTCAAACTAAGGGAACAAGTGGGGGTACTGAGTACGCATCTGAGCCTCCCGCTCTCGTTTTCTCTCTTGGAGGTTCTCGTTCTGCCAAAAAACGTGCACTAGAGGTATCGACCATCCACAAAGGACCCACTCATATCGATCCTCAATCTCTGCTGGAACCTCCATAAAAGTCACCCCATCGTCAATGTCCAGCTCGCCACGATCGATGATGTGAGAAGGGTCACGTATGTATCTCCTCAGCTGGGATATGTGGAAGACTTCGTGCACCTGGTGCAACTAAGGTGGAAGGGCTAAGCTGTATGCCACCTCGCCAACTCTGCTGAGAAACTAAAAAAGTCTGATTAACTTCATAGATAACTTGCTTCCTCGGTCAAATCTCCACAAACCTCGTTGAGGTGAGACCCATAGAAAGACGTGGTTGCCATCCTCAAACTCTAGAGGTCTCCACCTCCTGTTAGCATATGACTTCTTCCTACTTTTGGCAGTCTTTATCCGTTCCTAGATGAATTTCACCTTCTCTTTGGTGGCCCATACTATCTCTGGTCCCACTAGTGCTGACTCCCCTAGGTCAGTCCAACACAAGGTTGATCTGCAAAGTCTCTCATATAATGCCTAAAAAGGTTTCATCCTGATGGTGGAGTGATGGTTGTTGTTGTACGAAAACTCTACCAAAGGCAAGTGATCCTCCCAGCTATGACCAGAGTCGAGGAAACAAGTGCAGAGCATGTCCTTGAGGGTCTGTCCACTCATTCTGCGCATCTGTCTAAGGATGGAAGGTGGTGGTCAAACGAAGCTATGTCCTGAAAGCCTCCTGCAACCCCTTCCATAGCCGGGAAGTAAAACGTGTATCATGATCAGATACAGTCATCGTGGGTACTCCATGTATCCGCACAGTCTTCATAGAACTTATAAACCATATTTACCACCCTTTCTTAGATCGGTTCATGGTTTCATTTATTGATGACATTCTCATATACTCAACATTTGTGGTGGTTCACACATAGCATTTGAGGATGGTCCTAGACTTACTCTAAGAGAATTGATTATATGGTAATCTCTCAAAGTGTCAAATTTGGATCAAATAATATCATTTTTTGGGTTATGACATCTTTGAGCATGGGGGATTTGCAGACACAAAAAATGTTGATGCTGTTATTTCATGGGATTCAACCAAGAGTGGGTCAAAGTTGTAGAGTTTCCTTAGTTTAAAAGGGTATTATTATTGGTTTGTGATGTAATTTTCTTGGATTACAACACATTTTACTATATTCACATAGAAAGAGTAGTTTTTTTCTTGGCTAGAGCAGTATGAAATCCTTCGACGATCTAAGGAAGATCTTGATCAGTTCTCCTTTGTAGAGGTTTCCTGAGGTGGGGGTCAAGTGAATAGTGTTTTATGATTCCACTAGATCTAGGATCGAATGTATATTGATAAAAAGGCATGAAGTGATTGCTTATGGGTTAAGTCAGTTGAGAAATCATGAGAAAAACTACATGACCTACGATTTGGATTTTCTGGTAGCAGTATTCACCTTGAATATGTGGGGTTGTTGTCTTTTGGGTGATCATTTTGTTTTTTTCTCATACCACCAGATTCATAGGTACATATTCACCTAGACATATCTCAACCTGAGATAAAGGCATTGTTCTGAGTTCTTAGAGGAATACAAATTCAATATATTCAATTCTCTAGGGAAGGTAAATTTGGTGGTATATACCCTTATAAATAAATCATGTTCCCATTTAGTGGAGGAGGTGATAGAGTAGTTTTCCTTGTTGCAGATGGCCCCAGTGAAGGAGAGGGCTCCATCTTACCATCAGTCAATGGTGGAAAATCCACTACTTTTTCAATGGGTGTGTGAGGATTAATTATGAGGTGTAAACTATGATGTTCTATATGATCATATATCCTTAGGAGATGCAACAAATGGGTTTTCTAAATGTGGGGAGCATGTCATAATTTTTCAGGTATGGATGGTGGTTTTGGTCATGTTGCATGAGGAGGTGCTCAGGGAGTTTTATTCCTCCCCATTGGTGGTACATCTAAGAGTAGAAAATATATACAAATACCTTTAGTGTTATTTTTGGTGGGATGGTGTGTGGTGGAGTGTTTACAAGTTCATTTCTGGATGTATCACATGTCAGTAGGTAAAGGCTAAAAATTATGTTCCAGCAGGTCTGACTCAACAAATTGAGTTTTCTATATGGCAGTGTGATAGAATATTTATAGACTTTTTCATGGGGATTCCACGTATAGTGAGAGTCCATGATTCTATATGGTTTATTTTTTTACCAAATTTTTAAATCATTACACTTACTTATCAACCGAGATTAGAGTTCATTTGAGTGTTTGGGGAATTTATACATGTATAATATCATCTAGACTCATGGGTTACTCATGATGATCTTATCTAACCATGATTATTGGAATACTTCTTTGTTATTTAGTGGTTATAAAGAGTACTCTGGGACCTAGTTACAGATGAGCATGGTGTTTCACCCCCAAGTGGATGGCTAGTCTGAGCTGACCATCCAGGTTTTGGAAGATTTTTTGTGAGAATATGTGTTAGTTTTCAACCAGAGCTATGTGTTTCACTTAATATTGGTGGAGATATCTTATAATAAAAACTATCAATCCACTATCAATATAGAACCATTCAATGAACAGTATGAGAGACCCTACAGGCCATCCTTGTATTGGATTGAGGTTGGTGAGACATATCTTGTTGGACCAGAACTAGTTCAGGTGATGTCAGAAAAGGGTTAGGTGGTCCATGAGAGTTTGAGTATAGCTCATTGTTGATAAAATATTTTTTATATAGACATCATAGGCCTTAGGATTTTGAGTAGGGAGACCATTTCATTCTAAAACTCTCCCCACAAAGAGGATTTTAATGTTTTAGTCGAGGGAAACAATTTATACATGAAATGCATCAGGCCATCTTAGATCCAACAGAGGGTTGGAGAGGTTGAATACCACTTGGAATTTACCTTATAGTTAGATCGAGTGAATGATGTCTTCTATTTTTTTCATCTAAGTAGATACATGCATCAATCATCACATATTATCAATTGGGGAAAGCATGAAATTGAGGATAGACTTGGCTTCCCAGAGTACTAGATGGTGATCGAGGATTTGAATGAGATGATCCTGTATGGGTGTACTATTCCTCAGTTTTGAGTGATTTAGCCACTTGGGTAAATGTAGAAGATTTCATGAGAGTGATAGAGCCAAATATGGTCTCAATACCCTTATCCTTTATTATAGCTTATGATTTTCAATGTGAAAATCCCTGAATGTGGGGAGAATATAGCGTCTCTAGTTTTGGGAATTCAATCCTTTAAATTTTTCATTAATTATCTCTAGATTTTTTTCTCTTAGAGTCATCATGATGTTTTGTTTGTCATGGGGACCCAAAATTAATATATTAAATATATTAAAAAAACAAGTTCATATTTTAAGAATAATTAGTTTTCCAACTGATTGGTTCCTCAGATTAAAAATCTAATACTTATTTGTTTTTTAAAAGTAAATTTTACCATAAGAGAACATAATTTTGGTTAGCATTGGATATTCCATTAAATTCAGTTGTTAGTGGGTATGTTAAATATTTTAGATTGAATAATTTATTTAATTTATTAAATAAGAAATCATATCCCTCTACTCTATTTATATGTCTTTACAGAAAATCACCAAGGTTGTCCACACAACCATGGCCTAAAGAGGATAAGAAGGAGATCCACCATTGGTGATGATGTGATCAGGACTGTGGATCGATGACAAACAAAATAAGTATATTCATAAAACTAATGATGAATTTAGTGAAATCTTCAATGACATTTCTAGCAAATGTGTTCTTCACCAAGGATCGATCCAATCTCTAGGTAGGTCTTGTTATTTTATAGATTCCATCCCTTTGATATGTTTATTGAGAATGGATAATTCATCTACTTAACTCCTAGATTTTTTTTCTATGTATGATCTAATAAGTTAATAGCCATCATAAATTTGATTGCGTATTTTTTTATGCCATGATTATCACCACTTTTGGTTTCCAAAATTATGATCATTGGCTAGAATTGAAATGAAAATTGATAATATCACTTTGTTTGGGTACCTCTCCTATATTAATTCTTTTAATTATTCATTTTTGGCTCATGAGGTCAGAGATTCGATATTTTCGAACCAATTCGAGTGAAATTAAACCTCTAGATTTGTGATGGTTGTGAAAAGGGTAATAGATTAATGTTTTGGGGAAGGATTTTGAGGAAACCGAATATTATGGGTAATGGTTTCAGGAATTGAAACCCTATTTTGGAAATGGAAGAAAGGTTGATCGTGTTAGGGTTACTAGATTCTATAGTTTTTTCTATTAGAGGTTAGGAATCAATGATCGGAGGATTTTTCCTTTGATTTCGACTATTTTGGTGAGTCAATGGTAGGTTGTGGAGATTTTTCCAACGATTAGGACCCCCTTTATAGTGATGGGAGGTGTGACAGATCTTGTGTGGGTCACTGAAAGTTTTTTTATAGCTTGTGATGACTTAAAAATGATGGTGGATATATTTACTTACCATATCAGGCATCATGAGATGTTTCAGGTTAGATTGGAAATGGATTTAGCAGATCTAGAAACTATGTGAAGCCCAGACTTACTGTCTGTGAAAAACATGATTTCACATCATGTAATATATAGAACACATGTATTTTTTCTTGGATTTTTAGGGTTACTAGGGTTTTAGAACACTATAAATATCACACACTATGTGAAAGTCCCACACTCCATGTGACCTTGGCTGGGTATCCCGACCATGTGCTGGAAGAATGTGCTCGGGCCATCTGTGTGGCCTAAATTCCATATACCTCAGAGTACACACCATGTACCCCAACTCATCTAGAGAACTAGGGTTCAGTGAGTAACACACCATGGACCCCGTTTGAATCCAATTTTCATGTCACTCTAATTAAACTCTCTGTGCATCAGGTTTTACATTTTGAGTAAATCAGTGAGACACATCTAGGCTTTGACTTCAGAGTACACCCTGTTTACCCTAAAAAATCACATCATGTACATTTCCCAAAATCTTCTACCTTGTATATCTCATTCTCCATGACTTGGATTTGGATTTTTGATTATTATATCCTAAGTATTTTTCCAAGTAGTATGTGATGGTATCCTTTTTTTGGAATCATAGATATGATACAAGGTGATATGAGAAGAAAACATCTTAAATGATGCTAAGTGGGTGGTAGTGATCAGGTTTAATCATAGAAGAGTTTAATGGGTTGATAATTCCCTATTTCACTTGGATATGGGTCCCCCATACTCTTTATACATATAAATTTACTACTCTCCTACATTATAGAGGGTGTGGGTCCTCTGTCTACGGAGTGGTACTCACCTATCATTGAACTTCAGCGAGGAGGAGGGCCTCCACTAGAGATACTGCTCCCTCGGTTGTGGAGCATAGTAGTGAGGAGGAGGCCCTCCACCTAGATTCTTTTTAGATTTCACGTGGTATTTGGAATTGGAGATGTGAAGTCCTAAAGTCTTGAATAACAACTAATAAGGGCATTGAATTAGCTGTTCACTTTTTATGAGTTTCAAAACTTTTAGAAGCATAACCCCTCGAACCTGTTAAGATGTATTTCCTTATCAAATTTTTTAAAAACTCATGCATGAAAAATTATGAAAGAATGTAAATCAAAAAATATTTACAAGGTTCATCCTTACTGTGAGAACCTTCATCCATTCCATAGCCACTCCCATGGGTCTATGAAAATTCACGATTATGAAGAAGTGAATACAACTTGTGCTAACTCCCATTAGACACTTTTTATCTACTTATAGGAAATATTATATTACCTCCTATTAGTTTACAATGTTTTCTTATAAAAAATGGATACAAATAAAAGAACAAAGACTTTGTTAAATTTTATCTATAATTTCTTAGTCTGAATCCCTAGTCCAATTTGGTTGGATACAATGTTCTCAATATGATGATGCTGGATCCGATTTACTCAATATGATGATGTTGGATATAATGAACTCATTTTGATGAATTCATTCTCAATTTTCATTACTCAAATTCTACACAAATTATCAATACAGTTTCCTTTAGTTTAACTGACTCAATCCAATTGACTCAATACAATCTTATCGATGTGATCTTTCTCATTCTAATAAACAAAATTTCAGTTGTCTGATCCCCCTCATGAGATCTCTATCCGAAAATAACTATCACCAGATTTCTTTAAATCTCCACCTTTTCTACTTATGTGTAAAGGTAACAATGAATGAATGATCTGAAAAATTATTTATAGGAGACTATAAAAAAATCAGGAAACTTGAAAAATTTAAAAACTTCCTCAAATTTCAAAATCCATAAAAGCAATCACATTTATACTTCACCTTTGACTTCTTCAAACCTCCTATGATTTCTCTGAGATTTAGGAAAAATTGAATTTCAATTTTGACCTCTTAAACTCTTAATAAAACTTATGGAATATTATTTTTGATTCTTCTTCATAATTAGATCATTATAATCTACCTTTCTTTTTCAGTACATTACGATATGTTTCCTTCTTAGCTCATTACGAATCTGTTTTCTTATCAGCTCATTATGAATTCTATTTACTTCCTAGCTCATTGTGAATTATATTTATTTATCAGTTAATTGTGAATTTGGTTTCCTTATTAGCTCATTATGAATTTTATTTCCTTCTAATCTCACTATGAATTATGTTTCCTTCTCAAATCATTACGATCTTTTTCTTTCTCAACTCATTACTAATTTTGTTTCTTTCTCATCTCATTGAGATTTAGTTATTCACTCTTCAAATTTAAAATTATTCAGACTTCAATAGCTTAAAATAGTATGAAATATGGATCCAATCTTCTTAAACATTATTCTTTGATGGATTTATTCATAATAATAGAATCCAAATTATGATGAAATTATCATTACGATAGAATTTCCCATTACGATGGAATTCTTAACTCTGCAATTTTGAATTTCTTCAAACCACTCTTCCATTTCTTCAAAAGATTTTATCATCAAAGTGTTCATGATTTTTGAGAACTACATGATCAAAAAATCACCATCCAACTTAGTTTAGAAAGTATGAAAACTTTTTAACTCCTGACTTCATAATATTATTTCAGAGCACTTCAGTAACAATATGACTTCTTCAAACAACAACATCTAACATTCTAACAAACTCTGAGTCCGATTAATCATAATTATGTAGGAGATGGGTCTGATTCCTAAACAAAAAAACATTATTTTATAAATAGTTTAGTTTTCAATAAATAAATAAAACTTTTTAAAGAAAAAATTATCATAAAGTTTCTTCAATATACCCCTTTGGATTTGTTGACAACCCTTATTAACATCTTTTCTAACTCTCAGAATTTTTTTCATAACTTGACTTTTATAAAAAAAACTCAAGTTTTATAACATTTATCAAAATATATCCTTTCCTAAAAGAGGGTATCTTGACACCCCAAAACTTAGTAAATTAATGGTTTTGAAGAAATTCAATCCCTCGGTGAAAAGAAAATTTTGCGACTATGTAAAGATAACTCCCCCTAACTTTTCTTTTTCTCTCACATTTCTTTTTCCCTCCCCCATTTTATAATAACCACAGTTACATATTCATTTATGAATGGTAAGTAAAAACTTCTTACAATGTACAAAGTTGTTAATTTCTATACCTTTATGTCAATATAATCTAAAGAATGTTGGGGGTTCACTTACTTATGAGGTTTAGGATGTCATGGGAGGAGGCTGAACAAGAAGTTACAACCTCAGTTCCACAAACCTTTCTTTCATCATTTCTTTTGTATGGATATTAGTAATCTGATAGTTTTTTAAAATTCATTCTAGAAAAGACATCTCCGCCAACAAATTTCTATTTCATAAAGTGAAACTTTATATCAATGTTTTTTGATCTTCAATGTGGGACAGAATTTTTAGAATGATAAATTTCCCTCTGATTATCAAAAATTATATTAAATGTTTTAGAAACTTTTACTTTCAAATATTCTAGCTGAGATTTCATCCATAAAATTTGATTACAAGATTGAGTAGTTGAAACATATTCAGATTTAGTTGTTCTTAGTGTTACTAGACTTTGTTTCTTGCTATGACAACTCACACAACATTCACCCAAGAAAAAATTTCCTCCTAAGGTTTATTTTCTATCATTATAATCTCCATCCCAATCATCATTAGTACAACCATGAAACTTCATATCACTATTTATTTTTTATAACAAACCATGTGAATTTTTTCCTTTAACATATCCCAAAATTCTTTTTTCTTACAACATGTGTTATTTTTTAAGATTACATTGATACCTAGCACACAAAGTCAAATCATAAACAATATCAGGCCATGAGGCTATAAGAAAAAGTATACTTCTTATCAACTTATGAAAATATATCTGATTCACAATTTTTTTTATATTCATCTTTACTCAAATTTGTGCTCACTGAAAAAGGAGTATAAAATTATTTGGATTCTTTCATGTCAAACTTTTTTAAAAATTTCCTGTCATAATTTTCTTGAGATAATAAAATGTATTTTTTGAACGTGTAATCCAAGGAAGAAATTTAATTATCCCATCATTGAAATTTCAATATTCTTCTTCATTTATTTAGAAAATGTTTTACAAACATCTTCCCTATCCCCAAAAAAAATATTTCATCCACATAAACAATTACAATTAGAGTTCCATAGCCAGCATCTTTAACATATAAGTTGTTATTAACTTTTCCTTTAGAAAAAATTAACACTATCAAACAATTTTCAAATTTTTAATACCAATAACATGGATCTTGTTTTATCCCTTATAAATATTTCTTCAATTTAAAAAATTTTCTTCTATCCTCATCAAGTAGAAAACAATAAGGTTGTTCAATGCAAAAATCTTCGTCAATATCACCATTTAAGAGAGCATATTTTACATCCATCTGATAAACTTTTTAATTCCAATAAATAGCCACTTAAAGGAACATTATAATAGTTTCATATTTCAACTAGAAAAAAAATTCTTCAAAATTCACACCTTCTACCTCTGCATATCCTTTACAAACAAGCCTATCCTTATTTCATGAAACTTCTCCATTTTCATTTAAATTGTTTCTGTAAACCCACTTGGTTATGATAACATATTTATTTTATGGTTGTGAAACAATTTCCCATGTTTCATTATTCTCAATATAATCTAACTCCTCATTCATATAATCCACCCATTCCTTGTATCAAACAGATTCTAAAATTGATTCTAGTACAACTTTTGAGCTAAGTGAAGTTTGATTTTCTAATATCATCTTTCTTCCTGGCTGAACTGGATTCTTCTGATTACTAATAATGTTTTCAGACTTGAAATGTTTTTGAAAAGTATAAAATTTCAATTTTTCCTTCCCAACTAAACTTTCCTCCTCGCATGAATATTTGGAATCTTGATAAGGATTTTCTTACTTAATTTCACTATTTTTGTAATTCTATAATTTATCCTCCTCAATATTCTCAAAAACTTTTATTAAGGAATTTTTATTTTCAATTAAGTTCACATCATATGAGTCCACAAACTTTTTTAAACATTTTTTCCAGCAGTTTTAACCACTTCAATTTAGTGAATAACCCGTAAAATTTATTTTCTCATCTTTCTCATCAAACTTTCCTATATCCGGATTTTTTATTTTGATTAAACATGGACTTCCAAAAACTTTTAAGTATTTCAATTAAGGTTTTTTTATACCACATTTCATAAGGATTAATGTTGGTTTCTTGTCTAAACAAGAATCTATTTTTAATATGTACAGAAGTACTAACAACTTCTCTCCAATATAATTTTGATATTGGGTATTTTTCTAACAAACTTCTTCCCATTTATACCATACATCAATTATTTATTTCTACTACTCAATTTTTGTGTGGAGTATAGGGAGAACTATAATAGTGTTTGATACCATGCTTTCTAAGATAAATTTAAAAATTATTCCTTTTGAATTAAATATCATTATTTGTTCTCAACATTTTTATGGAAATGAAAATTTCTTTCTCAACATCTTTTCTAAAGAATTTGTACATTTCAATAGCCCCTGACATGTGATTCATAAACATGATTTTTTTCATATAAGTGAAATAATCAATAAATGTGATAAAGTATACATATATTTTTGTTTGTTAATGTCTCATCAGCCAACATAAATTGGAATAAATAATCTCAAGTGGTCTAGTAGAATAAATCTCAACACTTTTATGACATCTTATAGATATATTCCCTTTTTTAAAGGTAACAAAAATATATTCTTATATTCTTTTCAATTCTGGAAATTTTTAGACGACATCAACTTTAGAAATTTTTTTCATAATTTTCTATCCAAGGTTCCCAAGTCTTTGGTGACACAAATTTTTTTCATCTTTAATATTCAAGGAACATGAGTTATTGAATTATATTATTTTGAATAGATTCCCACTGGTTCTTTCTCCTTTTGTAATAACCTTTCTATATTTCACACATTTGATGATAAAACAATTTTTTATAGAAAAAACTTATTTTCCATCATCACAATGTTGAATTACACTAAATAAGGTATGTTTTAGCCCATCAATAAATAAAAATTCTTTAAATTTTAACTTTTTTTTCTCCAATATCATCCATTCTTATTCCTCTGATTTTTATGGAATTATCATTACTAAAGTAACTTCTCCTCTATAATGACTTTAAACATGTTTCAAAAATTTTATTCCACCTTTAATATGTGAATAGAAACCAATATAAATTATCTATGATTTATTCCTTTTACATGCTTTCAAATCTATCTTAACAAAAAAATCCCTTTCTTAAACTTTCTTCTTTTCAGCTTCTTTTTCTTTTATTTCATAAGAAACTTATTCAAGGAGTTTCATACATCACTCGGTATGATGAACAGATTTATCAAATCTTCCAAAAACTTATTCCAAACATTATAATTTCTTCTTTGTTGGATATTTTATAACATGTTGAGAATTCACCTTTTCAACTTTATGTAAGTTAAGAAAGTTACTCATTCTACCTTCACTATTTCTTCAACTTTGCTCCAACCTTCTTCCGAGTAGAGATAAGTTATGCCAAAAAAAATTAATCTATATTCCCATAGATTCCACAATACCAAAAATAAAAATTTAATCTTGATTTTCTATTCAAAAAATATCATTCTCTATAGAAACTTTGCTAATGTTGGTATCTTATTTTAGCTCTAACATACTCAAGACATGGACCAAATTTTCTTTTGAGTGAGTTTTCTAATTTTGTAGACTTGATAGGTTTCTAACATCTTTTATCCACCCAATATTTCCCAACACCTTTTCTGAAACCTGAAATTTTAAAATAATTATATGAAACATTAATTTTTGTGATTGAATATTTCACCTAATTATCATATTGACCATTCTCAACAAATTTATAAGTTTCATCTTTTACTTCTGAAGATTTATTGAAATTATCATTCATCTTCCTCAAGGTACTTTCAGAATCAAAATTTTTTGTTGGAAACTTGTTATCTTTTTATTCTTTAGCTTCTATATTCTTAGTAATATCTTCAACCACATTTCCCTATCCATAAATTTAAATTTTGTAACTTAATATATCCTCGATGTATTATTACTCTTTCTTGATAACATCTTTTCTTCCATCAACAATTTCTTGAAAATATTTCTTCATTACTCTAATTACTTTAATGAGATTTTTTGTTTACTCAATACATGTAATAGGTTATATTCTAAGTAGATACTCTCTATAAGATTCCTCACCACCTTCATCACTATCTGAGAAATATTTTTTCTCAAGTTTTGAAATGAAGGTTCTAAATTTTTATGTACTTTCAACTTCAAAATAATTCTTATCAGTTAATTTTATTACAAATTTCTTACTCAAAATATTTTTTTTGTTTCTAGTAAATTTATTCTTGTATTTTTTGGATGACTTTTCTTATTTATCATTTTTGTTCTACATCTTCTATCAAGGTTTTTCATTGGAATCATCTCGATATTCTCTAAATTTATTCTTGGGGAAATTAATTGAGAAGTGTCCAATTCCACCATACTCAAAAAAATAAGAGAGGAATTATAACTCCATATTTTCCTCTTCCACTTTGATAGTTTTTAGAGATAAGATACATTATGTTATCGTCCATTTCATCATCTTCCTTATATTCAGACTCACAAGGTTCAACATCTTCAACATCTTGTATTTTCATATTTATCATAGATTTGAAATCTATTTCATATTTCATATTCTTTTTAAACATTTAATATTTCCTCATTTGATAAGAAACAAGAAAGTTGGGAAATTTATCAAGAGATAAATCATCCGTATATTCTAAAGAGGAAATTTTAGAATCAAACATGTCTAGAATGTTTCGGATAAGTTTCTTTATAATTGAATAATCATCTAGTAAATCTCTAAATCCTGTGATATTGTAAATAGTTTCATTTAATCTGGTGAATTATTCATCAATAGTGTATATATCTCTGATTATGATATCTTTATACTTATTTTTTCAGATTTGTATCTTTTCTTCCTTAACTTTAGTACTCCCTTAGAAAATAATTTCCTGCTTTTCCCACGTAATTTTTGAAGTATTGAGACCCATAACCATATGATAAACATTCTATGATCAGGACATAAGGATTTAATTTTTAGCCTTTCCATCAACTTCTATATTTCTCTTATCAACAAACTTCATAGGGTAATCTTCCTCAATAGGTGTTAATCCAATAGTAGTAACATCAACAACTTCCAGGTGAAGAGATAGGAGATAAGGAATCATCCTATTTTTCCATCCATAATAATTTTTCCATCAAATGTAGGAATTCCTTTACTATTTATAGAATTGATATTATCCATGATAAGGATTCAATAATAAACCCTTCACTCAGATACCAATTTAAGTTCCAAAGGATCAAATAATAACTAAGAAGGGGGTTTGAATCAGTTTTTCACTTTTTATGGGTTTTGAAACTTTTAGAAACTTAACCTCTTTGACCATTAAGATTTATTTCCTTATCATATTTTGTAAAAACTCATTAATGAAAAAAGTTTGAAAGAAAGTAAAGAACTCATGATTTACAAGTTTCAGCCTCAGTGTGAGAACCTGCATCCTTTCCATATCCACTCTCATGGGTCTATGTAAATTCACTATTATAAATAAGTGAATACAGCTTGTGCCAACTCCAATTAGACACCTTCTATATCCTGATAAGAAATATTATATAAACACCCATGATTTTGAAATTTTTTCCTATAAAACAATTAAACCAAATAAAATAATAAATACTTTTTTAAAAATGCTCCATAATTTCTCATTATGAATCCTTAGTATGATTTGGAAGAATCTGGTTTTCTCAATTCCATGATGTTGGATATGATTCAATCAATACGTTGATGCTAGATCCGATGAATTTAGTCTGATGAGTTCATTATCAGTTTTCATTACATAAAATCTACTCAAATTATAAATATGATCTTCTTAGCCTAATTAAATCAATCTTATTAACTAAATATGATCTTATCAATATAATCTTTCTCAATCCGATAAACAGACTTCTAGTGGTCTTATCCTCCTCACAAGATCTATATTAAAAAATAACTATCACTTGATTTCTTCAGTGCTCCCCTTTTCCACTTATGTAAAAAGTTAGAAAAGAACAAATGATCTGAGTATGTATTTGTAGGTGATTGTGAAAACAAAAGCAAGAAACTTGAAAATATTCCCTACTTCCTCAACTTTAAAAAACATCCAAAAATACTCATATTTAAACTTCAAATTTTACTTCATCAAGCCTCCTCTGATTTCTCTAATATTTATGGAAAATTGAATTTCATGTTTTACCTCTTAAAATATTCATTATAGTGGAATTGACCATGTTTATTGGTCAGACTCTGGGTTCTTGATTTGGTCTCTCCCCTACTGTTCCCTTTACAGTTGTTTTTATATTAGTTTTTCCCATGTATCTCTGTTTGGGAATGTAATTTTCCCCTTATACTTTTGTATTATCTTGTTGTACTTTGATATTTATCCTAGAGTTTTTTTATAAATTTTTTACTATCTATAGGCTACTGCATTGATATATCTTTGAATTGTTTCATGGAACTAGGTGTGTGTGTGTGGGTACCTTAGGATAAGGCCTCATATTTTAGTGTTATTCCTACTCAGAACTTGTCACCAGCACCTAGCCTATTGAAGGCAGACATGGGGTGTCACTCTCAGCTTACTACCATCCCATATGGGGTCTTGGTGGGTTAGGTCATGATAGGTGCCATGGAAAAACCAATCCAAGAAATACATAAGATGATAGGTGGAATACTACAACTCAAACCATACTTGGTTCCATGAGTTAATTCCCTAGGTTAAAGGGTTATATTATCATCTTCTAACCCAACCATTAGAGAAGCTCATGTTCATTACAATTTATTTATTTTATTTTTTCTAGTTTTATGGTTAATTATTTATGGATGTTTAAATTATTAAATTAATTAATTAACAAGATTGTGATATTGAATTAAAATAGATATTATAATATGGGTAAACTTTATCAATACTTGGTTAATTAGTGAAGTAAAATCCAATTAATATTAACAATCATGTAATAAGATAAAATGGGTAGTTTACACAAAAATATAAAAATTCCTAAAAAATATTAAGTTGGTATAGCCTCCCACTACTTGGGTAGAAATCAAATCATTGTTCAAAGTGCTTGACGAACCTCCATTAGGGTGATTTCAATTATCAGGGAATCCCTATCTTGAGTTTTGGTTTTCTTAACCTATATTTCATTAAGGATTGAACAACTCCAAGAGACTTAGTGAAACTAATAGGAAGTGATTTGAGGAAATCATAATCTGGGATTTCAGGATTTTTAAGTTCACTAAACAAATCAAGGAGCTACAAGTTAATGTAGTTGGCAAGTTAATCCTACCTAAATACCTTTGAGTAGATTTTCAAACCTATTTATATTATATGAGAAGGTTTATATAAATAATTAACACTAGAATATCCATGTTACATGATATTATAAAACTAATAGAGTGGGAAATTAGGTTTTGATAAAATAGTGGCAGATCAATAAATTAAATTAAGTGTATTATAAATAATTTTAATCCATATAAATTACTAAAATTATACTATTATATATAATATAAATATAAACCCATGAGACTTAGAATATATCACTACAATCCATATTTTAAAAGGATAACTTTCTCACTAACATGAATTTATGGGAATGGTATAGGAGCCTATGTGTTATATAATTCCATGACCAGAAATTATATGTGATGTTAAACCATATTTCTGAGGTTCTTAGTAAGTAGGACAGTGAGGATGAATTATCTCACTATATGAAACATTTACATTATTCCATAGATATCTAATATTTAATGTTATCATCTGCATCTAGTGTTTCACAAACCAATACAATATGTCATCCACCCCAACACCCGAACTGACTCATGGCATAGTCCAAAGGTCGTTCTCGATTCCTACGGGCTGGAAACTAGTGACAGTGTATCAATGATATGATTTGGGAATGATTTCACCGATTAATATAAGCATTAAAAAATATGAATAAACATCACAATGACAAATAACCAAATCCAAACAAGGAAAAACAATTTTCAGATTCAAGGTTTACAACTTTAAAAAAACCCAAAGATGGCTACAACAAAAAAGGGAATAATCAAACTATCCCAAAAACATCCATGTAACAAGAGAAGCATCACACTCAATTCACCACCAACAACACTTGCAAGAAGTGGAACTCTAGAAACCAGATCCACCATCACCATGACACATCTTACCTTTACCTGGGTCATACATAACAAAGTCTACATACACTCAAAGGTGCATACGGGGTGTGAGATAAAGCCCAGTAGGATTCCACTCAAATAAAATATTCCATGCTATAACATTATAAGTAAAATTACCATGTATATATCCTTTAATACATTTGAAACATTTATAAGAAAAAAAATTAATGAAATATTTCTCAAGAATTCTTTTTCTAAAGAGAAACCATTTTCATACACAATCTTGAATGAAATAAAATTCAAACAAGATCTACCATATACCAATGGCTATCACCACATCACATAAGCATCATGTCATAAGAGAGAACCATGGGTAAATCCCTATAGGTAACTAGCACTGGCGGAACCCTATAAACATCATACCTTGGTGATAAATCCTCCACTAAACTACCAAAAACGTCCTCATGCACGGTCCATTATAGGGGGAATATATCCCAAGGTCCAATGGTCTCGAAAGCAGTATTACCATGCACAATACACTAGTGTTTAATTCATCCCAAGGACTAGTGTTCTCTAACCATGTCATACATTTATTTAGTTTTGTAATCATAAATCCTACAATATGAATATGGACCTTAACCACTTCTGAATCAACTACTGTACTAGTTCTAGTTCACCCACCTAGATACCTAGGATTCCCTTTCTACTCAAATTCCCATTCACATATTACATAAATAAAAACCTTCACACATCTATTCCAAGAATAAAAAGCACACAAGAAAATCACCACTTTCCATATCAAATCTATTTGTAGATACATCTCACAATAATTACACCATTTATTAAAATCTTTTGGAAACACAACTATGAGGATATATATGCAATCCAAACCATTTCCATGAGAAAATATCATTTCAAAACCATATTCACACCAAAAATATTTTTTATAACATTCTTTACTAATTCAAGGAAGAATAAAGGTGTGCCACAATGATCTTACAAGAAAAAAATTAATTTCACTTAGGAAAATTCACTTTCAACGCTTTTCCACCTTTAAATCTCTTTGAAAACAAATTCTACACCCTCCACAAAAGGCATAAAACATTTTCGAGAAACACCAAAATAAGTTATACAAGGAGCAAAACCATTTTCTTTTAGAAAGTCCATTCTCATCACATGTTCATCTCAAACCATTTCAAAAACATGATTTGAACCATAAAAATAATTCATATAACTTGTTTAAACACTCAATAAAGCATATCAAAATCATCCAATAATGTAGAGGCATGGATCTACCTACCTCTTACTTGGAAAATTCTAAAAATTCATTAGAAACCACAACTGAACCACCAAAAGACCCTAATAAAGAAATATTGAATAATAAACATCAATATCTCACTCAATAAAAAAATATCAAACCCTCCTTAGGTCATAAAACCCACTGGAAATTAGGAACTCAAGAAATATGGAAGGAGAACCCTATAAAGAGGGAAAAATAAAGGGAGAAACCACTTACTTGATGAATCCTTGAAGTTACCACACCAAATCCACCAATGTAAGGGATCAAAAGGTAAAAGAGATGGAGATAGGGAGTCTCCTATGGATAAAGAGCTCGAATGGGGTGATCAATGGGGGTTTGTGCTTAAATCCCAAGATGACACAAAGGTAATTTCCAAATTTTTAATGACCTGGACATGGTGCACAGTTTTCCCTCACAGTTTTCCAAACCATAAAGAAACAATGTTCCCATCACTATCCAAAAGGGACATGTCGCATGGTTATCCCACATGGTTTGAAAACCATTTCCAACCTGTGTGGTAGCCGTCATTCAAAATGACAAAATTCAACACAGTTTCCTGGGAAAGGGAGTACAGTTTCCCTTAATCATGTGCCACCTAATTTCAAGCACAAAATTATTTATTTTTAACACAAAATACAAGAGGAACCTAATGTATAAACATAAGAATAAAAAAATACCTTAAAATGAAAACAAAAATGTGAAAATTCTCCCCACCATGAAAACTTTCTACCCACATAAATTCATCCTAAATCTTGATCAGAGAATAAAAATGAATATTCTGCCTCAACCAAAGACTTTCTCTTCCAAGTCTCATGAACATAATTTCCATACTTCCAAAGAAATTAGTCCAATGGAATGTACTTCACATAAATCACTTTCTCTTGAGAATATAAAATCTACACTGGCCATTCAAACAGAAATAAATTGGGCTCCAATTCAAGATATTCCCAATTCAATACATGAGACGGATTTGGGTTGTACTTTTTTGACTAAGATGCATGGAATATTTCATGAATTAAAATCAAATATGAAGGAGAATATGACTTGTATTCCACCTTAAAAATCCTATTAGTAATCTCAAATGGCTTGACATACCTCGGTGTAAGATTTCCTTTCTTACCCAGGTGATAATGACCCAAGTGAGGTGCCACTTTCAAAAAAATCTGGCCACCTACATAAAACACCAAGGCTCATCATGTATGATCAATATAAGATTTATGATGAATCTGAGCTACCAAAAACATATGTTTGATCAACTTGATCTTATCATAAGTCTCTTTCACTAGTCTTGATCCCAATAATGAGGTCTCACCCACCTCAGCCTAACACAAAGGTGATCTACACGGCCGACCATATAGTTCCTCAAAAGGGTCCATTCTAATAGAGGATTGGTAAATATTATTATATTAAAAATTTACCAATCCCAAAGGTCTATCCCATGAACCTAGGAAATCCAAAACACATTCCCAAAATATGTCTTCCAAAATTTGATTTTCCCGCTCTGTCTGACCATTCATTTGAGGATGGTATGTCGTACTCAACATGACCTGTAAACCAAATGAATTTTAAAGTCCTTCCCAAAATAGAGAGGTAAAATGAGGGTCCCTATAAAAAATAATTTATGACAGCACACCATGAAGCCTCACTGCCTCCGGAACATATAACAATCCCAACTCATCCACCTTTGCTGAATCTATGAATGGAATAAAATTGGCAGATTTGGCCAAATGGTCAATCACTACCCAATTGTAATTCCTCCCCCAGGGTGTATGAGGTAAACCAACAATGAATTCCATGGTGATCTCATCCCACTTCTATGTAGGAATAAATAGAATTTGAAGAAAACTAGAGGTCCTTTGGTGCTATGCTTTAACCTGCCTGCATGTATAACACTGTGATACAAAGTCAGTTACATATCACCTCATTCCTGGACACCAAAACTATTGACGCACATCATAGTACATCTTGGTATTACGAGGATGAAATACCCACTAATATCGGTGTCTATCCTCTTTCTCCACCTTCCTCTAGGAGGAAGGCACCATGAGACAACCCTTAAAGTACAAAACTCCCTTAGGAGACAAAAAAAATCACAACATGTCTCTCCACTATTTAGAAACTGCATAGACTACTAGAAAAACTCATCACTCATTTTTTCCTACCAAATAAACTCCATTAAATAATGTGTCAAGTTCATGGTGGCCAAGAACGCACCTCCACTATTCTCCTTGGTCTCTAGGTGCATATGAGCAATAATTTCTATTAACATCCACTCATCACTGAACATTATCAATGCTTGCAATGGAGCTTTTATAATAAAAGAATCTACCACAAAATTTCCTTTTCCTGAGGTATACATAATATAAAAAGAAAACTCCAGAAGATACTCAACATAATGATGTTTCCTTATATTCAAATCCTTTTGGGAGAAAATGTAGGCCAAGATCTTATTATCTAAATAAACTATAAACTTCAACCCAAAAAGATAATAGTTCCACAACTTTAGGGAATGGTCACTACTTCTAACTCTATTTCATGGTTTGGGTAATTATTTTCATGAGGTTAGAGTTGGAGTGAGCCGTAATCCACCACATGGTCATCATACATCAGCACACACCTAAGACTCATACTAGAAGCATCATAATAGACCACAAATCCCTTTACTTATTCCATAAACATCAAAATATTGTAGGTTTTCAATCATTTTTTGAAGCTTCTTAATGGACTCTTGACACTCTAGGATTCATTCAAACTTATCCCCTTTCTGGGTGAGTACCATCATGGATGAAGAAAGTCGTGAAAAATATCGAACAAACTGCCCATAAGATCAAACTAGGCCTAAAAATCTCCTCATCTCAAAAAAATTCTACGGCTACTCCCATTACATAATTTCACTAATCTTATAAGGTTCCACTGAAACCCCTCATTTATTGATCATGTGACCAAGAAAATTAACCTCTTTAATCTAGAAGGATCACTTAGAAAATTATCATAGAGATGATGGTCCCGAGGAGTGCCCAACATGATCTGAAAATTTCACTCATGCTCCTCCTCATATTTAGAATAGACCAGGATGTCATCCATGAATACCATAACAAAAGAGTCAAGATATTGATGTAACACCCAATTTATAAGTGTGATAAATACCACTAGATCATTTTTCAACCCGAAAGGCGTGACTAAGTACTCAAAATGGTCATACTTTCTTCAGAAGGCTGTTTTTAGAACATCTACCTCTATAACTCTAACCTAACAATACCTAGAATGAAAATCAATATTATAAAACCACATTCACCCTTAAGATAATTGAAAATGTTATCAATCAGGGGAATATTATATTTTTTCTTGATTTTTACCTTATTCAACTTCCGGTAATCAATGCATTACCAGATAGATTCATCATCCTTATTAGAAAAAAGGACTGGAATATCCCAATGAGAGATGCTCAAGAAAATGAATCCTTTGATTCCAAATCATCCAGTTGTACCTTTAATTCCCACAACTTGGTTGGGGATATACGGTATGAGATAAGATAAATTTTTTGTGTTCCCAGATCCAAATTGATAGAGAAATACACATCCCAATCTGAAGGAAAACTTGAAAAATACTTGGGAAATAATTTTAGGAACTCGTCCACCACATGAGGTAATCCACCCTCAAGAGAATCATCATCACCCTCCAATTTGAGTAATGAGATCTGATAAATAAGATTTCCAAATTCTGGAAGTGGAAGTCTAGCACGACCCGAATGAGGATCCCATTCTCCATGAAAAACTTTCGTACTACCATCAAGTGCCAAAAAACTCACTCATCACCTAAAGTAATCTATGTGTTCCTAAAAACATATCATCCAATCCATACTGAGGATCACATTAAAAAATTCCATATCTAAAACTATAAAATCCCATTCTAATTGGACCTCTGACATGGTGAGTGCACAATAAGAACACCTGAAACCCTTCTCTCACTTCTTACCAAGAGGCATTACTAACTCCATCACATAAGGAATAATCTTGATTGGTAGCTTTAACAAAACCAAAATGTAGGAATAAATAATAGAAACTGAAGCACCATTATCAAAGAGAACAATAGCTATTGATGATGAAATAATAATGTCACCTTGAACTATTGTAGGCCCTACATATGATTCAACTGGTGCTCGATCCACCACATGAAGTTTTTTCATCTCATCCTAAGCCTGAGTATGGCCACTGGCCTAGGGCTCTTCCCTAAACTAAATCTACCTAGATGATGATCCATCCATTCTACCATGAACTCCAAACAGAGAACCCACTATCCTAGATGGTTCTGGTCAAGCTAGAATCCCCTTCAAATCTATAGACTCAACACTAATATGATATGGTCACACCACTTTAAAAAATCATTGAAAATTACCCATAATTCTACACCAGTGACAAGGTTTGGGTGGTGATTAACATACAGGTTGCATGTTCCTTTCCTTCCCACACTGATGGAAAACCATTGACCCAACATCAGAATACATGGATTAGGACATTTGGGAAGTATGACCAAAACTACCACCTCCCTACTTTCAAGACTCGTCTTGCTTCCTCTTCTTTTCAGAAGAACTACCACTACCCATTATTGATACTACTCCAAAGAAACTAGACATGCTTCCATGATCAATCTCGACCATCATATAATGATCAACCACATCAACATAGGTTTTCATTTTGAACAAGAAAACTTAAGATCGAATCTTTGCTTATAACCCCATCTCAAACTTATGATCCTTCATCTACTCATTAGAAACAACCTCAGGTGTATACCGAACTAACTCTAAAAAGTGATTGGAATACTCTATAATAGAAATATCTCCCAAGGAAAGCTCCAAAAAACTCATGGGACCAAGATAATTTCAAGATCTCAGTACAATACTACTCATTGAAGAAAGCCTTGACATCTTTCTGAATCATCGGTTCATGCTTTCCCACTTGTACTACTAAGTCCCTCCTCTTACGATTGGGATCTTCCAATATAAATGAGAAACATTTCACTCTAAATACCTCTATAGTATCAAGAAACATGAACATCCTATCTATCTTCTAAAGACACTCATCTACTTCCTTAGGTTCGGTGTTACCTCGGAAAGAAGGAGGCTTGTTCTTGAGGAACTCCTAAGCCTTGTCCTTTCTTAGACCTGGTTCAGATACTCTATCCTAATAAAGACCAAATCTCACCCCTTGAACCAAAGCATGGACATCCCTAATCATTGATTCCACTAACCTCTAATCAATGGGTGAGGGATAAATCTCTCTTACCTCTTCCCGCAGCTGTGTAGGAGCTCTTCGAGGAGGCATTTTACTAAAAAATAACAATAAGGAAAAACCATCAACACAGCAATTCTGAAAAGATTTAGTGATAAAAAAATCTAAAAAAATCCACAAATCAGAATAATACAAATAAATTACAATAAAAATTCAACCAAACCACTCCACCCCCATGCACAGTGTCCATATATAGTCTGCAACCTGCAAATCTCACCTAAAGGAGAATTAAAAAATCCCAACATCTCATAGTGACTCGATTCTTGTCATGAGGTGTGCTGTCCAGGCACCCTAATCACAACCAGAACCTCAATCCCCAAAAATTATAACATTTATCTATCTAGATTCATCCCAAATACTTGACCCAAAATAGTCTGACCTGCTCTGGTACCATTATTTCATGAACCAAGATTGGACTCCATCCAACCTAAAACCCGACCCAACTCATTTCATGGCCTGAAGATCAGTCCAAATCCATAGAGACTAGAAACTAGTGTTTGGGTATCAAGGATATGATTTGGGAATTATTTCACCCATGAAAATAAGCATAAAAACCCAACAAGAACAAACATCGCAAAAATAAATAACCAAAGCCAAAGGAGGCACAACAATTTTCAAATTCAAGGTTTACATATTTAAACAAAACCCAAAGAGGGATAAAATAAAGAAATGGGTAGCAAGAAAATTATCCCAAAAACCTCTATGTAACAATAGGATCATCACCCTCAAGTCACCACCACCAACACCAGCAAGAAGTGGAACTCTATAAACCAGATTCACCATTGCCATGACACATCTTGCCTTTACCTGGGTCATATATAACAAAGTATAAATAAACCCAACGATGTATGAAGGGTGTGATCCAAATCCCAATAGGATTCCACCCAAAGAAAAGTTTCCATGTTGTAACATTATAATACCAATTAACATTTTCATATTCTTTAAAACATTTGAGACATTTCTAACAAAACTTTTTGAGGAAAACATTCACAAGAAATATTTTTCTACAGAGAAACCATTTTCATAAATAATATTACTTTAAATAAAATTTAAATAAGGTATACCATATACTGACAAGTATCACCATATCACATAAGCATCATGTCACAAGATATCACTATGGGTAAATACCTATAGGTAACTTGCACTAGCAGGACCCTAGAAATCTCATACCTTAGTGATAAATCCTCCACTAAACTATCACCAGCGTCCTCATGCATGAGAAATTAGATATGAATGTATCCTAAGGTCCATGGTACCCAAAATAGCATTCTTGTGCACAATACACTATAGGGTAACATATCCCAAGGTCAAGTGGTCTCTGATCATATCATATGTTTAGTTATTTTTGAAATCATAAATCCAACTAGATGAATCTGGGCCCTAACCACTTCTGAATCAACTAGACTACTAGTTCTATTTCTCCCACCTAGATACCCAGGATTCCCTTTGTGCTCCAATTCCAATTCACATATTATATAAATCAATAATTTCACACATCCATGTCAAGAATCATAAGAAAACAAGAAAATCATTACTTTCCATATCAAAACTGTTTGGATATACATATCACAATACTTGAACCATTTGTAAAAACCCATTTTTAAACACAATAATGAGGATACATGTGAAATACAAACCATTTCCATGGAAAAATCCCCTTCCAAAACCATATTCACATCAAAACTATTTTTTATAACATGCTTAGTAAATTGAAGACATAATAAAGGTGCACCATAAGGATCTGATAGGAAAAAAATACATTTCACTTAGTAAAATACATGTTCAACACTTTTTTACCTTTAAATATCTTTGAAAATACATTTAACACATTCCACATAAGGCATGTTACATTTTCAAGAAACACAGTAATAAGGTATACAAATAACAAAGCCATTTTCCTTTATAAAATCCATTTTCATCTCATGTGCATCTCAAACCTTTTCAAAAACATGATTTCACATCACACAAATAATCCATAAAATATTTTTAAGCACTCAAGCAATCATAAAAAAATTATCCAATAATTTAAAGGCATGTAGCAACCTACCTATCACTTGAAAAATTCTGGAAATTGGGTTGAAACCACAAAAACACCACCACAAGACCATAATAACGAAATAGTGAATAATCAAAATCAATATCTCACTCAATAACACAAGTCAAACCCTACTTAGGTTATACAAACTTTTTTAAATTATGAACTCAAGAAATATAGAAGAATAACCCTAGAGAGGGGGAATAATCAAGGTAGAAACCACTTACGTGATGAATCCTTGAAGTTACCACACCAAAGACACCAAAGGGATTCCAAGGGAACCAATAGAGGGAGAGGGAGGCACTTAGGGATGGGGAGATAAAACGGGATGAGAAAGGGGGATTTGGGGTTAAAACCCATGAAGAAACAAAGGTAATTTTCAAAGTTTTAATGACTTGGAAATGGAACATAATTTTCCTGCATAGTTTTCCAAACCGTGTGGAAATGGTGAACCCCTCACTATCCAAGAATGACATGCCAAACTGTTAGCCCACATGGATTTCAAACTGTGTGGTAGCCACTATCCAACATGACAAAATGCAGCATAGTTTTCTGGGAAAGGGTACATGGTTTCCCTTAAGCATATGCCAACCATGCGCCACCTAATACCAAACCCAAAATTATCTATTTTCTACCCAAAACTCAAGGTGATCCCAACAGATAAACATAAGGCTGAAAATAAACAAAATAATACCTCAAAATGAAAATATAGATGTTACATAGTGAATTTTAAAGATACATGAGGATACGGATAAGTATAGCATCATGTCTCACCTTTATGATATTTATCAAGAGATGGTGGGATAATAGAGATATAAGATCTCCAATACACTATTCATATATAGGGTTAGAGATTTAATGCCAGTAAGACCTCACATAGTCAAGATGTTTGGTTACATTAATCACTTGTACATTAATGAGTTTAGAATCAATGGTTATTTGTGCATAGGTCTCATTTTATCCTCACTACCTAAGAGTTTATCTAGTTTTATTGTTAATTATAATGTGATAAATTGTGAGAAGACTCTTTTAGAACTCCTTACTCTTATTATCCAAGTTGATAAAGGCGTGGGGTATTAAAATCCCACATTTCTTATGGAATATAAGAAAAGTAATAACAATTCAATGATCCCCAAGACTCATCTCAAGCTTAAGGCTCTCAGGCACTATACATCCACGAAAATAATGGTATAATTATAGGAGAAGGAAAAGTATACAGTATATTTTTCATGAGGTAAGTTTGTCCACTAGAAGAAGAACTGCACCCAGTTAAAGAAGAATGTTGAATATTTAGGTGCATTAGTTATCATGTGCAATCTTTCTATATCTACACATTAGGTATTAGATATAGATTTTGGTGATCATGTCTATATTCAAATAAAGGAAAAAAGTTGATTTAAAAATATTTAGAGTGGAGGTGGATTTATAGGATTCCAATTGTGTGATGCATCCAGCTTTAACCATTGGGGACTACCATCTTCCATTTCCAACTAGGATGGTTTTGGTTTTAAATGAATATTATAATGTACCAACAATTACCAAAATCAAAAAAAAAGTATATCTTTCCTTGATGCAGATAGTTTTACTTTCAATTTCAGAAATGAAAGTTTTTTATTTTATAAGTAAAACATATGTTATGGTATATCACATTTAAATAATGGTATTTATATATTAAATTATTAAAACCAAGTATTGGAAATTTATAAAGAATCCAGTTCACATGAATCATTTCACACACAGCTATGACATCACCATCTTGGTCATGTAAATGAGAAGCATTTGATAAATCTCGTAAAATATGGTCACTTAGAATTTTTTGATCTAAAACTAATTGTCATAAATCACACTTGTTTACAAGTAAAAATGACTAATCCATCATTTTTTGGGAAAGGGGAAAGATCTTCATAGCTTTTAGAAATGGTACTCACTTATGTGTATGAAATTTTTCCAGTATAGGTTAGAGGTGTGTATTCTTACTTTATTACTTTTACTAATGACTTGAGTAGATATAGATATGTATAATTTATGAGGTATAATTTTGAATCCTCTGATAAATTCAATGATTTCAATAATTAAGTAGAGAATCAACTTGATAAAAAGATAAATAAGTTTCAATATGATTGAGGAGGTGAGTATCTTATCCATGAAGTCATCAACTTTCTACTAGAGTGTGGGATTATATCTCAACTTACTTCTCCTTATAAACCATAGTGAAATGGTGTTAGTGAAAGGAGGAATTGTGAATTTATGGAAATTTTAAGGTTTATAATGATCCATTAAATTATTCTATTATCCTTTTAGGGATATACGTTACAAATCTTTGCATACATTATAAAATGTGTACCAACTATGGTGGTAGATGGGATAACATATGATTTAATGTATGGAAAGAAATATTTGTTTTCACATACTTTTGGGATCATTTCCTAAATATTGATACTAGGAGAAATATTGAGTTTGATGATTTTTATCCTCAAGATAAAAAATATTTGGTATAGGAATAAATTCCACAAGTCCTCATGAAAGATTCTATTTTTAGAATATAAGTATTATGTAAGAGAACTGGAGAGGTAATAGAATCATAAAGAAATGGTTTTCTAGTCACCAAATATGGTGACTCATTATTGGTTGATAATAATGATCTTATTTCCTATAAGGTGTATATATAGAGCTCAAAATCTATAAGATGGAGAGAATCCATGAATTCTAAGATGGATTCCATGTATCAGAACCAAGTTAGTGTTCTATTTCATCAAGTAGTTGATGTAAAACATGTTGGGTGGAAATGGGTATTCATGAGAAAATTGAAAATTAAAGGTAAAGTGAGTACCTATAAAGCAAGGATAGTATATAAATGGGTTAACAATGTCAAGGTATGAACTATGAAGAATAATTTTTCTAGTTTCCATGTTTAAATCCATCAGAATTCTACTTTACCACATTTCTTTACATCACTATGAGCTTTTAAAAATGTATTTCAAAAGTGATTTCATTAATAGAAACCTTCAGTAATATGTCTATATGACACAACCTAAATGGTTTATAACTACACCAAATACAAATAAGATATTTATGTTGCAAATAACCATTTATGGTTTAAAGAGAGCCTCTGGGTTATGAAACATTCAGTTTGATGAGGCTATAAGAGATTTTGGTTTTATAATTAATGAAGGTGATCCATGTGTTTACAAATTTTTTAGTGGGACTATGTTCATATTCATAGTATTATATATTAATGAAATATTACTTATTATAAATGAAATACCAATATTACATTCAGTTAAGGATTGATCAGACAAGTTAATCTCCATAAAGTACTTCGGTATAGTAGCATATATCCTTGGGATCAAGATCATTCGTGATAGATCCAAGAGGATACTTGGACTAAGTCAAAGTAAATACATTTATGAAAAACCAAAGAGATTTTTTATGAAACAATCTAAGATTGTATTAGTTCAAGTGCCACATGGTATGAATCTCTCTATGAAAATGTTTCCTCATACACAACAGGAGAGAGAGAGATATATATAGAATGAGAAGAATCCCATATGAATATGAAAATGGATTTATCATGTATTTCATGTTATATAATAGGATTGATGTTTCATATGATTTAATAATGGTAGTTATATATCAATATGATCCAGGATAACAATATTGGTTTGATGTTAAGGTTATCCTTAAGTATCTAAGGTGTTATAAGGATATGTTCCTAGTATATAAATCAAAGGATAAAATGATGTTAGCTTCCAAAAATATCATATTGATTTGAATCCATAGTCAGTATATGTATTCAATATCAATGGAGTAATTATGAGTAGGAAGAGTTTAAAGAAACTTTTTTTTGATGAATCTATAGTAGAGTTTGAGTATACCGTGGATTTTGATGCAGCCAAAGAAGTAATTTTGATTCAGAAATTCTTCTAATAGATTGATTTTATACCTATCAATAAATATCCCATCACATATTATTATGATAATACTACATTGGTGGCTCTTAAAAATGAGATAAAGTCACATCAACAAATGAATCATATACTCCAAAAATATAACCTATTGAGGGATTTTTCTCAAATGGGTGAAGTTGTTGTGAGAAAATTTTCCATGGAGAAAAACATGAGATACCCCTTGACTAAATCCTTATCTTAATATAATCATGAAAATAATATGAGAGCTAGTGGATTGTAGGTTGATATTAGTTTTATCCTATGCAAGTGGGAGTCTGTTAGATTTTTTACCCTATAATCAGATTCTATGTGCATTATGATTAACTATATTCATGTATTTTAATATTAATAAAATTTCTTATCATATCATGATTATTTGTCTATGTAACATGGTTTGTGATATTACTAAGGGTACTTTTCACACTGAAATTTCATATTAGTTACCTGCTATAATGAGAACCTATAAGTTACAGGGAAGTATTTTTAAATATATGTTCTATAGATGGATGATATCATTTAATGGGACACAAATTATATAGGATATCAAGGATGGAGAATCATAGGACTTTGATCCACTTTCTTAGGGTGTATTCTCATGGTAATATTTAGTAAAAGAGATTCTAGGAACATGACCCACCAGTAGAAAATTATCATTTATATGTGTCATTGGATATTCTTATCTATGGATGTGTGTAAATATCCTTAGACTTTAAGATTATTATTAATCAATTCCTTGAGTTGCATGATTTGATGTACTAAAAATCATGATGATATATGTATGTGGGAAGTAGGGTACATTGGGTGTGTCATGAGTGATATTTCATTAATAAATAAGATGATAAATAATTTATCCCATATGTTCGAGAATATAATTTGATATCTCAGTCCCTCTGATGGGAATGTAACCACTTAATTAGATCTATGGACATGGAATTCAATTGTTGAGTTAATTTATAAAAATTCAGAGAAAGAGACCTCGATTATATAGGTCGATCACACCAGTATGAAATCTTATTGATTATATATTTTGATATAAATAGATTATGTTAGATATTATACATTCATATGAGGTTACATTTCATTGGGACATTAACTTATTTCTCTATGGGAGCCTTGGTGCATTTCAAGATTCGAACCTTGGACTTTTGGTAGTGTAGACTAAATCCACTAAAAAAAATGTCCTAGAGGATCACACATGAAGTTTATTTAGAACCTTAGTAAAATTATATATAAATTTAACATATTGGATAAATATTATTCTCATACGTGGTTTAATAATTATTTATTTTGGTTTGATTAAAAATATTTAATCACTGGTTATTTGAGATAATATATGTGCGAGTTAAATATTTAATAAATATTTATTCAACAAGTGATTATTTACTTAATTACATGAATATGAAATAATAATTTATTCTTGTTTATTCACAATATAACAAAATATTTATTTAATTACCTACATGAATATGTAATGGATATGTATTCACTAATTCAGTGAATATAATATTTTTATTTTTGTTGTCGATTAGTGCAGTGATGTTTATTTAATTAAATAAATAGTCATTATTCAAGGCCTCATAAATATTGAGGAGGATTTATGGATAGATTTTTATGGTCTTACGAGAAATATCATATTAAATGTTATTTTAATAAATATTAATTTATTTATTCAATAAAAAAATATTTATTTTTTATGATTTTAGCATATTTCAAGTGAATAAGAATATTTTTATTATTATTATTATTTCTACATGGGTTTTTCCATGAATTAATAAAATAATAATTTCCCTTGTATAATTATTATTTTCTAACCCCATCACTATTTAACCTAGTTATGATATTTTCCAAAATTGTAACCATCATTCCATCGTTGCATGTAATGAAATATAGACAGGATTCTATCAAGCCCAAGATATCTCTCCCCTATAATTCTCAAAATAATGAAAATAAATTATCCTCCACTATAGGAATAAATTCTTCTCCCAATGAAGGATTTGATTATGATCAACAATGATCATCACAAGCATTATATTTATCCATGCTAGCACCTAGAGAATTCTATGGTGATGATAAGATGTTTGAAAAGAACTTTTGGATCACTAATATAGGGAATCTACCCTTGATTACACAAACACAATGACGGTATAACAAGAGTGGTATTCCAATTCATTGATGAAGAAAGAATTACAAGACCAAGGTAATTCCAAATCTTTCTATAAAATAATTATAAACTATATTTTATGATCCAAAATTTTTAGTTCTAGGATTTACAAGCCCATTAATCTTTGATTATATTCTATTGTTCATCACATTATTTCTCATGTACATCAAGAATTATTCACTGATTATGAATAAAAGATGAGTTTTCCATGCTACAACTGGTGCTTCCATTATTCTCAAAAACTTCAATTATCAGGTGTGGAAGAGAAAATGGGATCAAATTTATGATCTCTTGGGATTAATGTTTATTTGGTTGTAATTCATGGAATCAATTAAGTGATTATATTGAAATTATAATAATGTAATTAGATAGGAAATTTTTTAATTATGATTTTAAGTATCAACATACATTTTATGGATCATTATAAAATTATATGTACATGAAAGTGATGAGTTTCAAAATAATAAAAGGAATTTAATAAAATAATGAAAATATTTATTAAGGCAACAAAAAAGTGAAACGGGGAAAGTTAAATGTTCTTCAAAATAAATTTAATGATTTAAAGATGAGTTCAAGTGAAAATGTTATTGGTTTATTAACCATATTATTGAAGTGGTTAGAGATATTCATGGATTTTTTCAATTGATAAAAAAATTATATATTAAATAAGAACATATAAATATTATATCCAATTTAAAATTCAAATGTTTTGGAACTTGAAGAAGTAAATCATGAGAAATTATTTGTCAATGATCTACCCAGAAAATTGGTTGTATATGAATTTCTAGTGAAGATGAGAAGTTCTTTAGAACATTCATTTAAGGTAATTTCATTCAAATATATAGATAAGAAATCAATTTAGGAGGTAGAAATTAAATAATATGTTAGTTCTAATTTCTTATCTCTTATGGAATGGATGTTTAAGAGATACAAAGGATGTTCCAAGGGTGGGATACTGATAGGTTACTTTCATTGTGGAAAGGTTGGGAACATCATTTATAGGTGTACAATAATATTTAATAGAGAATATGTTGATTTTTAATTCCTATAAAAACAAGAAATAATTTCATTATAAGAAGTAATGTTAATTTAGGAAATTCAAAAAGATATTATTTTCATAGAAAGGTGTTGGTAAGAAAAGATGAAGATGAATTTGAGGAAGATCCTTTAGAATATGTTGAAACAGAGTTTATCTTGGACACTGAAGATGTTATAATAGATACAATGGATAAATCAAAAGTTGAAGTATAAGAGGATTATAAAACATAGGGAGTTATTGATCACAACGTGTAATTGAAATAGTATCTTCAGGATCATGAACTATAGATAAAGAAGAACCTGAGGATTGGACGATTAATGATAAAATCTTTGCGTTATATTGATAATATTTAAGTAGAAACTAATCTCCTATAAAAGTTTATGGATGAACATTAAAATGATCAAGTGAAACTTGGAGAATAATTAAAATACATGTTGATGATTGAGGAATTATATAATATCATTGATGATCTTAGTATGTCCATCAAAGAGAAAACATGGAATATTTAAATTCTTGATGAATAAATTGTACCTCTGAGAAAGAATAATTAGTTTTTTTAAAAAAAATAAGTGCCTTAAGGAAGATTCTATAGTCTAGAAAGTTCTCAGATAAATTATTAAAGGAGAGTGATGAATGAGGAACAATAAGTTTTGACAAAGTGTTGAGTTCTCAAATACCCAATTACATGGGTAAAAGTGGTCTTGGATATAATGTTGAAACATTAAAATAAAAAAACAAATGTAAATAGAAAAGGGAATATGGATAATGGATAAAATTCTCATCCATTTATAACTTACCAACAATCAATTAATTATTCAAAAATAGTGGATAGGTGGATAGGTGGTAAAAAGGATATTTCCTCTAATGAAGCGACAATTTTGTGGCTAATCATGCCACACAACATATAATTATGGTGAAGTTTAAAGTTACTTGAAAGGATAAGGAATTGGAAGTCAATAAAGGAGAATAAAAATGTATCATCATATCAAAATAAAAACTCATTCTATGGATATTGTTTTAACTTATCTAAATTTAAGAATAAACCATTGATTATAAAAAATTAAGTGGTAGTTTTTTCTAAAACCTAAAAAGAAGAATGGATTAAATTTATTCCAATTCAATTCCTTTGAGACATAGATTTTACTCCTTAGAGGAATGATAATATTATTTAATTTCTTATACTGAATAAAATGAGAAGGGACTGGTATATGTATCAACTCATTTTGGAGTTTCCTAAAAATGGGATAATTTTAATATTAAAAATAAATCTTGTATTTATGAGATATTTTTTAAATCTATAATTAATAATAGTAAGTGGGTTGCTTATCCCACATGATGAGTAACATAAATATTCTAAATAATGTGAAAGGAAGAACTGGTGGAATGGTTAAATTTGTAAATAATGGATCTATAAAGATCAAAGGGAGTGGTGAGACTCACTTAGTAAAATATTAGTGGAATAATATTTAAGTTCTCTATATTGATGGGATCTAACACAATTTGTTGAGTGTAAGTCAATTATGTGACTCATAATTGGAAGTTATATTCAATCGAAAATACTGCAATATTAAAAGAAATTCTATAAACTATATTATATAGATATAGATAATGAATAGAAACTTATATCATGTGGATATTAAAGATAATACTTTTCTCTTTATATTATAATGGGAGAATATATTATGATATTAGAGGCTTTTTATATTCATCGGTAGTTATAGATAATTTATCAAAGTTAAAAGTTTTTTTGTTATTCCTTCACTGAATAGAAACAAATAAAGTATTCATGATCCATGCATGAGGGGAAATATGATGAGAAACCATTAACATAAAAAGAAGAATCAAGAAAAAAAAATATTGAATTTAGTTCACATTGATGTGTGTGGCCTAATCAATCAAGTCAGAACTTGAGGTGATAAATATTTTATCTTATTTGTTAATGACTACAATAAAATGAGAAGTGTTAAGTTTATGTTATCTTAGAGATAAGTGTTGGAAAGCATCAAAACATTCCAAATAATAGTGAATAATTAAACTTTAATAACAATAAAGACTCTACAATTAGATAATATAATTGTATACACTTATATTGAAGTTGAAAATTATCTAGAAAAACATGGAATAAAGATTGAATTTTTATTGGTAAGGACTACTCAATTAAAATGATTTTTTGGAAGGAGGAATCTCAAGGTAAAAAATATAGACAAAAATTTGTTAATTTAAAATTAAATCTCTCTCCACTATTGTAAATTAGTCGTGCAAGTTGTTTTTTACACTCATAATTGAGCATTGCGTAGTCCTAAGGAGGATAATATGGAATATTAAATATGTAATGGTATAAAACTCTCATTAAGGAATCTCAAAGTATTCAAAAGTAAATTTTTAATTCAAGATAAGGAGGGAAGTTATGGAAATTGTGGTGATATGGTACATGAGGGAATATTTTATTCCACTCATCAAAGATTAAATCCTTTAAATGTTTCAATAAAAGGATCAAAAAAAAGTTGAAATAATTGATGTGAAAGTTGTTGAATATGAAGATAAATAAAATTCTAGAAATTTTATCCCTAAAGAAATGATTTAATAAGAAAAATATATAAATTTGGATTTAGTATAATCAAAAAATCTTCCAATTGATGATAATTATGAATTTGAATCAAAGGAAGATCATTTTGATAAAGGTAGTAAACCCATTAATCAAATAAGAATAAGTATAGTTGAATTTAATCTAGATAATATTATTAGAGAAAAATATACTATGATACTGATCTAGGGAATGATAAGAATATATCACATTGATTTATTATCAAAGTTAAATCCAACTTCATTCAAAGAAGAAGAAAAGGATGAATCATAGGTGACATCCACGAATGAAGATCAAGAAAAAATTAATAAGATTAAAACTTGGGATCTTGAGGATAGACCTAGGAATAATAATAGGATTGGTACAAAATGGGTATTTAAAAATAATTTTGTGAAACATGGAATATTTGTTCGAAATAAATCCAGGTGAGGATGTAAATGATATTATTAGGTTAAAGAATTTGATATTGAGGTAACATTTTATATAGTGTAAAGGGTGGAATCAATAATAATTTTTCTATTAGTGTACATTCAAAGTAAATTTAAAGTTTATTGAATGGATGTAAAGATGGAATTTTTTAATAGGGTATTCAAAGAAGAATTCTAAATCAAACAACTAATTGTTTTTCTTATTGGATATAGTGATTTAAAGTTTTACAAGTTGAAAAAGGTCATATATGGTCTGAAGTAAGAACCATGTTCTTAGTATGCATGGTTGGACATGTATCTGGGAAAGTTGGAGTTTAAGAGAGGTCGGGTTGATTACAACCTCTATGTGAATTTATAAGGTGAAGATTAGTTCATGGTGATGTTATATGTGGATGATATCATCTTTGGTGATATCATGAAGAATTCTGTGAATGATCTTTCACAATGATTTTTTTTGGAATTTTATTTTCTAATAATTAGGGAACTAAAATTATTTATTGAGCTACAAGTACATCAAAAGGAAGAAAAAACATTCAACTAAAGTGTAAAATATATAAGAGATTTATTTAAAAAGTTCATAATAGAATATTTCAAACTGATTTCAATTCCAATAATGGTTGGAAAAAATATAGAAATAATAAAGATATTAAGGGAGTGTAATCAACACTCTATAAGAGAATAATTAAGATTCTAATATATATTAGTGTAATAAGGTTTAATATTTTCTATTCTAAATTCATATAAAATTTATTTTAGAGTTTTATAAAGGGAGAACATCTCTCAATAGTAAATACGGTAATGAGGTTAATATAAGGAACATTGTACTATTTTTTGTTTTTTAAAGTTGGAGAATATCTATATTTGGTGGATTATTTTGAAACATACTAGGCTGGAGATGTTGTGGATCAAAAAACCAAAAATAGTGTAGCTTTCTTCATTGGAGGAAACTATATTGGATGACTAAGTAAGAAAGAAAGATAGTGTATCCTTGAGTGTAGTAGAGAAAGAATATGAAGCACCCCAGACCCACACTCCTAGATTAGGTGCTAAAAATATATTCTTTACACACTTTATTTAACACCAAATGGGATTCCCCTAACCCATATTTCCATATCTAGTGAAACACTTAAATAATTTCAAATATATATTGAATGTTTAATTGAAAAAACCAATCCCAGAATCCTAAGTTTAGTGTCTTTGGGAACCAGGAACATATTAAAAAATCATAAAATTTGATAATATAAAAAAAATTAATCAATCCTTCATTATAAACATCCTATAATTTCATTGAAACCTTCTTAATCCTTATGATCACCAGAGAACATACATCCAAGAAAGGGTGAGCTAAACATCCAGTAATGGTGGGAATAAAAAATATTGAATATGAGAAATGAAATAATTTAGTACATGGATGAGAATAAACATAATATTAATATAATAAGAAAATTATTTTCATTAAAAACATGAGGGAATCATTCAAAAATGGCATTGAACATGGAAAATGAAAAATAATAAAACATTGCAACATTATTTTAAAATCCCGCACATAATTTGTGAATAAAGATAGCATCATTTTCATAAAAAACATATGATTATAAAAAGGATTCTTAGTAAACCATATAGACACACCTGAGAGGGGGTAAATAAGAAGTGGTTAAATTTTTACTAAATTCTAAATCTTCTTTTTGTAACATCACGAGTCCGGAGCCCCTCCACTGGTGCCCTGTACCCAGTTCGCCACATGACCTCAAGCGTGTTTCCTCAAACGCCAGAGGCTGCCGAATAGAAGCGAGGGCCTTGGTGAGTCGGTGGGGAAACTATGCCCTCATTCGGTAAGGTATACAAGGTAAGAAAACAACAATAAAAAGCAGAAGCAGTAAACAACATGCATAACAACAGAAACCAAATAGCAGAAACAATGTAGATATATAACTATGATGACAAAGATACAGCAGGTACAAGTATCTAAGGAAAATAGAAAACACAACAACGTACTGAAATACAACTGAAACCAAGTTCAAAAGAAAAACAAAGTGAGCTCCTCAGCATCGCGAGCCACGGCTCGGTCCCATGCTCCCCAGATCCTGGTGCAGTCAAGATCCTAAAGAAGAAGGGCGCTTTCCCTTATCTATACCTGCAGCAACATAGTCTTCTTGGGCCCAAAATCATGGCCCAAACAGGGTGTGAGATACAATCCCAGTAGGCAATCATCCAAATATTTGTGCCTAACAATCAATGAATACATGGTAGTAATAAAACAAGAAGCAGTAAACAGAAAAGCACAAACAGCTACAATCAACAGTTCTAACAAGTATAGCACACAAGTAAGCAGCCAACAACAAAAGAGGAAATAGGTAACCCTCTGGGTAGCTCTCACAGTCTAGCCCCTATGGTTCAACCTATAAGTACTAGCAACCCTCTGGGAGGCACACACAGTCTCACCCCTCTGGTTCAGCTACGTAATTAAGCAGACTCTCTGGGGAAGCACTCGCCGTCAATTCCCCCTATAGTCTCGTATCGTGATAAAGGCTCTCTGGGGAAGCACTCAACGTCAATTCCCCCTGTGGCCCATGTCATAATTAAAATACACTCTGGAGAATCCCTTCCGTCAATTCTCCACTTGGTCTCGCACCATGATTAAAAGACACTCTGGAGAAGCCCTTCCATCAATTCTCCCTTTGGTCTGGTACTCTAGGTTCTCACAGTCCTGAGTAACTAAACATGCTCAGAGCGTGTGTATCTTCCAATTAAACCTCAAGAACTACTTTTCTATCAACTAAGGCTCAACAACAACAAAAACAACAGTCCACAATCCTACAATTAGGCATGGCAACTGGAAAAATGTCAAACAGGCATAACAAGCATGGAAAAGCAATCTGAGCACAACAAAAAATACTCTAATCACAAGAAATAACCTCTACTAAAGAAATCAAGAAAATTAGGCAAGTAATAAGGGAAAAAAAGGAAACACACAATACCCCGTTCAAGGGTATTGGTGGAAATTGCACAAAAATATTCATCAACTTTCTACGGAAAGGCACAAACCACCTACCTTGATCCTAGGAGATCGATATACATGAACCTCGATGACAGATTCCCCTTAGAATGACATAGATCTGAGAAAACGCACAAAACGTTCATCCGACGATAACTTGAAAACAAGGAGGAATCAAGAAACAAGGCACAAGCAGAAGGAATAACTCACCACTGCGATTCCAACGCAATTGACCGTGCTCGAATCAGAGAACGGACGGCGAGGCAGGACTCCGTCGAAGATCCGGTCGTATGGACGCTCTCGGACAGTCGAAAACTGAAGAAGAAGATGAATATGGGGGTTAGGCGTGACCCCAGTCCATTTAATGAAAAAAAGATAGTACACGGTGTGTACTTCTAGAGTACACGGCGTGTACTTCTAGAGTACACGGATTGTACTTTAAATTTTTTCCGTACTTTAAAAAACCGGCCTCCACCTCAGCCTTACACACTGTGTGTGTGGCCCGGACATGGCCAGCACATGGCTTCGAGCTGGAATAGAGTACATGGCGTTTACTCAGAAAGTACACGGCGTGTACTTTGAAAAAAAATTCCAGAAAAACCATTTTTCTTAAAAACTCCAGAAAAAGGGAAAACATACCTGAACGAAGATCCGGGTTCTTACAAACTTCCCCCCTTAAAGAAATTTGTCCCCAAATTTCCCCAATGAGGTGTAGAAGAAGAATCCCCAAACAGCTCTGGCCACTGTGATAGTACATCGCCTCCCTCTCCCAGGTCTCGTCCTGTACGTGCCCGTGCTGCCATAGCACTCGTACCAGAGGAACAGACCGCCCGCAGAGAACCTTCGTACTACGATTGACAATCTGGATAGGATGCTCCTCGAACGATGCATCCACTTCAAGATCGACTTCCTCAGGCTGAAAGACATGAGAAAGGTATGAAAAGTAACGTCGGAGCTGAGAGACGTGGAAGACGTCGTGCATGGCCCGATACCTCTGAGGTAGCTGCAACCGATAGGTGACTGGCCCCACTCTCTCCAAAACCTCAAACGGCCCGACGTACTGTGGCGAAAGCTTACCCTGTCTCTGAATCTTCTTGTGTCCCAACCTAGGTGCGACACGTAGGAAAACCCGATCACTGACCTCAAACTCCATAGGTCATCTCTACTGATCATCATAAGGCTTCTGCCGAGACTGCGCTGTATCCATCCTCTTCTGAATCAGCTCTATCTGCTCTGAAGTCTCCTAAACAAGACGAGGTCCTAGCAAAGCTGTCTCTCCTGCCTGCAGCTAGCATAAGGGTGATCGGCATGGCCTGCAGTACAAAGCCTCATACGGTGCCATCGGGATGGTCGCCTGGAAACTGTTATTGTAGTCGAACTCCACCAGAGGAATATGATTCTCCCAAGAACCGCCAAAGTAAAGGATGCAAGCTTGGAGCATATCCTCAAGCACCTGGATCGTGCGCTCGGACTGGCCATCAGTCTGGGGATGGTATGTTGTACTCAAAAGAACATTTGTACCTAAGGCCTTCTTAAGTCCCTGCCAGAACCGAGAGGTAAAGCACACATCTCTGTCTGAAACAATAGAGCGTGGAACTCCATGAAGACACACAATCTCTCTGATGTAAAGTCATCCCAGATCATCAACACTAAAGGTCTCCTTGATCGGAAAGAAGTGAGCAACCTTCGTAAGCCTGTCGACGACAACCCAAACAGCATCGTTCCCTCGAGGTGATCTCGGCAACCCGGTCACGAAGTCCATCGCAACATCGTTCCACTTCCACTCCAGAATGGGTAACTGCTATAAGAGCCACGCTGGTCGCTGATTCTCTGCTTTTACATGCTGACAAGTAGAGCATCTCATGACAAAACCAGTAACATCCTTCTTAATACCTGGCCACCAGTACTGGCGATGAAGATCCTGATACATCTTGGTGATGCCAGGATGAACTGCCCAAACTGGGGAATGGAAATCCTACATCAGCTCCTCGCGTATGTCTTCTGGCACCCATACGCGTCCTTGGAAACTCAAGATCTCGTACTCGCCCACTGTCCATCCAGGATGAGGTTCCTCTCCTGACACAGTCTTCGGCATGACAAAGCCTTCCGAGTCTGATAGCTGCCTCATCCGTACCCGATCAAGTAGCATGGAGGTAACAGCTAGAGAAGATAGAAAAGTTTGTCCCCGTCTGTCGTGCACCTCTAGATGCATCTCAAAGAATAGAGACATCAGCTTCCACTCACTAATAGCCTCCTAAACTGCCTAAATCTGAGTTCTCATGCTCAACGCATTTTCCACGGCGTTGCCCTTTCCCGGCGTATATGCAAGCTCGAAGTCAAAAGACTGTAGATACTCAACCCACCTGCGCTGCCTCAGATTCAGATCACGCTGAGTGAAGATATACTTGAGACTCTTGTGGTCAGTGAAAACCACAATGTGCTCTCCCAGAAGATAGTGTCTCTAATAGCGCAAAGCATGAACAATAGCTGACAAATCCAGATCGTGCGTAGGGTAGTTCTTCTCATGTGGCCTCAGCTGCCGAGACCCATACGCAATGACTCCATCTTCCTGCATAAGCACAGCTCCTAGCCCGATACCTGAAGCATCACAGTAAACAGTGTAGCTCTTGCCTGGCTCTATCAAGACTAGTATCGGTGCTGACATCAACCTCCCTTTCAGCTCTTGAAAGGCTGATTCACAAGAATCTGACCATAAGAACTTCGCCCCCTTCTTGGTCAGACCTGTCAAAGGTGCTGCTAGATGAGAAAAGTCCCTAATGAAGCGTCTGTAGAATCCATCCAGCCCTAGGAAGCTCCGTACCTCAAAAACATTCTTCGGTTGCTCCCAGGAAACTACAGCTCTCACATTCTATGGGTCCACAGATACTCCTATCTCTGAGATGACGTGACCCAAGAAGTGAATATTATCCATCCAGAAGTGCACTTCGAGAGTTTAGCATAAAGCCGATGCTCTCTCAGTGTACTCAGAATGATCTCCAGATGGGCGGCATAGTCATGATGAGTGTGAGAGTACACCAAGATATCGTCCATGAAGACCACGACGAAGGAGTCCAAGTAAGGATGGAACACTCGGTTCATCAGCGCCATGAAAACTGCAGGTGTGTTCGTGAGACCGAACGGCATGACTGTATACTTGTAAAGACCGTACCTGCTCCTGAAGGCTGTTAGAGGTATATCTGATGGTCTAACGCGCAACTGATGATAACCGGACCTCAATTCGATCTTCAAGAACACCTGGGCTCCTCTAAGCTGATCGAAACGGTCATCAATTCACGACAATGGATATCAGTTTTTGATCGTCAACTGGTTCACCTTCCGATAATCCACACAAAGCCGAAGGGTACCGTCTGCCTTCCTTGCAAACAGGACAGGCGAACCCCAAGGAGAAGTACTGGGTCAGATGAAACCCTTAGCTTGTAGCTCCTCCAACTACTTATTGATCTCCTGCAACTTAGGTGTAGCCATCCTATAGGGAGGAATGGACACCGGTGCCGCTCCTGGCACGACCTCAATAAAAAAGTCTACCTCACACTCCAGAGGCAAACCTAAAAATTCCTCTGGAAAGACATCACGGAAGCGATCCACCACTAGAGGAAGGTCCAACTGTGGAGTCCCCTGATCATCCAGATGAAGACTAGAAATCTGGGCCGTCACTCCTCCTAGCCCAAGATGCTCGATTCCTGCCTGACTCGCCCAAACATCCCATTCGCCTCTGTGAAGGAAAGATTCACCCTCTGGTGAAATGAAACTGACTCTGCGGCGATAGCAGTCGACGACTGCCCGGAAGGGAATCAACCAGTCCATGCCAAGGATTACATCATAGCCTATCATCTCTAGGACATAGAGGTCCCATAATAAGCGATACCTTGAAACCTCGAGAGGGAACTCTCTACACTGGCATACACTAGATGTCCTCATTCCCAAAGGTGTGTCTAGTGTCAACGAGTCGGCAGAAGAAAAGATGCAGAGTCCAAGGCTCTCTACAACAGCAACAGAGATAAAGCTATGCATAGCACTAGTATCGAAAAGTTCTGAAGATAAAACTGAGGCTTCTAAAAAAACACCAGAGTACAAAATGGGAACAAGGGAAGAAAAACACACAAGATCGCAAAACACGACTACACGGCATGTATAAAACTACACGGCGTGTCTTCTTAAACCACTGACATGGGTGTGTACTCTCACCCTACAAGTCATGTACACTTCAAACTACACAGCGTGTTGACCCCCACACACGGCGTGTGCTTGAAAACTATTCCCCTATCTGAGTCTCCTCACACGGCTAACCCACACGGTCCGACTCAACCCGAGACTGCACGGCGTGTTCGAATAAAACACTGCGTACACTATAAGAGGCTTCGGCGGTCCGTGTTGTTGATTACATGGTCGTCTAAATGGCTGGACCTTACACGGCGTGCTCCGAACAAGCACGGCATGCATAGGCGAAGGAAACACCACCCCGTGTTGTTCGTGACACGGCCAGGTACTTGAGCAAGACTACACGGCGTGTTCCGAACAAACACGCCGTGTGGAAAAGAAGGTCACGCCGACCCCTTTTGTTCGTGACACGGTCGGGCACCTGGACAGGACTATACAGCGTGTTCCCTATGGACACGGCGTGTTCTACCCGAGCTTCCCCGGCCCGTGTTGTTAGTGACACGACCGGGTACAAGGCTTTAAACTCACACTGCGTGTACCAATGGTACACGGTGTGTTCCCGAAGTTACTCCTACGACACCATTTTCTTCTCACACGATCAGTGACATGGCCTGAAAACTACACGGCATGTATCCAAAAAGTACACGCCGTGTATTCTAGGTTTTTCTAGTCAGTAACTCAGAAACTACGCAGAATTACCGAAACACCAAAACAAGGGAAAAGGTTCCAAATTCTGATCCGTGAGGGCCCATAACACCTCAAGAACCGAATTTCGGCATTCATTTTAAGAAATGAACAAAGAAAAAGTCTCCTAACATAACAACAGAGAATCTATCAAGCATCTATCATAACATCATGAAAAATCTACACAGATCCTATCACAACAGCATGCAATCGCTAATACACCCTAGATGGAATGGCAAGAATGCATGACATGTGATTCCTACAAGTGTCTATATGATGCATGAGATGGAATACCCTCATCTCATCGGTTTACGATAGAAATATAACCGAAATATCAAAACAATAACCGCACAAGTCATACGAATCACTCTGGGTGAAAACATACCAACCATAAAATCTCAAAACCAGAAAACTGTAATTAACGAGGTAGTATGGCTTTTCCCTGTACACAGGTTAGCTACTCCCGATCACAGCTTAATTCCAAGTACTGAATCCGTCCTATCCCTAGATAAGGTCTCCAAACAGTAAGACAAGAGAAAAGAACTCCTCTAATACCACTTTGTAACGTCCCAAGTCCGGATCCCCTCCACTGGTGCCCCATACCCGGTTAGCCACATGACCTCAAGCACATTTCCCTGAACACCAGAGGCATCCAACTAGCAGTGAGGGCCTTGGTGAGTCGGTGGGGAAACTATGCCCTCATTTGGTAAGGTATACAAGGTAATAAAACAACAATAAACAGCAGAAGCAGTAAACAACATGCATAACAATAGAAACAAAACAGCGGAAACAATGTAGATATATAACTATGATGACAAAGATGCAGCAGGTACAAGTATCTAAGGAAAACAGCAAACACAACAACGTGCTGAAATACAACTGAAACCAAGTGAAAAATAAAAACAAAGTGATCTCCTCAGCATCGCGATCCACGTCTCGGTCCCATGCTCCCTAGCTCCTGGTGCAGTCAAGATCCTGAAGAAGAAGGGATCTTTCCCTTTTCTATACCTACAGAAACATAGTCTGCTTGGGCCAAAAAGCATGGACCAAACAGGGTGTGAGATACAATCCCAGTAGGGAATCACCTAAAGATTTGTGCCTAACAGTCAATAAATACATGGAAGTAATAAAATAAGATGCAGTAAATAGAAAATCACAAACAGATACAATCCACAATTCTAACAAGTATAGCACACAAGTAAGAAGCCAGCAACAAAAGAGGAAACAGGTAACCCTCTGGGTAGCTCTCACAGTCTAGCCCCTATGGGTCAACCTCTAAGTACAATCAACCCTCTGGGAGGCACACACAGTCTCACCCCTCTGGTTCAGCAATGTAATTAAGCAGACTCTCTGGGGAAGCACTCACCGTCAATTCCCCATATAGTCTCGTATCGTGATAAAGGATCTCTGGGGAAGCACTAAACATCAATTCCCCCTGTGGCCCGCGTCGTAATTAAAAGACACTCTGGAGAATCCATTCCGTCAATTCTCCACTTGGTCTCGCATTGTGATTAAAAGACACTCTGGAGAAGCCCTTCCGTCAATTCTCCCTTTGGTCTGGTACTCTAGGTTCTCACAGTCCTGAGTAACTAAACATGCTCAGAGCGTGTGTATCGTCCAAGTAAACCTCAAGAACTACTTGTCTATCAACTATGGCTCAAAAATAACAAAAACAACAGTCCACAATCCTACAACTAGACATGGCAACTGGAAAAACGCCAAACACGAAGAACAAGCATGACAAATCAATCTGAGCACAACAAAAAATACTCTAATCATAAGAAATAACCTATACTAAATCAATCAGGCAAAGCAGGAAAGTAATAAGGGAAAAATAGGAATCATGCAATACCCCATTCAAGGGTATTGGTGGAAATTGCACAAAATATTCATTAACTTTCTATGGAAAGGCACAAACCACCTACCTCGATCCTAGGAGATCGATATACGTGAACCTCGATGGTAGATTCCCCATAGAACAACGTAGATCTGAGAAAACGCACAAAACGTTCATCCCACGATAACTTGAAAACAAGGAGGAATCAAGAAACAAGGCTCAAGAAAAAGGAATAACCCACCGCTGTGATTCCAACGCAATCGACTGTGCTCAAATCGGAGAACGGACGGTGAGGCGGGACTCTGTCAAAGATCTGGTCGTACGGACGCTCTCGGACGGTCGAAAATTGAAGAAGAATAAAAATATGGGGGTTAGGAACGACCTCGGTCCGTTTAATGAAAAAAAGAAAGTACACGACGTGTACTTCTAGAGTACATGGCATGTACTTTAATTTTTTTCCGTAATCCGAAAAATCAGCCTCCACCTCAGCCTTACACACCGTGTGTGTGGCCCGGACACGGCCAGCACACGGCTTCGAGCCGGAACAGAGTACACGGCGTGTACTCAGAAAGTACATGGTGTGTACTTTGAAAAAAAAATTCCAGAAAAACCATTTTTCTTAAAAACTCCAGAAAAGGAGAAAACATACCTGAACGAAGATCCTGGTTCTTACACTTTTAATACTTAAACCACCTTTTTCTTTTTAACCTTTGTGGTCATTAAAGACACAACATGATCTTCTTTTGTTCACCCAATCCACATGAAACACATGTAAGAAAGTATAGATGTAAATTAAAGTATGTTGTGTTTTTATAAGGTTATATCATGATGTGGGAAACCTACGCCTAATTATGCTCATTATTATCCAAGTAACCAAATATACACAATAATATCGATATTAATTTCTATAGAAGTGGTTTTTTATTATCCTAAACCACTCTCTCACCATATGACATGCATTATGGGTTCATAATATTAATAATGTGAACAAATCCTCCACTATATGACAGAAGTGAAGGGACATTTTTCTTATATCCCGGAGTCTTAACACTAGCATTGCGCCAGCTATTATTCTCAATATCCTTTATCCTCTTGAGGTATACCCCAATCTATCTGGGGATGTATATACACCCAAAAATTATGATCACCATCCTCAAATAGAGAGTCTTTTATTTCTTTCAATTATTTAACAAATATGCATGTTACTAGACCTTTGTTAACTACACATCTCCCAAATATTGTTCAGAATCTATTTTTTTTGACACTCAACTCAATCTTATAAGAACTCAACTACTACTTTATGTTTCGAATGGCCTCCTTCTAGTCATACTTAACTCGGTATCTTCAAATTCTATTCTTATTAAAATCATTGCAGTTTGAACTATTTATCATATTCTCTGCAACTCTATTTATTTTACAATATAACTTCTTATTATTCTCAACTTAACTTGGTCGGCGTTTTCTTTAAGGGTGTTACACTTCCTCTCAAAACCATCAATAATGACAACTTATTTCTTCTTTTCAAGCCATAAATTTTACTCATTATTGTGCATATTAAATACCCTAACAAACATGTGAACCATTTTTTCTTCTGTTTCCCCATGATATTCATTAGAATCCTCTCATATTTCTAATAGTGAAAAATGTATAGGAGAAATTATATAAGTCAAAAATATTTACTTCACATGTAGCAGCCCATTATTTTCATATCTATTATTTTTAAAACATCACTAGGTGTCTCAAGAAAAATACCATAATTAATTTATAATTTTTCTCTTTTCTTGTTTACTCAGACATGTAATACTTCTTGAATATTATATAAGGATCATCTTCATCTTCTTCTCAAAATTTCCTACCAAAAATCTACACATAAATCCTCTTACTAGGCTATATAAAATATAAAATGGTAGGTGTGAATCAACTCATATCTTCCTTAATAGCTTGTGATATTAAATAAGAAATTGATATAGATTCATATTTAATTTTTACACACTAGTCAAAAACTCAGATTTAACCTCTTCATCTTATTCTGCTCGAACCACAAGTAAATATATTACATTTAATTCATTGAATGAATAGTACTGGTATCTTAACAATTTTTTTTCATTACCAAATTCACTGAAATCCAAAATTTCTCACTTTAGGATAAAAAATATCTAAATTTCATCTTACCTTATTATTCTTCTCAACAACTCATATCACAATGTTTTATTCATTAAAGAATAGCATGAGCATCATTAAAATTCATTTTCCCTTCAAATTATAAAATATAAAAACTCAAATTTTCAGTCTAGAAATCAAAAATTTCACAAAGTATTGAATTTTACAAAGATAAGTTAATGGTTATTCTATCCTAGATGATGTTAACATAGATAAAGAACTAATTTTTACATAGAGGCGGATTGATAGTTACAAAGGCATGGATAATGCTTACGCATCTCAAGGAATGATGTTTACATAAATCAATTAATTCTCATGAAGTCTTGTATCATGTTTATGTAGAGTAGATTTCATGAATATTTAGCACTAGATGACACTTATATATATTTTTATATGATTCTTATTTAGTACAAGGAGATAATCCTTACATAGTTTTAACTTTGTAAAATATTTAAGATATATAAATTCCAAAATTCTCTAAATCAATTCTAAGCTAAATCAAATGACTTTAAACCATCCCCACTCTTCTAAAAACTTAATCCAATAGAAACTCAATTCAATATTCAGCATCCAGTATGAAATATGACTCAAAAATGGATTCTTTACTACTTCTAGTATCTTTGAATCTTCTCACTAGTTATATTCTTCAAAGCACTTACCAAACTATTATAAACAGTACTCTATAGCCTTGGTACATTTCTTGACTTGAGGATAAGATCTTGAATCATCAAATTTAAATGGGATTCACACCAAGAATCCAAATTCATTTTCCTTTACCCAAATACTCGGCCATCCTTCCCACTTTATTTTTCAACATGATATAGATTCTCTTTTACATGTACAATGTAATCCACTCTATTCAACTTTAACATGCACTGACTTTCTTAATATTGAAAACCAATACATTTCAAGCTTCTCTAAATACAATGACACATAATTCTCCCCCTTTTAATTTATTTTTAATATCATTTCACATCCCAAGTCAATGTAACTTTTCTCTCCCATTTATTGATAATAAATTCAAAGTATAAAAAGTTATTCTCTTCCCATTATTGAAATTGTAGGGAGGAATTGACGATGTTATTATTCCCCTTTATTCATCTCATAACTTATAAAAAAATGTTGCCTCCTTTAAAACATACTCTTATAATACTAAAAAACACATATTCCCCCATTTTATTCCTCTCTCACTTTGATAGATTTAATCAACTTCCATTTGAAAAAAGGATGACACTACATACTCACCTAGCAATTTTCCATAAACTAACTAACTCTTAGTTTAATTCGGTTAACATGGTGTAGAAAATAATAGTTTTAAGTTTAGAAAACAATGTATTCCATTTACTCACTTTAATGTGGTACCAACTATGAATCTCTTTAAATAGGGGTTAACTAAACATTTCTCAATAATTTTTCAAGAACTCGCACACACTTGAAGACACACATAAAAACATTCAAGTGAAAGTTATTTTTTCCTCATTGGGTTAAATAATACCCCACCCCCTTTGACAATAATATTGTATATGAGTTAAAATATTGATGATATAATGAAAATCATACTTTATTATTCAATTTAAAAGGGTTGTCCAAAATTATAGATTCAATATAATTTCCTAAATATTTGGAATCCTTTCTTCATTTGAAATATCCCACTCAAGACATTATCTCCGCACTTCTTCGCCCTTAATTCCCAATGTTGGAACACAAAACAAAAGTCTTGGGAATAAGGTGGATCATCTAGCTACTCCTTAACTTGAGAAATAGTGTTGAGGCAGATTTCCCAACTCAATGAATCCTTTATTTAAAGGAAAAAATGTATAGACTACTTAATTATTTTTCCCTTATCTATTTTCTAAATCTATACTAATTTAGGAAACATGGTTATCTTTACATTTTTAACTTTCTTATTAGTTGGATTGTCCTTATTAACTATTAAAAATAGATTACTTTATTCATTTTCCTCTATCTTCATCTTCTTATACTTTTATAACTAATTTAGATATATGGTTATACACTTTGTCTTCACATGATCATATTTATTCATGTGTGTTAAAAACATTTGAACAATATCCTCATTGATATTATGATTGAGTAGTTCATTTCACTTTTTCTTTAATGGGTTCTTTTGACCTGGGAGAATAGTTAATAATTTGTTAGAATGGTTTCTAGATACTTTACACCTTCTACACACTTATTTATTGTATTTTAATATACCCTTTTGAGAATCCTTTCAAACTCTTCATTAGGAGTTTCAACAACCATGAAAATACGACTGCCTCTTTCTTGAATTGATTCCCTTTCAGTTTCTATAATGATCCCTTATTTCTTGAGATTCATGTTCTTTTTTCAATGGTCCCTGATGTGTACTCTCTTTCAAAAATAGAATAATTTTTTCTTACAGGTTGAAAATAATATATACCATTATTCTCTATCTTCTTAGGATTATTTGATTCAACTTTACTTTTTTTTAATCTTCCCCAATAGAGGCTTGATTTTCTTATTCACCTGCCTTTGTTTCTATTGTGGAATTCTATTCACATAAGCTTGAGGATTACATTGGGTTGTAATATATAAATACACTTAAAAACAGTTTACATGTTTGTTGAAAAAATTAAATAATCTCTCCAATCCTGCAAACTAATTCTTCAATGGTAGAATTTTACTTGTCTATGAAATCTGCTTTTGCATAATAGGTTGTCTGCTTGTTTCATCTCTACTCCCCATTTATTAAATGAATATATAATATCCACTCATTTACATATTGTTCCATCATTAAATATCACTGTGAAAAAATTCACAATATCATTGACATCTCCAAATTAATTCATTTCTTTTCTCATTAAGTGAAATCTATCCAATTTCTCAAGATTGCATGACTTTCTATTTTTAGGTAGGAACACGAATTTTTGGGGGGCCGTTTGGGGGGGGGGTCTTGGATATGATAAATTTTACCCTTGAATTATTGGTTGATTTTTCATCATTTTTAATCCTCCAAATTTTTATAATTTTTACTTTTTTCCAACACTTCTAAAAAAAAGATTAAGTGCAACCTGATTAAACTAGATAGTGGGTTGCCTATTTGTATGAGATGACTTCTATATATTATTTCCAACATTTAAATATTTTCTTAAATATATACTCTTATATAAATTTTGTGTGGTATTAGTTCTTTTATAAACTATTTATAAAGACTCGCCTTTTATAAAATCCAAATTTCTTAGGTTTACTTTCATATCCAAAAACTTAAAACTAGGAGTATTATTTTCATCTATAACTAAGCTCAATATTTCTTCCCAATAATCCTTCATCTTTTGAATTTTATCATCCTGAATTCTACTTTTCTAAGCTATAGAGATTTATAGATCTTCCATTTTTTTACTTTATCTATCAACTGGGAATATTTGACACCCATGGAGACTTTATATAATTTATTCAATATATAGAAAACCTCCATGAAAACTCTTTTAAATGCTACCTTCTCACAAAGAACATTTTGAAATTATTCATCAACTAAATAAAATATTTAATTTAAAATTTTTGTAGACTATTCCTTGGATTTTACAAGATTTTGGAGGGTGTTTCATCTCCCTACCTTTTCGACCAATTCTTCTTCCATGGCATTAATTTCTCTTTCATGTTGTGAAATATCATCATAAAGCCCCTTGACATAACAAAAATATATATGTAACTTCATAAGTTGGAAATTTATTCAATAATTATTTAATTTTAGAATAAAATTAATTGAGTGACCCATCAAATTCATCGTATTCATAAATTAAGCTTCTAAAAATAGAAGAACAATTTTCAACAAAACTACCATAGATATTACCACTCTGAATAGCCTCAACTAGTGGTTATTCCTCCTTAATTTTTGAATCTTGTCTCTTCTTTATATCTTATTTCTTCTTCCTATTTACTAAGTCCTTATAATATTATTACAAACCTATTATAATGGGGATGGAAGTATATTCTTCTATATAAGGCACCTCTTCAAACATTTCAAATCAACACTTTTTATATTCAATTAAAAACAACTAGAAAACCTGAACGTTCCAAACCGATCATAGATTAAACTTTGTGGATGATTCCAATTGAAATAAATATTATAGATCCAAATTAAAGGGATCCTTAACTCTCCTATCAATTAAGATTCTTAGTGGACCATGTAGACACACCATAAATGGGTTGAATCCGGTGTGGTAAACGTTTTACCAATTTCTAAATATTGTATTAATAATTAAACCCCCATTGGTATTTTGAAGCTCTAAAACTTTTCAAGACACAAAAAGATATTATTTTTTCACCCAAACAACTTAGACCCCATGAAATCAAGTATAGTAGTAAAGTAAATCATGTGTTGTTTTTATAGGGTTTGTCCCTAATGTGGGAAACCAACTCCTTGTTGTAAAAATTATTATTTGAGTCATATATTTTCTACTATAATATTTTTATAAATTATAATTGAAGTGGTTTTTTGTTATCCAACCCCACTATATCACCATATTACACAAGTTAGGGGTTCAATATATTATGTATGTAAAGAAATACTTTATTATATGATGTAATTGAATGGATCTTTATACTACATCCCATAGTCTTCACTACGGTATCCTAGTAAATAGTATTCATTGGATCATTCCTCCTTTTTAAGTATATCCCAATCTATCTAGGGATGTCTCTTCACCCATAATGTATGATATCATTCCTCAAATAGATATTCTTTGAATGCCTTTATGCCTTCAACAAATATGAATGCAACTCATCCTCTGTTAACTAAACAGCTCTCAAATCATATTTAGTATCAATTCATACACTGAAATAAATATTCCAAGAACTCCATTACCAATTTATGATAAAAATAACCTCCTAGTAGTCCACCCTAACTCAATATCTTCTATATCTATTAATTTTTAAAACACGAAAGTTTAAACACTTTAGCACAGTCTTGATAGCTCTAATTCTTCCTTGAGATAATTTCATGTTCTTATTAAATTACCATAATTTGATTCTTCTTCAAAAAAATTACACTTCTTCTCAGCACACTCAATAACAAAAACTTTCTTCTTCTTCTCAAGTCCGGTATTTTATTCAGGATTTCACATATTAATTACCTCAAGAGACATGCACACCATTTTTTCATCCTCCACCCCATAATTTTTCTTGGTGTCCTCTCATATTTCTAAAAGTGTAAAATTTATAATATATATCATGTAAGTAAATAATATTAGATTTAAATGTATCAACCCATGATTTTTATATCTCTAATTTTCAATGAAACGCATGGGTTTCTCTTAAAAAATACCAAAAGTGAACTTTATTATTCTTCTCATTATCATCTTGTTCTTTCTTTCTCAGCTGAATAATTATTCTTGAATGATGAATCATACTTTTCTTCATCTTATTATAAAAACTTCCAACCAAGAATACACACACCAATTTTATTCTTAGGCTATATAAAATACACAGAAGTAGGTGTGTCTTGGTTCATCTATTATTTGACAACTTGAAATCTATGGTAAGAAACCTATATAGATTCATCTTGAATCTATACACACTACTTAGAAACTCATATTTAACCTCTTTAATTAATTCTTCTTAAATCACAAGTAAATCTGTGATATTTAATTCAATGAATGAATAACAGAAGAATCTTGACAATTTGTTTTTTCATTAACTGAAATCTATAAGTTCTCACTTCAGGATAAAAAAATTATCCAAATTTTATCATGCCACATTTTTCTTCTCAAAAACTCATATAACAATGGTTTATTCTTCAAATAATATCTCTAGAATCATTGATTTTTATTTTACCTTCATATAATAAAATCTAGAAACCTGACTTTTTAGTCTTCAAAAATCCAAAATTTCACAAGGTGTTGAGGTTTATATAGATGGGAAGATGGTTACATAGGACTGTATGATGTTTATGCAGATAAAGGGATGATGTTTACACATATGCAGATTTATGGTTATGAAAGACTAGATAATTCTTACACTACTCAAAGAATGATTCTTACATAATTCAATTCATGATTATGTAGCCATGTATCATGTTTATGCAGAGCGTACTTCATGTATATGCAGTACTATATGATATTTATACAGATTCTTGTATGATGCTTATGCAAAACAGGGAGATGATCTTTATATAGTGTGGACTTTATCAAATCTACAAATCATATAAAATCCAAAATTCTCCAAATCAATTTTATGTGACTCAAATGACTCCATTCCATCCCCACTCATCTTAAGACTTCATCCAATATAAATGAAACATAATATTCGATAGCCAGCATGAAAGATGAGTCAAATATTTATTCTTCACTACTTTAGCTAGATTTTAATCTTACCACTATCTGGATTCTTCTAAACACTTACCAAAATATTATAGATAGTAGTCCATAGAATTGGCACTTGACTTAACTTGAGTTTCAACTTTCCGATCATCGTATGTAAATGGGTTTCCCACAAAGTCACTTCCAAGAAACCAAATTAATTTTACTTTACCTAAATGCATGGAAATCATTATCATTTCCTTTTCTAACATGAGATATATTCTATTTTTCATGTACAATTTCAACCACTCTATTCTCTATTAAGAAACATTGACTTTCTTCATACTGAAAACAAATACAAATCAAGATTCTCAAAATGCAAGGTCACTTCAAAATCATTATTTCATAAAATGTGGAAAAATATATCATAACGTTCACACATAATACATATAATATCCAGAGATATATTGCATTAATAAATGAGTTGGATGGATATATAATTTTAATCACACCCATTACATTATAATATTTTCATAGTCATGAATTCCACATATAACGGAAACAGTTATCAATCATGGATATCAAATAAACCCATATGAAAATATGAATTGGTTTTATGATAGAATCATAAGGAATATAATAATTAATCAATCATGAAATTTCCCCAAAAGAGAAAGGTATATTTTCATTTTAGGTATCAAAGTGTTTCATTAATATGGATAATATCATGTTTCTTTAAAAATAGTAGAAAAAAATGTTGGAAGGATCAATGAGGGTCATTGAGAATAAACACATTATCATTAATCGTGATGGTTGCTTGGAAATAATCACAATAAATTAATAACCTGAATATATCCATAAGAACAAATGGGAAGAAATTAAAATCAAATTTAGAATGGATTAATAATACTTATTTTCGAAATAAAGTGAAATTGGTAATGAACCCTAAAGTAAAGAGTTAGGATTGAGATTCCCCCTACCATAGGTCTTGTTATATTTCATCACATTTGTTCCTCATGTATAATAAACTTATATTTCTTAAAATAATAATCATGAAGTTAATTATATTCCTTTTTAAATTCTCGATTAGTTATAATAATTGAAATTTATTTATTCCTATTTTATTTTAAGAGAGAATGTCTTGAAGGAATGTTTTCTATTAAATTATCCAATTTTGTTTTGATTTCATGATTTTAATTATTTGAAATTTATCATTTTTTAAAATTATTTACAAAAGATTAGAATAAATTAAAATTAATTTATATTACATAATATATATAAACAAACCATATTGGTGATGATGAGTAAAGCCTTGAAAATTTCCTCACAAGTGGATAAAACGAACCATTAACGTGACGTGTCAAATGAGGGGGGAGAGAGTATATACTATCAATAGATTAAAATTTTTATAAATGTATCACAATACCATTAAAATTTTATAAAATTATATTTTAAATATTTTATAAAGGTAGGAAAATTTAAATTGATTGGGAGAGTAGAAGGAAGAAGAGGGAAAAAATAATGATAAGAGATTCATGTTTCCTCTTTATTGAAGATTTGCACCTTTTATAAAGCCTTGAAGGATTACTTTTTATGAATTTAAAACATACCTAATGGTATTGGGAGTATTATGAGAGTGGAATTATTTATATCTTAGGATTTAATACGTGTATGCTAAGTGATTTTACAAGGGAAGGGAGAGGTGTATTTATACTTGACAAGAGGGATATTTTTGGGTTAAAATATTGATTATTTTATCACTTAGGTCAAAAACTATGAACAATATTGATTCTAATGAGATTTAATAGTTTATGAATAAAAATGGAGGTTTATTTAACTTTAAAACCAATCCAAAATGAATGGAATATTTTGAATACTTAATTAAAGGAGAAGGACCAAAAAAATTATTTTATTATAATAAAATATAAGTTATGTTCCAAAATTTCAAAAAATGGTTTATAAATCCAATATATTGTTTTTAAATGAATTATTTTACTCCTTAAATACATATTTTTCTTAGAAAAATGTTTTATAAATTTTTAATTAATTCTTATATTATGATGATTTCATAAAAGCTATCGTATTTGTAAAACATTGTTTTTTACTATTCAAAAAAATAAAATTTAAAAAAAACTAAAAAAACCCTAATATAATTTCAATGTGATTATTCAACAAATAAAATTCATTTTATCAAAATAATTTTTTAAATATGAAAATTTGAATTTTCAAATAAAATATTTATTTATTGAAAAATAATAATTTTTATGACATGATCAAATTTATAACCTTCAAAAAAATTACTTAGGATTTTATAAAATAACTAATGCATAATAAAACCATTTTATGAAAATAACTTTAATTTACAATTTTTAAATTTAACATATAAATTTATTTTAATGAAAATGAAACATATATGTTTTACCAATGATAAAATTATGTTTAATTTGTGCCAAACTTATATTTCATCATATATAACACTTTTATTTAATTATATTATGATTTAAATATCTTATATTAAATTATTATATGGAAGTGTTGTTGGTTTTTATTACATGGTGAATTTATTTTATACTATACTAAATTACTATATTTGAAACCTATAACACCCTGATATTTTATGATATAGTTATCTATAAATACATTTGATTTATTTGATTGCTATCTTTATATGCAACACCTAGTTTAAATGAATCACCATATACTATTGAAATTTTATTATTTAAGGTGATAGTTATCACCTAGAAGTTGGATGGGAGGGTATTAATAGGACTAAATAAAATATAAAAAAATTATGGACTAAACATTTATAAACTTAATTGATTGGTTAAAAATTGATTAGAAATGAAAATAAAAATCATTCAAAGGTAAAAGAGAAGTTTTTCTAAAAAAAGGTTTTTATGCGCATAATCTATTTTTATCTTAATAAATTAAATTAATTAGTTTTGGTGGGTGATTTTAATTAAATGTGTATTATATATTAAATCATTTTTTTATCATTCATAGAATGTTTTTTCTAGGCATGGGATAAGAATAATTCTAGTTTTATTCTTAAAACTGTATTTTTCTAAAAAAACGGTTTTCATCACGTTGTGTGCACTTATTTTAAAATGGATTAATGGAACTTATAGAAATTTAATCATTAAAATTGGATACCATATTTATAATATAGATATTAAAATTTGGTAAATATGTCCCCTTTATTGTTAAGAATTAAGAATAGTAACCATGGTAAATTTTTGCCGCACAGTAAGGGTTAAACGGGTAAAACATGGTTAAAGATTGGGTAAAGGCTTTAAAATTCTTATAACACTTGTATTTATACTATTATATGAGTTTTATTTGACCATCCTAATCCAAGACTCCAAATTTTGTCCAATTTGTTCCATTTTTCTTTGATTATGACCATTATATTATTTTAAGAAAATGATAAATACAAAATGCCACTCTCTTGAATTTAATAAATCTAAATTTTAATTATAACGATAAAAGGGGTATAATTGCAGTTATAAATGTTTATTTTAAATAAGAATTAATTTTTTCATAATTTTAATTTATTTATAATTTTTTTTGATTGAATAATTACATAAATTCTTACACAACGTTGACATGGTATTTATTTAATTAATAGAAAAAAATGACTTTAAAAATATTAAAAATAATAAAATTTGTTTGAATTATTCTATTATAAAAATTTTATAAATAAATATAACATTTTATTAATGTTTTAAAGGTTTATATTTGAAATCATTTATTTTCATGTTGTCTTTAAATTCAAATGAAATGAAATGTGTCAAAAATGATATTAATGGTATTTTATGTTAAATAATATTAAATTATTTAAAAATCATAAAAAAAAATAGAATAGAAAAATTATGATGATAATGGTCATAGATTTCATACCTTTATAATTTTATGAGTTAATATTAACCTTATAATTAAAATTATAACCCTTTAATATTAAAAAATTCATTACCACGGTTAAGATTAAAATTAGTTAACTAAGAGATTAAACCAAAAGAAAAAATATAAAATGAAACCAAAAACTGTATAAATATAATTTTATAATTATATTTTGACCATATTCTATTTTTCTTCAAATATATATCGATTTGGATTCATTTTTCATGAGAGTTACTTAATTTTATTTTAATCTTTTTAATAATTCCAAGTGTTTTGTTTCCCTCCCTTATATAAAGGACACCCCTTCTGTCTTTTCTTTACACCAATTTGAGATATCTATATCTATAAAACCTGTAAAATTATATTAAAAACTTCTATATACACAAATTATAGATTTTTTATCCTTAAAATACCATTTCAAGGGTCCTTAATAAAGGATCTAAAGGGGACTCCCAAATAAGAGGTAATCGTCTTACCCAACCTCTTCCAATTTATTTATTCTTATAACTCATATAAATCTAATTAATTAAAAATAAAATAATCAATTAAGTATCCTAAATATACTAAAATTTTATTATTATCATGAAACCATCATTATCCACCCTTTTCCATAAAATGATATGTGAAATTATAACTCATGCATATGTGTGGACTACAACCTTCACGTAGCGATATATTTCATTTTCCACCACCATTTTCATGTATGATTATTATGATAGTTTTAAAAAAATTTATATTATATTTATGAAATATTTAATCTTATATAATTATAATATCAAATCTAACTATGAACCATTTTATCTGTTGGAAAACAATAACATTTCTCATGTGTATGTGTGGACGACTACCACCTTCACGAAATGATGTGATAAGTGTTTAATTTTTTCCTTAAATGGATTGTAATAAGGATATATTTAATGATTTTATATGATATATATTATATTTATGATATAATAATTATTCTATAAAGATTAACTATTATTTACCTTTATTTCATTCCATCCATAGAAAAGTGAAAAAATCATTCATGGATACATACAACCTACAGTCTCTATGAATGGTGAAATTCATTTTTCTACATCTATATTTTATTGAAGATTATAAACATGTATATAATTAATATATTTTATATTTATATCATTAGTAAAATTATGTAAATTATGTAACCATGGTCAAAGTATAAGGACTAAAATTACAACACAGAAATTATCATGGAAAACGAAACTGTTAACACCCAAAAATGAAGATTTTAATAATAAATTATTAATAAATGGGTGTTAAAATGTTATAAGTGGATCAAGTATGTTATTATTAGTATGTAAATGAATATTTTTTATAATTATAATAAATTTAAATTTATTATTCAAGAGGATAAATCACTTTATAATCAAGTCAAACTTGAGGTAATAGTTTTATGTTTCAACCTCATTTTAATCTGACTTATTTATGATTAAATTTAAATTAAATAAAACTATATGATCCTTTCCTGATAAACCCATTTAATTTTACTCTACTTAGTTTATTTCTTGAGAGTAATTTTTTTATTTTCCTTTTCCTCACTTTAATCACTCGTGAGACTGAAAAAAAAAAATTTGAAACCGACTATGTTTTACTATCCGGTCGGGAATCTTTTTTCCATATAAATGTTTTCTAAAAAACTTAATAATGTTTTTAATATTATATTATGATTATTTAAAATCATTTTCCCTATGTTTTAATTTTCAAAAAAAATAAAAGGAATATTCCTATCATTTTCTGAAAAAAGTACTTTTAACCTTTTACCAAAAATGTAAAAGGAATTTTGTTTTAATGTACATAACATAAAAGGAATTTCCTGCCATCATGACCACTCAATTATTTGAATATTCCGTTAACATTTTCCATGGTAATTTTGAAGGAACATTCTTTCCTTGATATTTTGTAAATTTTTATCTTTTAAATAAGTTATTTCAAATTGAAAGGGGTATTTTCCCCAAGAAATGTTATGATGACCATTTATAGGAATTTTTCATTTATGATAACAACCTTTGATGTTACTCGTTATTTATTAGGGATGTGATACAATTATACTATATTTTTTATTTATATGGATGGTTTATGTTTATCATTATTAAATGTCAATGATACCCATTTTCTTTCCCTTGGGTTAAGTAATGATGAATGTTTTTATGATCTAGTGGAATATATATGAATGGATTTATGATTATGTGTTGGGTTAAACTAGAATTATATATACCTCTAATAAAATAAGAATAGATTAATGTTATATGAACTTAATGTGTACATGAGATCTTATCCCAAGCTTAAATAAATAGGGTTCATGGGAGGTTATCCTAATCCTAAAAGATGGTACACTAGAGATTATGTCAAGCCCGAAGCAGGAACATGGTAGATTATCCCAATCCGAAAATTTTATAAATGTCTTATTAGGTATCCTTGACATAATGATTCTATGAATATGACTACCCTACACTTTATTCCTCTATTTTATAACATTATCTTATGTCAATTCTTTGTTCTCATGGATCATGTTCTTTGATCCCTTTATAATTCAGGTCTTATGAAATTCAAGCTTTATGCCATGACTCGTGTTTATGATCTAATAATTACTAGGTATAATTTTAAATGGTTAATATCATGTTCTAATACACCTTATGATCATTTCATGTTTAAATTATCATTAATATCTCTCTTTTTTACCCTTACTGATCATCTAAGATCATCCTTTATTATGTTTCCTTTTCCCTAAGATATAGAGAACATTTTTAAGTATGATGTGTCTAAGAAGCAAGCTAATTATGAATAAATATGTGGGAGATGATGTAGATATTTTTTGAACCAGTTTTTTATATATCTAAGTTTCCAAAGTCATCAAACCTTTATGGTTCTTGAATGGATTGAAATTTTATATACTAAATATTCATCTAATAAGATGTGATTTTTATGTATGAAAATTTTGGGTCATTATAGTTGTTATCAGAGAAAGGTTTAGTTACCTTTAGAAACTAGGGTGAGAAAACTTTAGTGAGAACCATTAGGATAATCCTATATTTAGGATAACATCTTATGTTATAGTAAATAAAGTGGTGTGGTTTTATTAGAAAAATATCTTAGTCTAGATACTATAAGTCGATGTAGTTTTAGCACATATGCATCTAGTAGTAATAACCCCAAAAAGGTTTGGTCAAGTATATCTTGGTAATCATTATAGTCCATGGTGAGTATGCCCTTAATACACACCTATTTTGACACTCCAGAAGGATATTCTTGGGTTAATTCACATTTTCTTTATGACCTATCATGAAGGATTTAAATAGATGATAATCATGGATAAACTAGGATAAAAATAAGGTTTCATGGTTTTAAAATATAGTTTCATGATTTAGGGATCCTATAAATGATTTTTCATTATTATGTGGCATCCAAATATGATTATTATGGCTCACATAATACATTTTGGTTTTATTAAATGGCTAGGACCTGAAGGATCCACTTTAATTATGAATGTGATGGACAATGCAATGATTTTCCACCCGATCAACCAAATTTCATTGGATATGGAATGTAAAATCTCATTGTTATGATTATGTAACATTCTAAATCCATGAATTGTGATGAGATTCCAACTGAGAAAAGGAGGTAACAACATTCTGTTTAGTCCTTCATGTGGAAACATCCACCTTATTTTAGTGTATATGTTATTCCACTAGTTGTTCAGTAATGGATCAATACCATTAAAAATATATTTTCCAGTCTGCATTGTTTGGATCACAAAAAAATAATTTTGGTTATCTATTTTTTAGAAGATGAAGAAAAAAATATTAGAATCTCATCAAGGACATTAGGTAATGGGAATAAATTGACTCCATATAGTGGGATGAGTTTAGAAGGTAATTTTTAAATAAATACTTTCCATTTATTCTTTTTTTGAAAATAGAGAAGGAATTTGTTAAGATAAATTAAAAGGCTGATGAATTCATTAGTAAATGTGAGTAAAATTTTACAATACTTGTGATGTATGCTTTAGGTATTATCATTGAACTAGAAATTAAGATTGATTAATTATTCAATATCCTAAAACCAAATCTTAGAAGGGTGTTATCTATTAAGGTATTTAGTAATTATGAATAAATCATTTTATGTGCTACCCAAGTATAAATTGGTATTGGAGTTACCCATTAATATCATTGTTTTGATAATAAAATAAAGATATAATTTAAAATAAATTCTGAGAATAAAAATCATGTATGGAAGAAGATGATCCTTTCATTATACTCTAAGTGTGTAAGGATTCATGGGGGAAATTTTCTTAAGGGGACTAATAAAAGTGATTAAATATGGAAAGGAAGGCTATTAAAAAATCAAATGTCAAAGTAAAGGGGAAGAATATACAATGATAGAGGAAAGGCACCATAGAATTCACCACCCAAATTGAAGTGTTTCAAATACAAGGAGTATGATATTTATTCTAACTACTGATAAAACCCAAAGGTTAATGAAGATTATCGATGTCATCAACATCTTAATCCCAAATATAAAAGGAAATCTCATGTGATCACTATTATTGATGATGGGTATGATAATCATGTGGTGAAATGTATACTTACCATCCACTCTAGAACTAGTAATGTCTTATTCAGTTCTTAATCTACCCAATATTTTATATCTAAATGATTTTATAATGGTATCACAATACCACATCAATGATTAAATGTTGAATTAGTAGTTAAATCCCCTAATGGTATGATGATATAGTCTCAAGTATATGATTATTATTCAGTTGAATTTTGTGGTAATGTGCTTCTAACAAATATTTTTCTCTCTCTCTAGTGAAATTTGATGTTATTTTAGGCATGGATAGGACTTATTTAAAAAAAATCTACATAAATTTCTAAGAAAGGGAAGTCATGTTTCATATTTTGAACCAACATATGATTTTCTATCAGTGAAATTATAAATATGAACTTCCAATAAAATCATATCCATTATATGGGTCTTGATTCCTATAAAAAATGTTGTTAACCTCAGATTGATGGAGAGAAACTCAACATAAAATATGTGCCTATTGTGTTGGAGTTTTTTGATGTATTTACATATGGATTTCCAAGTCTTCCACCGAATCATGAAGTTGAGTTTTAAATAGAACCCATAACTAGTGCTACACTTGTTTCAAAGTCTCCATATATAATGGCCTTGATTCAATTACAATAATTGAATAAGTGACTCTAGGAGAATATTTACAAGGGATTTATTCTGCTAAATGCATCACATTAGGGAAAATTATTCTTTTTTTATAAATAAAGATAGATCAATTTGACTTTTTATTGATTAATGATAACTTAATAACATCACTATCATGAACAATTATCCTCTGTTACAAACTGTTTTGGGATTCCATCCAACCTGACACCTGAATCGACCTGTGGTAAGGCTTGAATGGAATTACTAATCCTTGTGGTTTGGAAACAAGTTCCTGGGCATGAAACATTACATTTGGGGAATGATTTAACCCATGAAAAATGACCATAGACAACCAAAATGATCCATTCAATGCATCATAAGAAATAACCATAATAAAAAGACATGAAAATATCCCAAGTTAAATCGTTTTAATTTTAACCAAAAACCAAAACATCAAAATGAGAAGTGGACCAACTACACTACCAAGAACCTCTATGCAACAAGAGTTCCAACACTCTCAATCCACCTCCACCAACAACTGTAAGGAGAAGAACACTAGAAATAGGATCCAAAATCACCACCACAAAATATCTTGACTATACATGGGTCAAACATAACAAGGTCTACATACACTAGAGGGTGTGTATAGGGTGTGGTCAAATTCCCATTAGGATACCACCCAAATGGATTCCATGCTATAATATTATAATTAAAATCAGAATGAAAGGTTTTAAAAAACGTAAAAGAAACATTTTTGGATATCATTTCAGGGAAAACATATCTGGAAATTTAAGGTGAAAAGTAAAGTCCACCGTATATCAACAGTAAGAATAAAATCATATGATAACCATGGGAAACCATAAGGAACTAGTATTAGTGGGACCCTATGAAACTTGTACATCAGTGACATGGTATAGAAACTATAACCTATATTGTCCTTATGTACTATCCATTATAAGGGAACACATCCAAAGCTCTGGTGGTATCCAAACATCATCATATGTTTAGTTAGTGTTGTAGCATCAATCTTGTTAAAGGAAACTTGGCCTCGGACCTATTGATTTTACTAGCGTACTAGTCCTAGTCCATATATCTTATCATATTCCCTTTATTCCCAATTCCTCTTCCCATAACATAGAAACCACCTCTTTCCCATGCAAACACACCCAACCATAGAAGAACATATTAATACCACCATTTTCAAAAGGAAAAAATACTTTCAAATCCTTACACAAATCAAAACCATTTGAAAACATGATTTGTACCGTCCAAAAAATAATAAGACTAATTTAAGAAACATAAAAAGAATATTAAAATCATTGAACAACACTAAATCATGGAATCAACTACCTCTATCTTGGAAACTTCTAGAAATCGGTGGAAAATTACAACCACACCACAAGGAGACCCTAAAAAATAAAAGGTAAAAAATAAAAATCAAGATTAAAACCAAAGATACATGGTTTAATACAAATTAGGTAAACCAACATAATGGATAAATAACCAAATAATTAAGGAAGAAGAGACCAATAATAAGGAATAAATGAGAGGATTAGAGGCTTACTTGAAGAGATATTAAAGATTCCACACCAAATACACCAAATAAATGAGGCTAAAAATCCAAAAGGGAGGGGGAGAGGCTCCTAGTGCTGTAAATATAGAATGGGAAGGTAAATAGTGTATTTTTTGTCAAATTATAAGATGTTAAAAGTTTAAATTTTATATTTTTAATGATCTGGGTAGGCCATATGGTTTGGTCGCATGATTAGCTAAACCATGTTGTAAACGTGCAGCTTTCTATGTCCAATAGAAAACTAGCCACATTATTTATCTAGGAAGGGTGAATTCTTGTGAGATAAATAGTGAAACTTAGGTAGTCCCCATGATCTTGGCATACGGTTAGTCATACACCCATGTGGTAGGTCTTATGGCCTGGACAATGCCTTTGTCTAAGGTGCATGATCTCTTATAGGCTGCCGAACAGTTTCTACTAATCATGTCCAAACTATGTGCCACCTTCTTTAGGGTCCAAAAAATCCATTTTTCTCAAAAAAACTTGGGAAAATCCACCCAACATAAATATTACCAAAATAAAAGAGAACAATACCTCAAAATATGATTACAGATGCGACATCTTCAATTGAGTATTGATGACTTGTTTGATCAATTGTGCAGAGCTGGATACTTTTCCGTTGTTCACCTTCAATCTAGATATCATCAATTAAGGTTCAAGAAGTAGTATACACCTATGATAGAATTACTTAAAAAGTATGGAAACTATTAATTTATAGTGATTCCATTTAGTCTTACTAATTCCCATTTTATCTTCCCAGATTTAATGAACAGATTCTTTAGAGATTACATTGATCAGTTTGTGTTAATCATTATAGATGATGTTATTATATATTCAATGAGAATGTAAGAGAATTAGGATCACTTTAGGACTATACTAAAGACCCTAATGATGGATAATATATATGTAAATTTTATAAATTGTGAATTTTGGATAAAAGAATATTCATTTTTCGGTAATATAATCTCAAGTGAGAGTATATCGATGGATTCATCAAGGAAAGAATTTATTGAACATTGGCCCAGACTAACATATGTGACTAAGATCCATAGTTTTATTGGTTTAGATAGATATTGTCAACACTTTTTCGTAAAATTTATCACAGCTATCTAATCCACTCACCAAGTTAACTTGGAAGGGATCTAAATTTCTTTAGACATATGAATGTGAAGAAAATTTCAAGGAACTAAAGATAAGGGTTTTCAGTGAACCTATTCTTACATTAATATATAGTATAGAAGGTTTTTTTATCTATATTGATGCATAGAATAAGGGACTAGGATGAGTCCTCATATATAATTATATGGTGATATCTTATTCCTCGTAGTAATTGAAGGTTCATGATAAAAATTACCCAACTCATGATTTAGAGATAACTATGGTAATTTTTTCATTAAAGATATATATGAATTATCTTAATTTATAAAGGTGTGATATATATAGTGATCATAAAATTATAACGTATATATTCACTCAAAAAATTGAATATGAACCATAGAAGAAGGTTTGAGTTAATTAAAGAGTGTGATTGCTCAATACATTACCACCCTGGTAAAGAGAACATGATCCCTGATGATTTGAGTCAAAAGTGTCATGCTCTATTATTTATGACAAGTATAAAAAAAATACAATATTTCTATATCTTAAAATGAAGGATCTAGAAATCTTGAAGGAAGGTTATAAATCTTATCACTCTCAAATTAATGTTTAACCATCTATCCATGTAAGGATTGAAGAAATATAAAAGAAAGATATGGAACTACAGAAGAAGTTCAGAAATATTCCTGAGTTAAAACTTTATTATTATGGACTAACAAGGTTAAATAATCATGTATGTGTTCCATTCATACCATATTTAAAAGCACAGTTGGATGAGGCTCATAGTTCATCATTCTCTATTCATCCTGGAAATACGAAGATGTATAGAGATCTGAAAGAGTATTTCTAGTGGGGTAGAATGAAGAGAGATATTGAAGAGTATATATATCAATTCTTTGTATGTAATAAATTTAATGATTAGAGACATAATTCTAATGGATGTTATAACCATTACCAATAATGGTATGGAAATGGGAAAACATCACTATGTATTTTGTCATCAAACTCCTCAAAATGTATAACAAAGAAAATTCTATTTTGGTTGTAGTCAGTTTTCTTATGAAATTAGTGCACTTCATTGTTATCATATAATATTTATCTCTGGATAATTTTCCATAATATACATTAAATAATTGTTAATTATTCATGTATTACCACATTATATAATATTTTATTAGGATCTAAGGTTTACCTCAAAGTTTTGGCATAGTCTTCAGTAGGATTTGGATGTAGAGTTAAGTTTCAGTACTGCTTATCATCCTCATACATATGGTTAGTTTGAGAGAAACATTTAAAACCTATAGGATATGTTGAGATATTTTTCTATGTATTTCAAAGGTGGTCGGGATCAACAGCTACCTTTAGTTGAGTTTTCTTACAATAATAGCTTTCAATCAAGCATTTTGATAGCTCCTTATAAATCCCTCTAGGGAAAGAAGCGTAGAACTCCAACGTGATAGGATGAATTTGAATAAATAAATCTATTGTGAAATGATATATCTAAGGAAATTTCAGAGAAATTCAGATCTATTTATAATAATATCAAGTGAGCTCAAAGTCGACAGAAAATCTATGCTAACAATCATCGGTGAAATCTGTAATTCAAAGTTGGTGAGAAGGTATTTATGAAAATTTATCTATGGAAGAAGGTTATGAGATTTATAAAGAAATGAAAGTGTAAACATAGTTATGTTGTTCCATTAGACAATATTGATAGAGTATGAATGGTATCTTATCTCTTGGTGTTTCCACTTAACGTCTCTCAAGTTCACGATGTGTTCCATATATCTATTGTTAGGAAGTACATACCTAATCCAACACATGTACTAAATCAAGAGGTCATACCTTTAAAGAATTATCTCTACTATGAAGAATTACCAGTATAAATATTGCATCTTAGAGATAAAGTGTCATGGAACAAGACTACTCACCTGGTTAGAGTTCTCCAAAGGAATCATAACTTTAAAGAAGCTACATGGGAACCTAAAGATGTGATGAAATAGAGATATCTTCATTTCTTTGTATCAAAGTGATGGAATTTAGAGGTAAAAATCATTTTAAAGGGGTTATAATGTAACAACACATTATTATATGATATATCTCTTCATAAATATATTTTATTACTTTTATATATTTATTTACATGAAAAATTGAGTTTAAATGAACCACGATATACTGTTGAAATGTTACTATTTAATGTGACATTTGTTGCCTAGTTTTTGGATGGGTATGTATGAATAAGACTAACTAAATTATGAAAAATATATTTTTTAAACTTGTATAATATTAATTCATTGGTTATCAATTTGTTATAAATGAAAATAAAAAATATTTTGAAAGTAAAAGATATTTTTTTCTGAAAAAAAAACATTTTTTATTCGTGTAATGTTTTTTATCTTAATAAATTAAATTAATCGCTATTGGTGAATAATTTCAATTAAATTTAAATATTATATATTCAATAAAAAAATTTAAAATTAATATATTGTGTTTTTAGGCATGTGATAAGAAAAAATTCAGTTTTAGGCTAAAAATATATTTTTCTAAAAAATGATTTTGGTCACATTTTTCACACTTATTTTAAAATGAATTTTTGACACTTATATAAATTTAATCTTGAAAAATTAATCCCATATTTATAATCAATAACCTAAAATTTTTTAAATAGGATTGTTTTATTTTTTTCATAAATAATAGTAACCTTTGTAAATATTTTTCACCTCGTTAATGGTAAAATGGGGTTAAAACATTGGGTTAAGGATTAAAAATTCCTATAACACTTTATTTTATCATATTTTATGAGTGTATCTTGAATATTATCATACTAGTGTAAAAACTATGTCTACCTCATTCCATTTTTATTTGATTATGATCATTATATTATTTTAATAAAATGATAAATACAAAATGTCACTCTCTTGACATTAATAAATCTAATTTTTTTTATAAAGATAGAATGAGGATAAGTTAAGTTATAAATGTTTATTTAAAAGATTAGTTATTTATATTTATCATGTTAATTTATTTATATTTTTAGTGGTTTAATAATTACTTTAAATATTTATGCAACACCAACACATTATTTATTCAATTAATAGAAAAATAAAATAAATGATTTTAAAAATATTAAAAGTATTAAAACATACATGAATTATTGTGTGACATGAATTTTATAGATAAATATAACATATTATTAATGTTTTAAAGTTTTATATTCAAATTTCATTTCTTTCATGTTGTCTTTAATGTTAAAATAAATGAATAGTGTAAAAATGACATTAATGATATTTTATGTTAAATAATATAAATTATTTAAAATTCATAAAAATATTGAAATAGGGAAATTAGGATGATAAATTTTCTAAAAATTCATTAATTGTGCATTTATGAGCTAATTTTTACCTTATAAGTAAAATTATAACCCTTTAATATTAAAAAAGTCATTATCATGGTTAAGATAAAAATTGGTTAACTGAGGGGTTAAACCAAAAATAAGGTTTAAAATGACACAAAAACCTGTATAAATTTCATTGGATGATTATATTTAAATCTTATCAGATTTTTCTTCAAATATATATCAATTTTAAATCATTTTTCTTGATAATTACTTAATTATATTTTAATATTTTTGGTAATCCCAAGTGTATCATTTACCTCCCTTATAAAAGGACACCCCTTCTCTCTTTTCATTACACCACCTTGAGTCATATATCTCAGACAAACTATATCTAATTATCTTATAAACTTCCCTATCCACAATTAATAGGTTCTAGTATTCTTAAAATACCATTCCAAGGGTCCTTAAGTAAGGATCTAACGGAGGTCTCTTGAAGAAGTGTTAATCCTCTTACCCAACCTCTTTCAATTTATTTGTTTTTATAACTTCTATAAACCCATGGAATTAATAATTCAATATTGAATTAAGTATCCTAAATATAATAAAATTTTATCATGATCATGAAACCACTATTATAATCCCTATTTTCCATCGAATGGTAAGTGAAAGTATTTCCCATGCGTACATCTGGACTACCACCTCCACATAGTGATACAATTCATTTTCCATCACCATCTTTCCTAGATGGTTATTATAATTGATTTAAAAATTTATATATTATATTTATGAAATAATTTTTCTTATGTAATTATCATATAATATCTACCTTATTACCGTCCAATCCATTGTAAAACGATAATGTGGCATGTGCATACATGTGGACTACCACCTCCACCAAGTGATGTGATTCATTTTACATTTTTCCTTACATGGATGTTAATAGAAATATATTTAATGATTATAAATTATATTTATGATATAATAATGGCTCTAGAAAGATTAATTATTACATACATTCCCTTAATTTCATCTTTTGAAAAGTGAAAGTATTGTCCATGCATATGTACATCCAACCATCTCCATGAATGGTTTAATTAATTTTTCTATATATTCCTTTTATAAAAGATTATAAATATGTATATAATGAATATATGTGATATTTATGTCATAAATAAAATTATAGATATTATTTAAACATGATAAATGTACAAGTAATGGAACTACTAATGTAACGACCCGACCCTAGTTACCTAGAATCGGTGCATTATTACATAACATTGGAATGATACAAGGAATCATATCCCGAAAGACTGATCAGTTTAGTAGCCTTGGAAGTAATAGATACATAAATAAGTTTTGCATTAAATCATGAAATAAAAAAACAACATTGTGTCCCCTTTTTACACTCTTATATCCCTTAGCCTATTCTTGCAGGTTAATCGTAATATACTTCTTTACATCCTGAGAAAAATAAAACATAAGAAAGGGTTGAGCTCAGATGCTCAGTAAGGATAACAATATAGTGAAAACTGTCATAAATAAGAACAAACATTTAAGGCAATGTATAAGACTATAAAAAGGCTTTTTAAACTTAAAATTCATAATAATATGGCAAAGATAAATCAGATAATTCCATTTACATATTCATGTGGATATTATACTAGTTGAATAATCACATGTAATATCAATATCCAATTTCATAATTATGGAATGCATAATGCGAGACTTCATAACCACATAGTCAAGGCCTTGTGCCAAGACTAAAAATAATATTTTTTCAAAGCCTTGAAATAAGACACAAGTTTGTCTCTTGAGACCTACTAATGCATAGAGGAGCTATAGAGCGCTCCACTCGTCACTTACAAATTCCAATGCAGTCCTCATATGAAAAGGTTTAAACATAACATAAATATTTGTATTAAAACTAGCATATGAAATGTCAATACTTTATCCATAAACAATGAATGGTATAAAAATAACACATACGTAGTCAAACATATCACAAAACATTCAATACAGTATGGAAGATTTGTATCATAATAAATCAACCTCGGTCAAGAATAATATCTTGTAAATTATGTGGACATAGTTGAAAATTATCAGTAAAAATCATTAAGAGAAATATTCCTTTTTCATGAAAACATTTAAAAGTCTCATTATTTATCAAGAAGCTGTTTAAAATAGATTTTTTAATCAAAGCGTCTCATACCACTTTGAAACATTTAAAAGTAATTTCAATTTTAAAACATTAATGTTCATATATATAAATAAAACCTTAAAACCATTTTAAAAACATGTACATTAATGAGAAAAAGTTATAAGAATAAAATTTTAAAACATTTAAAATGATATTTTAGTTAGAGTTCCTAACTGAATGAGAGATTCTTGAATAAAAATAATTAAGGTAATAAAAAGTTTATAATATCATGAGAATAAAAGGATTCATGATATAATATGTCAAAGTACAATATATACACCAAATAAAACTGAATTGGTGTATAACAACAAAAAAGTCTCAATGGAATGTAAGTTGAGATGAATTCCTTTATAAAGACTATATCCTTAGGTTAAGGATAAATCAATGATATAATTATTTTTGAAAAATATAAATACAATAAATATTATTGGATATTCAGTGTAAATCAATGATAGGACATTCACACATATTTTTGTAAAAACAACACCAATTACTTGGATGTTTAACTCAATGAATAGAAATTGACTTAAAATTACTCTTATCAAGTTTATATCGATGACTTGAGAATTTATCAATGGAGTGATTATGTGTATTGAAATTATTTCCACACAAAGTGGAGTGGAAATTACTACATAAGTAAATAAATAGTGATTTCGCACATAATCTTTGAGAAATGTAATCAATGAAGTTTGCATAAAACCGAATGAGGAGAAATTGAAATTTGAAATTCCCTTAAAGATTTGGTAACTTACGAAACATACACCATATGAAAGAAGAATCATCAAATGATGATGTAAATACCCATAAATTAAATTATATTATTAAAATAGTACAATCATGGGCAGTACATACACCACACAAAAGGTAATAGTGGAAAATATAGCATGAATCTCACAGGAATAAAAGTGAGATGAAAACCCCTTACCTTGTATTTTTCCTTAGTATATGGTAGGTTAAACTCATGTATAATAGTGAAATAATTATTAATAAATTATAAAAAAACCAAATACATAAATATGATATCATATATGATCTTCTAATATTTCATTATTAATGATATTTCAGTAGTATCATTGTTTTGGTTGTTAACTGATTCGTTTTCCTTTATATGTTTTGTTACGTAAGTCATGTTTTTTATATATAGGATGTATTTTATTCATATAAAAAATTATACTAAGTTCTTAAACATCATTTTTAATCATAAAATGAAAATTATTCTCGAATAATTACGATGGGGAATGAATCTCATCGCATTCGTGGAGACGGTAAGCTGTACGTACGCACAAGCGACAATATCATTATATTGGTGGTGAAATAGTATGTAATTGGATGTTATATAATATATAAAGAATCATTAACATGTTATATTAATTATTTAAATCATTTATACTCATTATTATACCCATACAAATGATGAAGTGTTTGAATAACAAACTACACCACGACGTGGAGACGGTAAGTCGTGCGTATGCATGTATGGTGAATTTGTCATTTATAAGATGGATAGAATAATGAATATGGTTCTAACATATTTATAATAACATCATTGTATGTATAAGGTATTGGATTTGTTATTTTGGTATGGAAATAAATAAATAAATAGGAATTGGAAGGAGAAAAGAACTTGAAAGAGGGTGGTGAAATTATTACCTCTTCTTTGGGTGTTTCCTTTTGAGTTGATCAAAAGGGATCTTTAGGTTGGATTACTGATCAACGTAAGGCCTCTAGGTTGAATTAAAAGAAGTTGGGAAGATATTTGGGCAGGTTTTGGTTGACCCAAATGGCCATGGAGGTTTTAAATTACGATAAGGGTAAGTACCCTTTTATAAGAGAGGTGAGGGTCACTTTAGGAAAAGCTTGAAATATTATTTTATAATAAAATAATTTTAGGTTTATAATGGATTCAAAATGATATATTTCGAAGATAATGTGGGTATGGGTATAAATACTCTCAAACAATATATTTTAGACAAGTTTATATTACTATTTTAACCTTATATTTTATATTTAACTCTTAGTTAAATAGTTTAACTTTTACCGTGTCTTCTTGTATTCTTACACTATATGGTTAATAAACTTACATTAAACATAAAAGAGAACCTCAAGTGGTTAATTAATGACATATATAAAATTATTTAAGACCTTTTTCCAATTATTAGATTTATATGAATATTATATCAACCAATAATATAGTATTTGTTTTAAAAACTAATTTATGTCAATTTTGACACTATTTGGTATTTTGTTTTTGTGAAAGTCATAACAACCTTATCACTTCGAAAAAAGTTTATCTAATCAACCCTAACATGTCATATTAACCTATAAAATTAGTTAATGGCATAAAAACTTCTAAATTCTTTTTATTTTAATATTTATAATATAAACTATTTTAATACTTCATTAAGAAGGTAATTACTGCATTTTCATTGTGTCATAAATAAATTTAATTATTTAAAATCTAAAAATTATAAATTAAAAACAATTATTTTAGAAATATTTTTATATTTCTAATAATAATTATAATCGAATTTATCTTATGTATAACCCTATATTAAAAATGGTTTAGTTATTAAACTTTGAAATTAACACTTTTAACTCTTCTTGAAATAAAATAATAATAAATGTCCTAATATAATCCATGTGGAACTAAAGGATCATATTTTATTCCTAAGGATGTTTTTGGTAGAATTACACTTATCCAATAGAATTAAGACATGTGTTACAGTAATTATAATATCACTTTTACCTTTAATTACCCTATTTACTTTTAATCTTGGTAAATTAAAGTCAAAAGTTACTATTCACAAAAAATATTTTCATCTTATTGAACCAAATTTTACTTTATTATATTAACCATGTCTCTAGTATTTTTGAAATTAAATTCACAGAAGCGTTAAAATTTAGTTTTATGCAAATTTGCAAATGCTCTAGAAGATGGGTAAAAGACGGTAAAAAGTTCAATAAAATTTTATACAACTAATTTTATTATAAAATGACTCCAATGAATTAAATTTAACTTATATAGGTATTATATATAGATTTTGGCTTAAAATAAATTTAAATAAAATAAATAATTATTTAAATAAAAAGTCAGTTTTAAACAATAACGCAGTGTTTTTCACTATTCATCAAAAATTGAATGCTTTCCGAAAAATGCCAAAAATTTAACCTAAGATAATTTTTATATTACCAATTAAAAAATAATTGTATTTTACCAAATTAAAAACATAGAAGTTTCATTAATTAATTTAAAATTAATTCCTGTTTTCAAAACTGAAAAGTGGGTTTCTAAAAAGTAAAAACTATCAAAAGATTGACATGTGTTTATGTCAAATTTAAATGTGAAATTACTTATAATGACCTACATTGTATTAAATGATAAAAATATAATCTAATTATACTTCCAAACCATTCAAATGTATAATTTAACCCTATAAATTATTTCGATTAAAAAAGTTGTTTTCCATTAAAATTTAGTATTTTTCAGTATTCATCAAAATATGAAAGTTATCTAATAAGTACCAAAAATTTATCCAAAATAAATTTTTATGTCAATATTCTAAATAAGAATTTAATTTCATTAAATTTAATATATAAAAGTGTCAAATATTGGTTTTAAAAAGCGTTTTCCATTAAAATGTGGTAAAATTTAATTTTTTGAAAAATACTTTTTTATCTGAAAAAAATGAATTTGTTATTATATAATGTCTAAGAAACAAATAATATGGATTCTAAAATTATATGGAGTTTATAAAATTCAAAATTAAGTTAATAATATTCATAACCTCTTTTTGAACGGCTAGTTTGGTAAGTCATGGAGCACTCGAACTCAGTGTTGCTTGTAGCACAAGCTATTGAATTACTTTAAATAAAATAACTTAATATGAAATCTTGGGGTGTAACAATATTCTACCCTTTTGTAAATTATGTCCTCACAATTTTAAAATTGGTCTTGGGAACTTCATTTAAAGTCCCGCATCGGAAAAAGAGTCAATAAAACTATCACTTTAAAAGAAAGAAATAGAGGTACAAAGGTCACTCGAGATAACCCATACTAGGATTCCATGTAGAAAAACATGGATATGGAAGATAAACTAAGTGTCATGTTCTGGTGGAGAGTGATACAAAACATGATCAGGAGAAAGTTAAAAACAAGAAAACCACAAATTGTGATGGGATAAATAGTATTTAGTTTCCCAGTAGGAAAATTAAATAGATAACGCTTTTTTGTTTTAAGTTACATTTCATAAATTTGTGGAATTTATTTATGATATTGAATAAGAACATAAATAGATAAACTTACTTTTTAAGTATAGTTTCATCCTTTAATAAATTTCTACCACTAACTCATCATTTTTTCAAATGATGGGTATTCAAGAAGACTTGGTCACAACAAAAGCGCTAGAATAAACTTCTAAAGAATCACATGATCCAAAAAGGATAAACTATATATTTACCTTGTCTTTAGATATTAACCAAAACCAAAATGGTTAGTACAAGATCATATGATACCCAAAAAGGATAATCCTTTAGATAAAGAAATACAAATCTTAATTTTTAAAATTAAACCAACAATACCCAATGTTCAATAAATACCATTCAATAAACAAGTGTCCTTAAAATACTTCAATATAATCCAAACTAATACTGAAACCCAAAACTTAGAAGAATTTGATTTCGTAGTCTTCCACGTTAAATTGTATCTCCAAATAACATCAACTACTTTTAAATTCACATACTTAAAATTGATTAACTTAATCACATATTCTCTATGATAGATTAATAATTTCTATAAATAACCCAAATTTCTATAAATCCAAAATAAAAACATAGATAAAATCCACCATTACTCCTCAAATGAAATCCCATAGTATTCTATTTTCCTTAGGCATATAGTGTTCCCAACAGAATGAATGTCTCCCAAAATAACATTTATCACTTAATCACCAAATCATTTTCCTATACTAAGGATATCCATTTTATAAGACATAATATCCCAAATCTACATATTATTGATCAATAAAATCATTTAACTAAAAATAATTAGTCACACTAACCCGGGACTTCACATAGTTCAGTGATAGGCGATAAATCCCAATCGCACTCTGGTTATGGATTCGATTCCCACATCTTTGTCCAATGCAACAGTTTTTCCCACAGTTTGTGTGTTGTCCTTTTTCATAAACTATATTTTATAACAATCCCAAAATGAGATAAATTCCTCAAAATAACCATAACATAATTTCCCCACAAATGTTATCTCATACCTCGCATTTTCATCCCAAAATTTAATAACTTGTAATTGCCTCAAATTCAAGGATCATATAATCCCAAATGGTTATTTATAACTATATCAACAATAGAAAATATAATTCTTCCTAAAATAGCATTTTCACTTAACAAACTGTAGGGTTACACATACAAGAGAAAATTATTCAAAGTAATCTCATCAATAAAGAGCACTAATACTTTTAAACATTTAACTATCCACTTATTTCTACATAGGTTCTTCCTTGACCAAGTGGTTATCCTATAGAATAGGGAATTCACATGGGTAATTTCCAAGTCCCCTACATTTTTGGAAAATGATTGTAAATGGATTCTTGGGATCATTTTTATTTTCTTTCATAGTACTCTTCATTTTTCTTCAGCAATTATTTACTTTTTGTCATTCTTTCCCACACATAAATCATTTATTTGTTCCACTAAGACACTTTCATAGGTGTGTCCTCCCATATTTCATGCATGATAGAAATTGAGCTTTCTTTTCTCTATGGTCTCCACTGCTAGAGATCTTATCATTCACTGCCTTTAACTTCTTTGTTGAGTCTGGGAGTTGGTTAATATATATGTTGTTAATCATATTTTTGGAAAATTGATTCATCATGAACACAATATCTTTTACACCTATCAACATTCCCTTTTATTTCTCATTTCCACCACTGTGCCCACCTTGTACATCATGTTCAATGTTACTATGACATCCTTGGAATCCAGCCATTGAATAACACAATAAAGAATAGTGTGAGTCATAAAATAATTTAGAGAATATCCTAACACCTTAATATAATACACCTTAGGATTAACCATGGTTATTTATTCTCATCTTATATTAAAATCCTTCAAATCAGTTTGTAAAGAAAATTTGAATTGTCTTAAGCATATCCCATGGGAGTTTCGTAACCAAGAGTTCCTCAAGGCCCGTTGTCATGTACCAGGATACCCCAGGTCAAGCCCGAAACTCCTTGTCAGAGTTTTCACTCCTAGGTACATCTGTGCCAGTGCCGCCTCTACCTTCTCATATCCAGATAGGGATGTATTGCTTGTAAAACCTACATAATATTTACATTATAAAAAAAATTGGATGGTCTTATATACTAATCCTCAATGTCTATCTTAGTTTAGTGTTTCCAAATTAGAGTTTTTTTTCTAAATCTAGCTTCCAAGGTTTGTACTAAACTTCCTCTAATACAAAATGTAATGCCCCAACCCCAGTTACCCAGAATCGGTGCATTATTACATAACATTGGAATGATACAAGGAATCATATCCCGAAATACCAATCATTTTAGTATACTTGTAAGTTCTAGATACATACGTAAGTTTTACATTACATCATGAAATAAAAAAACAACATTGTTTCCCCTTTGAACACTCTTATATCCCTTAGCCTATTCCTGCAGGTTAATAATAATATACTTCTTTGCATCTTGGGAAAAATAAAACATAAGAAAGGGGTGAGCTCAGATGGTCAGTAAGGATAACAATATACTGTAAACTGTCATAAATAAGAACAAACATTTAAGGAAATGTATAAGACTATAACACAAACATTTTAAACTTAAACATCAACATAACATGGTAAAGATAAATCAGATAATTCCATTTACTTATTATCATGGATATTCTACTAGTAGAATAATCACATGTGATATCAATATCCAATTTCATAATGATTGAATGCATAATTCTAGACTTCATAACCACATAGTCAAGGCCATGTGCCAAGACTAAAAATAAGATTTTGTCAATGCCTTGTTCCAAGACACTAGTTTGTCTCATGAGACCTATCAATGCATTGAGGAGATATAGAGGGATTAATCCATCACTTACTAAGTTCAATGCATTCCTCATATGAAAAGGTTGAAACATAACATAAACATTCATATTAAAACTATCATACGAAATGTCAATAATTTATCCATAAACCATGAATGGTATAAAAATAACACATCCACAGTCAAACATATCACCAAACCTTCAATACAGTATGGAATATTTGTATCATAATAAATCAACCTCGATCAAGAATAATATATTGTATATAATGTGGACATAGTTGAAAATTATTAATAAAAATCTTTGAGAGAAATATCCTTTTCTCATGAAAACATTTAAAAGTTTAACTATTTATCAAGAAGTTATTTAAAATATATTTTTGAATCAAATTATCCCATACCACATTGAAAATTTTAAAAGGAATTTAAATTTTAAAACATTAATGTCTATATATATAAATAAAACCTTAAAAACATTTTTAAAACATGGACATTAATGAGAAATATTTAGAAGAATATATTTTTAAAACATTTAAAATGATATTTTAGTTAGAGTTCCTGACCAAATGAGAGACGCTTGAATACAAATAATTGAGGTAATCAAGAATTTATAATATCATGAGAATAAAGGGATTAATTATATAATATGTCAAAGTACAGTATATACACCAAATAAAAGTGAATTGGTGTACAACAACAAAGAAGTCTCAGTGGAATGTAAGTTGAGATGAATTCCTTTATAAAGATTGTATCCCTCTGTTAAGGATAAATCAATTTCATAATTATGTATGAAAAATATAAATACACTCAATATGATTGGATATTTATTTTAAATCAATCATAGAACATTTGCACATATTCTTGTAAAAACAACACCAATGAATTGGATGTTTAACTCAATGAATTGAAATTGAGATAAAATTACTATTATCAAGTTTATATCGATGACTTGATAATTTATCAATGGGTTGATTATGTGTATCAAAATTATATCCACACAAAGTGGAGTGGAAATTAATACATAAGTAAATAAATAGTGATTTCACACATAATCTTGTTGTAAAGTAATCAATGAAGTTTTCATAAAACTGAATGAGGGGAAATTGAAATTTGAAATTCCCTTACCGATTTGGTAACTTACAAAACATACACCCCAGGAAAGAAGGATCATCCAATGATTATGTAAATACCCATAGATTAAATTATATTATTAAAACAATACAATCATGGGTAGTACATACATGACACAAAAGGTAATAGTGGAAAATATAGCATGAATCTCATGAGGATAAAAGTGAGATGAAAACCCCTTACCTTGTACTTTTCCTTAGTATAGGGTATGATAAACTAATGTATAATTGTGAAATAATTGTTATTAAATTATAAAAGAACCAAATACAAAAATATGATATCATATATGATCATATAATATTGCTTTGTCAATGATATTTTAGTAGTATCATTGTTTTGGTTGTTAACTGATTCGTTTTCCTTTATATGTTTTGTTACGTAATTCATGTTTCTTATGTATAGGATGTATTTCATTCATATACAAAATCATATTAAGTTCTTAAACATTATTTTTAATCATAAAATTAAAATTATTCTTGAATTATTACGATGAGAAATGAATCTCATCACGTTCGTGGAGACGGCAAGCCGTTTGTACGCACGAGCGACAATATCATTATATTGATGGTAAAATCATATGTAATTGGATATTATATCATATATACAGAATCATTAACATATTATATTTGTTATTTACATCAGTTATACTCATTATTATACCCATCCAAATGATGAAGTGTTTGAATAAAAAACTACACCACGACGTGGAGACGGTAAGCCGTACGTACGCACGTATGGTGACTTTTCCATTTATATGACGGATAGAATAACGAATATGGTTGTACCATATTTATAATAAAATCACAGTATGTAGAAGGTATTGTATTTATTATTTTTTCATGGAAACAAAAAAATAAAGAGGAATTGGAAAAAGAAAACAACTTCAAAGAGGGTGGTGAAATTATTACCTCTTCTTCGGGTGTTTCCTTTTGAGTTCATCAAAAGGTCTCTTTAGGTTGGATTTATAAAAAAAGTAAGGACTATAAGTTGAATTAAGGGAATTTGGTATGATATTTGGGCAGGGGTTGTCCGATCCAAATGGCATTGGAGGTGTGAAATTAAAAGAAGGGGAAGTACCCTTTTATAAGAGAGGTGAGGGTCACTTTAGGAAAAGCTTGAAATACTATTTTATAATAAAATAATTTTTGGTTTCTAATGGATCCAAAATGATTTATTTCGAATAAAAGGTGGGGATGGGTCTAAAGCCTCTCAAACAATAAATTTTAGACTAGTTTAGGTTGCCATTTTAACCTTATCTTTTTGATTTAACTCTTAGTTAAATAGTTTAACTTTTACCATGTCTTCTTGTATTCTTACACTATATGGTTAATAAACTTACTCTAAACTTCCAAGAGAACCTCAAGTGGTTCATTAATGACATATATAATATTATTTAAGTCTTTTTTTAACCTTATATTTTTAAGAATATTATATCAACAAATAATAAAGTATTTGTTTTAAAAACTAATTTATGTCAATTTTGACACTATTTTGTATTTTGTTTTTGTGAAAGTCATAACAACCGTATCACCTCGAATTTTTTTTTCTAATCAACCCCAAAATATCATATTAACATATAAAATTTGTGGATGGAATCAAAACTTTTAAATTATTTTTATTTTAATATTTATAATATAAATTATTTTAATACTTCATTAAGAAGGTAATTACTGCATCATCATTATGTCATAAATAAATTTAATTATTTAATTTCTAAAAATTATAAATAAAATACCATTATTTAGGAAATATTTTTATATTTATAATGAATATTTATAGTTTAATTTTTCTTATTTATAACCCTATATTAAAAATGGTTTAGTTAATAAACTTTGAATTTAACACTTTTAACTCTTCTTTAATAAAAATAATAATAAAAGTCTTAATCTAATAGATATGGACCTAAAGGATCATATTTTATTCCTAATGTTGTTTTTGGTCAAATTACACTTATCCAATAGAATTAAAACATTTTTTAGGGTAATTATAATATCATTTTTACCTTTAATTATCCTATTTACTTTTAACCGTGGTAAATAAAAGTCAAAAGTTACTATTCACCAAAAATTATTTTCATCTTATTCAACCACATTTTACTTAATGATATTAACCATGTGTCTCAGATTTTTTAAATTCAATTCACAGAATTAGTAAAATTAAATTTTATGCAAATTTGCAAATGCTCCTAGTAGATGGGTAAAAGACGGTAAAAAGTTCAATAAAATTTTATACATCTAATTTTATTATAAAATTACTCCAATGAATTAAATTAAAATTATATAGGTATTATATATCTATTTTTACTTAAAATAAATTTAAATAAAATAAATAATTATTTAAATAAAAAGTCTGTTTTAAACAACAGCGTAATGTTTTTCACTATTCATCAAAAATTGAGTGTTTTCAGAAAAAATACCTAAAATTTACCCTAAGATAATTTTGATATTCTGAATTAAAAAATGAATTCTATTTTACCAAATTAAAAACAAAGAAGATGCATTAATTAATTTAAAATTAATTCTCTTTGTCAAAACCGAAAAGCAAGTTTTTAAAAAGTAAAAATTATCAAAAGATTGACATGTATTATGTCAAATTTAAATATTAAATTACTTATAATGACATAGATTGTGTTAAATTATAAAAAAATATAATCTAACTATACTTCCAAACCATTCAAATTCATAATTTAACAATATAAATTATTTCAACTAAAAAAGTTGTTTTCAAATAAAATTTAGTATTTTTCAGTATTCATCAAAATATGAAAGTTATCAGAAAAGTACCAAAAAATTATCCAAAATAAATTTTTATGTCCCTATTCTAAAGAACAATTTTATTTCATTAAATTGAATATCTAAAAGTCTCAAATATTAGTTTTAAAAAGGTTTTTCCAGTAAAAGGTGTTAAAATTTCATTTTTTGACAAATAATTCTTTTATCTGAAAAAAATGAATTTGTTCTTATATTATGTCTAGGAAACATATAATATGGATTCTAAAATTATATGGAGTATATAAAATTCAAAATTCAATTAATACTATTCATAACCTCTTTTTGAACGGCTAGTTTAGAAGGTCGTGGTGCACTCGAACTTGGTGTTGCGTGTTACGCAAGCTATTGAATTACTTTAAAGAAAATAAATTACTATGAAATCTTGGGGTGTTACAACTGAACAGAAATTCTTATGAAAAATGAAACATTTAACACCCAGAAACGATGATTTTAATAAGGAATTATTAATAAATGGGTATTGAAATGTTGTATGTATATCATTTATGATATTATAATTTTTTACATGTATCTAGTACAGAATTATATTAAATTTAAATTTATTATACATGAGGTTAAAGTTATTTTTAAGAAAGTCTAACTTCAGTTAAGGGATTTATGTTTCAATATTAGTTTAATCTATAATTATTATGCTTAAATTTACATTAAAGGAAACTATTTGGTCCTTTACTAATATATCCATTTTTTATTCTACTTTGTTTATTTCTTGAGAATATAGGTTTTCCTTTCATTTCCCTTACTTTAAGTACTCAAGATACTAAAATAATGTTTTTAATGAAAATCGACTAAATTTTACTATTCTATCAAGAATATTTTTCTTCCATGTCTATGTTTTCTAAAAATGTTTTTAAGAATTTTTTTAATATTATACTACTATTTTTTTAAGACGGTTTTCTACCATGTTATAATTTTTAAAAAATACTTTAAAAGGAATATTCTTATAATTTTCTAAATGAGTTACTTTTGACTTTTTACCAAAAATGTGAAAAGAATATTTGTTTTAATATATACATCATAAATAGAATTTATTATCATCACGAACACTAAAATATTTAAATATTACTTTATAAGTATCCAAGGATATTTTTTAGGAAAACATTTTCCTTAATATTTACGAATTTTTTTGATATTGAATAACTGATTTCAAATTGAAAATTGTATTTTCTTAAAGAAATTTTCGGGTGATATTTTAAAGAAATTTTCTTCTATGATTACATAATTTGATGTTACTTAGGATTTTCTAGGGATAGAATCCAATTGTATCAAATTTATTCTATATCTAGATGGTTTGTCGTTATGATTATGAAATATCAATGAAACCCATTTTCTTTTCCCCAAGCTAAGTTATGATAAATGATTTTATGATATTGTTCCATATATATAAATGGATTTATTATTATATGATGGGTGGGCCCAAAATTATATATTACTTCAATAAATTGGGCAATGATTAATGTTTTATGATCTCATAGGGTGCATGGGATGTTATCACAAGGACAAATAAAGAGGGTACATATGAGGTTATCCCAAGCCTGAAGTAGGTACATGGGAAATTATCCCAATCCTAACATGTTATGAATGTATTGGTATATAGCCTTGACATAAGATTTATATGATTATGATTATAACACTTTTTATTCCACTCTTTTATGACAGATTCTTATGCCAATGTTTTTCTCTCATGCCTTATATTCTTTGATCCCTTTATGATTCATATTTTATAAACTACCAAGATTTATTCCATGACACATGTTCATTATATAAGAATTGCTTGATATGATTTTCAAAGGTTAAGCTCGTGTTCTCATACCCATTATTCTCATATTATGTTTAAATAATAATTTATATCTCCATTATTTACCCTTATATACCATCTAAGATCACCCTTTATTATGTTTTCTTTTTTCTGGGATATGAAGAAAATTTTAAATTATGATGTGTATTAAAATGGTGCATGTTATGAAGAACTAAGTGGGAGATGGTGTAGATTTTTTATAAACCAGTTGTTTGTGTATCAAATTTGAAAAGAATTTATGGTTTTGGCATGGATTGTAATGTTAAGTATTGAATATTCATCTAAAAATATGTGATATTTATGTTTAAAAATTTTGGGTCGCTATAACACATGTTAAACCAGAAGAGTAATTCCTTATATAAAAATATGGGTCATTACAGAATATATTTCAGTTACCAAGGATTTTACACAATTGATGTGGATGAACTAGTAATTATAAGATCTTGGTGAATAGTTATGATAACCAATATTGATTTAGTGCAACAAAAATAGTGTCATGGAGTTAATAAATAACCAAGTAAAATAGTCTCATACAAATCACATTGAAATTCATTGTCACTTTATAAAAGAGAATGTGGAATAAAACATTATGAAATTAGAGTTTGTTTTGAATCAATATAAAATGATAGATATTTTTATATAACCACTTAATAAAATTATGTTTAGAAATTATTGATTGAACCTTGATATTCAACCAATTTCCTCAAACTAAAGAGGTCCTAGAGTCCCCTATTCCTATTATATGTAATTCTTTACTATATGTTGTGGATTTTTCCCAATGATATTATTTTGCTTATTATAAGAAGATAAGGGAGAAACCATCCATGGGAATTAATATTAGGATGAAGGTTTGATAAAAAATATGAATATAATTGTAAAAATTAACTTTTTCCATTGTTTCATATAATGATATTAGGCTCATGTGGGATTAGAGAATTTTTAATAGTTATTTTCTTTGTTTTAGCACAATGGATGTTTTCTGAATGTTTGAACACGAATGGATCTATAAAATAAGAATCCTTTTGAATTTTACTATCAAATTGGGATAGTTGTCTGTCAAGAGGGCATGGATGGGATGATTGAACTTATAGGAATATATATAAGATTGAAAAAAAATCTAAAGGGGGGAATGTTGCAATTATAGGTTTTAATGTTGGTTTTTTGTTCAATTGAAAGTAAATTTAAGTTTTGTGTTGTTAGGATTCGGATTATGTGAGGTCATTAGAATACTAGAGAAAAATATAAGTTATAATAACAAATAACAACCCAAGTAAAATAATTGCATCATGATTGAAGTTACATAATGTTGAGAAAATGGAAAATTCATAAATGTATTGGAACTATAGAATACTGGGAAAATGGAAAATTCATAAACATAGTGTTTTCCAACGGTAAGGTTTTTTCATTCCTAATATTTTATCTATGATACATAATGTTTTATCTTTATTACGTAAGATAAATTTTCCACATGTAAGAAATATTTTCAGATACATAAGGATGTTTACTTTTCCAAAAAATCAAATGTGATGGACTAGAAAATCAGTTGATGTCTTATCTAAATTTGATATTTACACAATAAAAATATCACGAAATGATTAAGTGGATTGTTAAATTATGTTTATACCATTAATAAATAAATAGAGTCATGAAATATTAGCTCTGGACAGTTTAGAAACATAAATAAATATTTTTCATAGAGAATTATTTCATGCCATGATGAATCTAAAAGATGAATAAGAAACCCACCATCCATGTCATAAAGTAAGATTCCACATTTTGATTTCTAAAATCTATATAATTTGAATATAATTTTTTATTTAACACTCTTTATAAGGTTTGGAGGTTTTTCAAATGACTATTAAATATCCATTTGAATATCTATGGTGTAGATTCACTTGGAAACAATTCAATTGATGGATTTAAAGTAGGGTAATTTTGAATTTTGTTGGAATATGAATTCTAGATTTTAATTTCAAAATTTATAGGATATATTTGAACCTATTTTATAAGATAAAAATAGAGGAGGTATGAAAGAATATTGAACTGGTTATGGAATTTATTGAATATCTAGATTTAAGGAGTAATGTTTGATTGGATTGAATTATATTAAAGATTGTGATTGGAATTTAAGAGTTTTTTTGTATATCAGTGAAGATCATGATGTAGATATCAATTAATTATGGAGAACAACAATTTTTGTTTAGTTTTATATCTTCTATTTTTAACTTTTTGAATTCATACTATGTGTTTACATTATCTCTTTGGGTAACCCTATTAGAAAGTAGTGAGCATGAGAGAAGAAGAGGTTGTAGACCTCGGATGAGAAGTAATCTTTACTTAAAGATTATAATCAAAAACCATTATAGTAGTGATTATTTTTCATATCAACACATCATTGATATATGCTACTTAGATATATCCCAGTACAGGTGAACCAAGTAAAATCATTATGTTTGTGATTATTTATACTTTTTCTTTATCTTTCTATGTTTGGTGGTGCTTATGTGTGATCAGTATGATAGATTCAGGGTGTGTTTGCAAATGCAAGGATACGATCCAGTTAAACTTGATATAAGAATGAATTTTAAGTCACCCAAATTCATGCCTTACATTACCTCCACTTAGATTGTACATTGGGGCCTTATGTTAAATCATGAACTAAATTCATCTGAAGGTAATACTAATTCTATATGGAAAACACTTCCAAAAAGAATAATAATTATAGAAGTGAAACATCAAGGGGTAGATACTTATCTTGTCTATCGATTTCTACTTTATTAAACTATCTATTACAATGTATTGTGATTATCAAAATGGGTTATTTTGATTCATTATTATTAATTCACCTTTTTAATCATTATTTTGATAAATCTCAATACACCAAATTCATTTTACTAATATCTAACTAAAGTTTATTTTAGTTTAAAAATTATCATCCATATTTCTCTCAATTTAAACTTTTATTTACCAAACTATCATCATAAAAAATCATCAATAATTTAGAAAACTATAAAGTTGTGAAAAGGAAGATAATTAGATGAATCATCCCGAAGAGCCTTCAAATTGTTTCAAGCTACAATGATCAATCTTGAAAATATTATAGAGTCATTTGAAGACAATTGAAATCTAATATTTATAAAGAGGTAGTTACAATGGTCACATTTCCATATTCATATAAATATAGTATGACTATTTAGTTGAAAATAATTATTGATCACAAACTCTTTGATTTTACAAGATTTTCATTTACTTTCATTTTTTTATTCCAATGTTTTGTGCCTCTTTGGTTTTTTTATTTCAAAGTCATGAAACTTTTATTTTGTAATAGTTTTCTTATTTGTGATCTTTTTTATCGAAGAAAACTTATAGTATAGAATTTTTTGTTTATAATTGTGATGACAAAATAAGTTCTAAAGATAATTAATTTCTCCTTCTGATCTTTGATCAAAGAGATTCTTTCTTATAACCTGGCTCTATCCAGATTAGATTATAAATCCTCTGACCACTTTATATAAAAAAATAAGTTTTTGGTGCTATAATAAGTATATATTATTAATATAAATTTGTTTTTGTAATAATTTTTCATCTAAAAAACCACTTGTATTTTTTAAATTCTACACTTTATATTTTTCAATACCTTTTTTGTTTTATTAATACTATATTTTATTTTGGAGAGGGTTTTCATTTCAAATTTATTTTCACATTTATATGACACTACTTTAGGTTTAAAACTATCTATATTATGTGATTCCAAAACATATTAAATTTATATGGTTTTATATTTTGGAAATTTTTAATCCTTAAATTCACCCCACTCTTGAAGTTACTTCACTAGGAAAATAATATCCACATTCACATTAACATTAGTCAATATTTCAATTTTTTTGAATGATTATTTGGTGTGGGAAAAAAATTTATACACTTAACATTTAATTTTAGAATTTAAAAAAATGGAAACTACTATTAGTATATGTGTCATGACCAATTAATAAAATTGAGACTAAGAACAACAAATAAGTGATAAAAAAAGTAATGATAAAAGTTAGCAGAAATAACATTATTTCTTTCTTTATTTTCCCCATTTTTTCTAATAAATGATATTCTCATTACTTTTAATGGAAATAAAAATGTCTAGGATTGAATTAGAAACCATTAATTTCTAGAATAACATTAAAATTGTGTGTGTGTGTGTGGACACCGGGTATGATAGTTTAAATAGATATGTCATATAAAAAAACACCTCTCCGTTCATCATGTGTTTCGAAAACTAAAGCTTGAAACTTCATTTGAAATTATTGTAAATGAACTAAAATAAGGGATATCAAATTGTATTAAATCCCTTGGATCATAAGATATAATATACATGATATTAATATCACAAGCTATAATATCATTATATCTTGAGAGACATATGATACCACAGTTAGTGTAATGACTTCAGTTTCACCAATTTAGTCGTTTTGATATTTCTATATATATATATATAATGATTTTTCCATGGAGAAGGCACTATATTTGGTTGTTACCAAACCCCTAAATTATATAATAAATATATTAATAAATATTTAATGACACATGCATATATTTTTGTTAAAGTGGATTTATATTGTTTGGAACCCCATATGGGAAATCTGAGACCACGGTTATTTTCGGGATGTGGGGTTTACCCTAGGAATGACATAAAGTTGGTTGGCATCAGGCGTTTAGTGGAAGGTGACCATAGGAATACGTGATAATTAATTAATTATAGTTAATTAATTAATTAAAAATTAGTAAAATAATCATCCCCTCCCATTTGGCTTCATGTATATGGAAAGAGGGGTAGATTTTCTCGTATGAGTGATGGCTGAACTGATAGAGATGTGAGGTTCCACAAAACTTCTTCCTTAATGGTGATCGATACTGAATCGAGGTGTAGTGGATTTTGGTTGTGGATCTAGACCCAAAGTTTAGTTTCTTTTTCCATGAGGTAGGAAAATTTTTAGTTTTATGTACAGATCCTCATATATGTGTTTTTGATAGTTTTAATGCCCTTTTTTGATTACTAAGGATCCCCTGGGGGTCGATCTATGCTTAATTGGGATAAAACAAGGGTTTCAGGAGGTTATTAGGTATTTCTCATTCAAAAATATTGATCACATGGTGAGTATTTTAGGAGATCATTCCATGTGTTCTTCCTATTTGGGGAAGAAATATTTTTTGGAGACTATACGCCATGTACTCAGAGTACACACTGTGTAGTGGGACTTTTCCATGAGGCGAAGTACATGGGAATAAACCCCATGTGAAGAAGACATGGTCGTGTAGTAATACACCGCCAAGCCTCTGGTGTACCAAGGCATGACTAGGTAAACGATCATGGGGTGACATACATGGTTATGGGCTGGAGGAAATAGGAAAACCTCGAGTATCCAAGACATGTTGTGTTCTCCATGTACACATCATGTATATTCACATGGACATTCAAGCCATGTGTAGGTGGGGATACGCCTAGGTTTCAAGGTGAGGTCACATGATGTGTGATGATTTGTACATGTTTTTTTAAAGGTTGGGTCTGAAGCCTCATTTTATTATTAAAACAAAGCAAATATATCTTTTAACTAGGTAGAGTAAGACCCATTACACAACTCGAAGGTCCAGTGGGCATGTATCCCATTACATATCCCGTAGGCCCAAATTTTTGGCTCAATGCCCATTCTATGCATAGTAACCCACCTGCTACAGTACCACTGCTGCTACAGTGCCCTTTCGCTGCTACAGTACCCGCTGATCTATAGTACCACCACTGCTATAGTACCGCTATAGTACTGCTACAGTAAGATATGCTCAATAGGTTTTGAACCCCCATTTATCATGTAGGATTATAGGGTTCTTACCACTAATCCAAACCCCAACTATAATGCATGTACATGTTTTTTAATTGACTTTTAAACACTAAATACCATGAGGGGACACGTTCAATTTTTTCCTCATAAGACATGTCTTGTACCCTAGTAGGACACATCATGTACTCCCCTCAGATAATTATCCTCATGTATCTCCTTCTTTAAGACTTAAATTTGGGCCCGTAAGTATCCTATCCTAAGTGTATTTTCGTGTAGAACATTATGGTTTCCTTTATTTTAGAATTGATGATATTATGTGAGGTGATGTTAGTGAGATGCTTCTTTTAGCAACATGTAGTTGGTGACAGCGATTGGGTGTGGTCATCAGAGTGTAACTAGGGTTGGAAACCCCCTATCACACCAGGTCATGATTCCCCCATGATATTTATAGGTAGGGTTGGAATCCCCCCCCCCCATTACTATATTGGATGTGGTTCCTCTATCTATGGAGTGGAACCCCCACCTCCTATCACTGAGCTTCGGCGGGGAGTGGGTCCTCCTCTAGAGATTGTTCCTCCTCTATTATAGAGTGCAGTGGTAAGGTGTGGGTCCTACACATATATTCTTAAGAGTTTACGTGAGATACATGGCTAGGATAATGATCCCTCTCATCTATGTCACTTAGTGATGAGGAACGGTCCCTCCACTTTGTATCTTATGTGGGCACATAGGTTGTTCGACTTTAGTGATTTGACCCTTAAAGCTAAAGGCTGACTCATCATTCTTATATGGTATATGGAGATGGATATCCCCTTTCTCTCTCATTTGGTTTTCTCTATGATCATATATATTTGAATTATCTTACTCTATTTCTTACAGGGTTTAGCTAACTATTTTTGTTTATATTTCTCTATTTTTGGGGGGTTCCCTGCTGAGTATTATATACTCACCCCTTCATAGTATTTTCCCACATATATTGTGTCTTGTGAAAACTATAGTATGTTTTATGCTAATATCACTGGACTTAGTTTCAATGGAGATTAGTGTCTCTTTGCATTGACTATGTTTGTTGTTTAGCCTTGGAGATTGTGAGTTGGGATCTCTTCAGAACTTTCCCTACTCTGGTTGTTGATGGGTTGGGACCTCATTTTCTGATTGGGTGTATATTTTTTCCCTTTATATATCTTTACTACATTTTTGTACACTGATGATTTCCTAAAGGTTTTTTTATACATGGTTATACTCTAGATGGTCAGACTTTTTATTATATATCTTCACTATTACATGGATATGGTTGTGTGGGTGTGTATACAGGCACATAAGCTAAGGCCTCCCATATTAATTATTGCATACACAGTGCTTATTACCAACCCATAGCCTAATTGATTTTGGATTAGGGTGTTTCACTCTATTTACTTTGGCTATGAGGGACTCGTTGGGTTGGTTCATGAAAGAGTGGTATTAAAAGTTGTCTTTTCTTTGGGTTGGTGTACGGAGTTAGACCTATGTGATGATTACTTTAGATAAATAGTGTTAGAGTGTCTTTAGTGTGGTTTTTAGGCTAGGGAACCTAGTATTGGTGTGGTCTTTGATGTATTCATTCACTAGGACTCTAACTAAATTATTATTGACTCTTCATACCAAGGCATCAATTGTAAGAAACATATGGTACATGCATGACATAGGATTGGTGCTTTTGACTTACATGTCCTTCTTACGTCATCTCCCCATATATGGTCATCTAAATGTGGTATATCTTGTAACTTTTAGGATTCCTTCATAGTTATATCCATCTAGGATACCAATATTGAATCATGATGACGATCTATTGAGTGATTAGGCCATTTTTTAGGGACCCACTCTTAAGGTGTTTCCTCTATCCAAGCACAGAGGGGTTCCACCACTTATTGAGAAGGGTGTGGATCCACCTCTGAAGTTTATGATCAACCACCTATTAGGTAGTTGATATCTCCAACAAAACAGGATGATGATGTACAAAGTATGAGCACATTACATGAGTTCCAATGATAATAACCGATGAGGTTCAGTGGCAATACAAACCCTCAAGTGGTGGTTTATTGGCTCTAGTTAGTGGTCCAAGTATTTAATCTTGTTTGGGTCCTGGCTAGTCATATGTTTTCTCTTGCATCTTCTATTCTTCTCAGTGCAGTAGAGAATTGGTAGAGTATGATCACACAAACCCATGATGAGGTAATGCTCCCATGGTTAAACTTTCAAAAGTTTTTCCTTGATGATTATTTCCCCTTGAGAATGTTCATTGTGTTCATTTAGGATCTTCTCAAGCTGTAATAGGGTGATATGTCTATAGCTGAGTACACCATGAGGTTTATTGACCTCACATGTTACTCCATCGATAAGGTGTGAGATGGTTTCTTCTTGGAATGGAAGTATGATCAGGGCCTCCATAGACACATATTTTCTAGTGTGGTCTCCTAATGCCTACCCACTTATGTTGGAGTGCTATATCGGGATCTATTTACATATAGATTCCTGGAATAGGGATGTCTGGTAGTTAGAGACAATAGGGTTCATCATGAGGTACATTCATTTATATTATCTAGATAGCAACATCCATCAGGGTCTCAAGGTAGGATACCTCTCCATGCCTAGGCTCGATCATGTGGGTTTGTAGAACAATGTTCATATAGAGGATCCAGTCATCTAGGTGAGAGGTTATTCTATGATTATGATGGGAGAGGTCACATGGCTCCAGATTAACCAATATAATGTACTGAGGTGGATAAACCTTCATGGTAGAGGCAGCTCCATGACTAGAGATCTCCCTGGTGTGGTTAGGGTGTCTCCAGTGAATGAAGTGCTAATAGAGGAGCAGGTGGATATCTAGAGGTAGGAGTTTATATTATAGGGTGATACTACGAGCTACTTCCATAGCTACAAATAGGCATAACAGTCTATTCTTAGAGAGCTAGTGATCAATACTGTGGGTAGTTGTAGGTTATGTCATCATCTTCGTCATTTATTTAAATAAATAAGTACAAAATATAGGGTTATTAGAAATAAAAAAATGTGGTGATCTAAAATAATGTAACCCAACAGCATCCCCTCTTATAAGATCCTTCCCATCAAGCATATGATAGTTCCCTCTAGGAAAGCATATGGCACTTATCCATTGAATCAAAATAGATTCTAGGTGGTCACCAACCTTTTTACCCTCACACCAAGTATAGAGTATCTCTATAAGTTCCCTGATAAAGCTAATGAGAAATATAACAACATAAGATATTAACCAAGGGGTGGTACCTTTGCATTGCATTTAATTACAAATAATACTATAATTTGATTCCACTGCTACTGGAGTGATGTTCCTTTATCTACATAACCAGAGGCCAAATATCATTGGCATGGATTCGGACTGTAGGGAGTGTACACTACCAAAATTTTCTGAAAATTAAAAAATTACCAAGCCCCTGGGATCCTAAACCATTCCACCTCCCCACATGTCACCCATACTACACAATACATCTATGTTCAGTTTGATTCCGGATGGGTACAGGTTCAAAAAAACCCAGTGTCCTTGCTTGTCTATAGGAGTGGGATAGAATTTAATGTTAGAAGCCTTGATCATTCTTAGGGTGGGTGTGTCAGGACAGTTATTGAGAATCTAAATCATTTCAATCAAGATTTTCCTGGTACAGGTAATCAAATAATTCCATGACTAAATGATCCTCTCATGGATAGTGTCACGACCCGTCCCCTAGGGCTCGTGCTATGACTACCCCAAGCCAGCCTTCCATAGGTCAGGGGTTGGTGACTATCAATGAAAAGGTATATCCCAAAAAGGGAAGTCATCACCTTTAAACATGTACACACACAGACTAGGTACACAACATAAGCAAACCAAAACTTAGAACTACTGATAGTAAAAGTATGAACCAAAATTAAAAAAGGGCTAGTATACAAACCCAACTTAAAATCAAGTACAACAAAAAGTGAAAAATGTGCTCTGGAGGTCATCCACCAAGGATCCTACCTGAAGGGTAGGTATATCTCATCGTCTATCATCATTGCCTCTCACCATGTCTATCAATCATCTCTGATCATTTTCTAGCCCTCGCTCTCAAAGTCTCGGTCAAGCTATCCATTTTATGCACAAGACACAACAAGGTGCGGGTGAAGCCTGTGTATGGGTGAGTATAACAATACTCAGTAGGGACCCCGAGACCCCTAAAGGTCTCCCATAATTCCACAAAGTAAAAACCACAAATCATAATCTCAATGACAAAGAATAGAGTAAAAGACTTCTCACACCAGGTATAAAACATAGAGAATAGGAATAAAGATGATTATTATTAAGTTAGATCATTTTATTCTATTGGGTATCTTGGATACTAATTTGATAATGGTTGATCTACTGTCGATCCACAAAGGGTTGCGCTACTCTTGATTCATAAAGGGTCACACTACTACTAATCCATAGAGGGTCACACTATTTCCAATCCATGGAGGGTCGCTCTCATGCAGTTCCATGAAGGTTCACACCATTCCCGATCCATAGAGGTTCTCACTGATGTCGATCCATGGAGGGTCTCTCTCATGACGATCCACAGAGGATCTCTCTTCACATAACATCCAGCCACTATATTTCCACACCTAGTACGCTTGAGTTCTATAGATTATGCTCCTAAAAATATCGGTTGTACCTCAACCGCTTTGAATTCCCACTTAGAAGTAACTCAGAGGACCGTCTTGTCTTAAGAATTCCAATGCGACAGACGGCACGTCAATCGGACACTCAATCTGTAAGTTATAAGAAAAAAGGTAAATAGGGCCTGATTGGATTTGAGTCTAATCCAACCCAGTCGTGCTCCAACTTCTTCCAAAACTGAAGTGAAGTATCTCAAAAGGACCTTCTCATCCCAAGGGTCCCAACGCTGTAGATGGTACGTCAATCGGATGCTCTGTTTGAAAGTTACTATAGTTTTAGTGAAAGGGGGTAGGTCGGGTCCAGGTCTAATAGGGGGTCTGGCTTGCCTGGAAAACCCAACCCATGTGGTGCAGGCCATCGAGCCAAACTGGACGCTGGGCATCCGGTTTCTCTCAGTTGGTGGCACCCGCGCGGTGCCGCTCTGTCTTCCTAAATAGACGGCACGAGCCAGCCGTGCACGTCCATCTGAGTAGCCCGAGCGGGCCGCTCCTCTCCCGCGCGGCACATTGGCACTATGTGGCACATCGGCATCATGCCTTCCACCCACTGCCAATGTTCGGTGGCACCTTTTGTGGGCCACCATAGATGGTAAGGTCGTTCGTTTTCCTTCCCATCTACGCCTACAAGCCTCCTGGGTCACTACCTTCACTAACAAGCCCACAGAATTGTCTTTCCGCCATGTTTCTTAGTCTCCCACAAAGAATGCATGAAATCCAAGAGCAGAAGAGGGTCCAGGCCTTGTTTTGATTGGATTTCACCCTCTACATTAGCATTTTATCAAGGGGGAATAAACAATTATCATGATATTAAGAAAAACCCCAAAGTAAAACCCTGCAACAACCTCCAGCAACAAATAATGAATCACATATCAACCCGTTGGTCAATTGATATGTGTTCTTCATGTTATTCAAGAATGGGAAAAGATAAATTTTAAACACATAAATCCCCTACCTGGATTTGGTGGAATCCACTGTGGATGAAGGAAATAATTTCACATTCATTGTCATTTGATGTTCCTCATCGCCCGTTGATCTCTAAATCGATCCCTCTAATGATTTTTGTCTGTTCTCTACTCTTCATTAGAGAGGAGAGTCGTCGGCATATCATTAGAGGTTTCTCTCATAAGTTGTAAAATCACTTTCCAACAGTTTGATTAATTGAAAAATTAAACCCCATGTTGTGTTCTTTAATATGGTTTTTTAATGAACCATTTATTAATGAACCATTAATCACACGAGCATTACGGTTACACAACAAAGGTAACAGGTCATTAAATTACCTTCATTTAATGATTTTCATTACATTGTTGTCCCACCAACCGTCTCTCAATGGTTGGAGAAAGAATAAAATAACTCAAAAAGTTATTTTATTATTTTTTTCCAAAAAATAAAAAAATTATATAGAATTTCTGGGTCTTTTCATTCTCTCCACCTTAGGTCTTTATGTCCCCAAAAACCACAAAAAAAGTTAAGAAAACAAATAGGGGTACTGAGCACGAATCTGAGCCTCCCACTTCATTGTTCTCTCCTAGAGGTTCCCATGCTACCACCAAACTTGCACCAAAGGGATCATCCATCCATGAAGGACCCGCTCATTTCGATCCTCTATATTCACTGGGAACTCTATAAAAGTCACCCCATTGTCAATGTCCTTCTCACCCTAGTCGATGATGTGTGATTGATCATGCACATATCTCCTCAACTACGACATATAGAAAACATTATCCACCTGGTGCATCTATGGGGGAAGAGCTATGTGGTACACCACCTCACCAACTCTGCTGAGAATATGGAAAGGTATGATGAACCTCAGATATAGCTTGCTACCCTAGCCAAATCTCCACAATCCTCATCGGGGTGAGACCCGTAGGAAGACATGGTCTCCCTCCTTGAACTCCAAGGGTCTCCATCTCTTATCTGTATAAGACTTCTACCTACTTTTTGTAGTCTTCATATGCTCATATATGATATGCAGCTTCTCAGTGGTAGCTCATACCAACTCTAAACCCATGAGTTTTGACTCCCCTGGGTATTTCCATCATAGAGGTGATCTACAAAGTCGCTTGCACAAGGCCTCAAATGGTTCCATGCTGATGGTGGAGTGATAGTTTTTGTTGTATGAAAACTCCACCAATGGTAGGTGATCCTCACAACTATGACCAAAATCAAGGACGCAAGCATGAATCATGTCCTCAAGTATCTATATGGTCCGATCCATCTGACCCTCTATCTGAGGGTGAAAGGCAGTGCTCAAGCGTAGTTGAGTCCCAAAAGCCTCTTATAATCCCTTCCATAACTAGGATGTAAAATGAGTGTCATGGTCTGAAACTATCATTGATATTACTCTTTGAAGTCGTATTATCTCCTAGACATAGAGGTGTCCCAAACCCTGGTCCCTGCTCTTAGATGGGAAGAAAATGGGCCGACTTGGTGAGTTGGTCAAAAATCATCCAGATAGAGTCACAGCCCCTGGATGTGCATGGTAACCCAGTCACAAAGTCCATGGAGATACCATCCCACTTCCATTCTGGTACCTATAGTGGCTACTCTAAGCCTGTTGGAACTTGATACTTAGCCTTCACTTACTGACAAGTGAGGCATCATGAAATGAACTCTACCACTGCTTTCTCCATCCCTGGCCATCAGTACTAACGTCGAAGGTCCTGGTACATCTTCGCCACTCCATGATGTACAGCCAAAGGGGATTTATGGAACTCCCTCAACACATCTTCCTAAAACATCATTGTTACCATGGTGAGTTCTCTAAAAAGAATAACGTGGTCCCCACCTATCAAAAATCCATCAGGAGCCTGCCTTGAGGATACATGAGCACGTCGAACCTCGCTGTTAACATCCCCAAGTTGTCCCTCCCATACTCACTGAAGGAATGGGGGAGTGATAGTCATAGAATGGAGGTAATATACTCCATCACTATCCACAAAGGATATCTATAACGCAGCTAGCTGTTATGTCACCTCACTCAGCTGTTATAGACCCGACCTCCTACTGAGTGCGTCTGCTACTACGTTTCCCTTCCCAGTAGTGTAGAATATCTCAAAGGCATAGTCCTAAAAGAACTTCATCCATTGCCACTATCTCTGGTTCAAGTACTTCTATGATAAGATATACCTGATACTCTTGTGATCAGAGTAGACAGTAAACTGTTCACCCATCAAATAGTGTCGCTACATCTTCAATGCAAAGACCACTGCTGCTAACTCTAGGTCATGTTTTGTGTATTTCTATTCATGTTTCCTCAGCTTTCATGTTTATTATGTGATTAGCGCTCTCTCTTGCATCAGGAAACACCCCAGTCTAGTCCCTGATGCATCGCAGTAGATTACATACCCAACACCCTCTTTTGGTAGCCTCAAGATGGGGGCACTAGTCAGTCTCCACCTCAGCTCTTGGAAACTCTGCTGGAAGCTCTTTGTTCATACAAAGGGTTGTCTCTTCTTTTTAAAATCTGAAAAGTGTGATTCTACCCTAGAAAATCCAGGTAAAAACCTATGGTAGTACCCATCCAACCCCAGAAAACTCCACACCTCAGTCACACTCCTGGGTGGATCCCAAGGAAGGACCACCTCTATCTTTTTCGGGTCTATGGAAACTCCAGTCACCAAGATAATGTGTCCAAGAAAGTGGACTTCCCGTATCCATAACTGTTACTTCAAGAGCTTTCCATAAAGCCAGTGCTATTAGAGTGTATCAAGGACTATTCACAGATGTGTGGTGTGCTCCTCATTCAATGCTGAATACACCAAGATATCATCAATGAATATCACCACAAAATGATTGAGGTAAGGCTAGAAGATCTTGTTCATGAGTCTCATGAACATTCCCGGGGCATTGGTCATTCCAAAAGACATCACCAAGAAATCATAGTGTCCATACTGGCATCTGAAGGTTTTCTTCGGTATGTCCTCACCCCTCACCTAAAGCTGATGATAGCATGATATTAGGTATATCTTTGAATACCATTGAGCTCCCCTTAGTTGATCGAAGAGATCATCAATCCTTGGTAGAGGATACATGTTCTTCACGATCACCTGGTTCAGGCACCGATAGTCCACGTAAAGCCTCAAAATTCCATCTTCCTTATTGGAAAAAAAATCGGGGCTGCCCATGAGGAAACATTGGGCCTTACAAACCCCTTTCTCTACAAGTCCTCCAACTATACCCTCAACTCATGAATCTCCATGGGAACCATCCGATATAATGGTGTAGATATTGGTGTTGTCCTAGGGTATAGGTAAATATAGAACATTCTCAATAAATACATCAGTATACTGGTCCACCACTATAGGACAGCTCAGCCTCCTCTCGTCCACTACACCGAGGGTAAGGCTAGACAACTGATGATTGATTGGTTGCACCCTCCTCCAACAAATTTCATATTGTGATAAAAATGTTCTCTTCTCACCGGTGGAGGAAAACCTAATCCCATCCACACAGACACACCACACTTTGTGCCTAAAATAGTCGATATGAGTATAGACCATGGATAACCAGTTCATACCCAAGATGACATCGTAAGGCCTTGATGCTACAACTAGGAGATCATAGTTTAAGATCTCACCTCCTAGAGTAAGATCACATTGTCGAAACCAGTGCGTAATCATCTAATCCTCTCCCGTAAGAGTCTCTAATCGTAAGGATAGATTCAACGTCTCCATTGGAATATCTTAGTTCCGAACGAGATGTGTTGAAATAAAAGAGTGACTAGAATCTGTGTCTATAAGAATTTTAGCTAGGGTAGAGTAGACACAAATTGAACCTCAAATCATCTTCTAAGGGCCATCGTCATAAGACTCTACCACCTGAACCTGAGATCCTCCCTGTCCACCTACTCCCTGAGGTCAGGGTGGACCGCATGGTGGTGGTGGTGGTAGTACCTCAAACTATTTCCCACCTCCTACTGCACGGCCTTCTCCTCTACCACATCTGTCGTCCTATAGAACTCATCACTCAAACCTTTTTCTCTACCTCAGAATTCCTTCAACCATCTTTTGATCATCAATACGGAAGTTCGGGCAATCGCGATCCATGTGACCCTGCCTGCTGCATGAGTAGCACAGTCTACTCCTCTGCTAACCTCTTCTTCCTTGTGAGCTCTGAACCTCCGAACCTATATCCTGGGGTCATCCTCTAGAGGTTCTGGCCTCTTTGGGCCTCTCTGTCATCTACCTAATACCTGTAGTAGATGACTCGGCTACCTTTCATCCGGTTCTGGCTCTCACCATCAGTTCCTGCTTAGCTAGGAATCTCTCCACCAAAATTGCTCCCTCTAGAACTCCAGTATATATAGGTATGTTGATAGATATCATCGACACTCTAATATCCTATTGAATTCCCTTCTCAAAGGTCTGGGCCTTGAATAAAGGTTATTGTACCATGTTGGTGGAATAGCATGATATGTCAGTGAATCTCGCCGAGTACTGGGCCACTTTCAAGCTACCCTACTGTAAGTGAAGTAAATCTTGAATACACACAGAGCATAGAGTCACTGGTAAAAACTTCTCCCTGTGGAGGATCTTGAAGTCCAAGTAGGAAATATTTGTCTCCTCGTGTTTCTAGAGCATCAGGCTTCATCGTCTCCCTGCTATTACCTGAAAGAGGCTAGCTACTAGGATCACCAGCTGGTCTTCCAGTGTCTCAACCAAGAAGAAAACTCATCCCATAGCCTCCATCCAGTCCTCAGCTGCCTGCGGATCAATCTTGCCTCAAAACCTCAGAGGCCTTAGTCTTTGGAACTCATGCAACATGCTTAGTCGGCATACATGGCCTGCTGGTGGGACTGGTGGAAAACGCTTCCCTACGGGTGGTGGTGGTGCTCGTACACCACCTGAAGGCGCTATCATTGTAATAGGGCCCTACACTAATGCCTCATCGCTCGGTGGGCCGTCATCATGATCTCTCACTGAAATTCTAGCTGGTTGTCTACACAGAGGCATCCTGTAAAGAAACAGATGTCTCATAGTCAATAAGTTATACCTGGTGAGATAACTCAAAAAATATCATAAGAAAAACATTTCCAAAACACACAAAAATAGTTTTTTATGTACCGAGTTGGAAATCAGAATTTAGGGTCCTGGTGTATGGATACGTCGGCCGCCGGACCAACACTAGACTCCTCAAACTATAATCCAAACTCAAGACACCTAACACTATTGCTCCATTGAAAACATAGAATCTTAGTTATTCTAGTAGAACTGACCACCCTCTCATACCACATTGTCACAAACCATCCCCTAGGGACCATATCATGACTACCCCATTCCCACCTTCTATAGGCTAGGGGTTTAAGACTAGCACCAGAAAGGCATATCCCAAAAAGGTAAGGCATAGCCTTTAAACCTGTACACACACAGACTAGGTACACAACAAAAGAAAACCACAAAGTAGAACTATTGATAGTTAAAGTTTGAATCGAAAGTAAAAATGGCTAGTATACAAACCCAACTGAAAAAAAGGTATAGAAAAAAGGTAAAAATGTGCTCCAGAGGTCTTCCACCAAGGATCCTACCTAAAGGGTAGGTACATCTCATCGTATATTGTCACTGCCACTCACCATGTATATCAATCACATCCGAGAACCATCTCACCATGGCTCCCTAGGTCTCATTCAAGTTTTATGTCATCTGCACAAGATACAATAAGGTTTGGTTGAATCCCGTGTAGGGGTGAGTATAACAATACATAGAAGGAACCCCGAGACCCCTAAAGGTCTCCCAAAATTCCACAAAGTAAAAACCACAAAGCATGATCTCAATAAAAAATCATAAAGTAAAACATATCTCACATTAGGTATACAACTTAGAAAATATGAATAAAGACGATTAGTCTTAATATAGATCATTTTATTCTATTGGGCAGCTCAGCTACTGATCCGTGAATGATTTCTCTACTGTCGATCCACAAAGGGCCGCACTACTACTAATCCAAAAAGGGTCACACTAATGCTCTTCTACAGAGGGTTTCATTGCTGCTGATCTACAGAGGGTATATCTCTTGTCAATCCATGAAGAGTCTCTCCATTTCTAATTCATGGAGGTTCACACTACTTTCGATCCATGGAGGTTCACTCTCATGCCGATCCATGGAGGGTCACTCTTCACTTGACAGCCAGCCACAAGATTCTTGCACCTAGAACCCTTGAGATCCATAGATTCTACTCCTCAAGATATTGTTCAAACCTCAACCTCATTTAATTCCCACTTTGAAGTAACTCAATGGACCACCTTGTTGTAAGGGTTCCAACACGACAGACGGTGCGTCAATCGGACACCTGGTCTCTAAGTTATAAACAAAAAGGTAAATAGGGCCCGGTTGGATTCAAGTCTGATCCAACCTATATATACTCCAACTTCTTCTAAAACCCAATTTAATTATATCAAAATTACCTTCTCTTACCAAGGGTCCCAACCCCATAGATGGTGCATCAATCGGACACTCCGTTTGAAAGTTACGACAGCTTTAGTGAAACGGGGCCAGTCAGGTCCAGGTCCGATGGGGGTCTCGCCCGACCAGCCCATTAGGCCCGCAGGTCTAGCCCAGCTTGTGGGACCAGCCTTCCTGGAAAACTAGGCATGCATGGTGCAGTCCGGTCGAGCCAAACCGGATGATGGGTGTCCTGTTTATCTCAGTCGGCGGCGCCCGCAGGGCGCCACTCTGTCTTTTGAAATGGCTGACATGAGCCGACCATGGGCATCAAACCAAGCGGCCCAAGGGGGCCGCTCATCTTCCGTGTAGTGTGTTGGTGCCTCACTTTCCACCCTCTTCAGCCATCCATCCGTGGATCCTTCCGTCGCAATGCCTTCGGGCACTACTTCTTCATGTGGCTGGCACGGTCCGGCCCCCACCGCTGGTCGCCGGTGACCCCTTTCTTGGGCCACCGTAGATGAACTGGTGGTCTGTTTTACTTCTCGTCTTTTCCTATGGGCCTCTCGGGTCTCCACCTTCACTGCGAGGCCCACGGAATCTCCATGCCTCCACATTTCTCAATCTCCCATGAAGAACGCATGAAATCCAAGAGCGGTGGAGGGTCCGGGCCTTGTTCGGATTGACCTGTGCCCTCCGCATTAGCATTTTATCAAGGGGGAAATAAAAAATTATCATAACATTAAGAAAAACACAAAAGTGAAACCCCATAAAAACCTCCTACAACAAATAATGAATCACAGATCAACCCGTTGGTCAGTTGTTCCACGTTCTTCATTTTATTCAAGAACAAGAAAAGAGAGATATTAAACAAATAAATCCCCTACTTGGATACGGTGGAATCTGCTGCATATGAAGGAAATAATTCCGCGTTCATTTTTGTTCAATGTTCATCATAGACCGTCGATCTCCGGATCGGTCCCTCCAATGGTTGTCTTTCGTTCTATGTTCTTCATTATAGATGATAGTCATCGATGTCTCGTCAGAGCTCTCTCTTGTGGGATGTGAAATCGCTTGCCAATGGTTTGATTAATAGAAAGAATTTAACCCCACATTGTGTTCATTGATATGGATTATTAATGAACCATTCATTAATGAACCATTAATCACATGAGTGTTGTGGTTACACAAGAAAGGTAACAGTTCATTAAATGACCTTCATTTAATGATCGTTGTTACACTACGGTCCTGCCAACCATCGCTCAATAGTTGGATAAAGAGTAAAATAACTTAAAGAGTTATTTAATTATTATTTTTCTGAAAATTCCAAAATTTATAAGTAATTTTCAGGTCTTTACAGCGAGTCATATTCCTTTATTTCCAGATGCACCAGCAGCCTGCAGCCATCACCAAAGTGTTAGAATTATTCTCAAGGTCAGTGAAACTCGCACCATAAAACCACCATTAAATAAATATAGAATATGATAACTCCTGGGAAGAAAAACTATTAAATCCACTTAAGAAGCTCTAGACCACACATGCCCATTCATCCTTAAAGAACATGTGGTTCGAGCTCTCCTCCTGGAATTCCCTGTAGCAAGGACACCTAGACACTAGATTAATGCCTATTCTTTTCACATTTTCATTAGTGAGGATCACATGGTTTCTAATTTTCTACCCAAGAAAGTTTTAATTCACTAGTATTTATTTCTCCCATAGTGTCCTCGCCCCATATTTCATCATGGTTCATGATGAACTTATCTCTTCAAAAATCCTTCATAGAGAAAATGATTGAAGTGGAAGTAGTGAAGACAAAAATGTCCATCTCATTATTTAAATAAATAAAATCAAATTTTTCCCATTGATTTTTATCCAGGACGGATTTGATGAACTTTGGGTGAATGCTTTCATGTATGAAGGAAATATCCCTGGTAGGGAAACCTGGAAAATCGAATTTAGTGCCAACCTAGTTATGATTCCAAAATGATATATCACCTCTCCCCATTATTCATCTAGTATAGTATTAGAGAGTCGAAAAGTGGGGGAGGATTATAGGTCGTAAGTAAGAGGACATCCCACCCACAATTATTATGCTTCCTTTTAATTTAGTCACCATAAATCTACCCCAAAGGATCTATTCTTCAATCACCTCCCAAGTGAGCTTTGTATGAATGCATTAAAAGGTATCTGATATGCTCCTTACATTAATACCTCCCTCCTAGATGGTTTTGGACATCATTTCCATAGAATCCCAATTCCACTTTCCATCTGAGTGTGTATCCCAAATGAAGGAAGCCAATATACCATTAGTGTTCGATATCACACCTTTCGGGACCTTGATAGTTGATAAATCATGGATGGTTGTGGATGAGAGTATACTATTTACCAGGGATATCCTTCCTATTAAATAGAGTAACTAATTTTCCTAATTTATCACACATCCTATGATCCTACCGATAACATGATAAAAACGTTGGATGTGCATCCTTCCTGAGGATATAGGGGCACTTAGATACTATATATGGAGGGTCCCTCTCTTCATGTCCATCCTACTAGATAGGGAGTTAAATCTTATATCCTAGAACATTCTTGAGATGTGGAAGTTACTCTTGAATTGATTGATGATTTGAATACTCCAATGGAAATAGTCTTGAATGACCTTATTAATACCATAAACTAATATGTTGTTGTCATTTATAAAGATGATCATATCATTTATGAACATAATATGGGATATGAAATTATATCGTTACCTACAACAGTAGTGAAGGATATTACCCCTCACAATGATTCTATTAATGATATGGCTTAGGACATCTTGGGTGATGATGAAAATTATCAGGGATATAGTATATCCTTGTATCATCCCACATATGGTCATGAATAAGCCATTATTTTTTCCCATGAAAAAAACAACAATCCATGAGGAACTAAAGCACCTAAAAATTAAGTTAGAGGACCAAGAAGAGATTCATATACATGTAATAATTTTGATGATAAAGATCCACTCAATTCTATCATAGGCCTTGTCCATGTCTAATTTTATATACATATTAGATCCATGGACCTTGAGATTGATATCACTGACCGCTTCCTGATCAAAGGCTATGGCCCCTTGTATAGAAATCCCTTTCATGAAACCATGTTGATCCAAAAATATACATCAGGGAAGGAAGGTGGATATCCATCTGTTAATGATATTTTAAAACACCTTATACAAAAAATTAAACATGCTAACTAGCCTATAGTGCTGGAGGGAAAATAGTTTCTTGATTTTAGGAATGAGGACCAAAGAGGTATCACTTGATACATGTGGGATACTAACTCCCCAAAACAATTCTTATATGGAACCCACCATATTGCTTCTGATACAGTTCCAAGACACCCTAAAAAAGATCCCATAAAGTTATATGATCCCAGGGCACTCTCCAGAATAATACTTGGCATCACCTCATGAATTTCCTTTTCATCAGGGACAGCTTCTAAGAAGGCTTTTTCCTAGATGGAGACTCTATATAGGATCACCTCCATGATCTCTTCATGACCCCTTGGGTAAACTTTAGGCATAATTGGATTAGGACCTACAATTATCTCTTTTAAGTAGTCCTCAGTAATTCCTCTGGCCTTATTTGGGTCATCATTAAATGTTCCATCCTTCAGCCTGATGTTGGGTCTGGTGGTATGCCATTTTTCTTTGATACACTCGTGAAAATATGCCATGTTTTGATCACCCTCATTAATCCATTTTATTCTTTCTTGTTCTCAAGCCTATCATCCATGCCTCGGTATCATTTCCAAAAAAATATCCTTCTTTTTGGATAGCTCTCCAAATAGTTCGTCACTCTAGTCATTTTCTAAACTGGATTCCAGTCTCTTGATATCTCTCTTCACTAAATCCATGTCATTATATCTATGGGGTTGGTTATTGATCCAAATTTTTAGATCACCTTTTCAATGTCTTAGTCAAATTTGAAACATTGTTTAGCTACTTCCCTTCATGGGATTTTCCCACAAGTATATTACAGCCTGATGATATCCCAGTTTGTTGATCCACATCTGAGAGAGGGTGCAGGATTCATTCATCTCCTATCTGGTATACAAGGAAACTAGGATGGGGGAATGATCAGATATAATATGGACTAGATGGTTTACCTTGGTAGTGGGATAACTCAATATTTCATGATCATTGGCAAGGAATTGATCAAGCTGACACCACATACGGAGAAATCCTCTCTAATTATTTCACCACTTGTACATATCCCCAATGTAACCCATATCCATAAGACCTTTCTGATCCATGAATTGGAAGAAATCATTACTATCCTTTTAATGGAAGGCACCTCTCCCTTTATTTTCATTAATTTATACAAAAATGTTAAAATATCCTCTGACAAACCATGGGGACTCCACAGGATCAAAAATCCGAGCTCATTCCACAAATCTTCTCTTGTATGTGCATCACATCTGTCATACACAAAGGAAAAGAAAACATTCTAATTTTCTATCGTGAACTTAGTGGTGATAAACTGGTCTGATTCTTGTATCATTTCTACTAAGATATTATAGTTCTATAAAGTCCATATGTGTTGTTTTTTAGGTCTATCATTCATGGAATCACTCATTCTTATTATTCATGTATACTCACATATTTTTGAAGAGTGTTTTTTCGAATCCAAAATATTTATAAGATAGACCTTATTATTTTGTACCTAGATAATAATAAACTCTGATTTCACTTGAGAACCTAGGACTCAGGCATTTCATATGAGTAGAGAAATCATTGTAACTGGTGATCCTAGCATTGGCCCCAGGAATCCTAGCCCCTTTACTCTGGGAGGATGATTGTTAACAATAGTTTTTAGATTTATATCTTGTACGTGTTACAACATGTTGTGTAGAAGAAGATTTTTTGGGGGGGTTTACACATCCTAGACACTGGAATCAACCTCTATAGTTTCAATGTACCTAGATTGGGTTAATTCAATATAATTTTCATCCCTTGAGGTAGAACACATTCCTAAAAAAGAGAGGAGAGAAATCTTCCTCATAGGAGTTACCTTCTGCATGGTTTGAACAAGAAGTCATACTAGAAGGTCTGGGAATTCTTTAGAGTGTGATAACACACTATTTGCGCTTTCAGGGTAGGGATCCTTCAGGATAGAAGGACCTAGGTCATAGGGGGAAACAAAACTAATGGGGAATCTTTCAACAACATATATTCCTTTCTCTATCCTCAAAAGGTCACCAGGTTGGCATAAGAACACCATAGAGATTGTTAAAGAGACATGTGCCTTGTAGGGAACTAGGGACAAGCAAGGATTTTCATCAATAAGAAAAAATAGAGATATAGGATCCCTATACCTATGAATGATTATACTACCTTGAGAGGAAGAGGCCAAATGGATTGCACCCATAGGATCCTAGTCCTACATCTCCTAGCTTGGAATGGTCAAGCTAGAGCCTAGAAGAGAGGGATATGAATGCATATTATGATATACCTGAGTCCACCCACCCACCTCACCCTGATGAAACTTCCTACATATTAAAAATGTATGGCCATGAAGGTGAAAAAACGAGTAGTACCTAGGTGCTTAGTGGTAGATGAGGGATTAACACTGGACAAAATATCCATGCACAAGAAGATTGATACATTCTGAGAGAGGAAGTTAAATGTCTATTTCCATGCATATCTGAGCAACCAATTATTACACCATACGTAGGTTATGATCATCCATGAAAATGAAACTCCCTAAGGAGTCACCTATGGATCTCATAAATTACCCATTCTAAAATGGTAAGGGAAGGCCTGAAAGGGTAACCCATACTGTCGCTCGCAAAGGATCCCTACCCTGATAGATCTGCATCACCCATTGAGTGATATTGAACCTCCATATCCACAAGGGTCTAGGATACTTAAACTAATCCTGAATGAAATTTTCCTCCAAATCTAATACCACATAGAAGGATTTATGGTTCAAGGATGAGACCTAAACCGGGTACTCCATCCCCCAAGATCCCACAAATCCACATAAGATCAAGAGCGGTGGCCTATCATCACCAAAAATCACCACAGTGATCAAATTGAGCTACTCTGAAGCTTCTAAAAAAGAATAATATGGGATTTCTAGGGATAGGCAGGGACCCCCTCACTCCATGGTCAGAAGATCCATGGGCACCTCCGAGAAGTAAGTGGACTGAGAACACTAGAGAGAGTTTTGAAGGTAATCCATGAAGGAGACTCCAGGATGTAAAGAAAAACCATGAGACCTTGATGCACTAGGCCATGGATAGCATGGGATGAAATTCAATGAGGGGATGGGATCAAACATTGCCTAAGATTGAGCATCCATCAGGGAAAATCTATCCATCGAGGAAACAATGGTCAAAATTTTGGAAAAAGGTGGCAGCATGTGAGATGAATTCTTAAAAGTGTAGGGAACCATATCTCTAGTATCCCAACTACAAGATATTTTGGGATATAATTTTTCTTCCCATGAGATGATTCTAGGTACGATATGTGTCTTTTATACTCTTTTTTTAATACTTTTTGACACAAGAAAAAGTCATTCATTTATCTCTCTATACCTCATACAAAAGATATACCTTCCCATTGAGACCTTATCCCAATATTTACGGATATAGGTTTATACTAGTAGATATTATACTATACAACACATTTTTTGGTAGTGGGAGTTGTCATTTGGTTGAAAGAATTTCATGTGGGAACTTCTGGTTATCATGATAAAACTTTATGATATCATCTATGGTATAGAATGGTTTTCTATGCTACATGACTAGATTGATTGTTATCTCATGAGTATGAGATTCCTTTGGAAAAATGGGATGATATTATCCCTTGTAGGTGATATATATCTTTTGGTTGAGTGGATGGGGATCGTGTGTAGGAAGCTGCAACTCACCACCCATAAATTAGAAAGTTTAACACTATGTGCAGCAGGATCTTTAGGAATTTGTATTCCTACAGTGGTGTATGATTATATGGAAATATTTCCCAAATATTTATTGGGACTAACTCTAAGGTAGGATATTTAATTCTACATAAACATGAATTTTAGTACCATGCTAATATATTCGGTGACATATCGTATGGCCCCCACCGATCTCTAGTAGCTGAGGGTGTAGTTGGGAGACCTTATAGATAAATGTTTTATTAGCCCTACTGTGTCTCCCTGGGAAGCTCCATATTTTTTTATGAAAAAATAAGATAAGATATTGAGGATATAAGTTGAATATCATCACCTGATATAGATAAAAATATAGAATAAGTACCCATTTCCAAGGATTTATGACCTTTTCAACATGTTGGGAGGTATGAGTTAGTTCTCCAAGATTGAGTTCAAGTTCGAATACCATCGGTTAAGGGTTCATGAGGATGATATTAGGAATATGGAATTATGATGTTGCTATATACACTATGAGTTCTTGTAGATTCCTATTAGTGTGACTAATTCCCCTACTATGTTCATGGATCTGATGAATTGGATCTTCCATCCATACTTGAACCAATTCATAGTTGTATTCATCAATAAAATTATCATATACTATACATCGGAGGAGGAGAATAAAGAGGAATTTATGTTGGTCCTAAACTTACTCCAGGAGCATCTTCTATATGGTAATATCTCAAATTTTCAATTTTGGATCTTTAAGGCTCACTTTTGAAGGAATGACATCTCTAAGCACGGTTTAGTTTTGGACCCATAAAATATTGATGCAGTTCTTGTTTGGGAAACACCCAAGAGTGTGATAGAGGTGTGGAGTTTCTTTAGTTTGGTAGGGTACTATGGGAGGTTTTTGGATGAATTATTTTGGATAGTATCCACTTTGATCACTTTAATAGAGAAAGGTAATTTTTTTACCTAGGCTGAGTAGTGTCAGAGAGCCTTTGAGGAGTTAAGGCTGAGGTTGAATAGTGATCCTATATTGAGGCTATCAGAGGAGGGAGTTGAGTTCAAGGTTTTTTTAGATTCCTTTAGAGATAGTATCAGTTGTGTTTTTATGTAGAGTTAGGTAATGATTTATTATGGTCCAAGGTAGTTGATACCCCCTGAGTGGAACTATGCAACACATGGCCTAGATTTGGTAGTGGTGTTCTTTACTCTGAATATGTGGAGACAATATCTTCGGGGTGGGAATTTTTTTGTACTCATACCACTAGAGTCTTAGGTACATATTCACTCAAATTGATCTTAACCTAACATAGAGGCATTGGCTGGAGTTCTTATAGGATTAAGAATTTGAGATATTCTATACTCCTGGGAAGGGAAATTTGGTAGAATATTCCCTTAATAGTAAGTCCCATTCTCTCTTGGTGGAGTAGATTTTTGAGTAGTTGGATTCATTGAAGCTGACCTTAGTGGAGGATACGAGTTCATTTTTTCTACATTCGATGGTGGTGAATCCTCTTCTTCTTCATAATGTAAGATAGGCTCAATTGTTATACATCTAATGTGGGTTCTATATGATCATATATCTTTAAAATATGAACCAGAAGTATTTTTTGAAGGAGAGGAGCATATCTACCTTTCCCAGGGATGGACGGTGGTTTTATTCTCATTTCCAGGGGAGGTGATAAGGGAGTTTCACAATTCTCCCTTGACTATACATCCTAGTGTGGAAAATATGTCTAAGGTTTTTCAAGGAAGCTTTGGTGTACATGAATGAGGCAGAGCATCACTGACTTTGTCTCTTGATGTCTCACATGTCTTTAGGTAGACTTTGAACATAAGGTTTCAGTAGGTTTGGTCCAACCTCATGAAATATAGAAATGGGAGTGGGATGACATATCGATGGATTTTTTTTATGGGGCTATTTTTTATAGCAATAGGACACAATGTTATATGGGTGATTGTTGACTGAATCACCAAGTCATAACACTTTCATTCCATCTGGAATCAGAGTTTGGTTGAGATTTTAGGGTAGTTTTACATGCAGGAGATCATTCAGCTTCATGGGGTACCCATGATGGTCATCTCTAGACACGATTCTCTATTTACATCATAGTTTTGTAGGTTCCTACAAGAGTATTTTGGGACCCAGTTATGAATGTGCATGGATTTTCACCCCCAGACACATGGGTAGATTGAGAAAACTATCCAGGTATTGGAGGATATGCTGAGAGTCTTTGTGTTATACTTTGACTAGAGTTGGGAGGATCACTTTTCATTAGTATAGGTTGATTATAATAATATCTATCACTCTACTATCATCATGGAACCTTTTGAGGCCATGTACGGGAGACCCTAAAGGTCGAACTTATGTTGGAATGATAATAGTAATACATATCCTTTTGGGATAGAGACAGTGTAGTAAATGACTAAGAATTTTTTGGTGATCTGTGAGCATATGAGTATAACCTAGAGATAAAAAAATCTTATACATATTGATGTTGTATACCTTTTGAGTTCAAGAATGGAGGCTAGGTTTTCTAAATATTCTTCCCATCACAAGGACTGTAGATATTTTTTCAAGGGAGAAAATTATCCTTAAGTTTCATCATGTTATTCCAAGTCCTTCTGAGGGTTGGAGAGGTTTATTACCACTTATCCTTACTCATGTTGTTGTATAGTGTGAAATAACTCTTTCATATGTCATATCTAAGGATATACGTGCATAACCCTATACATTTTATTGACTGGGGTGAGATAAACATCAAAAATAGATCCATCTTTCTAGATTGCCTAGTGGTGATCAAGGATTAGTATAAGGGGATCCTATATGGATATAAAATCCATTTGTTTCGAGTGATTAGGAAACATAGAAGCATGTAGGAGAGCACCTGGGAGAATGAGAGCTAGATGTGGGCTTAGTACCCCCTCCTTTTTGTATACCCAATGATTTTTTATATGAAAATCCTTGATGGTAGTGAGAATGTAATAAATTTTTCTTCACTAGTTTATTCCTTGGATATTTCTATATATATATATGGATCGTTCCTCATATTTGGAATTGTTTCTAGGTGTCGTAGGAACATAAAATTATATATTAAAAATATAAATATATATTGAATCACATGCACACATCTTTTTGGTAAATTAGTTTTCTAATTGTTTGGGACCCTGGATGGGAAACCTGATACCACTATTTTTTCTAGGATTCTAGGTTTACTATAGGAATGACATAAAGTTACTTAATGTTGAGATTTTAGTGGAAGGTGACCATTGGAAAATGCAATAATTAATTAATTAATTATAGTTAGTTAATTAATTAAAAAGGAGTAAAATACTCCTCCCCCTCCCATTTGGCTTCTTTTGTAAAGAAAGAGGGAGAGGGTTTCTTACATGGGCGATGGATGAACTGAGAGGGAGGATAGGTACCATCAGAATTCATCCTCGATGGTGATCAAGATCGGATTGAGGTTCAGCGGCTTTTGGTCATAGGTCTAGAGTAAAAGCTTTATCATTTTTCCATGATATAGGTATATTTCAAGATTTACATCTCGATCCCCATGGATGTGATTTTTAGGAGTTTTAAATCTATTTTATGACTATTATAGTCCCCCTATGAGTAAATCGATGCTTAATTGGTTTAAAATTGGGGTTTTAAGAAGTTTACATGGATTTCCCATTTTTGACCATGTTGTATGTTCTTCCCATTAGGGAAAGAATTGTTTTTGGGTACAACACATAATATACTCATAGTACACATCATGTAGTGGGAGTTGGACATGTGGTTGAGTACATGGGAAGACACATCGTGTAAAGAGGACATGGTCATGTGTCAGTACATGAAAAGACCTCAGGTGTACCCTATCATGGCCAAGTACATGGATATGGTGTGACATATATGGGCATGGACTTGAGGACACTATTATACCATAGTAAACCAAGAAACATTATGTACTCCATTTATATGACATGTATATTCACATATATAACCAAGTCATATGAAATCAAGGACATTCCCAAGTTTACAGGTGAGGTCACATGTCGTGTGATGCTATGTACATGTCGTATACTTGAATTAAACACACCAAGTACTATGAGGGGAAATGTGTAGGTTTCTTCCTTGTGAGACATGCCATGTACCCTAGGAGAACATTCCATGTACACCCCTCAGATACTTCTTCCAAGTGTATCTATTTCTTCATGGCACGTATTGGGGCCCATGAGTAATCTATCCTAAGTGGTTTTACTCATAGAACATGGTGGTGACCTTCATTTTAGTATCATAGATATGATGTGAAGTTATTATAGAAAGATCCGTCTTTCAGTGACATTTATCCAATGACAGTGATCGAGAGTGATCTACAGAGTATTACTGGGGATGAAAATCTCTCATGTCATACCAGATTGTGGGTCCCCCATACTCTTTATAGGTAGGTTTTACAACCCCCATTACTACATAGGGTGTGGTTCCTCTATCTATAAATTTGTGTCCCCTATCTTCATGCTATAGAAAGTAGTGGGTCCTATACTATATATTTTTCCCCCTCGACTATGGAGCACAGTGGAGAGGTGTGAACCCTCCACATGGATTCTTGATAGGTTACATGATAGAAATTACTAATATATTGATCCCCCTTAATTATGTCACTCAGGGGTGAATAGTCGGACCTCCACTCTGTATCTTATATAGACATGTGGTTTATTCATATTCAATGATGTAACCCTTGGAGTTTCATAATAACTCAATTTTCTTAGCTGATTTATGGAGATGTATATCACTTTTATCTCTCATTTGGATTTCTTTGTGATCATATCTATTTGGTTTCTCTTAACCTCTTGATTTTAGGTTTTATTTGACTCTTGTTATTTATATATCTCCATTTTTAGTTTTTGGGGTGCCTACTAGGAATGTATATACTCACTCGTGCATGGGATTTTCCCAAACATGTTGTGTCTTATAAAAATGATAGGCAGTTCGATGGTGATATTAGTGGACTTGGTTTTGGTGGAGCTTATGGCTATTTGCACTGACCGTGTTCAGTGTTTGGACTTAGATATTTTGAGTTGGTCTCTCTTAATAGCTTTCCCTACTCTAGTTTTTGATAGGTTGGGACCTCATTTTTTGATTAGTCGTGTATTTTTCCCCTTTATACTTTAATATTACACTTCTATACTCCGATTCTTTTCTAGAGTTTCTTTCATACATGTTTACACTCTATATAGTTTGCCTTTTTATTATATCTCTACACTATTTCATGGATATGGTTATGTGCATGTATAAAGGTACTTAGGCTAAGGCCTCTCATATTCATTAGTGACTACTCATCACTTTTCTCTAGACATTAGCCTATTTAAGGTGGGATTGGGTTGTCTTGCTCAGCTTACCATCAGCTAGTTAGGCCCTTGTGGGTCGGGTCATGATAGTTATCCTTTATCGTATTGAATGATAAGGCATATGATATGGATGCATGTGAATTCACAATAGACCATCCTCCCACATAGTTTATTTAGTTATAAATCAATGATATTGAATCATTAATGGCATAAAAACCATTTGAAACGTTCAAACAATGACATACTTCAATTTTTCATGTGTTTTCATAATGCACGATGGCTACCATGAGATGGAAACCAATGCACAAACTCTCTTTATTTAGTAAATAGAGTATATAGAAGGAATGAGATCTCTCTTATTGGAGGTACTATAATTCATGAAACCTAATCCAAAAATCTATTTATCCCTAATCAAAAAAATTCTTTAAGAAGAAGGTGTTGGAACCCCTTTGGTGATTCAAGGTCCTCTCATTATGAACAAGGATCCAAGACTGATGTAATTCCATCATAGGTGGGAGTCATTTATATAGAACTTATGTGATCCTAATAAATCATACTCCATTACATTTAATAGAGATAGAAGTCACAATGATAATAGAATTCTTATTATTATGTTCTTTATTTATCATGTTGCTTATGTTGATGCTAGATCAGGTTTTATATCAGTTTTCTTCTACTTCTAAGATCATAAGAAGATCTCTAAAACTCACCAGTGGTATTAGAGCCACTTAGTTCAATAAATCAATGTATTTTAATTCTTATTTTTTTAAGAACTTGTACATTGTAAGGTGTTTGGAACCATATCATAACATAAGGTATGAAGGAATGATTTTGTTTTTCTTATTCATAGTGTATGACTGACATATATTGTAAGGTACAATATATATGATATCCATTTTTTATACTACATTTTAAGCTATGATATCTGATATCATAATCTATGATTTAATATTACATTTCACAGAAATAAAGTTTCATTTTTTATTTAATATTTATGTAATTCATTTATTAATAACTTTTAATTTACTATTTTTACTAATTTTCAATGAAAAGTGAATAATTGGTCTGAAATACTAATGCTTTAATATTAAATATAATTTTTTAGCATTATTTTTATTAATCTAGATTCGATTCAGTTTATTATTTTAATTATAAATCTAACCCTACTTATCCAAATTTTATGATTCTTGTTTTTTAGGGTTCCTATTTCTCCTTTAATACATATCATTCAACTGGATCTTGGGATAATTAATTCATTTAAATGGTCATGTAGACCACACAAGAAGGCCCAAAGAATATGTCAAAGAAACTAGACCATCCATGAAGATAGAATTTGTGGGCTCAATCTAGGATCCCAAATTTGATGAAACCCCTAAATATATTCTTGAATATCCAAAAGATTCATGGAAAATTTTTAAAGTCCTAAATCCATGAAAAGGGTCCCAACTGACGCTTTGAAGTCCATACCACTATTCAGTCCAAGAATTAAAAACACCTTATCATTACTGGCTTTTCTCCCAATCTATTCATCCAATGAAGATAAGATTTTTTGGTGTGAAATAAAATATATATATAGCCTACTTTTTAGAATAAGTATTTCTAATTTGAGGGAATATTTCTATTCTAAAATGAATTCACATTTAGCCTAAGGAAAACTCAATAGAAAAATTGAAAGAATAACATTGTTTAGTAAAATAGAAAAAACTTTAGTTAAAAAGGTCCATTGGCTGCCAAATTTTGAGGGTAAACAGTCCACATCAATTTCTCAAACTTTTAATAATGAGATATCTCTATATTAATCTATCTAGATGGCCAAATTAGAGAGACAAATTGAGCGGTAGATTTGGAATGCAAACAGTCCACCACCTTGGGCTATAAGTACATCCCCCTCTTCTCCATGCAAGGGGTTGGCATTTCAGATCATAGGAGGATATATAAGAATCCATTGTAATGGAGAAATGGTCCTATGAAATAAATTCCCTAAACATCAAATATCTCACAAAATATTATGGGATTTTGAGGAATTTAATTTCTTTTAGAAATTATTCCAGACTTTTGGAAAGTGGGACATGATTGATAGAACTTATGTGAGTCCATAAAGAGTGAATTCCAAAGGAATCCTGGTTCAATGACATTTTAGAAGGTCTTTTTTGTTCCAAAGTGGACACCACCGGTCATTGAGTGATAAAAATTATAATATGGAGGAATTTTCATCTTCATCAACACATCTCCTAATTACCTTGTCAACCTTAGTTTTCTAAACTTTATTATCTTCCAAAAAATAGAATTTTGAACCACTTTTCACATTCACTATTTTTTTCTTTTGAAAAAAATTCTGGAAAAACACTAGTAGCCAAGTAATTTTAAATTAGGTCATACCATGGTCAATTTCGAGTGAGAAATGATAGGTGTTAAGTTGAAAATTCTTGATCAATTATTTCAGAAGGAGAATAATTACACATTCTACTCAAGTGATTAGCCACAGGGTTTTCTTTTCCATGTCTATCTTTAATCGTAATTTCAAACTCTTGGATCATTATAATCCATTTTATTAGCCTCACTTTTGAATTATTTTTCTTAAGTAATAACTTTAAAGTGGAATGGTCTATAAAAATGAGGATTTTGACACCTAAGAGATAGGGTCAGAAATTTATTCAATGCAAAAAACCATAGGTAAAAGTTTATTTTTAGTCATAGTACAGTGATATTGAGTTTCATATAATGTTTTTGTAGAATAATAAATGGAATGAGGAATAGTTTCTATTATTTGACCAAGAATGGCCCCAATGGGCCTATTATAATAATAACACTTCAATTCATAGGGTAAGGACCAATCTAGGGGTTTGATTATTATAGCATATGTAAGAACATCTTTGAGTTCAATGAAGGCTCTCTTTAAAGCCACATAAAAATGGAATTTAACATCATTTTGGAGTTTTCTATTGAGTGGTAGGGTAATCCTATTGAATTTATTGATGAATCACTGATAGAAATCTATATAACCAAGGAATGAACAAATTTTTCGAACTATTGTGGGTTCAAGAAGTGATTGGATCACCTAAATTTTGGTAGGGTTGACTTGAATACTGTCTTCTGAAATTATGTGCCCTAGAACAGTCCCATTAGTAACCATGAAGTGACATTTTTCATAATTAAGAAAAAATTTACATTTGACACACTTTTTTAGTATCAAAGGGAGTGAATGTAAGTAGGATTCAAATGAATCACCATAAATGGTAAAGTTATCGATGAAGAACTCCATGAAATGCTCAATGAATTCAAAAATGATACTTATCGTACACATATGTAATGTTTCAAGATAATTAAAAAGGAAAAAATGAATTCTCTTATATATATATATATTCTAAATGGTTAAGTGAATATAGTATTTTCTTGGTCCTAAGGTTCTATTAGTATTTGAAAGTATCTAGTGTATCCATCAAGAAATAAATGGTGTGACTTTTTAGCAAATAATTCAATCATTTTATCAAGGAAAAGAATATGGTGGTGATATTTTCGTGATTTGGCATATAATTTATGATAATAAATGTACACACACCATTTATTTTTCACTCAATTTGTGACCACCTCCTCGTGTTCATTTGTGACAATAGTTATCCCACCCTTCTTAGGCACAACTTGAATTGAACTAACCCACTCACTGTCAAAAATTGGGTAGATAATACCGGCTTAGATAATATTGGTAATATCTTTTCTAACTACCTCAAGTATGACTATATTGATTCTTCTTTGTGTTTTTATGGTTGGTTTGGATGATTCTTCAAGATGGATGTGATGCATGCAAAGGGTAGGCTTTATTTATAGTATGAAATCTAGGGTCCAACCTTGGGTATTTATATTTTTCTTTAACACCTGAACAAGTATGGAGTCCTCAGTTTTAGTAAGTGCAGAAAAGATAATGATGGGATAATAGCGATCATCTAAAAGGAATACATATTTCAAGTGTAGATGAATAGGTTTCAGATAAATTTCTTCCATAATTTAAGGTATAGAAAACTTATGAATAGAGGAAGGGATTTTAGTTGGATTTGGTTTATTTTCTTCGATACTATCCAAGGTGAAATGGTAGATATTAGAGGTGATATGGGATTCTAAAGAGTTTTATGATCCTTTATATCGATGGAGTTTACATGTGAAGGGTTAATATAAAATTATCCATTTATTTTTTGGTTAATAAGGATGAAAAATTAAAAATCTCCTTTATCATTAGAATAAGAATAACATGACATATTAGGGTTCAACACACTCTCATAAAGACTTTTAGAAGCATGGATGGATGATACAGATTGATTCTCTGATGGGTATCACATCTCTTGAAAAATATTAAACTTGACCATTTGGTCACCAAATTCCATAGATAAGATGCCACCATGAATATATAATTTTGTTCTATATTTCATGAGGAAAGTTCATCCTAGAATCAGAGAATATTGGTAAGAATTTTTTTCACCTTCCATGTTAAGGAAAAAGAAGTTATATGGTAAGATAAGATCATTAACCCAAACAAGGTCATCCTTGATTATTCCCTCAGGACCAATAATGCTTCAAATGGCTCCATTAATAAGGATGGTGTGTTAATTAGTCGATAGTTTTTGTTTTTTGTAAAAAAATAACCAAAAAATACAAAATAAAACACAAAGGAAAACTCTTCTTATTCATCCATCCAAATTTTCTATGAATGCCCCATAGCATCCCAAACAATCCCTCGTATTTTTTTGACCCTAAAATCAATAGAGATCTTTGCTGACATAAGAAGACCATTAGGGATAATCAAAACATTGCACATCCAATTGATTTATATATGGAAAATCCAAGGGAAAAAACACTTAAAGAACTTACATACCATGATATGAATTACCAACCCCTTAGTATTAAATATTCAAATATATAGGATGATTTCAAACTCAAATTGGGTTTGATTCATCTTATACCTCATTTCCATGGGCTATCCAGTGAGGATACACATCTTGATATCAAACAGTTCTAAGTGGTGTACTCCATCATGAAGCCTCAAGGGGTTTGTGAAGAACAAATCAAACTTTGAGAATTGCCTTTATCCCTAGCTGGATTGGCTAAGTCAGGGCTCTACTGCCTCCCTCCAGATTCCATAACCACATGGAATGATATGAATTGAATGTTCTTAGAGAAATATTTCCATATTCTTGATCTGGTTCTATCCAAAATGAAATAAGTGGTATCGGTCAATTCCCCCAATGAATCACTCCACTAGTAATGGGAGAGGTTCAAAAAGCCTGTCACAACCTGCCCACACCACTAAATCCCTAACCAAATCTTGATCCAATACTTCTTTGAGGGTTTATTGTCCATGGACTGAACTCTCATCAATTCCACAAGTGTTAGTTCTCTTGTTGAAAAAACTCTTATAGGTTCATGATATCTCATAAGAAATATGGCTACAAACAGGTAGTAATTCCATACTCGAGCACATGCTCAAGTTAAACAAGTCTAAGATAATCAATCCATAGATCCCAAAAATATGACTGAGTGGATGAATGAACTTATATGTCTTGTGTGTAAACTAACTATGGTTTCAAAAGCCCCAATATCATCTTCTCCACAACCAATATTCCCTGGACCTATCAAAAATTGTAGAATTTATAGCTCACCAGCTCATCCAAGTGACACATGTCTACAGCTTCATGATGATCCATTTGATTCTTTTAGTCCAATGGATCTCAATGCAGCATATTCTAAGTGGAACACCAACCCTAAACTATCATGTTATTTTATTATAAACTCTAGTCAACCCCACTATAAGCCCTTATATTCTACCTATAACTCATGTTTGAGGTATGGTAATCCCATTTCTCATCCCCCTCAATTACCTACTCAAAATCCTAACCAATTACAATATGGTCAACGTGGTGGTAAATTCCAACAACCTTATCCTTTTGTTCCTCAACCTAAAATGAGAAATCCTCCTCTTTATCCTCTCATATTCCACTATCCTAATGATCCTTCCCAATTCACAACCCAATAAATTGATTTCCCAAGAACTAAAATCAAGGTAATCCCAATGTGGGACATGCCTCTTATTCTAAGAATCCATGGGAAAGTTTTGTGGAAGATCTTACCACATTCACCCATTCTAGCCTCAAAAACATTAAAACCCAATTTGGTTAACTTTAATCACACCTAATTTAGAAACAATGATCCAATTCATCAAAACTCCCAGCTCAACCATTGCCCAACCCCAAGGGTAATATAAGTAAAATTACACTTCAATATAGAAAAAATAATTTCCAAGCCTCATGATGGATCCTTAAATGAACCTTTGAATGTTGAGATTTAAAATGAAAAGAAAATAATCTATAAAAATAACTTAAATCCACTCCCTCAACTCCTTCCATTCCTCTAAGGAACCCAATTCCTTTTACTCAAGATTTCTATAAGCCAAGGAAGTCCTTTGAACCTGATCCCGAAATGCTTGAAATGTTTAGACATGTTGAAGTCAACATTCTTCTATTATATTCAATCAAAAAAATCCCTAAGTATTCAATGTTTCTTAAGAAATTGTGCACCCTTAAGAGAAAACTTAAGACCATTGAGAATGTTTCAACCCAACAGTCCATACCCATGAAGTGAAAAGATCTAGGGACCTTTACAGTTCCATGAAAAATAGGGAGTTCCAACTTTAATGGTGCACTCATAAACATAGGAGCCTCAATAAATATTTTTCCTAAATACATATTCTTCAACCTTGATCTAGGTACCTTTCACCCAATGAGTGTTGACATATATTTAACCAATAGAATCATATCCAGTACTAAGGAAAAAATTGAGGAAGACCTTGTTAGGTTCAATGATCTTATCTTCCCCGCTGACTTCTATGTACTTGACATGGAAGGTGAGACAACTTCTTTATAATATCCTCTAATTCTAGGAATATTTTTCCTCAGGAAATCTAGAACCAAAAATTATGTCCATGATGTAATATTATACATGGAATTTGGTGACCAATTGGTCAAGTTCAATGTTTTTCAAGCCAAGAAATACCCATCAGAGAATCACTCTATATTCTCCATCCATGCTTCTGAAAATCTCTCTAAGAGTGTTCCTTCCACATGTAAAATCCATCGATCTAAAGGATCTTGAAAAATCTTTGGAATCTCATCTCACCTATGATCTTCATTGCTCCAACTTGGACAGTAATGAGTAAAATGAACTAGCATGCTCATTTGTTGATTCAAATCAAATTCTCCAACATTCATCATTTACTATCCGTGATTCTAAAAATCCTCTTATAAGTCAAGTGAACCCTGAACCATTATTCTTATCTTTTCCCAATGGTAGTGAAGGTTGTGATACATGTTCTCTAATTAATGAATTGATCATTGGTGAGGTTGATATTGTCCATTATTTGGGAAATAAAATTAATATAAAGACCTTTAAAAATATATTGAGCCCTGTGTATCCATTAATCCTCATTACCCCATTTTTGAAAGAGGTGAAAAAAATGTGTTAAAAACAATTTGGATATCATACTATGGTTTCATATTGTCTGAACCTTACATAAATGCACCATCAGAATGGAAAAATCGTCCTAAATTTCCAAGAATAAAAAACCAAAACTTTTTGGATAGCATAATTACTCAAGTAGAAGACCAAAGGGAGGATACCCACATTCTCTTTCCACGCCCATTGAATTGCAAGCACAACAAAAAGGATGGAAAGAAATTATCTAATGAACAATTGGGCCTACCAAAGGATAATTTTATCTATAAGAACACTAGAGTTTATAAAATATAGTGGCCCCCATCATACTATGGGTAGTCTACTACAACTATCTAACTATAGAAAAAATAAATATAGCACTTATTTTGGAGGAAACCCAAGTTTTCTTTAAGTTTTATGAAAAAAAAAATTAATTTTTTAACTGGTTAGTTTTGTTTTCTTTTTTATTCTCATTAAGATAATGGAAATTTTCAAAATAATCTCCATATAAGAAACATTCCCAGGAACCATATCTACATCCACCAATCCACCACTTGATGGAGATGGAAACCCACAAAATCCAAACCAGGGAGCACCTCTTTCCCTTTAACTCTCTCTCTCTATATAAATATATATATAAATATATATATATATATTTCTTTATTTTTCCTCTCTCGCTCTCATTTTTTTACCCCTTTCTTCATCACACTTTCTTTTTCAAACCCTTTTCTTCCACTTTCTCTTTTGTGTGAGTGTGTATTTAAAAAAACTAAAAAAACAAAAAAAATAATCAAATAAAAAAACAAAAGGACTCATAATTACCCACCATTAAAGTTTGAAATTTTTTCCAAACTTTTTGGGGATCCCAATGACTTGTTTTAAACTCAAAAATTTTGTATTTTCATCATAAATTTGGATAAATAATTTTTTTTCAATAATAATGAATTTTTAATGCTCAATTTTTTATTTGGAAAATGATTCTTCCCTAACCATGATGAATAACAATATCTTTAATTCCAAGGTCACCTATTTCTATCTTTTCATATTGTGTGTTTTTCACCCGCAATTGTGAGTCTCGAGTTTGTGGACCTTCAAGTCGAATCTCCTACTTTGGTGTACATTAATATGAAAGAGGAATTTTCTTATCCACATGAGAATTATAATAGACAAATATCCTCCCATTACCCATGCATTTATCTTCATTTTTTAATCCCTTTAGAGAGAATGAAAACCATTTCTTTATATCCACATTTCAATCCCAATACCTTTTCCCTCCTAACATATACATGGATTTTCATTGCAAGATTTATTGAAGTTTAAGTGTGGGGGGGATGCATTACATTTTGGGTATCCTTTTCTTGATTTTCATAATATTATCATATAATTAAGGGTAAAAATACATTTTAGTTTGGGGGATAGGTTTTCATTAAGTGAGTTTTGGAAATTTATATATTTTTATGACACCTTTTTCAAATTATATTGAAAAGTGTTCAAAAAAATTGAAGAAAAAAAAACAAACAAAAAAATTGAAAAAAAGAATGGGTTGTGTCTTGGGTGGGACATAAATCACTCTTCCTAGACATTTTATATTTTTATAAATATTATAATTAGTGTCTTGGGCATATAAAATATGGGTTGGGAGATTAGTGTGAGATTTGTTTCAACTTCAACTTTCAAAAAAAGAAGAAAAAGATCACTTGGTTCATCTTTTCTTATATAGTTGGGAAAATTTTTGTGCTTTGTAAAAATTTCATATTTTAATTTCTATCCATTTTCTTTCTTGAAACATCCCACCCTTATAAATATGTGTTTCCATAACCTTCCAAGTCTTATTTCAAAAACATTTGCATTGATTTTTTCATATTAGTTCTTTACCCCTATTTTCCTATCTTTTGGATATTATATTCCTACCATCCCATAGCCACTGAAGAATCCCTAAAAAATACCTATTGATTATTGTTGACTTTAAAATAAGGAATAGAAGTTTATAACTCTTAAAAACTCTAATATTTACACTTTTGGTTGGTGAATGTGTGAACCTTCTTAAAATAGTATCATCTTGAGAGGAGTGAGTTATGAGTGCCCACATTTTCCATTTATAATTTTTAACATTAAAAATGAATTGATTTTAGAACATTGTTTCTTTAACAATTTTTTGTGGAATTCAATATGGTTGAGTTAACTATTATAGACCCCCTTGATTGGTGAAAAAAAATTAATATTTTTTGGTGAGTAAAAATAATTTAGTTGTGTTTTTATAATTATTGTACATGAGGACATACACAAGACTAAGTGTGGGGAAGTTGATTTTATTTATTTATTAATAACTTTTTATTTACTTCCTTTACTGATTTTCAATGAAAAATGCATAATTGGTGTGAAATACTCAAGTTTCAATATTAAATATATTTTTTTAGCATTATTTTTATTAATCCAAATTCGAGTTGGCTTAATATTTTAATTATAAATCTCACAATACTTTTTCATATTATTATATTCTTGTTTTTTAGGGTTCATAATTTAATTTCCTACATATAATTCAACTAGATCTTGGGAAAATTCTGCCATTTAAAGGGTCTTATGGACCACACAAGAATTCCAAAATAATTTATCAAAGAAACTGGTCCATCCATGAAGATAGAATTTATGGGATTAATAAAAAAGCTCAAATTTTATTAAACTCTTTAATATATTTTTTTTATCTAAAATAATCATGGATAAAAAAAATTTAAGTCCCAAATCCACCAAAAAGAGGCCCAACTAATGCTTGGAAATCCATACCACCATTCGGTCCTTAAAATGAAAACATCCCACCATTATTGAATTTTCTCCCAATCCATTAGTCCAATTGAGATGAGATTTTTTGGTATTAAATAAAATATATACGTGGAAGACCTTTTAGAAGAAATTTTTTAATTTTATGGAATATTCCTAGAATAAAACGCATTATCATTTAGACCAATGAAAAAATCAAAAGAAAATGGATATAATAACATTATTTAGTAAAATAGCCATAACTTTGGATAAAAATGTAAAATTGCCACCATATTTCGAGGTTTTATAATAAAAATCAATTTATAAAACTTTTAAGAAAAATATATCTCAAGATTAAACTGTCTGGATGGAAAAATTGGCGATCTAACTTGAGGGAAATACTTGGAATGAAAACAGCCCATTACCTTGGGCTAAAAATACATCTCCCTCTTCTCCTTGCAATGGGTTGGAATTTAAAAGCATAGGAGGATATATTTTTATGACAAAGGACCTTCAAAAATTCTTGGTAGTATCTTCTAGACTCAATTTTCTACTTGATATACCCTTCTTTCATGCTCTCTTTTGATTTACTTTTACATTCTTATTCATTTGTAATCTCATAAGTGTTTGTATTGTAATTTTGTTTTAATGCATGTTTATTATTCATTATCTCTTATCCACATCCACCCTTTATTGGTTAATATTAATTTCATTAAAAAAAATTAAATAAATTTTAAAATCATTCCCTTCTTTTTATTTCTCATTCAATTGAAAGTCTGTGTTAATTCTCTTCACCATATCTATGTGTGTGTTCGGAACACTACTATTATCTTGTCCCTTTATTTTTATTATATTTTTAACTCATCACCCTAAACATCATAAACTATATTAATAACCATATCAATGTATTATTAAATCTCCCATTGGGTTTTTTCATAATTTGGGGATGTTAAGCGATTTAGAGCTTTTGCTCAATTAATATTCTTCAAATTAATATTGTGTATGTTGAACATAAAATGTCACGGATTAATGAAATTTTTTGTTTAACATGTGGATTATATGGATTATTGGAACAAAAATTACATATAGGTTCATAAAATATTGAAACTTCTATCAATAATAATTTATTAATATCAATACCCTAGTTGAGGCTTGTATTAAATCTAAAATAATTAGGAATTCCAATCAAAATTCAAATTGTGAAGTGGATGTTAATTTAAAGAAATATATAAAAAAACTCAAGGATATCAAAATCTTAACTCCATAATTATGAACTCACCCAAATCATTATTAAATTTTTAAATAAATATTAATTAATCAATCATTTAATCAAATATCTATAACCCTCCCCTCCCCAATCAAAATACAATCAGTTAAAAACAATCAAATATAAAATGTGTACCATCATCAAGGATTCTACTTGAGTTACAATATAAACATTATTAAATTGCTATAAATTTTAATGGTAAATGTCCTAAAATAAAATTATCTTAAAATATATAGGGTATATCGTTATAAGATCATCACTTTTTTATGTATAATATGTTTAGAGATATAAATTAATTTGTTCCTATATTGGTTCTTCTCTGATATGGGTTATTAAGAGTTAGTTTTTAGTGATGAGGACCCAAAAAATGGAGGTTAGAAGGTGGTGAGAGATTTGACCTTAAGATGTCTGAAAAACCCATCGGCTGGCCGATGGAGTTCTAGTAGGTCTGTGGAATTATGAATACCCCACCGGCCCACCGGTGGTGCTGGAAAACCCAATTAGTTCTACCAGGAACACCAACTTTCTAGTGCAGCCAGTCCAAGGGTGTAATTGATGAACACCATGGGATTTTAATTCCATGTTCTTTGACCCCATTTAACACCCAATTCTAACTCTATTTCACCCATTCCAATTTTGAGACCTCCCTTATGGTCCCTAAAGATCTCCTTTCATAACCCCTTGGTTCATAAAGATTTTATAGATCCAGAGTCACTAGAATTATGAGTTCTTCCAATATTTATGCCAAATCTGTTATCCTTGTTGTGATATGAGAATGGATATTTTATGTATATATGGTTTTTTCTGATCTAATGGTGAATTATCCCTTTCTTTGTAGATCAGTGATGGATCTAATGTGTTGAAAATGTTTCCTGATCGGATCAAGCTCCACCATCGATGACATATGTTCAATGGTTATGTTTTTATGAATAATTATCCTATATTTCTTATTTTAAGTGTATTTATGATGGAACATTAATCCCTTGATTATCCCTTGGTATATTAGTGGAGGATTCGATGTTCCAATGACAAATTTCTTTGATCAGGTCTTGATTGTTCATAAATAGTGGAAATTTCTAGGTAAAACAACTTAGACCAATTATTTTGAGATATTTTTCCTATTAAATATTATCTCGTACCTCTTCTATAATAATGGTTTGATGGTGGATTTATTATTTATTGATAGACCTAGGGATCTCTTCTATATATGATGAGGAATTCATGATTCATTCTTCAATTGAAAACAGATCTGGTGAATTAGTGACCCATATTTTGATATACCTTATAATTAATTCTACTAATGGATTCCTTAAGGTATTCGATTCTAGAACTACCCTTATTGACATGGAATCTTCTTGTAAATCCTTTATAAACCTCTTTCTTGAGGAATTGGTACCTGATTTATGCATCCTTGATTTTTTAGATCCTCTTGTTGGGTTTTTGATTTTTTTTATTCAATCCTTGATGAACCTTGGAATCATTTATCAAAAAAACTGAGGTAAGAAGTTCCTTACCATATAGAGGTTGTGTATATGATCATTATCATGATAGGATGTTGTGTGTTGATATGATTAATACCGTGTTGACATTAATCACATGTGTGCATGTTTTGGATATTGTTTCACACTCATTATATTATGTATGTGCCTTGACATGTTATTCCTTGTTTACATGTGTTTGTACTTGGTATATGTTATATTTTTATTCTATTCATAGTAACAAAGTGATAAGTGGACCCTGTTGGATGTTCACTAAAATGTTCATGGATAAGATGCATATACACTTGCATATGGTGAATAGAGTGCATATATATATAATATGATATTATATATATAGTGTACATTTTATAATTCATATTATGAATTTATTTTTCATTCATGTGACGTATGAATATAATATATATATGTATATGATATATATTTATTATTAATTTCTCCCAAATGGATTATTTATCAATTATAAGTCATTGTGAATAGATTAAAGGCTTTGCATTAATTCATTCAAAATTCTCAATTAATTTTACCTAATAGAAAGAAATTCATATGATGGATTATGAATATGATATGCCTTGGGATTAATCTATATGAGAGGATGAGATCCTTTGCATGTTGGGTGTGTGTGGTGGTATTTATATGAGCCTCTTCCAAATATATATTTTTCTCAAGAACCATTCATATCACTCAAGAAGGATCTATCACCCCTTCAGTTACTTAGGTGTACTCACAAATCATTAATAGATCCATTGGAGAGTTTACTCCCTCTAAGGAAAGGTGATTTCACTACTCTGAATGATCTTCCCCAAACACTAATTATGGAAGGAAGATCGAAACAGTTGTTGTTCATTAATTCCATGTACTATGTTTTACAGTATTATATACATGTTAATTTCTTGAAGATATTTATTCTATGTTTTGAGTTATCTTCCACTACATATGATAATTAGATGGTCATATAAACCCCATTAGTGGTGTCATATATAATTTCTTCAATAATTAAAAGTTTTAATAATTGGTTTTCAAATAAAAATAAAAAAACATTTTCATAAAACTATAGGATGATTATAGACCCTCCTGTGATTTGGGTATGGATAAATATTATTACCCATAAAAAGGTTGGATTCATAAATTTTATACCCTTACATGAGTAATTTCATAAAGCTATATATTTCTTTACCCTTATGTGATACCCATACACATAAGGTTAGTGTAAGGGAAACCTCATTGTTACCTTTACACAAATGGGTTGTGTAAAGGCATTACCCTTACAAAATAGGTTTTATGGAAAGTTAGTACCCTTACATAAGGGGTTTTTCATAAAGGTAGTACCCTTACCCAAATGCATTTTTGTAAGGGTCATTGGTACTTTACCCATAAGCATAAAGGTATTAGAGCTGCTACGTAAAGGTCCTTGATGTTTACGTTTACACGGTGTATGAAATATTTAGAGTAACCTTACACAAAAGAGTTTTTTAAGGGTAATACCTTTATGTGAGAGATCTGTGCAAAGTTAATCTATATATTACCTTCACATAATCATAATAAAATATCAACTTCTCTTACATAGAGAATCTATGTAAGGGTAAAAGGGGGGATACCCTTATACAGAATAGGTATTCTACGTAAGGGTAAACAAAAAAATCATTAAATTATGTTTTAAATTATTTTAATATTTTGTAAATTGTTTATAAATCATGTTAAAATTTATTTTGGGAATATTTAATTTATAAGGATTTTATAAATTAATTAATTACCTATATATTGATTATAATCAATTAAATAAATTCTTATGAAACATTATTCCAAAATATTAATGTTTAATATTTTAAAATACCTTTTTATAAATTAAATTCAATACCTTATGATATAAAAATAAAAGGTTTATTTATAAATCCTAAGAGGTGATTTATAAAGTTTTCATAAATTCTAAAATATATGATATTTATATTATATAAAATATTTATATAATATATATTGAATTATAAAATGTTTATAATTCATGAAATGTCATATAAATTCCATTTAATATAAAATATTAATGGATTAATATTGAAAAGAGTATATAATTTTTATATTCTTTCTAAATTATAAAAATATTATAATTAGTATTTATTTATGAATAGTGCATAAATGTCTCTTATTTTAGAAAATAAGTAAATTGCTTATTTGTTTGTTAATTTCCATGGTATTCATGTTTAGTAAATTTTTTATGAAATAAGAATATTATGTATGCCCATTTATATGATTAATTTATTCTATGATAGATCCTTTCATATCATGATAGGTTTGATATCATAAAATTAATTTCCATCTTCCTTGACCTCAATTTTTAATTTTAGTTATGATTTTGATAATAGTTTTTGGGAATAGTTTGTGTATATTAGGTGCTGGAGTTTTTAATGAATTAAATTCCCTCTTGATTAAATTTCCCCAGTTATAGGTATAGTGACCTGTGCTTTTCAAAACATAAACATTACATAATTGTTTCGTAAAACTTAAACATTATACAAACAGACACCCAAGGAACATAGTTGGTATAGTGCATTTGGAAACATGGAAACATAAAACCAGTACATAGGTGAGCTACATCATCTCTCACTAGTTTCTTCTTAACTGGAACCATTATTTTACATATCAAACATAGTACATATCATCATAACATGGGGGAAAGTAAACATAAAAAGGGGTGATCTCAAATGATCATTAAGGGTAAACAAGAGAGACATGTAATCATAAACATGATCATAAGGGTATGAGTATGTGATCATGAAAATATAAGATCATACCCTATATATCAAATATCATAACAGAGATCATGGTATAAAGATTGGTAGTTCATAAGACATGAATCATAATGATATATAGAACATAAGCTATAAAATTATAATTTAGGAATAAAACATGGAATTGTGGAAACACATAAGTATATACTAATTTCCATAGTATCCAAGGCATCACAGGAAAGACCATCTTCATTGAAAAAGTATTTTACTAAAATAGGTAACCCTACTCCAACCCTATATTATTGAACTGAGTGACCCTCATTTCAATCCTATATTAATGAACTGAGTAACCCTCATTCTATCCATATATTACTGAACTTAGTAACCCTCATTCTAGCCCTATTTATTCTAAGGAGATAGAAATATTTACCCAATGCATTGGAGGGAGATATAGGTCCCACCCACCACATAATGAAATCATACACACTTTTTCCACAAGATCATAAATAAACATATCATAACCCATGAAATGAAATGGGTATCATAAACATGTAAATATATCATAACCTGTGGAAATAGATAGGTTTCATAATCATTTCATCATAAATATATCCCATGAAAATAAGTGGGTTTCAAAATCATATAACCCATAAAAGTGAAACAGGTTTTATAAACATATTACCCATGAAGAATAAAAGTGTTTCATAAAGACTATCACATTAAGAATAACTCATTCATATAAAGGATGTGAATGGAACCATTAGATCATTTCCTAGAAAGTCATGATTAACATCAATAGATGGAAAATTATATGGAAAATCATTTTGAAATATACTCTAAAAACGTTTCTTGAGTAAAATATCCTCTCTTGTTTGAAAAAATATTTTTAATACATAAACCCATTTGAAAATAATTTTCTTAGAAAATACCTTGAAAACATATAAAGAAGACATGAAATCATTTTTAAAAACTATTTCCTTGAAAACTTATAAAATAATCTTCAAAACATTTTAAACCCCTTTTTCTTTGAAAATACTTTTAAAACTTATAAAAAGATCTTGAAAACCATTGTACTTGAAAACTTATAAAATAAGCTTGAAAACATTTTAAAAACCATTTTTCATGAAAACTTATAAAAGAATCTTGAAAATGTTTTGAGACCCATTTCATTAAAAATAATTTTAAAACATATAAATAAATATTGAAAATTTTTTGAAAATATTTTCTCTTTAAAACTTATAAAAGAATCTTGAAAACGTTTTTAAAACCATTTCTTTGAAAACACTTTGAAAACTTGTAAATAAGACTTGAAAATATTTTGAAAAACATTTTCCATGAGAACATATAAAAGAAGTTTGAAACCATTTTGAAAACAATTTTCCTTTAAAATTACTTTTAAAAACATTATTTTAAATATTAACCTTTTAAAAAATTCAGAGTAAGCTTCAAAGGAATGATGGCGAGTAAATCTGTACATGACATACAAGGTAAAAAGATCATTCCTTTTGCACAGTAAAAAGGTTGGAAATATTCCTTGTTCATAAAACAAAAAAAAAATCCTTTGAAGATATTGGTAAAATAAAAAAGTTAAAAATTTATTTTAGATATCATAGGGTAATGGTATAATATTCTTGGAACCCTTTTTAGAAAACATAGATTTTAGGCCGAAGAGAGGGTAAAGTCGGGCTTTCCTAATAACACTTTCTTAACTATCTTATATACCAAAGAGTATATAGTGGTTCCAATACATGTGTATATAATTAAATAACATAGGATAATAAAACTAATGAATATTCTTGATATATGTATCATAATATTTCATCAAAGGAAGCATAAACATAAACAATCTTGAAAAGCGATGAGATTGTCCCAATAAACTCTTATAACTTAGTGACTTGGGATCATACTCTCCATGTAAGAAAATAAAATTAAATTAAGTTTAATATATCATTAAAATAATTAGATTCATGATAAAAAATTTAAAATGGATGTATATACACCTCAAGAAACAATTTAGGTTTATAAAAAACATGAGTCTCAAAGAGGGAAAATTGAGACAAAACTATTTTATCGATTTGGTATCTTTTAGAACATAAACCCCATGAAATAAGGACCATAAAATGGATATGTTAATACCCATAAATTTAATTATATGATACATATAATACATTAATGTTCAGTACATGAACCACACAAAAGGAAGGAGTGGCTAACATAACATGTATCTCACAAAAATTAAAAGTGAGATAAATCCCCTTACCTTGTATCTTGACTCTCTCCGTACTCATACAAGATTCCTTTATAATAAATATAATTTTATTATAAATATTTTAAATAATAATATTCTTATATCTATTACCATATAATTTTTTATTATAACCTTATATTACCCTCTTGTTAATGATCCTATGTTAAGGTTTAACTTCGGGTAAAATTCACTTTGTTCTTTGCATGTGTCTTAATTTTTTACATCTTTGGTCCTTATAATTATATCATGATTATAGAATGTAAAACATGATATAAATATTATTTATATACCATATATGTTTATTATAATAATCTATAGAATATAGGACTATGAAATGGAAGACAGCGTTCATGGAGACGCTGAGCCGTACGTACGCATGAACATTGTTTCTATCTTTATTATCATATTGAAAGAAAGTATGTAAATGACATGTGTGTGTGTGTGATTATTAAATTAGAATTAATATTTAATATATATAATATAATTTCATTAAACCCATCCCTAATACATTCCATGTGGTGTGTGAATGAATCACATCGCTTTGAGGGGGCGGTAGTCCACACTTCCTCAAATGAGATTATTGTATTAAGATAAAATGGAAATTAAAGATATGTGTGTTGTAAATGGAATAAAAAAGATTAAATACATATTAAATACAATATATGAAATATATAAATATATTTTCCATCATAATGGCCACCATTATTTGTGGTAAAGGAGAAATGAACAATCATTATTTTGTGAGGCAATAGTTCGTTGTACACAGAAACAGTATGTTCAACATCCATTATATGGAGTTTTTTGAAAGTTTTGGTTATAAAATTTTCATAAAAATATCCTATTATATGTATTATACTGGTTTTTTAACACAATAATTTAATAAATATAGTTTAAGGGGTGAATAATGGAAATAAAGGAAAAGATCTTGGGAGAAGATGTTACCTCTAAATTAGGTAACTCTTTTTGGTTAGTGCCAAAAGGCTTCCTTGAGAAGCTTTTTTATTAAAGGGAGGATTAAAGGTATAAGTGATTATTTTTGTGAGGGTAATTTGGAATCTATTTTAAAAACTAAAAAAGTTTTATATGTGTGAGGAATGGGTAGAGGTGGTGGCCTTTTATAGGGAAGGAAAATGACTCACTTGGAATTGTTTTAAAACAAGTTAGGTGTGCACATGTTATTACCTAAAAAAAGTCATAAAAAACCAAAAAAACTAAATAATGGAAGTTTTAGGGTCGAAATAATGATGTAAAATGGGTTTTGGACAAGTTTCAAGGTCATTTTGGCCCTTAATTTTAAGGTTTAGTACCTAATTAAGCATAATTTGGTCTTAACTGTTGTGATTAATTTTAATCACTTTTACCAATCATTTTGGTCAAAAATTATCATGGAATTATTATACTATAGATATTAAAATATATATAATGGTGTGTGTAGGATTTTTTAAATTCAAATCATTGAAGTGGAAAAATTAATATTAGTGTTAATCCCGTAGATGAGACGGAATAACGGGATTTTAAGGTAGGAAATAGTTCAAAATTTTATTAGTATTTTATATTCAGTTTCGAAGTGAAATTTATTATAAGGAATTAAATTGTATTAAAATATGTAATATTTATCTAATTTGACCTCAAAAATATTTATAATATCATTTATCATTAATAAATAATTTGATAAAAAGGCACTTTTTAACTAAAAAGCAGTATTTATCACTATTCATCAAAAAATGAAGTTTCTCTAAAAAATCACAAAAATTAATCCTAGGAAAATTTAGACATTATAAAATCAAAAATTAAGTTTATTTTATAGAATTTAATTTCTAAATGTTTCTAAAATTACTTTCATTATTATAAGCGGTTCATTCGAGAAAAGGATGTTTTTAAAAAAATAAGGACTTTACCAAAAATACATATATTTTATTATCAATATGTTGTATTTATATAAAAAATATTATAAAAAATATTTGGAAAGTATTTATTAATATTAATATATATATTTTTAATGGTTAGTTTATAATTATCTCATTTAATTATTTATATATATATATATATGTTTCATAGAAACTTAGTGTTGCGTGCATTGTACGCCAAGTAGGTTTTTCATGGTGCACAAGCCAAGTTGGTATTGTGGGTAGCACAAGACAAGTTGGTATTTAATGTGAAATGAATGTTTGAATTAGTGTTATAAAATATATATATATATATATATATATAACTATTTCCACTGTCATGTGAAATGAAAACTATTGAAAAGATAAATTAATTCGAAAAATAATAATTCTAAAAATCTCAGGGTGTTATAATAGGGAATTGGGCTTGAACAACCTACATTCCTAGAGGATTTACTTGGTTAGGAAATTGAATGGGGTTCACTATCAGTAGCTCTGGGCTAACTCATGTTTAGTTTTTCAATCTCATATAACTTTATTCCTTTACATGACATATACCTTATGTATATAATGTATTTGGATATATATAAATATAATTGTCTTCTATTTTTAAGTGATTAACACAAAATTTTGGGTTGTATTAAAGTTACACATTAATGTGGTTTAAACACATTAGTTTGGTGGTTGAAATATGGATTCCAAAACTAAAACATTAAAATATTATATACATAAAAATGGAATAAAACATAAGAAGATAATTATTAAATTTGATATAATAGTAAGTAATTTAATATACATATGATATATATTTAATGGGTGAGACATTAAAATAAAACCCCTAAGATACTAAAAGTGATATTCCTTCCAAATAATAACTTGTCGAGACCTTGATCATCCAAACAAGTATCTTCAAGCTCAGCACGAGTACCCCTAGAGTATCTTGTGTAAGACAATAAAGTTATAAGTAACATGGGATTTTCATGTTTGGTTTTGTTGATCTCAGTATCAGTATACCTTTATTATCCTTAGTTAGCTTATTCTTGGTGTTTTCGTTGGGTTATGCTAGTTAGGAATCCCTAATGGGTAGGATTCTAGAGGAATATAGTTTATTTAATCCATATTATGTATTTGTATTAGTTTTTATCCACTCAACTATCCAAGAATAGTAGCTATTTTTATTGGGATGATTCCCTACATAACTAAAAATTTATTTCTTATATGATAACTTGTGTAATTTATAATGAAATATGTATCTTGGATCACTAAATGGATATATTGTATGAGTTCATCATTTTTAGTGGGATCACTTTCATTAAAATTCCTTTATGAATAGATATAATACGTGATATTTATATAATAAAAAGTTTTGTTATAGATATACACATTATATTTATCAAAATAAAATTTATATTAATACTTGAAATTTGAAGCGTAAATTAAGAAACTCCTAATACTGGTTTCTTAAGAGAATTTATTGATAAAGATAAACATGATATGTATTATAATAGTTCCTTTATGGGTAACCAAGTGTTAAAGTTCTTTAACAAGAAAATCAATATACTAATGCAAGAATGGAATTCATTCATGGTTTTAAAGTAATTTAATGTAAAATGACCTGAGGAATTTTACCAGCTTAAGAAATTCATTTTATTTTAATATATGGAAAAAAATTGTCAATATGGAATAATTCAATAAAATTTTACCAGATATTCTCAGAGTGTTGAGAATATATGAACTAGGAATATGGTGTCTAAGTTTTGGTACTATATAGATAGTACAAGGATTTAAAAGTTCAAAACTAGAAGATATAAAGTTGGAAATTACAATAATATTTATTCAAAAATATATATAAGTTTATTTGAAACCTAGGGGTATTATCAAGAAAGAGTAATTATTTCATATGATAGGATTATATCAAATTCCAAAAGGGTTTGGGAACTCCATATAATATCCATGTCAAGTATTAACATTATAGAAATTGATTCTTTGATTTTGAAGGTTATGTGATACCAAGTGTATATTTTATAAGTTTTTTAAATATATAGGAGTTCAAAATAATAGAAATAATCTTATAGATTTTATTCAAGTGATGATGTAAATAGTTGCTACATCAAAAATTTGAATATAAAGAGATTTATAAAGCTTGTATGAATCTAAGTCAAGGAAGTGTATCTTCATCTCACTTATTTTATATGATAAGGGTGTTAACAAATATTTTTTATGAATAACATGATATTATTAATTGGATATACTTGGTTTATGATTCATTTGATTCTATAAAATGTTTTGAGATGAGGATATGGATAAAAGTGTTTTATCTGGGATAAAGTGTTTATCCAACTATTTGTTAAAATATGATGTAATGTGATTCCCACCTAGTATTAGTGTATTTTAATGAATAAAATATTTTTTTAATAAAATGTTATAAATACATATAATTCCATATGTTATATGTTAAAAATATTTTATTTTTTAGATATTACTAATAAAAGGATATAAATGTTATTTCCTAAAACACAATGTGTTTTTCGTTGTGTCTTAAAAAATATTCCAAAGATAATATAATATCTTAAGAGTCTAGTTAGAGTATTTTTAAGCTTTGTGAATTTCAAAGTTAATAAATAAAATATTCTTCCAAGTTATTCTTCACTTCATATCCTAATAATTTAGGATTTGTGATAGTAAATAAAAATGTAAATGGTTATATTCAGCTACTGTGAGAAAGTGAATATCATTATTAACTAAGGGATTTTACCAGTATAAGATTATAGTAATTATTCACTTAATATCCTAATTATGTTTAGTATATTTTATGGAAAATAAAATGTAAATATTTGCATTTAGTTACCATAGTAAGTGAAAATCACTATTCTCTAAAGGTTTATACTATGCAATACACAAATTTCATCACTTGGTATCCTAAAAGAGTTTAGGGTATGATAGTAAAGAAGAAATATAAAGAGTTACATTAGTTACCATAATTAAGTGGATATCACTTTATCCTAAAATATTTTAGGATGTTCTCATAAAGTGATAATGTAAATAGTTATGTTATTTAGAAAATATTTCAAGGAAAATGTTTTATGGAAAGGGTTACAAGGATTATGGTGATGTACTTAGAGAGAGTTATAATTATACAATAAAATATAATATTATAACATTTTATATTATTAATTTAAGTCGTTTGAATATAAGTTCAAAGAGTTTAAATTAAGTAATATGATTCCAAAGTCTTACCATTATTCAAACTAGCTTGCTTCATAAATGTTACTCACTAAGAGGTCAGTGGGATTATTCTATCAAATGGTCACATAGGGATGTGGTAGGAATTACATATGGATGTAATGTTCAAAAACTATTTTTTCAGAAAAAAAATTAATGTCATGTAGAATATCTTAAGATATTGGTTTTAATTTTTGTAAACATATCATTAAATTAAATAAAGGAAATCTTCATTTATCATTCATTCATGTGTGTTACAATTTTATTTACATGAATGATCAAATGATAAATATCCCCACAAAGTAAAAACTTTGATTTATCCCTAACCAATGATCATCATGGAGTATAATGCGTTATGATGATATTTATAGGTCATCATTAATATATTATTATATCCATTAGAAATGGTTGTATATGATATATTAATATTATATTCATGAGATAATTAGTAAATACTTATTTCTTAGACTGATCCACAAAATTATATCTCGTGGAATGTCATAAGGTCGTAGATATACTTTGGGGTGTATACTTATTATCAATCCTTCTTACCTGAGGATGGTGAGATACCTATAATCATAACCATTATACTTTGATACCCTACTTATGAAAGTAAACATACAAACTTATCTAATATGAGGGTGGTTGGGTATGATGTTGATTATTATGTTAGTTTGAGTGCAATAAAGATGGTATTTTTTCACTTGTTTGGTAAGAAACGACATATGGAACTTTATTGAATTAGAATGAGGAAATGTATTTCCATGATTATTTGTTTCACATATGATGTGTTCAACTACTTGGATAAGTGAAATGTTATGTACATATCAATTAAATGAATTACATGTGATGTATTCATTAACTTGGTCAATCTTTTTTGGATAATAAATAAATTATGAGAGGATAATACTAGATTGACATGTTTCATGTTTAGTGGTCACTAGATGTCATGGAAAATGGGATAATATAGTTGTACATAAAATTTATATGATACATCTTGTGGTGGAAATGTTCATATATATATATGAGTATGTTTAATGGAAATCACACCATACCCCTTAGTAGCTTGAGTAGCACTAATGATTTTCTAGAGGCCACTCTTTGCTTATAACTATGAAATTGGGATTTTATAATTGTTTTCAATGCTGTTAAGGCCTATAGGATCACACAGTTAGTCCCTTGGATAATTATAAAATTTTGGATAATTTCTTTTCCAAAATTAATAGAGTTTGTATTCAAAAGAGTTTTGGATGTATTCACAAAGAGTTGTAAAGTTTTTCATCAAGTCCTTATGGGATTTTAGTGAAAGTGGAAGATTTATGGATGTACACTAAAATTTTCATGCATGATATACATGTACCTATGTATAACATTTATGGAGTGTATATATATAATATGATATTATATATATATAGTGTATGTTTTATAATGCATATGATGCATGTATTTTTCATGCATGTGATTTATGAATATAATATAATATATATATATATATATATATATTATTTTTCCTGGATGATGTATTCATCATTTAAAATCCATTATGAATGCATTAAAGGATCTTCATTAATTCATTAAAAATTATAAATTAATTACACCCAATAGAAAAAAATGTATATGATGTGCTATAAATAGGTGATCCCTTAGGCTTAAACTATATAATAGGATGAGATCCTCTCCTATTGGGTGTGTGTGGTGTGATTTTTATGAGTCACTTATGAATATCTCTTCTTCTCAAGCATTGTTCATATCACCCAATAAGGTGTTATCACCCCTTCAGTTTCTTGGGTGTCCTCATGAAGTGTTTGTGGATCCATTGGTCGGTGTACTCCTTTGGAGGTTGGGTGATTTTATTCACCACTCCTCATGATCTTCCTCAAACTCTCTCTATAGAAAAAAGATCAAAACTAATATTATTCATAAATTCCAAGTACTCTATTTTACAGCATTATTTATATGTTAATTTCTTAAAGATGGATCTCTTATGTTTTGGGTTGTCTTCCACTACATATTATCATTATATGGTCATATAAAACCCATCAAACCCATCATGTATTGGTTTACCTATAGGGTGAAGGTGTTTTGATGCTAAGTATAACATGAAGAATGGAACAAGTTGGATGATGGGTAATGATGGATTAGTGTGGCCTGACCTAGGGGCATGATAGTCCATGGATCTGACCTGTGAGGCAACAGGGGGCATGATGGTCTATGTGACTTGACCCAAAATATGGAAATAGTAAATGGTGTACTATTATATTTTTTTCTATATTCCTTGGTCCTATATGTCTATTGAGGAGCATCGAGGTTAGCTCCTACACTTGGGACTTTTCCATGACCACTCTTTTTTTCCAATAATGAGCTAAATCATGTACACATGAGGTTCATTTCAGTTTGGTTAGTATTTGGATTCTAGATATAGATTTTTTACTTATTTTAAATTTTATTTATTATCATTTCATACATCCTTATGCATTTAAACTTATGTTAAGGGAACATTGGTGGTGTTTAACTAGGTTTTATTACTCATAACTTATATGGTAATTTTGATGCATGTGCATATTTTATGTATAGGGATATAGGAAAAGGAAAAGGGCCCATGGAAGATATATAAGTAGTGGAGAATGGATCTTATTGAAATACCAAGATGGAATTTAAAGTATTATCATTGGGTTTTCTTTATTTATATACTTACACATTTACTCTAGTTTATCTTTCCACATTGGGAGCTTATATATTTGTTATATGACATGTGTACCATCTGATATTATATTATTCCACCTGATTAATCTGATTTGTTTTATATTTTATTAATATTATTGGTGAAAGGATATGATACTAAGGGTGTAGTCTCCCCACTGATGGTATTCAGACCCTCACTACTAGTTAGAATCCTCTTGTGTATGGGAAGGAATGCATGAGATATTATGGCTCTCCTTATTAGACTCAGTGGTTTAAGTTTAGGTGTTACAAAATTGTATCAGATCATAGTTGATTTCTTTTATTTTTTACTACCCTGGGACAAGTTATAAAGGATATAGTCTTTGTGGGACTCAATTAGGGGAATTTTCATGTTCTCAGTCAACTCATATGTAACGAACCTCCAAGTTACCATTGACAGGATTTATGTTACAGTTTTGTGGGATTTGGGTGCATTCATGCATCATGAATAGTAACATAGGATCACATTATATATATACATATTGTTTGATTCATACTAGTTTTAAAATTTAATTCCTTGAATTGTGTTATCTATTTGGGATATACTTTTTTTTATTTTTGTGATATATCTATTTCTATTTTGTTGAGATATATCTATTATATCATTAATTAGTTAAACCTAAGAATGTTGTTTTGTTTTTTACATATATGTGACTATGAATAACATGTATTCATGAAGACCTTAGTTAGTTCTAGGAGGTTTGTACCTTAGGATATGGGTATAATCCTAGGATAACCTTTGTGTGATATAATATACTAATTATGATCTATCCTAACAACTACAATTGTTCTAAATATTTCCTTCACTTTTTAGAAAAATTTTCCTCGAAGATAATTGACTGGACCGCTTGGTGGATCCATCTATAATACTCTTATGAGGGAGGATGTTCCAGTTCTACCACCAATCATGTAGAATAATTCTTCTACACTCTCCCCATTGGTTCATGTGGAAGGACCACTCTAGGAAAAAGACTTCCACTTAGTGTTTTTCCAAGGCAGGGGAGTTACCAAGACTATGGTCAAATATGATTGACACTTCAAGATACATCATCCTATATCTTTCCAAGTAACTAGACGGCCTTAAGATATATAAGAATAGATAAGGATCATCGAGATGATATTTGAATTTTTAGAGACCTTGGAGGAATGGAAGGTGAATCTTGTGATATTTATGCATCAGGTCACTACTGGACACTAGTGGGATGTTATGCTTTAGGCTAGAAGATGTGAGGGTATCACGTGGGTGACTTTAAAAGTCCTTTTATTTGAGGATTTTTTCTTGAGTAAGATGAATATTTATTGAGTACAGTATTTCAAGGATCATCATCAGGGGATGATAATGATGTCTTCTTACTCAGCTCATTTCACAAAGTTTCTATGATTCTCTCCTCTCTTGGCTAGGAATGAAGCACAGAAATCTAGGAGGTTCAATATCAGGCTTCGACTATAGTTGAGACTCCAAGTCAGGAATATTAATATGATGAATTATACTTAGGTGATTCATAAGGCCAAGAAAAATGATAAGGTTCTAAAGGATGGTAGAGTTACCGGTGTTATTCCATCCTTTAGTGGAAATCCTAGTGAAACATTCACTGGTAGGAAGATTAAGTCATATAATTCCCATTATAATAGTGGAAAACTACCAGATTTGATAAGAGTCTCTTCAGAACCTTCTATGGGGGGAGGAGTTCCTCAGTTCTTCAACTATGGAAAATGGGTGCATTATCATACTTTATTTATGAAACCCCGTATCATGTTTCATCAATGTGTTAAGATGGGTAATCTATAGTATTTCTTCGTGAAGGTATCATGAATTAGGTCTCATGGTAGTTCACTTAAGATTTATTAATAAACACATGGGGTATATATGTGTGCTTAGAAGTAGGTTTAGACCCCTCAGATGGTGATGACTCGAGTGATTCGTGGTTATTAGTTATGGGTCTGTGGAGCTGATCCTAGCTAAGTATGCATATTGGATCAGACTCTAGTTGATGTTAGTGAGGGTCTATATACTTTTTGATGTGTGTTATTGATCACTATTACTTTATCTATTACCTTTTTTGATATTGGGGTTTTTAATTCCTTCATATCAGAACAAGTTATTACTAAACTTGTCATACCGGTCAAGTTGTCTTCTAAGTTACTTTACATTGATACACAGTTGGTCGTGTAATTAGATCATCTTCAGTGATTCCCATAGTATCCTATAGTCATTTCCAATTATGGACATGTGTGGGACTTCATGATTTTGGAAATAAAGATATTCAATGTGATTCTTGGCATGGAATGGCTAACCAGATTTTGAGCCCACATTGACTACTATTGGAGACGGGTATCTTTTACTTCACCAAAGGGAGAAAAGTTTGTGAGGAATGGAGAATAATAATTGGTATCATATAGAGTTGTTAAAACTTGAGTTATTATAGGATGATCATGACATATATTGTGAGTTTGTATCTTTTAGTGGTATCAATGGGATCCCCCTCATCTTTTCCTCTCATTATGGATCTCTATTGACATATTTACAAAAAAAATCACAAGATGTCCCCTTAATATAGGAGTTAAATTTTAGATATATTTCATGTCAAGTGAACAAACCATTTTTATACCTCCTTATCACATGGAATTTTTTTATTTGAAGGAACTCAAGGTACAGCTTAAGGACTTGAATAAAAGAGCTTTATTAGGTTGTGTGCAACACTATGGGGTACACCTATCTTGTTTACGAAAGAACATAGACGATATTATTTGTCTCTGATTATATTACCAGAAGTTGAATTAGGAGATTATGAAGAATATATATCTTTTACCTAGGATATATTAACTTTTTGATCAGTTGTGAGGATCCCAATGGTTATCTAAGATTAATCTTCGATTAAGATATCACCATTTGCATGTTAGAGAGTAGTACATCCCAAATATGGTATTTCCTATCAAGTATGGGTTATATGAGTACTTGGTGATTCCATTTTGGTTGAAATATATTCCATAAGTATTCATGAATATCATGAATAATATATTCTAACCATATATTAACTCATTCATTATGTTGTTCATTAACGACATCCACATTTACTCATTGAAATTAGAGAAGCATTCCAAACATCTTGAGATAGTCTTAAGTATACTTTAAGCACATAATATTTATTAAAATCTATCTAACTATACCTTTTAAATTTATGAGGTGAGTTTATTAGGTAATTTGGTTTCTAAGATAGATATATCCATGAACTTAGAGAAATTAGAGGTAGTGATTTCATTGACACATCCTGAAAACATGATCAATATTATGAGATTTTTGGGTTTAATAAGATGTACTAATGTTTTATGCAAAACATCTCTCATTTATTAGCACCCATAACTATGTTAATGAATAAGGGAGTGAATTTCAAATAGTCATACTAGTGTGAAGAGGGGTTTCTTGAGAAGAATATTAGGTTAACTATACATCTAGTTTTGATATTTTCCAAGCCATGGATCAGTTATGATGTATACTATGATGCATCAGACATTGGTTTGGGAGCACAACAGATATATAGGGAGTGGGTAGTATCATATGGGTCACATCATCTATGACCCCATGAGAGGAACTACCCCACCCATGACTTGGATCAGGCATCCATATTCTATGGTTTGAAGTATTAGTGAAACTATATATTTGGTGAGAAGTTTTTTGTCTGCACTGACCACATGAGCCTCCACTATATCTTCACTCAATGAGACCTAAATTTGAGGTAGAAACACTGGGTAGAGTACCTATATATGTTCAACTTTGAGATATCTTATTCACTAGGGAAATGTAACATCGTTTCATATGCTCTTTGTTATAAGATGTGGGTAGATCAAGATCTTGGTGAATGATCTTATAAGGAGTAGTGGTTCCTGATGAGCATGTTGGATGATTAGAGGATGGATGATTCCTAGGATTAAGGAATCATGACTTGTTCTCCATTAGTGACCACATCTTCTCTTGTATATTGGGTGAAGGTTGGTTAAGAAACTGACCTAGAGTGTGTTGTGATATAGGAATAGATAGAAAGTGGGGACCCGATACCTGGTTGTTCGTTGGATAGTGATTATGTGATCCTAGTACATGGAAGAGTTGTATTCCCTACTTATATCAAGTAAGATATGATGAGAGACTTCCATACCTATAAGTGGGTAGTACATCCTGGAGCAACAAATATGTATCATGTCTTTAAGAAATAGTCATAGTGTATAGGGATGAAGAGGGACATTACTAGATTTTTTCCTAATGCCTTATCTACCAAAGGATTTAAGTCTAAGAACCATCATCCCAGTGGGTTGATTTATCCACTTCTAGTGGACATGTGGATGAGTTATAATTTCATGATGGACTTTGTTATGGGGTTACCCAAGACCCTCATGAGGCATGATGTTGTTTGGCTGATTTTCATTGGATAAAAAAACTTTCTCATTCCTTATCAATCCATGGGACTCACTCAGTGGATAAGATGGGAAATTAGTATTATTGTGGGATTTTATTCGTTCATGGAGTTTCCTTGATAATTGTATCTGATAGAGATGAAAATTTTATATCATGGTTTTAAAAATGATTTCATGAGGACTTAGGGACTCAACTGAGATTGATCATAGCGTACCATCCTCAAACATACAGACAGTCAGAGTAGACAATCCATATATTAGAGGATATGATTTGATCATTCATCTTATACATCAATGGAGTGTGGGATTATCATTTATCCATGGTTGAATTCACATACAAAAATAGTTACTAGGATTTTGTTTAGATGGAACATTATGAGGCTCTTTATGGTAGGTCATGTTGCTCACCACTTTGTTGGAATGAGGTTGGTGAGGTGGATTTGTGGGGCCCAATATGGTATATAAGGCCTATAATAGAGTAAATATGATTCATAAGAGGTTTATCACAGCTTAGAGTAAGAAAATATGTTATGTTGACTATAATAGGATACATATGGATTTTTTTATAGGTGATCTTATTTTTATGAGAGTGACACCTCAGTAAGGCCACCGACATCAAAGGAAGAAAGTAAAGATAGACTCATTTTTTGTTAGACCCTTCAAGTTCATCATGAAAGTTGAGATAGTGGTGTACCCTTTGGATATTCCTTCTCATTACCAAGGTATTCACGATGTGTTTCATGTGACTCATATTTGAAGGTACATGCTTGGTATCACTCATGTCATTGATTTTGAGTATTTTAAGATATTTCATGATGAATATATTGTAGAACAATGTGAAAATGTCCTATTAGGTAAGATAGTACCACTATTATAGATTTTATGGCATCATGGATGGATCTAGGAAGAGACTTGGGAGTGAGAGGGTGATGTTTAGGCTCAATGGCCTAATATGTTTAAGTAGAACCTTTAAAGGTACTTATCAAGGATGGGAAGTCATTAGAGGGGTATAATTATAACTTCCTCACTTGTTTTTGATGTATAAGAGATTGAAAGTTATGAATTACTATGTTCCTCTATTTTTTATTCTCTGATATGGGTTGTTAAGAGGTTTTTTGTTAGTGACAAGGGTCCAAAACTGAAGGTTGGAATGTTGGTCAGAAATCTTGGCCTTGGGAAGGATAGAAAATAGCCAACAACTAGCTGGTGGAACCCAAAAGATAGTTGGTGGAGTTCTGGTGTGTTTGAAGAATTCTAAAAACCCCATAAACCTATTTATGGTTCTAGAATAACCTAGGTGGTTATACTAGGTACAATGGCATGTTGGTGGCTAGTCATCGGCCATCTGATGCACCCAATTTCAGGGTGCAATTAATTCACCCTGTAATATTTTAATCACACATATTTTGACCCTCTTAAACACCGTATTTTGACTCTATTTCACCTATTCCAATTTTAAGACCTCCCATATTTTCCCTAAATCTCTCCCATTCATATCCCCTTGGTTATTCAAGATTTGACCAATATGGAGGTGCTATAATGGCGATTTCTTCCTAGATCTATTCCAAATACTTCGTATTTTTTATGTGATGAGCATGGATATTTTATGAATATATGGTTTCTATGCTGATCCAGTTACAATTTTCCCCTTTCTAAATTGGTGATGGATCTAGTGTGTTGAAAACATTTCTCAATCAGATTGAGATCCACCATTGAAAATAAATGTTCAACAAGAATGTTTTTACGAATCAACTTCCTGTACCTCTTATTGGTAGTATATTGATGATGTAACTTTAATACATTAATAATATCTTGGTATATTGGTGCAAGATTTGATGTTTCAATGACAAATCTCTTTGACTAGATATTAAATCTTCATAAACGGTGGATTTTTCTAGGTAATTCATATTAGATTAGTTATCTTGAGATCTTATTCTTATTGAATCTCATCTTGGAACTCTTAATTAGTGAAATTTTGATGGTAAATAGATGATCATTGGATAAACATGAGGATCTCTCATATATTTTATGATGAATTCATGATCTATTCTTCAATCAAATATGGATCTAGTGAATTAGAAACCCCACCTTAGGCATACCTCATAATTGGTTCTGTTGAAAATCTCCTTAAGTTATGTGATTCTAAAACCACCCTTCTTGATGTGTAATCTTCTTGATTGACCTTTATAAACCTCTTTCTTAATGATATGAAACGTATGTTAGGCATCCTTAACATGTGATATCATTATCCATGGGTGTTCTACATGTTTGGTCATTTATCTTTGATAAACCTTGAAATTATTCATCAATAACCTTGAGGTAGGAAGTTACTTACTACATAGAGGTCTTGTACATGATTATTAGTATGATACGACATTGTGTGTTGATATTATTTAGACCATGTTAACTTTGGTCACATGTGTGCATGTTTCAGATATTGTTTCACACTCATGATATTCTTTGTGTTCCTTGATATGTTATGTTATGTTTCCATGTGTTTATACTTGGTATATGTTATATTGTTATTCTATGCATAATACTAAACTGATAAGTGGACCCATCATGGATCGGTGGAACTAGAGGGGGAGCATATCTTCATGCTTCATATGACATGTGACTAGACTAAGTTGGAAAATGGGTTATGATGGCCTAGCATGGACTAACATGAAGGAATAATGGTCCATGAAATCTAAATTGGGAGGCAATAGGGGGTATGATGGTCTTTGTGACCTAACCCGAGAGATAACAATAGGAAATAATGGCCTGTTATGGATTTACTTAGAGGCCTAGGGTTTGTATAACTATTAATTAGCATCAAGTCTAGCTCCTATGCTTGTGATGTTTCCATGACCACTTGGTTGTTTTCCTCCATAGAGCCAAATTAGGTACAACTGGGGTTCATGTTGGCTTAGTTAATACACAGACACTCAGTTTGGTTTGTTTTCTTGTGTGCACTTTTATTTATTATCATCTCATGCACTCATATACATGTTCACTCATGTTAAAGATGCATTTTTTGTGTCCTACTCGGTTTTATTACTCACACCTTGTACAGGCATTTTAATGTGTGTACAGATTCCATGCATAGGGATCCAAGCAAGGGAAAGGGTTCCATGGAAGATAGATAAGCACTGGAGCATGGAGATTATTACGGTACCTAAATAGACTCTGGAAGATTACCACTAAGTTTTATTTATTTATATTTATAAATTTTAATCTGGTTTACCTTTCCACATTGGGATCCTATATATCTTTTATATGACATGCGTTCCATTTGATTTTATTTTCTTTCACTTGATTATTATGATTTGTTTTATATTTTATTTATATTATTGGTGCAAGGATATGATACAAAGGGTATATCCTCCTCACTGGCATACTTAAAACCCTTGCTGCTAGTTGGCGACCTCTTACATATGGGGAGGCATGCATGAGGTATTGTGGCTCTTCAGTTCGAACCTAGTGGTTTGGGTTGGGGTGTTATAATTGTCAAAGACGATTGGATCCTTACAATAGCACCAATTGTAAGTTTCAATATCGATCACATATTATGATTGATAATACCACTATTGGTTATAAAATATGATACATGCAAAAAATGTTAAAATTTTAATACTTTTCATGAATTTATTATTTCTTATAAATAATAAATGTTAGGAATTGTAAAATGATATTTTCCAAGCTTAAATTAAATAGAAAAATTTATATTTTTACCTCATTTTTTGAAAATAAATAGAGTTTATTTATATATTTATTGCTTTATAATATTCATGTTTATAAAATTATTATGAAATATGGATATTATGTATTCTTAATTTATGTGATAAATTGTTTCTTCTAGAATTTTTTTAACCTTTCATTACATACTAGGTATAATAACATTATATTTACTTTTATTTACCTTGACCTTGATTTATAATTAAAGTTATTATATTTAATTTATTTATTGAAAATAGTTTATACATACTACATATTAGAGTTATAATGAATTGGATTATCTCTTGAGTAAAGTTTCCCCAGGGAGAGGAACTTTGGTTTGGACTTCCCTCTAGAATGATGGATTATTCCTTATTATAGAAATGTGGGGGTTGGTTATTTATTTCTCTGGGCTTACTCATGTGGATATTATCAATATCATATAATTAAAAACCTTTACATGAAAATTGTAACACCCCCAAAGTTTTAAAGGGTTAAAATACTGAATGATATGACTCGTGTCAACAAAGTGCACCTTTATTTTTTGGATCCTACCTGATTAGAACTCTATAGTTAAGTGTGCTTCGTATCAGAGCATGAAGTTAGCCTTATGTGTGGAAGAACTGCTTAGGTTGAGATTTTGGGTCCACAACGAAGATGTTGTGTGCTAAAGGTGGGTTGAATGTAACACCTCATAATGTAAAAGGGTTAAAAGACTAAATTATATGACTCATGTCAACAAGATGGACCTTTATTTTTAGGAGCCTACCTGATTAGAACTCCATAGTTAAGTGTGCTTGTTCTAGATTAGTGATAAGGATGGGTGACCTTCTGGGAAGTTTCTTAGGGAGTGTGTGAGTGAGGAAAAGGAAATTAGAAATATGAAAAGGAAATTAGAAAGAATAATTGTTGGCCTATGAGGATAATCATTAGTCTGACGACTTATTTGGTCACATGGGTGAGCCCTTGAAAGGGGACCACATTTCTGCAGGGTAGTTAGAGTAGTGATCAGGATGAGTGACCTTCTAGGAAGTTTCTCATGGTATGTGTGAATGAGAAAAAAGCACACTAAAATAACAAGTTTTGGTTTGTGGGGACATTAATTAGACTGATGACCCATTTGGTCTCGTGGGTGGGACCTATGGATATGACTCATGTCAACAAGGTGCACCTTTATTTTCGGAAGCCTACATGATTATAACTCCACATTTAAGTGTGCTTTGAATTAGATCATGAAGTTAGCCTTAAGTGTGGTGGCACTTCTTGGGTTGAGATTTAGGGTCCACAATGAGTACATTATGCTCTAAAGGGAGGTTGAATGTAACACCTCGGAATGTTAAAGGGTTAAAAGACAAAATTATATGACCCATGTCAACAAGATGCACCTTTATTTTTGGGATCCTACCTGATTAGAACTCCATAGTTAAGTGTGCTTGTCCTAGAGTAGTGACCAGGATGGGTAAACTTCTTGGAAGTTTCTTAGGGTATGTGTGAGTGAGTAAAAAAAGCAATGAGAAATAGGAAAAATTAATGAGAAAGAACAAGTGTTGGACTGTGGGGAAAATCATTAGTCTGATGATATGATTGGGAACATGGGTGATCCCAAGGGAGGGGACCACATGTTTGTGGGGAAATTTGAGTAGTGATCATTAGTCTGATGACCCATTTGGTCACACATGGGTGAGACCTAGGGAGGGGACCACATGTCTATGGGTAAATTTGAGTTTTGATCAGGATGGGTGATCTTCTAGGAAGTTTCTCAAGGTGTGTGTGAGTGATGACAAAGCGCACTTAAAGAAAAAGTGTTATCCTGTGGGGATAGTCATTAGTCTGATGACTCATTTGGGAATATTGGTGGGCCCTAGGGAGAAGACCATGTGTCTACATGGAAACTAGTGGTACCTGACAGGCCAGGACCCGATGTCCATATTAAGGTGGAGTGTCTATACTATCAGGGGGATCCAATTGTTATAAAACTTTCATCTACCATATTAATGATATGCATTTTTATATTTATAAATATGTTTAGCTTGAATATTTGGATGAGTAATACAAACTTATAGGTTGTTTAGATATTTAAACATTAATATGATGTGAATATATTAATTTGGTAGTTAGAATAGGTATTCCAAGACTAAAATGTTTCAATCATTTGTAAATTGAGGAATAAAACATGAGATAATAAATATTTCATGATATTCAATAGTCATGGATTTAATATGCATGTGATGTATGTTAAATTAGTTAGACTTTTAATTAAAACTCCTCAAATACTAAGTGTGATATTCCTTCCAAAGTTAACACATGTAAATACCTCGATCATTCAATATGGTAGGTTTATGATAAAGTTGGGTGACCATGGATTATCTTGTGTAATGAATTGTATACATGGTTATTCCCAAAGGTTAGGTAACAAAATCCCACTATGATATTTGGGTGACACTTAGCTATAAAACCCTAAGAGTTAGGATATCAGGTGAATAGATTTGATTTTATATCTATATGATAGATCCATGAAAAGAGTCTTCTATTTAACTATCCAAGATACATATATGATATGACTGATAAGTTAGCCTGTCTAAACATCCAATATTTTAGAGGAACACTATAGTGGGATCAAAACCTAGTGAAATTTAGATATTTTCTCACTAAATTGGAATGATTTATGGGGTCATCATTTTTAGTGGGAGTGTTTAAATTAAAGTTCCTTGATGAAAATATATAAAACGTGATTCTCACTCATAAATATGTCTTTATTTTAGATTATGTAATACATCATGTTAATAATTTTGAGATCTATTATAGGTATAAACTATAAAAAATCTATATTGGTATCTAAAGTTGAGAAGTTTTCTCAAAGAAAAGTATTTTGATCATCTAAATTTGAATGTTATAGATATCAATTTATCTAAATCTAACTAATGGGTATTGGATACCATGTTTTCATCACACATTTGGACTAATAAACATAGACTTAGAGATAATAATGGATTTTAAAGGGGTGAAGTGGATCTATATATCGGAAATGGAAAGATTTATTACATCATAACTGGTAACTTATGATATAATTTTACCAATTGGATTAGTATTGGAATTAGTAAACTGTTATTATGTTATCACTAGAAATATAAATTTGATTTTTATATATTGTTTGGAAAAGAAGATATTTTAATTCATTATTAAGAACTACAGTTGTTATATATTGAATAATGAAATTTTTTATGTAATCAAAAATATGGTTAGTGATTTATATATTCTAGATATGTATATCCTATCTATAACATTAAAAATAAGAAGTTCTAGGTTGATTCTAATACCACTTACCTTTGGAATTGTCTCTATAGATATATAAATGAGAAAATAATCCAAATACTTCATAGATATGGATTTTTGGAACCATTAGATTATGAATCATTTGATAACTATGAATCTTATTGATTTGAAAAAATGACCAAATCTCCTTTTAGTGGAAAAGATGAAAGGGTTAGTGGAATTTTGGATCTCATACATAGTGATCTATGTGGACTAATGGGTACTCAAGAAAGTGGTGGGTTTGGGTACTTCATTACTTTTACTAATAAATTTAGTCGGTAGGGTTATGTATTTTTGATGAGATACAAGTATGAAACTTTTGAGAAGTTCAAATAGTTTCAAAATGACGTATAAAATCAACTGGGAAAAATAGTAAGATTCTTTGATCAAATCATAATGGTGAATACTTTATCCATGAATTCTATAATCATCTGAGAGATTGTGGAATTATTCCACAAAACAATCCTCCTAAAATACTATAGTGTAATGGTGTGTCTAATAGGGGGAACCATACCCTATTATACATGGTTTGATTGATGATGAGTTGGTGTGACCTTACTATTTCATTTTGGGGTTATTCTCTAGAGACTATTGAATTCATACTTAACTATGTACCATATAAATAAGTCATAAAGACATGATATAAGATATGGTATAGGTAGCTTCCTAGTCTTTATTTTATGAGGAATTAGGGTTTTTAAGCTCTCTTACATCAATTGTCTTCTGATAATCTGATCATAAAGTTAGATAAATTATTATTTTTTATTATCTTAAGAAAACAATGAGATATTATTTATATAATCCTACTAAACACAAAGTATTTATAGATTGGTATGCTGTTTCTTTATAATGATCGCATTAATATTGGATTCAGTGGGATAAAATCTGAATTTTCAGAATTTTAAAACCAATAAATAGGAAGTGTTCCTGATATTGAAGTTGAGTTAGTTCCATAAAGATTTGCAGAAGAAGAACCAACATGGGATACACACGAACATAAAAGGCCTATTAGTATTTTTTAGGAGATCAAGGGACATGGATTTCTTATTTAAAATGATGATGAGGTAATGTTCATGGGAGATGAATATACTATCCAATAAGATTCCATTGAGATTTCTGATTCTGAGATGTTTATGGAATCTAAAATAGACTCCATGTACACTAACCAAGTTTTAAACATAGTATATGAACATGAAGGGGTGATGCCCATGGGGTGAAAGTGGGTTTTCCATAAAAACAGACATATATGGTAGACTATCTACCTATAAATAACATTGGGTAGAAAATGGTTTCACATATATTCATGGTATTGACTATGAAGAGACCTTTTAACATGTCTCGTTGATGAAGTACACTAAAGTATTACTTTCCATATCCACATGTTTTTATTATGTGATAAATCAAATGGATGTAAAAACTTATTTCCTTAACAATAATTTAATTGAGGGCATATATATGATATATCCAAGTGGTTTGTAGTGCCAAATGAGTCTTCTAAGGTGTGAAAGTTTCAATGATTCTTCTATGTATTAAAGAAAGTTTCTTGGAGTTGGAATATTCAATTTGATGATGAAATTAAAGAGTTTTAATTCATCAATAATATGTATGACTCTTTTTTAGATTGGTGGGAGTGTGGTGGTATTTATGATATTTTATGTGGATGTCATGCTTCTTATCAGAAATTATGTCCCAACTTTACACTCTGTAAATATCTAGTTGGTTAAATGATTCTCAGTGAAATACATGGGTGAAGAAGCCTATATACTGAGTGTAAATAAATATATAGATAGATCTAAGTGGTATCTGGGACTAAGTTAGAACACATATATTGGTAAATTGATAAATAAGTTTAGCATGGATAAGTCTAAAAAGGGTTCTTTACCAGTTTTGAATGGCATGAATCTTAGGAAGATTCAATATACTTATAAAGGTTTAGATATGATGGATATAATTTTACATGTGTTTGTTATAGGACCTATAATGTATTTCATGTTGTATACTCAGCCTGATGTCACATATGCTTAGATAATTACAAGTAGACACCAATATAGTCCTAGTGAGAGTCAATGGATCTCTACTAAGAACATCCTTATGTACCTAAGAATAACTAAGGATATGCTCATAGTCATTGTAGGAGACGATGAACTCTATATAAGGGATCACACTGATGCAAGTTCCCAATATGATAATGATGATATGAGATCTAAATATAGTTTTTTATCAAATGGTGGAGCTATCATTTGGATGAGTTCCCAACAAGACACCATAGAAGACTTGACAATAGAGGTATAGTACATTACTATATTAAATTCTATGAAAGAAGCTATTTGGATCAATAAGTTCATTCTAAACATGGGATGGTTCCTAGTATCATGGGAGGAATCAAGATTTGTTGTGACAAAAATGGATCCATTACTCGATCCAAGGAACTCTGTTCTCACCAAAGGAACAAAACATCCTTTATAAATAACATATAATATGAGATATCATTGAGTGGGGTTATGTAAGGATATTTTGTGTGGGTATATAGGAGAATATAATGGATCCATTGATGAAACCATTACCATATAAAAATCATGAGGGTAATTTTGAATCTTCTAGTATATTATTCATGAGAGATTGGATATAATGGTTGTAAAATATATCATTATTTTATAATAAAGTAAATATATATTAATCATTTATTAATGTGTACTAAAATTTATATTACATGAATAGTGGAATAATAATATACCCTTTAAGTTGGTGTAAATACCCATGAATTTCATATATATATCTTTTAAGGGAACTTGAATTTTGGTCCTAGAGCTTAGGAAGTTTCATTGATTGGGACTCAGGTTAAGATTTCAAGCATTTTAACATTTTTGGAAGAAGTTTTTGGATGTATATTGATTCCCAAGTAGTGATTCAAGTGCGTATGTGGATGTTAGAGTGGGTTGGGGTGACTTTGACCATTTTTTGCATTAGGGTTACAAGCTTAGGTCGCATCATGTGATGAGAGGTGTGTAGTGGGGACATTAGAAAATAATATTCTAAATGATAATTAATACTATAGTTGTTGAATCATGTCATATTTAGAGAGGAGAGTGTTTGTGTGTCTATTATTCTCTTTTTTAATGGGTTTAATGGGTGAATCAGTGATTGAATTGGGTTGGATTTAAATTCAGTTTTAAAGGAAGTGTCCTAAACTTGGATATCCCCTTACACATTAAATCATTATTCCATGTTTAATCTCACGTTATCTCTCTAATCAAGTGAAACCTAACTAATTACCTTCACCTGGAATTTTCAACTTAATCAGAGGGATTCAATGATCATTGCAGTATCTAATTTCACATATCCTAGTGATCAAAAACGTCCAATCACTCTCAGATCATCCCACTGCTCCCAATCGTGATTAGTGGGGATAAACTAAGTGTCTTGTCTGGGAAATTTTATGAATAATGGAAGAATAATCCAATAGGAATAGAAATAAGGAAATCTCCTAATGTCTAAATAATTCTAATCATTCCAAAGATATGAATAGAAAATATTTATCAAAAAAGAACTGAATTCATTAATAGGGGCAAGGATAATCTCCTCAACTAAATCATTAATGTATTAGTTCTTCATAATTAGAGAGTTATGGAAAATAGAAGAGAGAATGAAGTAAATAGTAGTGCGTCTTAATTGAGAAGTCATGATTCCATCCCCCCACTCTCGAGTGAATAGTTATCTATTTATAAAGATTCTTGAGACCTTTTTTGAAATAGATTCACCTTCCATGTGAGTATTGTGAACTTATTCTCCTTAATCACATCTAATCCTTAAATAATTTCCTTAAATTTAGCATCTAATTCCTTCCACTTTGATTACCACCATGTGTGCTATTTGAGGTTCGTGATTGGGAATCTCAAATCCACTAGCTTATTTGACATTTTATCCAAGATATCCATATCCTTATTCCTTTGGATGATCACCATGTGTATATAATGATAACTTATTCCTTGATTTGGATTAATTGGATGAATGAGAATTGATTTTTATTTTGGGATGAGCTTATCTAAGTTGGTAAATTTAATATTAATCCTCGCTATCACCCTTATACAACTTCTGGGATGATCTTTATACCCTTACCTAGCTTTAGCATCTATTGGGTGACCCTTACATAGGTATTGGAAATTTTGGTGACCCTTAAACTACACATGGAGTGTTTTTATCACCTTTACACAACACATTTCTCCCATACATAGCTTTTGGAATCTGGGAATCACCTTGAGTAAGCCTCTAGATCTTGGTGTTTCCCTTTTTTAGTTGCACTGGTACCCTTATGTAATCACTGGAACATTGTATCTGCCCTTATGTAGCATTTTCATCATGACCTTAACCCATATAAATCACTTGATTTACCTTTCCAAAACTAAGGGGGTGCATAGGTACCCTTTCATAACACTCTCACGTGGTAGCTTCAATCTCACGATCACTTGAAGTCTTCATGTGGTTGGTTGTGTTTCACACGGTCAGTCATGTGGTCAATCAAACTAGTCATGTGGTCACTTCACATGGTATGTGGAGTCTCTTTATTATGTAAGGTTATGAATATCATGGTAGATTGATATCATCATGTGGTTTCTTGTCCTTGTGGTAGCATCAAATGTCCATGTAGTCTATTAGAATTTATACAGTTGGTCAATTTCTTCATGTGGTATCTTGGACTCTTCTTATGACTGCTTTAGTTTAACATGAAAAAACTTGAGGACTTTATTATATTTCCATTCATGGATGATCTGATCCTTTCTTATGGTTTATTATTCCCTAAGTTCAGTTAGGAGGCACAGTTGACTGTGTAGAAGACTCAACATGTGGTTGATCGGTTTGTTGAACATTTTTATCTTCGAACATGTGCAATAATAATATAATGGATTCGATATAGAATTTTTCCATTTGATTTAGAATTCATTAAAATTACTTAAGAATAAAAATATTTTTTTTTAAAGTAATTCTATAATTAAATCAATGTATGGATTCTTCGATTAATCCAAACATGAATAAAACCTTAAAAACAAAGATTTGAGATATTAAACATTTATTTATAGATTTCAAAAAAAATAACAAACATGAATGATTTAATCAGGTTTTTGATTAATTAAGGGGTTAATTATAATTTAAAAACAGATAAAAATTTGAAATTTTTCCTCTCATCACTCTACCACACTTAAATCATTACACTATTGGGAAATAGAAAGAATTATTTTTATTTGAAAGGATATGTCCTGCATGGAATTAATTACACATTCTAGAGAAGAATAGAATCATGTATTCATCTAATTTTTTAATCATCATGAATTCTATATGAATTAATCTCACTATTTAACTTCAATTTAGTTCAATTTATAGTTATAGTAGTGAAATAGATATATTTAAGTGGAAATAGAAGTTTAACAAGTGTCACTTACATTTATCCCTATTTCCTAAGTTACTTAAACCAAAGTTCCATATTTCACTTCCTTGATACAACTCAAATGAGATTTTTATAATTCAATTTCCTCATATCTATTAGGGTTTAATATCTCCCTCTCCAAAATGAATTCATTTTTGAAAATTGGGCACTTATTTTTTATACCAACCATGAATTGTGGAAGGAACTTATTGAAAATATATAATGGTGTTTATTACTCACAAACTCAGTGCATAATGGATTAGAGATTCATTATATGGTTTAAATTTCCCATTTTACACAAGATTAAAAGGAATTAAATATATCTATTTTGAGTTGTCTCCATATGGTGTTCTTTTTCATAAACTCCATGTTACCTTGTATTAATTTCAAAATTCCAGTTTCTGTATATTATAATTTCAATTATATGAAGTTTTTTTCACTCACACTTATTTTCCTAGTTCAAAAAACAAATATTTACAAAAAATAATAACCAAAATGAATTAGAAATAATTTAAATCTCACAATTTCAAAACCAATGAACTCCCTCCTTGGTAGCATGGTATTTTTCCTAGTATAAACATAATTCACCTCAAATTTTACAATCTATAGATACTCTAATAAAATATAAAAACGAAAATATACAAAAACTATATACATATCCCCAAAAAATATTTAAAATTTCATTGATTTATTTTATTTTGAGTCAAATACACAAATAAACAACTAAATAGAATCTGAAATTTTATTTACATCCTAAGTTAATTGTCACTCTCCCATGTACTTATCTTAGACACAATTTTAGTTAATTTTAGCATTAATTTATAAAGGAAAATCAATTTAAATAGTGATTATCTAGACCAGTATGAAGGAAAGATACAACCTAGAAATTCTTTATTAAAGGGTATAATGGAAGAGTTTAAACTCTATCATTAGTTCTTTCCAAAAGTCTTCGTATTAATAGTTCATTTTTGTCCATTCACCTAAAATAGGTAATGTGATTCAGATCCTTTTATCTAAACTACACTAAATGGAAAATTATTAGTTACTATGTATGGATCAGTCCACTTGGAATGAAGTTTACTAGGAATGAGCATCATTATTAAATAGAATATTAGCACATTATCTCCAACTTGAAAGTCTATTCCCTTGATGAGTCCTCCATGGATGGATCTAACCTTATCCTTGTATAGTAAGGTGTTATTATATGACTCCCTTTTCATCTCCTTAAGTTCCATCATCTTCAACTTCCTTTCTCTACACCCTACCCAATCTCTAAGTTCACTCTCATAACAAAAAAGTGGGATTTAGGTTGAAAATCAACAAGAAAGTTACAATTTTTTTCGTAAACAATTCTATAAGGGTATATTCTTATGTGGTTTTAAAAGAATTATTGTATTCACATAGTGAATATTAAACCTTCTTACTCCATTAATTTTGGGTGGAATTCATTATATTCTCCAAAATCCTCTTTATATCTCAATTGGTCACCTTAGTCAGCCCATTTTTTTGGGTGAGATAAGTAGTTGAGGTCTTGTGGTTCACTCCATATCTATTTATAAGGGATTACATGATTTCTTCAATCATATTAGAAATATATTTCAGTACTAATAAGATGTAAGATAATAAAAAGGATACAGAAAACGGGCCCATGAAATATAATCTCCAAACCTCAAATATTTTACAAAAAAAATAAAGGAATTTGGGGTATTTTATGTATTTTGGAAACTCCACTAGTAAGTTTATATTTTGGGCATGCTTTACAAAATTTATGTGAGACATTAAAAATTAAGGTCTAAAATAAATTAGCTTTTAATGGTTTCTTGTTTGTTCTATGAGGTCCAAAATGGCCTCCACATGATAGTATATGGAAAAAGGAGAGTACATACTAGATTTATTCCTTAGGGATACACCTCCTAATTACATAGTCATTGAAAATATTTTATAAATATAGATCCTCCCAAAAATAATATCTTAATAGTTATTTTAATTTAAAAAAATTATGCTTGGTAAAGAAAGGTTTACCTTTGATGTGTCTATAAAATTGACTAAGTTTTCATACCATAGAATTTGGGTGAATTTGTATAGTTTATTTCTAGGGAATGAATCATTTAGGCTTGTCTTAATTGGTTGTTATATCGAGATAGTGTGAGGTGGTCTACTCATGTGTTATATCACCATATTTTTACATCCATTCTTATCCTTGATATAAAATTCAAATTCTTGTAGTACTAATATCCACCTCACTAACCCTGACTTTTCTTCACCTTTCATGATCAAGGACCTGAGTGTTATATAATCAAAATAAACAGTTACTTTATTTCCTAACAGGTAATAATAAAATTTATATGAAGAAAAAAAATATCAAAAAAACTCTTTTCTATTATTATAAAATTTATTTGTGTTGTGTCTAGGTTCTATGAAGTATATGATATCACTTATGGGTTCCCATAAATTTTTTAAGATAGAACATCTCCCACATCTTGGTTTTAAATATCACTAGTATCTCAAAGGGTTTATTCTAGTCATGTGGGTAAATCATAGGGGCTATTATTAAGCTCTATTTAGAATTATCAAAAGCTACCATCATGAATCCCCAAGTACAAAGTTAGTCTTCTTCTTGAGTAGGTTAGTTAGGGTTAAATAAATATTTCTAAAGTCCCTAATAAACCTTCTGTAAAATCCATCATGACCTAAAAATGATCTACTGAGTCTTATAGTGATGGGGTAAGGAATTATATAAATAATTTCAATTTTTGGTATTATTCAATCAAATACCATATTTAGAAATTATATACCCTATAAAATTTCCTTTTTACATCAAAAATAACATTTTTCAAAATTTTAAAATAAGTTTTCTTCAACACATTTATTTAAAACTTTTTCCAAACTCTCAAAATAGGTTTAAAAACTTTTTCTATAAATATTAAAATCATCAAGTAATACCTCTATGAATCTCTCAATAAAGTATGAAAATATTTTAACCATTTAAAGTTGAAAGGTACCTAGATCATTAAAGATCTAAAATAGTATCCTTTGGTATGAAAACCTACCAAAGGGACATGTGAATGTGGTATTTTCCTGGTCTTCCAAAGCTATTAGAACCTAAAAATATCTAAATAATCCATCTAAAAAATATTATTTACCCTTCCTAGATAACCATTATAACATTTAGTCTATAAATGGAATGTGGAAGAATCCATTACTTATCACATGGTTCAATTTCTAGTAGTCTATACAAACTCTCATATAATTATAAATATTTGTGGGAACTGACTTATTGTTCTCATTTTTTATAATTATGTATCCAACTTTATTTGGAACAATTTAAATGGTACTTTCCCATTGGTAGTCTGAGATGGGGTATATAATTACAAGTCCTAAAAACCTTTCTGCTTACATTTTTATAACTTCCATGAGGGTCAGGTGTAGCCACCTTTAGGTCCATATCATAGCTTTAGATTCAGAATCATAAAATCTAGTGTATACAGGTGGTAGGGATAATCCCTATGATATATTATAATTAATATCCTATGGATCTAGTATTTTGTTTCAAAATTTCCATAAGTTTATTCTCTTGATAAGGCTTTAAGTTATTTTAAAATATGACTAGTGGTTTCCCTTTTTCATTTAAATAATAATATTTCAAATTGGATGGAGGAAACTTCAATTCTAACTCATGGGGTTTTCTAATGATTTTTTAAACTTAGTGTTATATATTGTTGTAAACTGTGTATCTAAAGTGCAAGTTTTAGTGACAGTTTTGAGTAAATCATCAAAATAAATTTCATTGAATTGTTCAAACTATTTGAAACATAAAATAGATTCCAGATTAAGTTCATTTTAAAAAATAGATTCATAATAGAAATTAGGTGTTTCCAAGGATTACCCTAATTGAATTATGTCATCAAAAATTTCAATCATTTTCTTGAAATAATAGCCAACAAAAAATGGTTCAATATAAACACAAATTTCTCATCATAATGATATTTTATTAAATATAGAATTTTAAACTTTCTGTATGTTATATAAAGGTTATTAAAAGAGTTACTTCAATGAAATTTATTATTGTTTTAGAATTATTAAGAAACAACCTTCAAATTATGATAGGGGTGAACTTTACCTATCTTTATCTATGTTCAAAATATAGTTCTTGGAAGGGAACATAAATCTTCTCGCACTAAAATTACATCCTCTAAGACTCCTATTGAATATTAAGTGTCTTAGTAAGTAATTTTTATAACCAATAAAGTGGGTTTGAACTATCCTATTAATAGGGAACAATAAATTGAATAATACATTACATTAATCGATGCTCCCGAATCACATAGTGAGTTTGAAAATGTGAGTTTTCCTGTAGTTTAAGGGGTAGTTAAGGTACCTGTATCTTTGAAATTCTTAGTTAATTTTGGGGTAAAAAGGGTGTATATATTTCTACCTAAATTTAAATTTTCATGTCTTTGAAAAATACTATTCATGGTGCACATTTCCTTTATAAACCATTCATACCTTGGGATTTGGTGGGTGGCTTCCAACAAAGGGATTTTGATCTCCATTATTCTTAATATCTATAGGATCTATATTTGTAATGTTTCTTTACTATTTTTCATGGATGGTCTAATACTTGTATGTAAGGGTGGTTGGGGATGATATGGGTCTTTTATCTTGTTTTTTCCATTATCATTCATCAATGAGGATGTTTCTACAAGTACTTATTCTTAAGGTTCCTTCACAGGGGAAGCTTTTTTAGGTTCATTGGGCAATCAACATCCAAATTCATATTGAGACAATTATTCTTCATTTATTTTCATATCCTTGTAAATCTTTAATAAAATGGAACTAACATTCCCTTTTGGGTTATAAATTGAATGAGCGTGAAGTTTATCTGAACCTTGATTTTTTAAATCGTCAATGGAAGTTAAGATCTGGTCTTACCATCCTTAAAACTCCTCCAGTGTTGTTATGTGAGTGTTGAGAGTAGTTTTTTGAGTGGTGTGAGACTCCACAAGTTGTTTTAGTATTTCATTCATGGAGGGTTCTTTGTTCCACCCTTATTGGTAGCTTGTAAAGTGATATGAACTGCATCTTTATAAGGGTGGTGGCTGAAAATATGTTTTAAAATTATACTGGATAAGGGATCTTTAGGTTTATTGGTTCCAATATCCACATTGGATATTATAATATTCTTTGAATCCTTGATTATAGGTTGTTTTTATAGTATTTCTTCTGAAACATGGCATCACATCTTTTAGTTCCTTGAACTTAAGAGAACTCATCAGTGTAGTGGTCCTAAGAGTGGAAAATTAGGAAAACCCAAGGGGTATAGATGGTGTGGTCTCATAAACCTTGTTTAAAGTTAACTATCTCAAAAGTTAGGTCAGATATTTTATTTTATTTTATGAAGTAAATGATATTTATAAATATTTACCTCATATACTCCCCTTGTAGTAATTTTTGTACTGAATTGTTGAGAGTTTTTGGAGATCCTCTTGATCAATTATCTAACATCAATAGGGAAAATTTCAATAAGTTCTTCTTCAAAGGAATCATCCAATAGGTTCTAATCACTTTTCATTAATCCTTGGTAAAAAATACCAATAAATGATATTCTTAAAAGGGTTGTCATGGATTGGATGTTGTTAACCACATGAGTCTTTCTCAGAACTCATATAGGGTTTCTCCACTTTCTTGTTTAATTAAATACATATATTTCCTAATATAGGTACTCCATGAGGTAGGGAATAATTTTTGGAGGAAATACTTATACATCTTATCCCAGGTGGTGACCTCTCCAGGTTATAGGTTGTAGAAAAACTTTTTGGTTGATCCTTCAATAGAAAAGGGAAAAGTCTTCCAACTAATATGATCCTTTATAACTCCTCTAGGTCTAAGGCTATTAAAAACTTCTATAAATTCCCTAAAGTTTATGTTGGGATATTCTCCTAAAAACCCAAGAAATTTAGGCAGTAATATAATAATTTTAGTTCTATGATTACAATATTTTTTATTATTTTGTTGTTGGAGAAAATTATTATTATGAAAATTAGGTTCATAAAATTCTCTCAAGGTATTATTTAATTAAGAAAGATTATATTTAATATTTTTACTACCTAAAGTGGATATAGTGAAAGAAGTGGAGGAATATAAGGAATTTTTCAAGGGAATAGTTGCAAACTCTCTTTCCTACTATTCAGTGATTTCAAATGTTTAGAGACTTTAAAGTATAGTTATTTTCACCTTTGAATAAAAACTAGTAAGTTGAGAAGAACTAAACCTAGTCATGTATTGAAATAATTTTAAACAAAATAGGAACACTAAATTAGACTCTCTAACAATGGCACTAGGTTTATGAGAGGCATATCACAGGGCCCATAAGAAAAATTTGAACCCAAATTAATACACTAGTAGTTAACTTGGGTTATCTCTAGAGAGGAGAGTGTTTTGGGTGTGTTATTATCTTTTTTAATGGGTTAAATGGGTGAATAATGATTGAATTGGTTTGGTTTTAAATTAATTTTTAAGGGAAGTTTCTTAACATTAGATATCTATTTACTTATATATTAAATCATTATTCCCTATTTACTCTCATATTCTCTCTCTAATCAAGTGAAACCTCAATGATGAACCTCACTTAGAAGTTGTGTATTAATTTGAGGGATTAAATTATCATTGTGATCTCTAATTTCACCTATCTCAGTCAAAAATCTCCAATAAATCTAAGTTAATCTCACTACCCACAATTGTGAGTAGTGGGGGAATATAGGAGGATTATTATGTAACCTAGTGAATAAGGGAGGAATAATTCTAGAGTTATAAAAATAAGTAAATCTACTAATTTATAAACAATTTGATTCATTCTAAAGAGATGAATAGAAAATATTTGTCAAATAAGAACCGAATTCATTAATAAGGGGTTAAGGGGAATATCCTAAGCTTATCCATTAGTGTATTAGATTTCCATCATTAGAGAATTATAGTAAAATAGAATATATAAATCAGTAAACAATATCCCAACTTAATTTAAAAGTCATAGTTTCATCCCCCAGACTCTCTAGAGTGAAAATTTATCTATTTATAAAGATTATTGGGACATTTCTTATAGTATATTCATCTTCCAGATGAGTCATATGAACTCATTTTCCTCCATCACATCTGAAACATAAAAAATTCCCATACATTTAGTGCATAACTACTTCCTATTTGATTACTTCCATATATATAATTCCAGGGTTTTCATTGGGAATCTAGAATCCTCCAACTTCTTTGAAATTTTATCCACGATCCCCATCTCCTTATCCCTTTGGATGATCATCATATTTTTATCTTGACAAATTATTCCCAGATTTATCCCAAAAAAATGAATGAGAATTGATTTTTTATTTTAGGTTGAGTTTATTTGATTTTTGGATTCATTGTTAATCCTCTTTGGCACCCTTATATAGCTCATGGGAGGCTATTTCTACCCTTACATAGCTTTATTATCCCTGGAATGAACCTTAAAATTGTCATATAAATATCGGTGACCCTTACCCAGTTCATGGAGTGCTTTTTTGACCTTTATATAGAAAATTTTACCCATACGTAGCCTTTGGAATATGGGAATCAACTTGGCATGGATTCTAGATCTTGGTGGTACCATTAAATAGCTACACTGGTACCCTTACTTAATCAATGGAATGTTTCATCTACCCTTACATAGCATGTGTATCATTCCCTTCACCCTTATACAATTTTTTATTAACCTTTTCATACCCGAGGGGAGGAAGATTTATCCTTACATAACACTTTCCCTTGGTATCTTCAATATCATGGTCACTTTAAGTCTTCATGTGTTCATTTGTGCCTCACACAGTTGGTCATGTGGTCAATAAAAGTGATATTTTGGTCAATTCACATATTAGGTGGAGTTGTCTTCTTATGTTTGGTTGTGTATTTCATGGTTAATTGAGATCATCATGTGTTTTCTTAGCCTTGCAGTATCTTAAAATGTTTATATGGTTGATCATACTTCACATAGTTGGTTAACTTCTTCATATAGCAGCTTGGAATATTCTTCGAGTCACTTTAGTACAACATATGATAGATTGATGAATTTATTAGATTTCTATGTATAATTAATTTGATCCCTTCATATATTCAATTGTTTACCATGGTTATTCAAAAAGAATGATCGACCATGAGGTAGTCTCGATGTGTGGTCGGTCAATACTTTATGAATTTTTAGCTTAGAACCTGCACAGTGAGAAAACAATAGCTTCAATGTAGTTTATGTCCCTTTAATTCAAAATTAATTCAAATGACTTAAGAATAAAAATATTTAAAACAAAGTAATTGTAATGCCCCGGCCCGACTGACTATGGAAAAAATAGCTAGACTGGTCTCCATATGGCCTCAAGCACACCTCCTCATACACTAGAGGATATAAACTAGTAGTGATGGTGTAATGGTGGTACAGTGGGGATACTATACCCTCAATTTCATATTATCACTATGGTAAAGAAGATAAGAAAAATAATATATAGTAGAAGAATTAGTAATAATAAGAAAGAAAAAACAGCATAAGAATAGTATAACAACTAAATAAAAGGTGTCCAACACCAATATACAAAATTAATTTATTTCATATTATGATACAAGTATAAGTATAAGGAAAATACAATAGGCATATACAATATGACAAGAGAAAAAATCCCAAAGGCTAACTGCATGATAATCACGAGTACCATCTTGTTCCTATGATCCTACTCTATCCTAGAAATGTAAATCAAATATCAGAAGCTGGATACTTCCCTTTATCAATACCAATAGACATAAAGTCTACTCAGGTATCAATGGTTCCTGAACAAGGTGTGAGATACAATCTTAGTAGGCTGACACCCATAGTTTTTAGATCATTCCATTTTGTGCAATATACATAAGCAGTGTTCTATAGTAAGTAAATACAAAATAGAAATAAATAAATAACTTAAATTCATGGGACTAGGTTCCACTAGTACACCCATCCAATTACCTACTTGATCCTAATTGAAGGTAATTCCCTTTAACTCAATAAATTATACCATATAAATCATATGGGTCAAACACGTCATGGGAAATTTCATTTTATAAATTAAACAAAGGTCATGTCTCAAACATACCACTTATCAAGCACCAGTAGGAAGGCATATTAAAACTCCAAAGAAACAAACCAATAATGGTTTAGATAAATAATAATTACTCTTTAGCTTAGAAGATAGTGTACCTTATCTGAGGGGTTTTATTATAAAACATGACATTGATTACCAACAATCCATTTAATCACATTTAAGCATCACATTTAAACTTAGCACAATTAAGCATAAAACATAAGATCCACCACTAAATTCATCAAAGAGAAGAATTTTAGAAAGCCACAATACATGTCTATTAATTTACAAATCTCAACATGTCACTCTAGGGGTTATATTATCAATTTGGTCCAACATACTAGGGAAAACCATTTTACATTCCAATAAAAATGCTTAGGAGTTCCAAGCATTTAAAAAATTAATTATATAGGGGATAAATAATATGGTACAACCAAGAGGTGTCTGTATTCAAGGTTGGAATCCTAAAATTATTAAAAAATGATAAAAGGGTGGATTACATGGTGCTTGATTCAATTTAATATGAAGAAAATGTTTTTAAGGTAATGTGTGGAAAAGTCCAGAGTGTGGAATAATGGAACTATTCATAAAATGATAGAAATTTTAGGAAAAATCATATACCACCTACCTCATACTTAGGATGACCTACTCATACAATATCAATCTATGATTTGGTTTGGTTTGGAAGAAATATAAGAAATGGGTATCCACCCTAAAAATAGTGAAAAAGATCTTGCACCTTGATAACTTGATTGTGAGAAGATTAAATAAAGAAGGGTTAAAAAGGAATCAAGAGCATATTGATGTGGATCCATAGAGATAGATTTCATTCAATTTGAACAAAAAATGAAGGAGATATCTTGAATCCTAGATTAGGAATTGGATGAGGAAACCAAGGTTCAAAGAGAGCCACACGTAGCTGAAAGTATGTGAAGAAATATGAAAATAAACTTAAATATTATTCAGGGTGGTTTGGAAATTTGGGTCACACGGTTTAGCTGCATGATTTTTCTAAACTGTGTGCCAACTGTTGGATGAATAGTGAAAGGTTACTGCCTAAGTGGAACTAGTAATGTGTTCTTGGTTCACGATTTAGAAAAATTGTGCATGGTCCATGTGCTTCACATCTACTCCTCTAAAATAGGCTACATAGTTTTTTACTAGGGGTCATACAGTTTCAGATAAATTGTGCACCCCATTCAGAGCACCCAAACTTGGGATTTTTAGGCTCAGTGCTCCCGAAACTCAACAAAAACTCAAAGGGGCCTCTAGAGCCTTTATCCAAGTCTAAAAACAACACTTTTAAGTGTTATAACTATTTTAATTACATTCTTAAGCTCTTCTCACTGAACATCCCATCCGTTAAATGCCAAAATTAAAATTCCCGTGGAATTATACCTTAGCTCAAAAACACTGGTCATTACAACCTCTCCACCTTAGAAATTCTCATCCTAGATAATCCTTAGGTAAGAAAAAGGAAGCAACACTCGACCTACTCGAGTGTAGGATTCCATCCAAATGGTCACGTTGCATTTTCACCCATCTAACACACCTACAACTATCACCTCAACCTATGGTATATAAACCATGGAATCCCAATATAAGGATTACTTTTACAAACTAAATCCTTGAGATGGATCTTACTAGATCCCATAAAACTAGATGCACAGTATCTATGGTGTCTATTTAACCACCTGACTAATCATGCTTCCACCATAGGCTTTGGCATTTAAGGCTCAATTCTGAACCACGGTATTCCCCATTGTCGAAATTATCTTTCAAAACGTTTTCATAGTGTTCCAATGATGCTCATAACATGGTATATGAAACACCATTCGATCAAAGAGTCAAGTCCAAATTGAACTATTTTAAAAAAAACATAGGAAGACAAATCAAGCCACTACTAGATGACCACTCTCAAAATGCTCAGCTTATAGGGACGACGTATTTCAAAAGTTAAACCTAGATCATTTTAAACAAAGGTAGCTTAGGATTTTCTTATATAACACTCAATAAATTTCATTAACAGATTCCAATGAAATCTATATCCAAAATGATACTTATGCTTTCATGCCTCAGCATGAATATATATTTAAATCTAATCTAGCACACTTGGATTGATACCATTTTGAAAAAAAACTCATATGATCCTGAATGATGTTCAGGTTAACCTCAGAATCATTCATTGGAGTTAAAGGATATTATCCAAGGTGAACCTTAAATGATACATATAAGTAATTTTTAGGTACAAAGTCTAACGTTCACACATCAATATCGTTGAGTAACCCCAAATAGGAAATTTTCTTGGTGATCATGTCAAAGGAGAACAACTGGTGTCCATGATTCTATCTAAGGTGTTTCTACTTGGGAACCCAAGTATCACTCATGACTCACCTTTCCTATAAAAAAACCATTCTTCCAGAGTGTAATCTGATCAAAACCACCCAAACAAGCCCAACGGCATTTAAAACATTAGTGTGGTGTAAGACCAATACTCTCTCAATGTACCTAGATGATACCAATATCAGGGGTATAACCGTCTTTAGGTCAAGAGTTCAATAATACGATTTAAATGATCTTCAAAAAGGATTTGAGACACTTTCTCCACATTAAAAATTAAACAATTGGTAAGTATCCAAACCTTTTATAACCAATAATGAAAATAGAAGGTCAATCAAACCACCATAGGTTGACTTCCTTAGAAGATCTCAACTACATCCACTGACATGTCACCATCAACTAATCACAAGGGCCTTACTGCCCAAGGCATCTTGTGATCCCTCAAGCACAACCACTAAGTTTATTTCATAATGATCAGTGTCTACAAAGGTTGTATACCCAGGCAACCATCCATCATCATCGTGCCTCACAAGCACTAATATGATTCAAGACTCATCATCCCCAAGGGTGTCCAAAGTAGAACTGGCCATTCAAAAAGGTCTTTATTAGTCGTGTGCCTCCTACCTATAAGGAAACATTTAATCAGAATTATCATGAGTATTCCCACCTTAGGAGTTTCCTTGATATTCATACCCATCAAAGAGGGGACTCGTTCAACATCACATGCTCCATTGACTACTGACTATGAGTCCAAGATGTGGCTAACACGCTTTCAAAAAGCATTAAACTAAAGATATAGAGACAACCATATGCTAAAGAGTGATAGATTAGATTCACATCAAGATAGAAATGTTATTCTTCTCTAAGTCACATTCCCACACATCAAGGAATTAGGCCTAAAATCTAAAATGACTAACCACAATTCAAACACTTTTTCCTCTTAGGAAATCATCACAATCATTGGGATGGGTTTATTTTAGCCTGAAACTCAGTTCACTCTACTCCAGATCTAACTAGAATTCAAATCATAACAATTCTAGGCTAAATAATTAACCCTAAACTCAAATAGTTTTATGCACCATTTTAGAAGATAGAAGGTACCATGCATATCAACGCATATTACCCTAATATTTACATGATAAAAAGACATGTCCTTAACACCATTCATAGTCTTATAAACCATATGAATTTAATTATACAATGGTTCACACTGAGGATTTACCCTAGAGTCTCATTAATTATATGACTGAAGAATAATATGAAGATCTCCCAAGGTGTCCAACACTAAAGAGGGAAAGAAAGAAGGGCCACACGACCTACTAAGCAGTCAACCATACCCTTGGCATGTCTCATCTGCTATAATAGAGAATTTTAGAATGCTCACACTTGGAGAAAGGATCAAACAACACACAACCACTTGTCAAAACAAGGGTATTTTTTAGAAACTAGGATTCCTACATGGGACTATGGAATTAGAATGAAACTGCTTAAGAGAAATTGCTCGCAAGCAATAAGAAAGGGTTATAATATCTCAAGGACCTAGATGAAATGGGATATCCACTTACTGAAGTTTTTAGTGTTGACCCATATGAGGTCATGCCTATGAAATTTCACTAGGGTTAAAGTCTTGTCATTTATATATAGACATAGGAAGGAATAAGCTTATATAAATTCTCTTGTTCTATTTCAAAGAAAAACTAAAGTAGGATTAAAGCTACACTCGCATGGGGTTAAGGATAAGAATACCACTTAAGGATCCATTTTTAAGGCATTAAATTGGGGCCCATTTAATTATTTAACCCTTTCAATGTGTATTTTTAAAGGAATACTAATACTAGTCATAAGGAAAAGCATTTAATTATAGGTACGAGGCAAAATAGGTAAGTTGTATTAAACTTCCTTTTTAAGCATTATTATTTAGTGACATCCCATTATAATTATTCTATTTTATCATATAAACCCCATTTTAAACACCATTTATTTAATTATAAGGCCTCACATAATTTTTATCTCAGGAGTATTAAAAAGTCTTATACTAATTAAATAGGTACTAGTCAAAATTAAACCACCCTACATTTACATGTGAATCCATATAGGTGACTATGGGAACTTTTAAAATTCCCTCCACACAAATAATAAGCACCTCCTGTGGGTTTAAGAACTAAGGCATACCAAAATAAAAATTTGACCTATGAGGGTCCCATTTAGACACCTTGGGTTCAACTAAAAACAACCCAAACATTTTAACCATTTAGATTTTAAAACTCTGTTAGTGGTTTATTTTATTAACACCATTCCCCAAATGAACTACTTGGGCCCAATTATGCATTTAAGAATTGTAACCACATGGGTCATTAATCCCAAGAAAAGAGGGGCAAGTTCCTCAATGAGGAAATTAAAATATTAACACCCAAAATATTTTATATTACTCAATAGTCTCCAAGGAAAATCTCATAACAAATTGTTCAACTTTATGGGTTACCACCCATCAAATTTTAAATCACCCACACACTTTATAGGTTAGAGTTTGTTCCCATCTAACCAAAACCACTATGTTCAAAATTGAGAAAGATTATTCAGATGATTGAAATTTAAGAAAAACTTTTTAAATATAGAAAGTTGCAACCAATATGGTTTGATTATATGGGTCACCTTTTTCAATTCATAAAGTGTCCATACACTTCACTAATTGGAAATCGGTTCCTATTTAACCGCATCTAACTTAATTAAGATAAAAATGAAATTTTAACAGATTTAACATTTATAAAATAATCTTTACATATATAAAGTACATCAATAATGGTTTGGTTATAAGGGTCATCATTTCCAACTTGTAATGCGCCCGTACACCTTATGAATTGGAAGTTGACTCTATTTAATTGCAACCAGAATATTTCAGCCTATTATAAACAACATAAAAGCATGGATTTTTTTTAAGCAATAACACTAAATAATCCCAACCATATACAGTAATCATGACAGGATAACAATTATCTATTCTGGTGAAAAATAAACATGTTTTTGAGATTCCTAACATGGCATGTAAAGGAAAGATATTAAAACACGTAAGGCGTATCAACAGTTTCAAGTAGCCTAAAAGTGCAATATAAGTGACATGGAATATTCATGGAATGTAAATTTATATGTTCCTATAATGATGCATGTAATTATTCTCCTTTTCATACTAGGACAAGGGAAATTTCTAAATCTCATAAATTAGTAAGCAGCGGAAGTACTCCAATCACTCAAGGTGAAATAAAATCAATTGTAATAGTGAACAACATGAACAATAATCCCATCCCTAGCCCCTTGTACTTTTCCCTGTGCATGGTTTGATCACTCCCATGTAAAAGGACCTTTGATGCCACTTTTTAATTCCCTGACCCAATTGACTATGCAAACAGAAGTTGGACCAATCACCGTAAATCCTTAAGCGTGCCTCCCCGTACTCTAGAGGCTACTAACTAGCAATGAGGGACTAATAGTGGTATGGTGGTGAGACTATACCCTCAAGGTTAGAGTAGCATAGTGTTAGAGAAGATAATAAAATAAATAGATAGTCGCGGAAGTCTAAATAATAAGAATGAACAAACAGTATAAGAATAGTATAACAACTGAGTAAAAACTGGTCAATGCCAATATACAAAATGCATGTATGTTAGATAATTCTACAAGTAAAATCATAAGTAAAATACAACAAGTGGATACAATATGACAAGTGAACAAAATCCCAAAGTATAACTCTTTCAACATCCTGAGTACCAGCTCGATACTATGCTCTTACTCCATCCTAAGAATATAAATCAAACATCAGAATTTAGTTTCTAACCTTTATCAATACCTGTAGACATAAAGTCTACTTGGGTACCAATGGTTTCTGAGCAGTGTGTGAGAAACAACCTCGGTAGGTTGGAACCCACAGATTCTAGACCATTCCATTTCGTTCAATATAAATATACAATGTTCCATAGTAAGTAAATACAAAACCGAAATAAATAAATAACTTAAATGCATTTTATTGGGTTCCACTGGGACACTCATCCAATTACCTACTTTGTCCTAAGATGGTGTGTTTGAACCCAAATATCCTATAATGGTAAATTGGTGAGATAAAATGTAAGAAGGTGGATTGTCCCCAAGCTTGCGATTTGGCTTGGAGGACACATACCTACATCTTTAATACCAAGAGATCAATTCATATTTTGAAAATTATCGTTAACCTTTTATTTAATTCAATTTTAAAACCACTTTATAAAAAATATCAAGACATCATGGGCCCATCCATGACAATCCAATAGGAATTTCCATGTATCACTCGATGGGATCCACATATGACCAATGCCAAGGATTCTATCCATGGTGACCTAGGAATGAAGTCACATGTGTCACTCTAAGAATGGTGTGAAAATTCAAGTACAAGAAGACCTCTGAGTTTGTACCTAGTATCATACATAGGTTCCTGAGTCTCTCTTGAGGCCTGGTATAACTAATCATGTCATTA